>JAUIMM010000119.1:16150000-16750000 GCA_031769625.1 Taudactylus pleione
TGAAAGTATTTTTATTTTTTGTTAGACAAAATCATTCTTACTTGGCAATAACAGCAAACCCGTACCGTCAGAGAATAGTTTGCTGTCTGCAATAAGAAAGAAATTGATTACATGTATTAAATAAATAAACAGTTTTCAGCCGTTTAGCCAAATCTTGGAGAATATATACGTTGCTGATTTCATTACATCTAACCCATACACTTGCATTGATCATATTGCTCCTGGTTGTCTGAGGGCAGCAGCGCATTTCTCTATATTATCTTAGCGGCGTTATTACTTTTTATGGGAAGACTTTATCAATATGCTGCCATGTCACATCATGAGGAGTTGAACAATGTTTTTAATCAACTACAGGATTTCTCCGTAGGATCGTATCTGAGGATGAGCCAACTCCATGATGTGTTTCTCCAAGTGCAGGGCACTCCTTACATTGGTGCTGTGACACAATAAACCTGCAGAACCCATATGTCTCTTTGGGCCTGATTCAGAGCCGAACGCTATTTGCGGGCGGTCATTCTGAAAAAGGGGCCGGATATTTAAATTAAACGCTCGCTCTTTGCGGTCTGTTGACGCCCCTATGTCTGAGCGAGCGAACGAAACATGCGCTCGCTATTTAAAAAAAAACGCCCCCTGGCCGCTCGCATCATACGTCATCTCCGCTATTTATTAGATTAATCGAGTACATCGAACGGCGTATGAACTGCTCGCTATTCTTGTGGTAGCATTTTCCTACCGCAATCATGCGAGCACTTCAGACTAAAAGACAACCAAGTGACGTGGTCAATGACGCTGCTTTGTTAATTATGCACACCCTTAAAACGCCCGTTTTGACCATTTGGCACGCCTGCGTTCGGATCTCCACTCCCCGTTTTCAAGCACCTTCCCCTGTTACCACCCACAAACGCCTCATCCTGTCACTGAAATTAGCAGGCATTCGCTATTTTGCGAGCACACGATTTCCGACCGCACTGACTGGTTCGCGCATGCGTATTACAACCCATACGCATGCGCAGATGTGCGAACATCGCTTGGAGCGAACGAGCGACCGCTTACGAGCGGCTCTGAATCAGGCCCTTTGTTCTTTCATAACTGTTCCTGAAACCTAATTTGTAAGGTTGGTAGCAGGGCTTACTCTCCTATATGGAAGTTTATCCTTGTCCCCCTGTAATATGGAACTAAGGAGCTCATTCAGACCCGCTCGCTAGATGCGTACGCTCGCTCCCAGAGTATGCATATTGCGCTAAGTGACAGCATGGCATGCGATCGCACGGCAAGGCATTAGCACGCCCACTACGTCTTGGCGTGCAATCACTTTGTGTATGTAGACGCCCACCAGTCTGTCTTAAGACGCCCACTAGCGCACGTCATCTCCTGGAAGTGCTTGAAAACATTGGTACCTCGAGCACCATCGGATGCGATCGCAGCGCTTAAGGTTGCCTTTACCCTGCCGCAAGCACAGCGATCACTTCAGAGTGAAATCCCACCAAGTGACGTGTACTATGACGCTGCCTTTTAAATATGCACACCTTTGAAATGGCGTTGAGACACTCAGTCACGCCTGCGTTCGCACCTCCACTCCTCCATTTCCAGTGGTCAGCCCCTGTCACCACCCACAAACGGCCTCTCCTGTCAATCACTCTACTGGGCAGTCTATACGCAGCGAGCGAACGCATCCCGATCTCTCGCATAGGTTTGTGCACGCGCATTGCGATGCGTACGCATTCGCCAATAGCGACTATCGTCCAGCTACGAGCGTTCGCATCATATCGAACGGGTCTGAATCAGCCCCTAAAGTCTGTAAAACCTAGCTGTGAGCTTTTATTTTTTAAGTCATATAAAGATATATATCAAATTGAACTGAGATGCCAAACCAAATTAAAAGGAACATACAAGAACGCCATTTCCAGTCCATTTCAGTCGCAGTTAATATGAGAAAAGAACAGAAGGAGTTGGAGTTTGTTCACATGCAAAAATTCAAACGAGCTCCAAGCTAGTGAATGAAACATGTCCAGCATTTAATCCCATTAAAAGCGATGTCATCTCTGGGTGGGAATTAGCCCCATGATTCCGCTCTCAGGTTACAGATGATGGATGAGGCATGGTTATTCAAAATTAAATTAGGATTCTTCCATTTCTTCCCTCAACCTTCCTAGAGCTTTTATGACTAAACTACAGCCAATAAGTGAGCTATCCGTTTACAAGAGTTCACCCTGCATTTAAAGTTAAACACATGCGTCCTTAAAACCACATT
This sequence comes from Taudactylus pleione, assembly GCA_031769625.1. Lineage (NCBI taxonomy): Eukaryota > Metazoa > Chordata > Amphibia > Anura > Myobatrachidae > Taudactylus > Taudactylus pleione. Next base: position 16,152,252 of record JAUIMM010000119.1, read on the forward strand.
TCTCATTAGCGAGTGTCTCTCCTAGTAAGGTCCTTTAGAACAGGTATGGATGATTCTGATTGAACATTGTGGTGTGAACATAAGGTTTACATTATCTCCAGATCTGGAATGTCTGAGGCCCTGCATCCCCAACACTATTTCTTCTGTTCTGTATCAGGGACAGTTGACATGGGGGATCTAGATGCATCATGTCTTGGTTCCCTAGCAATCGGGCACATTTCCCAGATTTGCCTGCTAGCATTTGTTCCTGGTTTGGACAGCAGAATGCTGGGAGACCAGTTTGGCTCTGACAGCCATCTTGGATTCAGAGATCCAAGTGCTATAGGCAGCAAACAAGTGACAGGGGTCCTGGGAAGGAACACTGGGCCTGATTCACATGTAGATGCAACTGTCATCTCTAACGGATCATAATTGCTACAATATGCTAATGACTCGCATTCGCCACTCACACACAAAACTGGGAACATAGAACGCAGACCAGGCGGCCATCAGCCTTCTGAGCATACACACGGTCAGATTTGTCAGATTTGTCAGATGTGTCAGATGAACGATTGAACGATTTGAATGATTTGAACGATTTTACCAAAGTTTTGAATGATTTGAATGTTTGAACGATTGAACGATTTTTGACTGCATTAAAATGAATGGAATCGTCCAAGTCTGACCGCAAACACATCAGATATCAGATATCGTTATCTGACAAACGGGAATGCGCATCGTTCATCGTCCATCGTTCAGGCATGTCAGATATGTCAGATTTTCCTTCAGATATGAACGACTGAACGATTTTTAAATCGTTCAGATCTGAAGGAATAATCTGACCGCGTGTATGCACCATAAGCTGTCGCAGACATAGCGGGTCTCCAAATACGCAGAGGGCTCTCCTGCTGTAAGAACACAGTGGCTAATTTATGAACGCCCAGAAAACAGAATGTAAATGGTCTGACACCCTGCGTTTCTCTAACCACCTCGTTATCTCCCCCAAACACTGACTGTCACTCACTTTCCGACTGAATCCCCTGTGTGAGCATAACTGCAACTAAATCGCTGTGTGTGCGCGGAGCACAGCTTACACGCATGCGCAATGGCTAACAATCACTCAGACTGCATAAATATCAGCATTGCACCCACATCTGAATCAGGGCCAGTGTTAGAGCTCAGGACTAAAGTATACATATATATTTTTTAAAGATAATTTCAAAATGGAATTGGGTGCGATTTATTAAATATCACTTATTAATAGAAGTGTCTAATGGTCAGAGAAGGAGATCCTAGAGACAGTTACGTCCCCTCTCTCGTCAGCTTTCCATTGCATCCGAAGGGGCTGATGATGCGATTTGTGCTGAATTGAAAGATCGTGGCCATGCCCCTTGCTCATAAAAGTCGGTAATCTCAGAATTGTGTCGCGGGGGGGCGTGACCATTATGACACGATTGTGCGGTCACGCCCCCTCCGCTCCACCCCTAAAAAAGCATGCCATCCCCGCTACGCCCTCTTTTGGAGCTCCACGCTCAACCCCGCTATGCCGACCTGGCCGTCCCCTCCCGGAGGGGCCAGCCAGAATGTCGGCAAGCATGATTCAAAGGACTGGTGGAGAGAGCAGGTGAGGGCTAATTATTATTATTAATAATATCATACACCCAAAACGACTTATTTTTATTTTGTTTTTTCATTTTATTCTTTTTGGGTGCATTTCACCCTTAATACTGTTAAATTGCCTCTTTCATGAATATTCTATGTGAATACCACTAACATTAGGCAAAACAAAAATAAAACAAGACAGAAATGGAAGAAACAGTAAAAAGAAAAGTACACTTTTAAGTTGCTTATAAATAATTTAAATGTGTACAAATGACAATTTATAGTAACATTCATACTCTTGTTTTTACGTTCATCCAAATGTAGGTAAAGAGCTGAGATTGAATGACGAAATATGAATAGGATTGAGGAGTGTTAAGATTATTAGTTTTTACTGACAGTGTGTTTTGAATGACAGCCTTGTTGCTGGGTAAATTGAGTATTAGTTTGGGTGTGATCAGCTGCTTCCAAGGGCCAGTCATATAGTTTGGGGGAGTGGTTATAGGGGACTATATAGGAGCCTGTGGTCCTTGGGATCTGGCTCTTTGAAAGAAATTTTGAAAGCTAAGTACCAGTGCCCCTGTGCCATAGCCCAAGCAGCTTAGTTTGATCATGCCTCGCCCACGTCGCTCTGCTCCCCCACCCCGTCAGCTAGCTGATTATGCTAGCCCCCTCAGCTTGCCCCCTGCGTGTCCGCGCCCCCCCCTTTCCCCACCTGTGCTGTCCCCACGTCCTCCTTCCCCCCCCACCTCACCTCTGATACTGCCGTCCTTCCCATCGGCTCCCCCTCCTCCCGTGCACGCTGGTGCGGCTGCACCAGCGCATCATGCGGGTCCTGCTACCCCGGCGGAGGTTGTGCACTCGGCAACCTCCCCGGGCCGACTCACTCCCCACGCGGCTCCGGCGGGAGCGTCCGATGGACGCTCCTCGCCGTCCCACAGCAGTCGCGCAGCGGCTGGCACTTCCGCTGCGCCAGCGGGGGCGCGAGTGCTCGCGCCTCCCGCTGGTTACTCTGCTTCGGGTCCGCCGACGGGAGCGTCCGATGGACGCTCCTTGCCGGCGCCCACCAGCCACGCGGCGGCTGCCGCTTACGCTGCACCGGCGGGGGCGCGAGTGCTCGCGCCTCCCGCTGGTCACTCTGCATCGGGCCCGCCGTCGGGAGCATCCGCTGGACGCTCCTTGCCGGCGCCCATCAGCCACACGTCGGCTGCCGCTTACGCTGCACCGGCGGGGGCGCAAGTGCTCGCGCCTCCCGCTGGTTACTCTGCATTGGGCCCACCGGCGGTTAGCGTCGCAGGTCACGTGGGGTCATTAGGTTTTGGTCCCCGGGGAGCGGGGGGTCCCGCAGGCCTGGTCTGCACGTCGGGCCCGGCGGCCATCTTAACTCCGGCGGCCATTTTGAGTAGCACCCCTGGGTCTATCAGCCCCATGCTTAGTCAACCTGCCCAATTTTGGCCTAGGCAAGCTGTCCCTTCCACCTATCAGAATCCATGGTTCCCCGCCAACAGTGCCCCACCTCCCATTTATAATGCGCCCCCCTTGTCAGTCGGCTCATCCTGGGGTCAGGCTTCATGGAGCTCCGGGGCGGCCCCCCCCATTTATCCCTCCACCTCAGTTGTGTCCTCTCCGCCTTTTTATCCCAACTACTCTGGGGCCACTTTTGGACCTTACCCTTTCTCAGGTTTTCATCCGCAGCTTTATTTCCCTTATTTGCCAATTTCGCAGCAAAGCGCATCATCGGCTCCCATGCCGATGCTACCTTCCGCATCTCCTGTCATGTACAGTCAAACCTCCACCAGTTTGTCCGCGACGCCCGACTTCACGCTGGTGCCTCCGGCTCGTCTGTTAGCCGCGCCTGCACCCCTTCCGCCTACGCCCGGCATTCCCACCCCCCCCACGCAGATGGTAGTGACTTCCAGTCCTGTTGTTCACCAGTCTACCCCGGTTGCAGATAATCGGAGGGCGATCGAGGCTCCGTCAAGCGAACCAATCACTGTTGCAGCAGCTGATCCGGTGTGCGTGGAGAAAGGGACGACAGGCGAGTCTTCGGCCACGACGAATGAGCAAGTCGAGGGAGCTGTTCCGGGTCCATCTGGTGCTGGTGAGCATGAGTCTTCTTGTTCGTCTATGTCTGACTCCTCCTCTTCTTCTCATTCTTCTGGTTCCCCTGCGCGCCCGCGTAAAATAGCCAAAATGGTTGCCAGGCGTTTAGCCAAGAAGTCAGTGAGTACAGCTGCACAGGGCGTTAGTGTGGAGCTAGCTACAGTGGCGGCAGGGGCTGATTCAGTGCATTGTGCGAACACCGCCGTTCTTCGCGGCCTGCGAAAGAGTGTGAGGGGGAGAATTCGTAAAGGTAAATTTGTCGACTTCTTTACGCTTACCGAAGATATGAAAAAGGCTTTTGGTCAGGCTAAGAAGGCGGGGGGTATGGGCGAGGAGGCTTTCTGTAGTTTCACCAGTTGGTTGAAGGGCATGCTGGTATTTGCGGCGTGCTATTTGGAGACGCGAGCGGATGAACATGTAAACATAGTGAGATATATTTTTTTTAGTGCTAGACATGTTTGTCCGTTCGCGGGCCTTGGCATGGCGGGAATACGACGTGCAATTTAGAAGAAAGCATGATGGCAGCAAGATTATTCCGTTCGGAGCAAAAGACGTAGAGGTGTGGTTAGAAGTGTCGCAGCAGCGTAGGCCCCCTTTGGACGGGATGCATCCTCGCAAGGGTTATGCTAGTGGCAGGACGGGGGCGACGGGAGTTATGAAGGGCAAGTGTTTTGCTTTCAACGACTCCCGGTGTACACGGGGGTCGTCCTGTCGTTTTCGTCACTCCTGTCGTCTCTGCGGGGGGGAACATCCAGCCAAGGATTGCCGTAGAGGGTCTGCTAGTGCCACCCAGGATCGTGAAGGGTCAAAAGGAGCTGGTTAAGGCTCATTCGCCTATTTGTTTAGCTGCACTAGCTCGCTGGTTGGGTCTATATCCTCATAAGGAGGACGCTTCTTTTTTGTTAGAAGGTTTTTCGTTCGGTTTTTCTCTGCCAATAGTGGGTCCTTTATGGGTCCGGTCTCCCCGTAACTTGCGCTCGGCCAGGGACTACCCAGAAGTTGTGCAAGCGAAAGTTAGGGCTGAGGTGCTGCTGGGGAGGATGGAGGGTCCTTTCCCTGTTCCTCCGTTGCAGGATCTTTGTATCTCTCCGGTAGGTGTGGTACCCAAGAAGGCCCCTGGGAAGTTTCGTTTGATCCAACACCTATCATATCCTGATGGGCGTTCGGTGAATGACGCCATTCCTGATAGTTTTTGTAGAGTGAAATATCAAAGTTTTGATGAAGTCTTAGGTTTAGTGCGCAGTTTTGGGCAGGGCGCGCTGCTGGCTAAGTTAGACATTGAGTCAGCCTTCCGTTTATTGCCGTTGCACCCAGACGCTATGCAGTTTATGGGATTCAAACTAGAGTCAGGTTACTTTGTTGACAAATGTTTGCCTATGGGTTGTGCGGTTTCCTGTGCCTATTTTGAGAAATTCAGCTCTTTTCTACACTGGTGTGTTCATGCCGGCACAGGACAAGCGGGCGTGGCACACTATTTAGATGACTTTCTCTTCATAGGTCCAGGGGAGAGCGACGTCTGTGCAGACCTCCTGTTTTCCGCTCAAGCTCTGTTTCGCAGTTTAGGAGTTCCCATTGCGCAAGATAAGACGGAGGGTCCCATTTCCTGTCTGTCGTACTTGGGAATTGAGATAGACACGGTTGCGGGTTGTTGTAGGTTACCAAGCGACAAAGTGGCTAGATTGTTAGAACAGATTGCGGGTTGTTTAGCAGTGGACACGGTAAGATTACGTGGAGTTCAGTCACTGCTGGGTTCCTTTAATTTTGCTTGTCGCATAATTCCCATGGGCAGGGTTTTCTGTAGGAAATTGGAGAGGGCCACTGCTGGGTCGAGACAGCCGCATCATCATATTCGTTTGTCGTCAGAGATTAAGCAAGATCTTCGGGTTTGGGCCAAGTTTCTGGTTCAGTTCAATGGCGAACGTATTTGGCCAGCGCCTCCAGTGGCAAATGGGTCATTGCAACTGTATACTGATGCGGCTGGATCATCTGGTTTTGGGGCTTTTTTCAATGGGGAATGGTGCGCTACTGCTTGGCCTTTAGTTTGGCGCGACAAAGGCTTAACTAGTAATTTGTTGCTCTTGGAACTGTTCCCAATTGTCGTTGCTGTGGAACTCTGGTCAGCACGTCTGAGTAACCGGCATGTAATTTTTTGGTGCGACAATTTGGGGGTGGTGCATGCTATTAACAATCAGCGATCATCCTCTCCGTTAGTTTTGCGTTTGCTTCGTCATTTAATTTTGCGCTGTTTAGAGGCCAACATACGTTTTAGAGCTCGTCATGTACCGGGTGTTGTTAACGAGATTGCAGACGCATTGTCTCGTTTTCAATTTGAACGTTTTCGGGCGCTTGCACCGTCTGCTTCTGCTGTTGGTTTGACATGCCCCCCGTTTGTGTGGCAGATAATCAGGCCGGCTTAGAGGCTTTGGCGATGCAATCGCTCGCTCCATCAACTCTCCGCAAATACTCGGCCGCATGGCGGGATTGGAGCAGTCACTGCGCGCGCCAAGATTCGGAGGGTAAGTCTCCGAAGGAGTTGCTGTCATCCTTTGTGTGGGAGAGATATCAGCAGGGGAGGTCCAGGGCCTACGTGGCGTCGGCGCTTGCGGGAGTCTCTTTTTTTTGCAAACTAAAAGGTTTGATTGACCCAACCAGGTCTTTTCTTCTTGCTAAGGCTCTAAAAGGTTGGGCTAGGCAAGCTCCTGTTCACGCCGATTCCCGTCGGCCGGTGGACACCCAGCTTTTGGCAGCATTGCTTAAGGTTATGGAGAAGGTAGCTTCTGATTCGTTTGAGGCTGCTCTTTTTCGTTTAGCTTTTTCTGCTGCGTTTTTTGGAGCTTTCAGGGTTAGCGAATTAGTGGCAGTTAATAGTTTATCTGAGTCCTCCGGGTTGTTGTATAAGGACATTGTTTTTAGAGATGCGGCGGTGCTTTGTAAGCTCCGTCTCTCTAAAACGGATCAGTCAGGTAGGGGTAAATGGGTCACGCTTGCGCAGCAGCAGGATTGTAATATTTGCCCGGTTCATTTAGCATCGCAATACATGTTAGTGCGCCCAGTTGGGGGGATTCAGTGGTTGGTTCATGCGGATGCTAAGCCTCTCACAAAGTTTCAGTTCACTGCGTTATTTAAGCGAAGTTTAATAGAATTGGGTTTAGATCATACAGATTATGGCACCCATTCCTTTCGAATAGGGGCAGCCACTTGTGCAGCGCTTGCAGGGGCATCTCCTTCGGATATTCAAAAGGTGGGGCGTTGGAAGTCAGGGTGTTATAAGAAGTATGTTCGCTGCGACAAGTTGTAGGTGCGCACCCTGCGATAACCCGAAAACGTTGTTTACCTGCCAATCGTTGAACGGTTAGCGTTCAACAATTGGGGGTGTGAGGGGATTTTTTAATTTTCCTCCCGTTAGCCATGATCTGGCCCAATTTGGTTCACGGGTAGGTTTTTGGTTTTTTCTTCTTCACTCGGGTTCCTGTTTCCCCCTTTTTTGGCATCCCTGCTAGTTAGTTGCTCTGTTTTGTTCTAAGTTGTGTCGTTTGATCCAGGTTGGGTGTGGTTTCTCATGTTAGGGTTTCTTCTTTTGCAGTGTTGACAAAAGAAGACGGGCAGGTGTGGTTGGTTGGCCACTCCTACATTTTTTGGGCGGAAAAACATGTCTCGGGTCGGACTAGTGGCTTGCCAATTGGTAGTCGGAAAGTGCGTTGGATTGGAGTGAGAGGTTTGCGAGTGGACGGTGTTTTGGCACTGATTGTTTCTGCGGTAGCAAAATGGGGAATGCCCGAATGGCTGGTGCTTCACGTTGGTGGCAATGATGTTGGTCAGCTGACAGGCGTGGGTTTAATCGTGAGTCTGCGTGAGATTGTGGATTCGATTCGTACAAAATGGCCATCCATTCAGATGGTGTGGTCAGAGATGACACCCCGCTTGACGTGGAGAGGAGTGCGAAAGTTTGGGGCATTGGAAAGAACACGGAGGAAGGTGAACGTGGCAGTGTCTAAGCATGTCGTGTCGATAGGTGGCTTGGTGGTGCGTCATGGCTTTTTTGAGGGTGATCTTGTACGTTTCTTCCGTCATGATGGCGTGCATTTGAACGGACTGGGTATGAATCTTTTTGTTCAGGATTTGTTTTCGTTTCTTGGTTAGTTCTTTTGGGTGGCGGGCCAGTCTCTATTAGGGCCTGGCTTTGGCGGGAGTACGCTGCAGCTCAGTGGTTTTATGGGACGCAAGATAACTGTGGGAGCACTTGCTCTCGATGTACAAGGCGGATTTGTCCTGCTCCGCACGGGGGGACCCGGGCGTTTTGCACGAAACGCCTCGGATTGGCCCAGGAGGGAAGTGAGACCCTCACGGTTTAAGTGCGTCTGAAAGGGGGAACGGTTTAGGCGTTCCCTGAGTATTTTGGAGTAAGTTAAAAAGCTAGAACTGAGTCTGCAGCGTCTCTTTGCCACCCTGGTTAGGTTAATTGATTCAATTATAAATAAAAGCTGTGACCTTTTTTAGCCAAGCTATGGTGTCTGTGTCTTTATTTGTAGTTAAGGTTAAGTAAGCTAATCAAGGTTGTATAAGTTTGGAAGTTATAAACGTATGTAATTCTTAACTGGCACAAGGCATCACACATTGCAAATGAGGGGATAATTCTCACTCTGCAGTTGCTGCAAAATCTTCAAAGTAAATCAGGAAAAACCCCACAGTGACTGATGTAAGATTGTGCGCCAGATGTGAGAATTATCCTCATATGACTCCGCTCATTTTTTTAAACACTCATCTGCCAAATATTTTTGTCTGCATTGATAAATGGAGCTCGCCCCAGCACCTCTGTAGGTGTAAGTAAATGTGTTGATTTGCAGAAGGAATCTATTACTCTGCCAGGCTGCTCCTGGGTTATGTGATAATGAGAAGGTTATCTCTGTTCTTTGCAAATATCTTTGACACTAATGTTATGGAATGGAGTGGGCAAGCAGTGTGCTCAGATAGTGCTAGCTTGTAGTAAGGCTGTGACTATTATCACTGATAAATGCATAGAGCGGTGAGAGGGAAATTGTCTCTTTCCCCAGTGGTTTAGCCCTCTCGCCACACAGGGGCCATGACTGAGAAGGGCTGGTGGGTGTAAGGAGGGGTGGGGATAAGTCCTCCTAAACAATATTTGCTTTTACAGATGAGAGATTGCACTGAGAGATTGATGGAGCATCCTTTAGTGTTGCACGTGGTCAATGCATAACATATGTAACAGCACCTTTGTAATTGCTTACTGAATGTGACAGGCCAGTCAGGGCATAAGATCTAAAATGACATTTCACTAAAGATCTTCAATTGGGGAAATAGTGTTATTATTATTATTATTATTATTATTTCATATAGTGCCACCAATTATGCAGCGTTGTACAGAATATTTGAGTGTGGTATATTTTGTTGACGTTCATCATGTCGACATTACGATGAAATGTCAACAATATTAGAATGTTGATAAAAAGTCCCTGGTGGTCTAGCAGTTACTTACCTGATATTTCCAGGGGCTCCAGCGGATCTAGTGCCACTTGTGGCAGTGAGTATGCCTAACTCCTTCCCCTAATCCTCCCCTAGTGCCCAACAGGGCTGTAAAGAGCCGGCCCGGGCCTAGGGGGCGTGGACTAATTGCGGGAGGCTTGACCACGACCATAAGAAATAAAACCTTTTTTGTGGTGCTGTGTGCCGGGGAGGGGGGGCGATATGAGCCCCTCAGCCTGTTGCAAATCCAGGGGGGGTGTGCGATCAGTTTGATCCCTCCCCCCCACAGGCAGAGGAGACTACTGCTGCTGCTCAGCAATGTGTGCTGGGCTGCTGACAGGTAGGAGGGAGGGGGGGCGTCGGACCCAGTTCCCCGCCGGGCCCCTCCAGCAATCCCAGGCCTTGGTAATTAGAGCCAGCTCCTCCTCCCCTCGCAGCGCCCCTGGTGCCTAACCCTAACCTCCCCTCCCTTAGCCTAAACCTAACCCTCCCCTCCCACAAGCTACATCTAAACTCCCCTCCCACAGCCTAATCCTCAACTGCTGGTCTGTGCAGACACTTCTCCACCTACTGCTTAACCCTCCTGCTGCCTAACCCTCCCCCTGGTAAATAACCCTAACCCTCCTCTCCTGCAGCCTAACCCTTGCACATACTGTGCACAGCGGGGGGCGTGGCCGGATAATGATGCGGTTTTAGTGGCAGAGCCGGGGCGGAACCACGTGATCGCATCATCATGGCTCCACCCCCTCTTCACAATGCCAAAAATATTGTCATTGTGAAGCAGGGGGCGGAGCCATGATGACGCGATTCAGCGCAAATCTCATCATCGGGCTCCCCGCTGCGGGGGTTTCTTGTAGTAGTTTAGGGGGGGGGGGGTCAGGCGGCAGCCGGGAGGCTTGCCTGCCTTTCCGGGGGGTCGGGAGCGGCACCCGATATTCGGGAGGCTCCCGACCAAATCGGGAGGGTAGGCAAGCCTGCCCTAACCTCAACTCCTGCAGCTTAACCCTAATCCTCCCAATAGTGCCTGACCCTAACTTCCCCTCCCACAGACTAAATTTAACCTCCCCTCCTGCAGCCTAACCCTAATCCTCCCATTAGTGCCTAACCCTAACTTCCCCTCCCACAGCCTTACCCAAACCCTCCCCCTAGTTCATAACTCTAACATCCCCTCCAGCTGCCTAACCCTAACCACCCCTCCCGCTGCTTAACCCTAACCCTTCTCTCCCACAGCCAAACCCTAACCCTCCCCCTAGTGCCTAACCATAACCTCCCATCTCACAGCCTAACCCTAACCTCCCATCCCACAGCCTAACCCTAACCACCCATCCCATCCCACAGCCTAACCCTAACCTCCCATCCCACAGCCTAACCCTAACCTCCCATCCCACAGCCTAACCCTAACCTCCCATCCCACAGCCTTAGTCTAACCTTCCCTCCCGCAGCCTAACCCTGCTGGTCTGTGTAAAATGTTAGCGTATCAGATGCCAACATTGTGAACATGTCAACATTATGTGCACATGACATGTTCAATGTGGACATTTTAACAATGTTGACATCATAACTGCCCAACATTGTGACATCAACATTTTGAATGTCGATATTGTAAATGTTGACATTTTGACTACACCCAGAATATTTGGCAGTCACAGTAGTGCCTGCCCAATTGGAGCTTACAGTGTAAATGCTCTAACACACAAGCACACGCCTGCACACACACTGAGGAATATTTTAGTCAGCAGCCAATTAAATTACCAGTATGATTTAGGAGTGTGGGAAAAACTCAGAACACCTGGAAGAAACCCACACAAGCACGGAACATACAAACTCCATACAGATAGGCCCTGGTTGGGAATCAAACGCATGGCCCCAGTGCTGTGAGGCAGAAATGCTAACCACTGTGTGACCATGTTGCCCCAGAATAATCATGATTGTCTTGGAGAGAGATAACCAATCAGCTATTAGCTATCATTTATCTAGCACAGTTTATAAAGTGACAGAAGCTGATTTTGTGTGCCGCTTTTTGATTTGTGTTCTTTTTAAATAGACCCCATAGAGTCACCATACCCTGGACCAGCACAAATAAAGGACCTGTTTCAGTACATCATCTCTGCTTGTCATCCTGAGAGGCTTACTAGTAATATCCATTTGCATGGGTTCAGGTGAAGCATTACTAGTATCTTGTGCACAACCATTGGAACTCTGTTGCCACCATAGAAGTGTGCTGTGGGGCTGTAATAAATAAAGCCCCAAGCCACACTCGCAGTATATTACAGATAAAGAGGAACAGCAGTTAAGAAGCCGCCATCCATTTCTCCTACATGTTCTCAGCTGACCCTCACTCTTTCTGTGCTAGGCACTCCTCTAACCATTGGTGCACTAGACGATCGCCTGGGTTCATGGTAACGCTAGCCCTGGTCTTGGTTGGAATGTTAAGAAACTGTTGGGCTATAAGACTGGCATATAATGCTGCCAACTCCAAACACTCTGAATCTTTTCTTCTTTTCAGAAGTTCTTTGATGATTGCAAAAGTTTAGTTGGGTAAATGCATCAAAGTCAAACTCTTGGAAATTGATCCTTCACTTCCTGAGAAAGACACAGGGGTAAATTTAATAAGCAAGCCGCTGCTTCTCGGCATCTTTAAGCAGGAAATTTAAACTGGTAGTACTCTTCACAGCAAAGCATGCTGGGAAATTACATTTTTGAAGAAACAAACTCCAAGTGGTGTCAGCAATTCAACTTCAGAATTTAAAAGGTACAGTAAACTCATCAATGTGAGTGTTTATCTTGGCAAAATTCATGGTTTCTGCAACTGCAAGTCAATTCAGGTTGTCAAAAATTCGATCCATGGTTGAAATATAAGAATTCAGATCATTCAACTTATCACTGATATCTCCTGCCTACCTTGCTGCTCTAAAGCTGTCCTTAGTCCCTATACATTAGTATGGGAAACTACACTCATCAAACTCATAAAACAAAAACTATTTTAGAGTTTGACTGTGGAAACTTATGTCGCTATCAGATGGCGTTAAGGTGCCTACACACATAGCGATGTGCTCACGATCCGATGATGTGTACAATTTCCTTTGAAACTCCCCCTGGCAGCTCCCCAGCAGTCCTGGTCACGATTTGGCACACGATTGGTGTTTGTACAATTAATCCATCGTACATCCTTTCTTTTTTTCAGTGCATCGTGTCCCAGATTGTCAGATCTACCCTACAGTACGACAGATTGAAGATGTGATGTGCAACCAGCGGGGACGCGCATCCGCATCGTGATCGTGAGTGGGGACTCACGATTAGGACATATTTTACATGATCTGTCGTTCCGATGCATCGGAATTGGCCAGATCGTGTAAAATATCGCTATGTGTGTAGGCACCATTAGTTCCTGGAGCCCGCTCCTGTCTATGGGAAGGTGGTCCAGGGTGCAAATCTGCCCCCGATGTCCTTGCACACCCTCCGGCAGTGAGCATCCATGAACTCTGTTCATGCATGTGCAGTAAACCGGGCCGTATTTACTGGTGTGGGACTGGTGCTACAGCACAAGTCTCTGCGGGTGACACCGACGCTGCCCCACGGTCCCTGTATCTGGTTTGCAAGATATCTGGAATGGCACCCTTCAGCCAGTGGCACTGCTGCAGTGTCATTGGTGCGTCTGTGCAGCAGGCAGCTGGATGCTCCGGTGGTGCTGCTGTTCTTACCAGTGCTGGCGGACCCGCTCCCTCAGCATGACTTATGTGGAAGGAGGCGTGGCCAGCATAGGGCGCCGTAAAGCCCTGTTATGGCTCTGGCAGTAGCACTGCTAGGTCAAATCCTGCAGTGTTAACTTTCACTGCTAGAAAGTTTCAGTGGTAGGGCTCACGGGGAAAGCTACTTTTCAGAGTAGCTGGCCCTTACATTCGAGCAACATAGAATTACTCTGGTAATTTTGTATCCGCCGCCACAACTCACATGAAATATGGGATGTCTAATAAACGGGAACTGATGGGGTATTGTGATAAATATGACCCTAAGGGGTCTATTCATTAACACTTAATTGGACACTTAATGAACATTTCCACTTGTATTTGTAAAAATTAAGTTTTGGGGCCATTCATCAAAAAGGTAAAGCAGGAGATATCACAGATATCTCCTACTTACCTTTCTCTCCCGATGTGGCCCGCTGTCCCCATACACTAGTATCACAGATATCTCCTACTTACCTTCCTCTTCCGATGTGGCCCGCTGTCTTCATACACTAATATCACAGATATCTCCGACTTACCTTCCTCTTCCGATGTGGCCCGCTGTCCCCATACACAAGTATCACAGATATCTCCTGCTTACCTTCCTCTCCCGGAATTGCCCGCTGTCTCCATACACTAGTATCACAGATATCTCCGACTTACCTTCCTCTTCCGATGTGGCCCGCTGTCCCCATACACTAGTATCACAGATATCTCCGACTTACCTTCCTCTTCCGATGTGGCCCACTGTCCCCATACACAAATATCACAGATATCTCCTGCTTACCTTCCTCTCCCAGAATTGCCCGCTGTCCCCATACACTAGTATCACAGATATCTCCGACTTACCTTCCTCTTCCGATGTGGCCCACTGTCCTCATACACTAGTATCACAGATATCTCCGACTTACCTTCCTCTTCCGATGTGGCCCGCTGTCCCCATACACTAGTATCACAGATATCTCCTACTTACCTTCCTCTCCCGGAATTGCCCGCTGTCTCCATACACTAGTATCACAGATATCTCCGACTTACCTTCCTCTTCCGATGTGGCCCGCTGTCTTCATACACTAATATCACAGATATCTCCGACTTACCTTCCTCTTCCGATGTGGCCCGCTGTCCCCATACACAAGTATCACAGATATCTCCTGCTTACCTTCCTCTCCCAGAATTGCCCGCTGTCCCCATACACTAGTATCACAGATATCTCCGACTTACCTTCCTCTTCCGATGTGGCCCGCTGTCCCCATACACTAGTATCACAGATATCTCCGACTTACCTTCCTCTTCCGATGTGGCCCACTGTCCCCATACACAAATTTCACAGATATCTCCTGCTTACCTTCCTCTCCCGGAATGGCCCGCTGTCCCCATACACTAGTATCACAGATATCTCCGACTTACCTTCCTCTTCCGATGTGGCCCGCTGTCCCCATACACTAGTATCACAGATATCTCTGACTTACCTTCCTCTTCCGATGTGGCCCGCTGTCTTCATACACTAATATCACAGATATCTCCGACTTACCTTCCTCTTCCGATGTGGCCCGCTGTCCCCATACACAAGTATCACAGATATCTCCTGCTTACCTTCCTCTCCCGGAATTGCCCGCTGTCTCCATACACTAGTATCACAGATATCTCCGAATTACCTTCCTCTTCCGATGTGGCCCGCTGTCCCCATACACTAGTATCACAGATATCTCCGACTTACCTTCCTCTTCCGATGTGGCCCACTGTCCCCATACACAAATATCACAGATATCTCCTGCTTACCTTCCTCTCCCGGAATTGCCCGCTGTCCCCATACACTAGTATCACAGATATCTCCGACTTACCTTCCTCTTCCGATGTGGCCCGCTGTCCCCATACACTAGTATCACAGATATCTCCGACTTACCTTCCTCTTCCGATGTGGCCCGCTGTCCCCATACACTAGTATCACAGATATCTCCTTCTTACTTTCCTCTTCCGATGTGGCCCGCTGTCTTCATACACTAATATCACAGATATCTCCGACTTACCTTCCTCTTCCGATGTGGCCCGCTGTCCCCATACACAAGTATCACAGATATCTCCTGCTTACCTTCCTCTCCCGGAATTGCCCGCTGTCTCCATACACTAGTATCACAGATATCTCCGACTTACCTTCCTCTTCCGATGTGGCCCGCTGTCTTCATACACTAATATCACAGATATCTCCGACTTACTTTCCTCTTCCGATGTGGCCCGCTGTCCCCATACACAAGTATCACAGATATCTCCTGCTTACCTTCCTCTCCCGGAATTGCCCGCTGTCCCCATACACTAGTATCACAGATATCTCCGACTTACTTTCCTCTTCCGATGTGGCCCGCTGTCCCCATACACTAGTATCACAGATATCTCCGACTTACCTTCCTCTTCCGATGTGGCCCACTGTCCCCATACACAAATTTCACAGATATATCCTGCTTACCTTCCTCTCCCGGAATGGCCCGCTGTCCCCATACACTAGTATCACAGATATCTCCGAATTACCTTCCTCTTCCGATGTGGCCCGCTGTCCCCATACACTAGTATCACAGATATCTCCGACTTACCTTCCTCTTCCGATGTGGCCCGCTGTCCCCATACACTAGTATCACAGATATCTCCTTCTTACTTTCCTCTTCCGATGTGGCCCGCTGTCTTCATACACTAATATCACAGATATCTCCGACTTACCTTCCTCTTCCGATGTGGCCCGCTGTCCCCATACACAAGTATCACAGATATCTCCTGCTTACCTTCCTCTCCCGGAATTGCCCGCTGTCTCCATACACTAGTATCACAGATATCTCCGACTTACCTTCCTCTTCCGATGTGGCCCGCTGTCTTCATACACTAATATCACAGATATCTCCGACTTACTTTCCTCTTCCGATGTGGCCCGCTGTCCCCATACACTAGTATCACAGATATCTCCTACTTACTTTCCTCTTCCAATGTGGCCCGCTGTCTTCATACACTAATATCACAGATATCTCCGACTTACCTTCCTCTTCCGATGTGGCCCGCTGTCCCCATACACAAGTATCACAGATATCTCCTGCTTACCTTCCTCTCCCGGAATTGCCCGCTGTCTCCATACACTAGTATCACAGATATCTCCGACTTACCTTCCTCTTCCGATGTGGCCCGCTGTCTTCATACACTAATATCACAGATATCTCCGACTTACCTTCCTCTTCCGATGTGGCCCGCTGTCCCCATACACAAGTATCACAGATATCTCCTGCTTACCTTCCTCTCCCAGAATTGCCCGCTGTCCCCATACACTAGTATCACAGATATCTCCGACTTACTTTCCTCTTCCGATGTGGCCCGCTGTCCCCATACACTAGTATCACAGATATCTCCGACTTACCTTCCTCTTCCGATGTGGCCCACTGTCCCCATACACAAATTTCACAGATATCTCCTGCTTACCTTCCTCTCCCGGAATGGCCCGCTGTCCCCATACACTAGTATCACAGATATCTCCGAATTACCTTCCTCTTCCGATGTGGCCCGCTGTCCCCATACACTAGTATCACAGATATCTCCGACTTACCTTCCTCTTCCGATGTGGCCCGCTGTCCCCATACACTAGTATCACAGATATCTCCGACTTACCTTCCTCTTCCGATGTGGCCCACTGTCCCCATACACTAGTATGGGGACAGAAATTCATCAAGCTCCGAAAATATAATATTTTTGGAGCTTGACTGTGGCGTACACCCTGCTCCTTCCCTATGGAAAGGAGTCCCGGGTTGCAAAGAGGGATCCTTTTGGATCCCTCCGCCCCTGTCCGGCTCCTTTTGTCGGACGCCAGGGCTTTTGTGCGCCTGCGTGAACTCTAGGTCTAGGTCAGACTTGGCAGTGCAAAGTTTCACAGCTCCAGAAGGAGCCGTGAAAGTGTTCAGGGAGACAGCTGATTTTTGGATCAACTGTCTCTGCGCCAGAGCAATGAAATTGCCTTGGCGCTCGTGGTGAGTAGGAAGGTTAATTATTGGGGTCCGCTCATACCCCAATAATAACATAATGAGTAGACCCCATAATGAGAGACTCGCGCAAGAATACATTCATCTTATGAATAGGAAAACTTTGCAGGTTGTATTTGAAAATATATGTGGCATTGATTGAGACAACCTCTGTACTCATGATGGTACCTCCTGAATGTAGAGGGAATAGCTCAATGCTCAGTATGCAGAATGGGTCCTGCGTAGTCTCACGCAGACCCTTCTATGCCTCTGCCTGAGGCATTTAAAGGGCAGTGTCTGCCGACATTCCCAGAAAAGGGGGCATGTACGCCCCATTTTAAGGGAGTGGCAAGCCCAGGGACTGTCCTGGACTTGCAAACTGGCCAGCCTGAGTAAGCTGAGGCTTTCTCAGCTGGCTGGCAGCCTGGCGTCATCCACCATCGCGACCATTGACCACCGATGATCGCGAAGGTGATCCCAGCCTGCGACCGCCGGGGTGTCATATACCTCCTGTTGCATTTGAATAATAGCAAAGTTGCCTGCGTGCTGTTTTGCAATTGTGATCCTTGCTGAAACTCCCCCAGAATGCAGGGTGAGGAAGTTTCACATGCAGGCCAGGAGCTCAAGACAGTGAGATGCATCATAGTCAGACGTAATCCAGACTCGGGGCCTGATTTACTAAGGATCACTATTGCGATCGCAGCTGCAATTATGCACAGAGGTCTGCTGCAAAATATGCAAATGAATGCAATCGCAAAGCCGTCGCACAGCCAGCACAGAGACACCCTTGCATTCCTGCGTATACATCGGTAACAGCATGTCTGTCGCAGTTGCAATCCATGATGAATCAGGTCCTAGGTACACAGACAAACAACCAACACATGGAAGAAGTGGGAAGCAACAAGATTACATACAGTAGCACAGTAATCGGGAAAAACTTCAATGGAGGTGACCGTCTTTGGAATGTAGTTAGGATGCCGCCGGTCTAAATCCTGACGCTGGAAGTTTAACACGGGGCTTAAGATAGGCGTCAAAATGCCAATGCCTATCTTAATCCCGACACCGGAACACAGACAGATGCCAGCTCGAACCAGGTAAATCCGGGAATCTTAGTTGTTAGCCGCGTGGGGGGGGTTAGGTTTAGGTACTATAGCGGGGTTAGCCTTAGGTTTTGGGGGGGAAGGTAGGGTTAGGCACCCTAGGGGGTTTAAGGTTAGACACCACTGGGGGAGGGGTTAGGCACTAAGGAGGCAGGGTTAGGATTAGGCATAAAGGAGTTAGATTTAGGTTTAGGTTAGGTTTATGGTGTGGGGTGGGGAGAGTTAGGGTTAGGCTACAAGAAGGGAGGGTTAGGGCTAGGGGGAGAAGGGGGAGGGTAAGTATACTTACCCGACCCCTGTTGGGATACCAACCATCGGGATGCCACTGTCGGTATTTTGACAGGATGCATCCCAACAGCCGGCATTACATACCGATTCCGACTGTCTTGTACAGGAAGTCGGGTGATGGAGCCAGAAGATCTGGAAAAGATGAATGTCAGTCATAATGAACTGGAACCAAGGTTAGGAAAAGGAGCCATCTAACGGCTAAGAGCAATGTTTCCCAAATTCTGGCATCAAGGCACCTTAACAGTCCTGGTTTTAAGGATGTCCACGTTTAAGCATGGGTGATTTAATTAATATCCAGTCATAATGACAGGGCCGTAGCTAGGGTAGTGCGGCCGGTATCGCACAGGGCACCACAGGTCAGGGGGCGCTGTATGGGCCTGTCAAATTTCTATTTATTATCATTCTTGCATGTAGCATCCTCTTATTTCATCCCCAGCATCTCCTGGCCTCTCCTATCTCTTCCCTGGCCCTTCCCCATGAAGCCATGGCCCTTTTTTGGGTGCATTATGTCCCTTTGAAAAAAGAGGGGGGCACCAATGCTCTTTCTGGCACAGGGCACCAAAAAGTCTAGTTACGGCTCTGCATAATGATATAAAAATCTGTGGCAATTCTTAAGGCTCATACACACTAGACGATAAAGTGAACGATATGGACGATAACGATATCGTTACCGTTCATAGCGTTCAATATCGTCCAGTGTGTATGCACAATATCATTGATGATGCGCGCTCCCACAGATCATTAACAATGTCTGCCGTCGCCTAGACTTGCAGGACAATCTGATGATATCGTCAGATTCTGCAAGTTTGGGGATGAGGGAGGGTGACGTCACTGAACTATATTGTTAAAGATATTGTTCAGTGTGTATGCTCAATGTCATTCCCGACATTGAGCCCGGAGTTCAAGGGACAACACTTAATGATATCGCTCATGGAGCATATCGTTAAGTGTGTATGAGCCTTTATTCTCATTTTAACCCTGCCACATAATGAAATGCTGGTTCCACATTGCAGCATGCATAGTTATTGAATGACCCTGATGCCCAGGGGCGTATTTATAATGGGTGCAGGGTGTGCCCACACTGCACAACCTGCACCCATATTTAGTTATACTTACCTTTCCGTAAACTACGGTGTGCTGATCTGCAGCGCCGGACCAGTGCTGTAGAGCCGCAAAACTTCACAGGAAAAATGGCGGCTGCCAATTTCCCAGTGACTTGCGTATGCGCAGAAAAATTGTCCCCAGGAAAAGGGGATTAAGCTATAATCTACTGCACTGACAGGGAGAAGAGGGCCCAAATGGAGGCTGCTCTGGGGTCCTCTCCTCTCTTAAAACACCCCTGCTGATGCCCATTAATAATGCAATTAAAAGAAATCAGATTATTGTTCAACATATTGGTAAATGCAGTCAATAGATGACAGACATCTTCTGACCACACTAATGGTGCGTACACACGTAGCAATTTTAATGATCGATTTGACCGATATCGTTACCGTTATCGTTCATATCGGACATTTACATGGTCCTTACCAACTCACCATCGACCAGCGATGCGTGGCCACGTATGGACGATAGCAATATCGTCCATCGGCCATGCATGCCTGTCAACTTGCTCGATATCGAGCAGGTTACTTTAGGGACCCGCAATCGACGCTATAGTCGTGGTTAGTTGGTGGTGTGCTGGATGTTCGATATCGATCATCCAGCACACCAGGGAGGGTGCAGGATGATCAACCAGCGATATCCTATCGCTGGCTGATCGCTACGTGTGTATGCACCATTACAGTCATCTAGCTGCCTGTCCCTTGGGCTAAATGACTGGATGCCAGCCATTTTTGAATTATCAGGTTTTTTGACCATATAATACTAATTTGCTATTGCCGCTATTCGCGACAATAGGAAATTATATACCGCTGGCATGTATTAAAGAAACATACAGGAATAGGTGCTCCAATAGGAGCTTGTCCCTGCGATGTGTAAGAGTAAAGAGATCACATTAGTGTAGCTTATAGTTTACACTGGCTAACAAATCTTCAAACATTAGCTATTGAAACCAAGCTCTGGTATGCATTGCAAGAAAGCTGCCCCCATAGGTTTTTATGGGGGCTGTCTTATGGTTGAAAACCAGGGACTGCAGCATCTGATGAGTCACCTGCAGATACATTAAGGGGATACTTAATATTTTCGGGTGCCCCCCAAAATGGGTGATATCCCACAAATATTGATTGATATATACATTTTGATTTAATTGCTTTTCCCCTTTGTGTTTCTCATTCACATATCTGCATTCTTATTAATAGTTCTCAAAGCTCATTCATTTTTTAGATGAGACCCTGATATTATATTTCAAAAGATCAGTTACATTTGATTTTTAGAATAAAAAATATGTTTTTTTAGGCAAAAATACAAAAGCAGTTTTCACCTACATTAATAAATGTGCAGCAGGAAAAGTGTGTTGCAAGATATGTACAGTAGATGTCTATTTCGTTTGATTTATCAGAATAGCTTTGATGGTGTTACCACGGGTGACAGGTTCTAGATGGGCAGTATGTCCCATTCCTGTCGCCTGCAATTTCTGTCAAATCTTACCTTCCTGTCTACAGCATTCTGCAAATTCCACTTTTAATACAATTCCTTATTTCTTATCCGATACGTAATTATTACAATAATGTTATTAATATTATTAGAGTAATTATAATAACAGTACCAGATATGTCATAAAAACAGAGCGGTGAACTATATACTGAAAGTCTATTCCACACGAGTTTACAGTTTATTGGTGTCAGCAGTTCATTTAGATTGTGAGCTTTGCATCAAGCTATCATTACAGCATGCTATATTTTTGATTGTAAAGGTGCACATCCACTACCCGATTAAACAGAGCGATTGAACGATAACGACAGATTGGCCATGTTCTGGGATGAGGGAGGGTGCCTACACTGAACGGCTGACCATTCAGTGTATGCACAGCACAGACTATGAAACGACTGCACAATTACAATGTCATAACCGTGCAGTCGTTTCACAGTCTGCTACTGGATGTGCCCCTTTACAAATTCAGCGTTTCAGATGAAACAGTGTTAGATGGGAGCATGTTAGGGGCGAGGCTGTACATTAATTGTACTTTCCTGGGGGACATCACATTAATCCCAATGAAAGTTATTAGAACTTGCAGTGAATATTTCTTTAACACCAGCTTAATTATCCATGGGTGACTATGTTGACTTTATTCTCTAAAGGGCATTGTACATATTTGCTTTTCCCTCCAGCCACAAAAGGATTTAAGTTTTCCCAAAGAGATTAAAAGGGTGGAGAGTACTTCACAAAATAGGTGCAACCCGTGGGGTCCTTTAGGAACTACAATCATTCCCTTGAACAAAACTTGGACATTCCATAAAACTCTCCGTCCCCCTATTCCTCATCTGTATAGAATTGTTAGTCATTATTTGTAACATTGCAATTAACCCAGTTGGCAACATGTAATAACTACCCTTTTCTGATCAGTTGTATTAATCCATTCAAACAATGTGCAGACCTGCAGACACACCTATCATAGTGGTGACTACATAGGAAGTATATAGTAAAATGGACAAGCTTTACAACAGGAAGTAAGTGTGTACGTGATTCACAGCTCACAACACCCAGCAGGTAGTAACGGCAACACTTTATCATGTAGTGACACCTTGCTGCGGGCAGAGCTTTTTCTTATTTTGTTTATGGATTATTCTATTTGCTTCTAAAAACATCTGCAAGGAAAAGTTTATCTTTCCGTCCAAATGGCCTCGTTTGCCCACTCACAATTAAAAGCAATATATTATTACTATAACCATATTATAAGTTATTTATGTTAAAAATGTAAATGCCACATTTATAAGATAGTAGCAGTTATTGCATTGCATTGCAAATAATTTTAAAAACAATCATGATACTTTGAATATACACATTTATAGTTATATGTAAAGCGCTGCGGAATATGTGTGCGCTATATAAATAAATGGTAATAAATAAATAAATAATATATACACGTAGACAATAGAGACAATAGAAATTTGTTATTCATGTTACTTATTTTATGCATTGTGTATTTTACTCCTAGGGGCCTATTTATCATTAAATATTTGCAACTTATTACCCCAAAACATCCGGGGGGTGCAAACATTTAGTATCACCCCCATGTACGAAGGAGGGACTGCAGCAGATATCTCCGGGACCTGCTGCGATCCCACCATTCCTGCCGGCAGCCGCAGACCCCATAGGTTTCTTATAAATGGAGCCCCAAATGTCAGACCAAGACTTTGCAATGTGGTTTCTCTTTGCTATTGTAATACATTTAGTAATATATTGATATTTGTGTTATGTCATTTAATTGGAGGTCTCAATAGTGAATTTAACAAATATAATGTTCTGAGTATAAAGCTCTAAACATCTCTACATACTACATGAATTAAATCCCTATCTGAAGCACAAAATGGGAAACAATCTGATGGGCTTTAATGACCACTTCAGGAATCCTTAGTGTATGGTGTAGAAAACCGCAGGGTCCATATGTCATAGGTTCTCCAGACTATAGGCCTGAGATGGACACAAATCCCGTCGCGGGTGCGGCCCTATACGCAAAGGGTGTGCAAAAATATGCAAATGTGGAAGTCACTGGGACTTGTATTGGCACGCCCACCAGCGGCTCACTGTGACCGCCATCATTAATGCAACTTGGTGCATGCTCAGTGCGACTCATATGCATCCACCTCTGAATTAAGCCCTACAGTATATGCTTTCTTGGTGGGAGTACACTAAACAATCCGGGAGGTATGCATACCGCAGCCATCACCTAAATACAACAGCAAGTGGGTAGGCTAAAGGTCTGGCACCAACCATTGGAACATTGAAACACAGCAAATACAGCAGATAAATAAAACCGTCCCACCACTAGGAAGACATATAGCAGAGCAAGGGCC
Source organism: Taudactylus pleione (assembly GCA_031769625.1). Lineage (NCBI taxonomy): Eukaryota > Metazoa > Chordata > Amphibia > Anura > Myobatrachidae > Taudactylus > Taudactylus pleione. Next base: position 16,175,468 of record JAUIMM010000119.1, read on the forward strand.
CAGAGAGACTGAGTTTATCTTGTATCATAAATCATATACAGGGGTTGGTTAGGTGGTGATGATGATGGTGGAATTAATAGGCATTTAGCCCTAATCACTGCCCTATCTGGGCAGTTTTAAGGGTGTGAAAAATAAACTGTGCAGACAGATATGTTCCTATTGTCTGCAGTTACATCCTTTCTAGATTGCCTAAGTTAAGCACGCAGCATATGGGGAGTTTACGTGGTCCAAGACCCCAAGGCTTTTGCAAGGTTATGTGCAGAACCTGGGGGGGACCTTCCAAGAGGTGTCTGCATTGGTGCTCTCAGCGTACCTGATCACATGCTGCACTCTGATGCTCTATGCCAGGGGTGACCAACCAGTCAGAGGCAAAGAGCCCAAAATATCTGTAGGTATGTCAAAGAGTCAACATCATGCGCACACCGAAGGCGCACATGCAAAAATGGGCGTGGCCTGGTATAATATTTGTAGGAGCATGTAAAAGCACATGCACACAATCACCGTGAAGGTAACTATTAAAGGGAAAGAAAAAACAGAACAATATAAAAAACATTGAAAAACACAGATCCACATAAAATACACTTAAGCAAGCCACATCCACATAAATTACCCTAAAGATTCACATAATACAGTTCAACCTCCCTGGTGTCACTCCAGCCTACCATGTGACATTCCAATCCCCCTCATGTGTCACTTCAGCAGCCTCTCGTGTCATTTCAGCCCCCCATTTATCACTCCAGCAGCCCCTCATGTGTCACAACCTGCAGCCTCTTCATGTGTCACTTCAGCTACCACCAATGTATCACTCCAGCAACCCTCCATGTGTCACTCCAGCAGACCCTCATGTGTCACTCCAGCCCCCCAAATGTCACTCCAGCAGACCCTCATATGCCACTCTAGCCCCTCTCTTCCTGTGCCACTCCAGTCCAACCACCTTCTCCTACACTCTCTCCCACTCTTACCCTGTTGCGACTGTCTGTGTCAAGTAGGTAGGCTCCGGCATCTGCGACCACGTCCTCCTCATGGCTTCAGGTTCAGTCAGTTGAGCTCTGCCTCCTGTTTGCGGTGTGACATCACCACATTACCCATACATGCCTCCCGAGTGGAGCAGACTGCTGCAACAAAGGACGAGCTTCCTCTGAACAGCTGCTCACCTATCAGAGGAGGCAGTCAGTGTCAGTCAGGGGAGCCTCATCAGTACAACGGAAGAGGTGCATGTGGCTCAAGAGCCACAGGTTGGTCACTGCTGCTCTATGCCATGTTATGTCACTCTTAAGGGCGTAGGGAGGGCGGTTCCACCGGAGCACTAGCTCCAGGCACTGCAGTTGTCAGAGGGCGCCCTGAAGTCGGACTCCGGAAGCAGCTGTCAAATAGCTGACAGGCTGCCGGGTCCGTGTCCAGCCTGCCAGGTGCTGTGGATACAGAGCAAGAGCAGCAGCAGCAGCTCCAGTCCTGCCTTCTTGCTGCTCTAGTTTAGTGAGAGACTCCGTGGTCAGAGGAGCTTGTGTTGAGCCCTGATTGGTGGAGCTCGGCACATGCTCATCTGACCCCAGCAGAGGACGGGGCTACAGCAGAATGTCGACAACAGGGGTATGTATCCTGTAACGTGGAGGAAGAAGATGCTGGGTCCACATAAAGGTGAGAGAATTTTTACCCCAGTTATGTCTGTCTGGTTATATCTATGACTCTCCCAGCCTGTATGTGTGACCCTCCCTGCCTGTATGTGTATATAATTGTATGTATGTATGTATGTATGTATGTGTGTGTGACCCTGCCTCCATAGAAAATTCTGGAAGGGGGTCATGGTGTTTAAGGGGTTACACCTCAAAAGCTATAGAAGGCACCAAGCTGAAATTTGGCATTGACAGGTATAACTGTTGCTTGGTGGTGCATGCCAAATTTCAGGGCAAAAAAATAAAAATAAAATGAGGATTTAGGAGTAATCTAAAGTTCCAACTGTCAGTTTTTTCTGACACTCTCAGTTAGGACCACTTTTCTGCTGTTCTCTATGAGGGATTTTTGGGAAGGCTTAACTCAGGGTAGGGACGAATTTAGACTTGGGGTTTGTTTTATTAGGTAGCTCTTGTTCCAGTGTAGGATGCCCTATTATAGAGATAGGGACTTCAACTTGTTGCGCAGCCTCAGTAGGAGCCTTCCAGCAGGGGGTGTACTGTGGTGGTTTAACCTGGGTGCACCAAGATGGCTGCCTTTTGTGGGCGTTAGCGACGGGGCGACCCAGCAATGGCAGTGGGCGGAAGCAGTGGCGGTGACCCGTCGGCGGTGTGATAGTTACTTACCGAGGACCGGGCGGTGGCGGAACCGGCGTCAGTGGAGCAGGTGCCAGCAGCGGAGCGGGTGGCGGCGGCATCAGTGCGTGCTACAGCGGCGGCAGTGGTGGTGCCGGCTGTGTCCCTGCCAGCCATTCTGCCGAGTTCAGCAGTGGAGCCCATTTCAAAAATGGCACCTAAGCACCATTTTTGCAATTCAAAGATGACAACTGCGAGCCAGTCAAAACTCACGATGTCATCGCCCCACCCATAAGCCAGCGTGAGGCGGCAGTATGGCAGTCCGACAGCGGACAGGGAACAGTCAAGAGCTCCCTGAAGAAAGAAGACGCCGGAAGTCCTAGTGGGTGGAGGCCATAGACTATATTCTTTCAAATGCACCACATTACACAATCAACCCGGGACCCTCCGCCCAAGGATAGCCCCGAGCTATCAGCCTAGGCCAGGGGTGCCCTGGAGGTGAGGATCTCTTTATTGGGGGGGTTCCCAGCTCCCCAGGCATCCCTGGCCTGGGCTGACTCGTGGTCAGGGTTGATGCTTTGGCTGGGGGACCCGGTGAAAGGGCTCCCCTGGCTGTGGCATTAGCCCCCCACTAGAAAAAGTGCAGTGCTCATTTTGGATAATACAGGGGGACCCTACGCATTTTTTTCCCTGTAATACCAGAACCAGGACTAACTCAGAGCCCAGTGCTGGTTGTGCTGATTACGGGGGACTCTTGTCATTTGTACCCTGAATTTTGGCAACCAGGACTGGTTCTGAATAGCCTGGTGCTGGTTGTGTTAAATACAGGGCACCCCTATGTCATTTGTCCATTGTATTTTCACAACCAGGACTGGCAGTGAAGAGCCCGGGGCTGGTTGTGCTTTAGGGGGAGGGGGCCACTTTACACAATCAACCTGCAAACCCACTGCCCAGGGGTTCCGGGGATAGCCCTGGGCTATCAGCCCAGGCCTGGGGTGCCCTGGAGAGGGGGACCCCTTTTTTTGGGATACCTGGCCTGGGCTGACTAGTGATCAGGGCTAATGCTTTGGTTAATGCTTCGGCTGGGGGACCCGGTGGAAGGGTTCCCCTGGCTGTGGTATTAACCCCCCGCTAGAAAGAGCTCGGTGCTGGTTAAGGAAAATACAAGGGAACCCTATGCTTTTGTCCCCTGTATTTCCAAAACCAGGATGGCTTGGCTGAGTCCAGTGCTGGTTGTGCTAAATACAGGGGACCCCTATGTCTTTTCTCCCCTGTATTTTGACAACCAGGACTGGCTCTAAAAATCCCGGTGCTGGTTGTGCTAAATGCATGGGACCCTATGTCATTTGTTCCCTGTATTTTCACGACCAGGACCGACAGTGAAGAGTTTGGGGCTGGTTGTGCTTTAGGGGGAGGGGGCCACTTTACACAATCAACCTGCCACCCACCACCCAGGTGTGCCAGGGATAGCCACTGGCTTGTCCTACAGAGGGGGACCCCTTTTTTGGGGGGGGCCTCTGCTACCCCAAGGTTTCCCGGCCTGCGCTGACTAGCGGTCAGGGTTAATGCTTTGGCCGGGGGACCTGGTGGAAGGGTTCCTCTGGCTATGGCATTAATCCCCGCTAGAAAGAGCTTGGTGCTGGTTATGGAAAATGCAGGGGACCCTTATGCTATTTGTCCCCTGTATTTCTAAAACTAGGACCGGCTCGGCTGAGCCCAGTGCTGGTTGTGCTAAATACAGGGGACCCCTATGTCTTTTGACAACCAGAACTGGCTAAAAAAAAGCCTGGTTGCAGATTGTGCTAAAAGCAGGGACCCTTACGCTTTTTGTCCCCTGTATTTTCACAACCAGGACTGGCAGTGAAAAGCCCCGGGGCTGGTTGTGCTTTGGGTGGGGGGGGGCATATCTTTTTTTTTTAATTATTTTACACATGTTCAATTTTTAACATGGATGTATAGATGGATCTCACTGATACATCCATGCATCTGTGTCCTATTGATTTTATTTTTTGCAGATGCATGCCCAGTGTCAGTGAGCCCCTGTTGCCCGCTGATGCCCCTGTGCACTGCCCCATTGCTGCCACTGCTCCGCACTCCCGCTGCTGCCGCTGCCCCACACTCCTGCAGCGATCTCTTCCTGAGCACCCCCAAAACACCTCCTGTGTTCCGGCCTTCCTCCACATGTGCCATTTTGTTGCTGTTTTCCCCTGCAGGTGGCCCGGTTTGCTCCTCCAAACCCTGATAGTTAATACATTTTAACAAAGCAATGAAATCCCATAGACAAAAAACCTTACGGTTTCACATGTCCCATTAAGTCGTCTTAGACATGATCTGAAATTTCACAAAACCTATTGAATTTCTGACACTCAAACTTAAAAAAGCAATGAAATTCCGATCATTAAGGCTGACGTCTTAATGGGCATGTTCCTTGTGCAATACAGATATGGTATACATTCACACCCTGTGGTTAACTGCAGATTCAGCACTCTCACAGAGTGAGATTGCTGCTACTCACAAAGGGAGGGGGTTGGCTGGAAAGACAGGGGGCAAGTGTAGCAAGGGGCTAGTGTGATGGTTGGGTATAGAGCCACCTCGGTAAATGTACCCTGACGTCATCAGTTACTATCCACGTGGACATTGATCGGTAATAGTAACCTGCCCATACCTGAACCATGGCGATGAAGCAAGCCCACGAGGGTACAAGTTTCTAAAGTAACTCGCTTTAAGGGTACCGCACTTCCGCCCTCTCTTTACTTCACGTCCAAGTCCATTAACTGAAGGGGATCTATACACAACGGGGCTGAAGAGACAGGGGACCTCATTCAGACCTGCTCACAAGTGGTGAGCGCTTGCAAGCGGGTTGATGTTTAGGCCCTGTGCACGCACAGCGGCCGCACTGCGCGTGCACAAGCCCCGGTGCGAGAGAGAAATTCTCTCGCTCCGGAGTTCACTACAAAATGGGCGGCTGTCAATGTTGATCGACAGCTTGCCCCATTTTGTAGGTTTGGCGGGGGGGTGGTTTCACAAACGGAGGCGTTCCTTAAGGAATGCCTGCCATTTTGTGGGGGCGCCCGCACTGACATCAGCAGTGATGTCAGTGGGGAGCTTCCTGCCCGACCCAACCTTAGGGTCTCATCGCAAGCCCCGATGGTCAACCTGGTTGGTCGCTAAAGCTGTGGGTGGTAACCCACAGCTTAGCTAGCGACCAGGAGGCCACACTTCAAAACCCAAGCAGCCGCCCACATTCAGAGCGACCGCTCGCATTTTGCGAGTGCCTCTGAATGAGGGCCCGGGAGCTTTGTGACAGGGGGCTGTTGTATGATGATGACATTGGTTACATTCCTACACTAACAGGCATCTTCCTGACCATGTGAGTGAGTACCGACTGAAGACACTGTCTGCCCAGGGAGGTTCCCTATTGCAGAGAAGCCACCATACATATAGGTAAGGTGTATTTTTATTGAGTACACACAAAACTGGATTTTATTAGTGGAATTACTTAGTGGGTTGGAATATATCTAGCCCTCTATGCTCCAGTTTGATGCTGCCCCTAATGTTTATTTTTACTTCCCTTTAATTTAACCCCACATGCTGGACACGCCTCCTCCCTGTCACAATAGGACTAGGGGGGGGGGGTGCTACACCTCTGGTCAGTCTGTGTTTCACCAAACAGGAGTATAATAGAGTAACATGGATGTCACTTATCCTCTGTTGTCTTGAAAGTTCTCAACTATGTTGGAGACATCTTTCCTTCACCTATCACTGCTGGAATCACATGTCAAGACATTATGATCTCTCTAAATTAGGCTGGGAACTTTGCTATAAAGCTATAATATACACACACATTATTAACAACCTGCAATACGTATAATTCATTCATGTATAATCACATAGGCACACATTTATTATAACACATGAAAGTATGGGCATTTAAAGCTGGTTACATATGGCCACATCTCAGGTCAAGCAGCAGGTTATTGTTCCATGTGATTTGGATGGCCAAATCAGAGATCCGTTTGTCTGAAAGTTGACCGGTCACATCAGCAGTCATTTTCCGGCCTCATCTTCCACCAGGCCACATAATAATACTGATTTTGAGACAATCATTATCATTATTGGGACAATTTTCAGTCTACTAATGTGTTTTTGTTATACAACACCTAACAGGACTGGTCTGGAAAATGTACAACTGTGCAATTACAAGAAGAGCTACAGTGCCTGCAGAGTCGGTGCTAGCTGTGGGGGCACCCCTAGTGGCACTCTGCACTCCTTTTTACCTCAGTAGGTGATGGAGGTGGCATATTCTGCTCCCCACAGTATGTTTATGTCAAGATCCCCTTCTGTTATTGGACTTGGATGTGACATCGAGTGAGGGCAGAAGTGCAGTTCCATGCCCTTTAAGGGCTGTTATTTTGTCCCAAATGTAGTATGTGGCCACCAACAGTAGAGACTTGTAGCCTCGTGGGCTCACTTCGTTCACCACAGGTTACTGCTACCAATAGATGTCCACGTGGATAGTAAATGATAATATTAGGATCCATTAACTGAAGGGGATCTTGCCGTAACCCACACAGTATGTGTGGGGCACTGTCTTTGACATCATAGCCCAGCGTCCCACTCCCAGGCCATCGCAGACATGGAAGTTCAATTGCTGCTAGCTTCCCAGGTTAGAACCTGCGTTTGCTACTTCTCCATGTTAACAACCAGCGTTCTATGTGTGAGGTTGCCATGAAGGTACTTTAAAAAGAATGAATGAGTGACCATATTATGTCATATACTCAGTATTTTAGGCACTCCTTAAACATTGGCCTACCTAGTTTTGCTAATGGTAGCGCTGGCTCTGAGTGCATCAGATTTTACCGGTATCATTAAAGAATGAGAGAACCGAGATACGAATATTATGAATCAATGTAAATAAAAGGATATCTCTAAAAATCATCCATCATCCTGTTGCATCTATGATATTTATTAACAACTACCCCTCCCCTTATAATCTTCCCTCCCACAGTGCTTATCTCCCATATTACTTTTAAATGACTTCCAAATTGACAAAGATGAAACTTGAAATAAACCTTTTATCTAGTAAGTCTGTATGTGCCTCACCTCTGCTTTCTATTACTTGATTGTTATTCTTGCTATTATTCCTGTCAGTTTGCTTAGTTCTTGTTACTATCACAATTTCCCATGTGATTCCTGCGATCTGCATAGAAAACTCCTATGTTGTGATAGCTGTTAATAGATAACATATCTTATTCTTTGCTTCACAATGCCGTTGTGAATTATGTAGTTAACACATCTGTAAACAAGGCAGGGTGAACTGATGATAAGGGTTTAGTTGAAGTTGTTATCTCCACATTGCTCTGTAATTGTTCTGTACTACCTGGGATTTATTCATATATGTTTTATAGACAAACAGTCATGAATGGGGAAATGACAAGAAAATAACAACACTCAGTATATCAGTGGTTAGTTCTACTGTGACACACATGTTAGTTGGTTTATAATATGCATTGGCAATCTCTATTTACCTTGATTATCAGTATTGTTCATATGCTAATGAGCTTGCCAGTCATTTCACATTCCTCCAGTGGCTGGAACAATGTGTATTTCCAGAGCAAGGCACAATCAGCTTTATCTTGACACAAAATGCCACATAGTATAAGGGTGCATACACACCAGGATGATATCGGCACGATTTGGCATATCGGCACGACAAATTGTGAATATCGCCTAGTGTGTATGCACAATTGCGCGCTCCCGCTGGTCGCATGCGTTATCGTGTGATTGGCTGTGCTGCACAGTCAATCACACGATATCGCATGCGGCGCCATACATATTAATGAAGGACGAAACAAGTAATCGTTCCGTCGTTCATTAAATTGTGCAGTGTGTACCGGCAATCATGCGATGTCCAGAGTGAAAGCAAATCGCCCTGAACATTGGCACGATTACCGGTCGTTTAGGTGCCTACCCAGCCTAACACTACAATCCCAAGTGTAAGGCATTGTTTTTTTCAATACAACATAAAATACATCACATCAAGATACTATGGGTTATATACAATTAGCCGCGGGGTTTACCCCGTGACTAATTGCTGCGCTGGTGGTGAGTCAATTAATGGGGACTCCACGCGCGGGTGTCCACGAGACCCCGTGCACGAGTCCCCCGCTGTTCTGCTTTACCTCGCACCTCATGTAGGTGCTACTTAACAGCTGCATGAAGCCGCCCTTGTCGGACGCGTGTGCGTCAGAAAAACACACTGTTGCCGCACTTCTCGCGGAAACAGTGTGTTACCGCGAGCGAGGGCACATTTACCGGTGCGGGGAAAAAGCTATTTTATACTTTCGAGCCCCAATTACTCGCGGGAGAAGTCCCGCGGGTAATTGTATATACCCATATATATATATGGATTATTTGGATTATTTTAGACCGCCACAAAATGAAAAATGACTAGCAGCCACATTCTACATCTGACCGAGAACATTGTATTTGGTTCCACCTCTTTAGAGACAAGCTGCTTTGGTCAATAACTTTGGGTCATCATCTTCATGCATTTGTAAAGCTCAAGAAAATGCACAGTGTTGGGCAGTCAACATACAAATCTCATGAATACTGATTAAATATAATTACAAAACATGTACAAATACAGATGCAAATTATAAAAGTACATATACAAGTTAAACATAAAAGCATAACACTCACAAAACTAAAGGTTAAACTTAAAGCATATCCGGTACATTCAAAGTGAATTGCAGGTACATTTGAGATGTAGACATGTGATATATTATAGTTACAGGTCTAGAGGGATATAGAAAGAGACAGTAGGAATATATGGGGCATGAGTGTACATGGCAGGTGTAACTAATAGCGAGAGTGATCTATGATGGGGTAGAGTAGGAAATAGGGTAGAGGATTTGAGAGAGTCCTCAAAAGATTGGAGGTTGGGAGTGAGTCTGATTTTTTGAGGGAGTTCCATAGGTGGGGAGCAACAGTAGAAAAGCTTAGGGATGGAACTTATTAGAAAGGTGGAGAGGTGTAGGTCAGAGGTGAAGCAGAGAGGTCAAGCTGGGGTGTATTAATGACAAGGTCAGAGATGTATAAAGGGTAGCTGTGGTGAGGGCTTTGTAGCTAAATATGAGCAGGATAAATTGATTTTTGAAGAAAATGGGGAGCCACTGAATGAGTTTGTAGAGTAGTGCAGTGGATGAGAAATGGTTGAGAGTAACCCTCACTGCTACATTAAAGATGGATTGTAGAGAGATAATGAGAGAGTGGACCAGGTTTTTGGTTACATCCTAAGCAATAAAGTGGCCTCTTCTGGCAATATTATAGGAGAAGGTGACAAGATTGCAAGTGTCTGGATATGTAGAGTTAAGGTGATGAGGAAGTCGATGACACCAAGTCAACATGCCTGTTGAACAGTGGAATGCATGATGTTGTTGAATATGAGGGAGATGAGGGACATCATAGTGCCATTACTAGGGGAAAGATGGTGAGCTCTGTTGTAGACATAGCAAGCATGGGAACGATTTGTGATATCCAGGTTGAAACTGCAGAAAGACAGCTGGACACACTGGATAAAACAGAAGGAGAGAGGTCATGGGAGGTAATTTAGATATGGGTTTGATCCACCTAAAGATGGTAGTGGAAGACAAAGCAGGAGAGATGTAGCGAAAGAAGAGTAGAAGGCTGTGAAAAGAGGGAGAGACCCCCAACAGATAGAAGAATAGAAGAGAAGCATGAGTCAGAATTAAAGACACCAGGAAAAGACAGTGCTGCAAAGATCAAGGGAATGAAGTATGTAGTGGATAAGAGTATGATCCACGGTTTCAACCACACCAAAGAGGTAAAGGAGTGAGAAACAGGGTGAAGTGACCCTTTTATACAGATTAAAGTAGATCATTGATCATTTTAGTGAGGGCAGTTTCAGTGATCTGAATAGTGAGTGAGGGCAGTGAGAAGTGAAGAAGTAAGTTGGTGAAATAAAGAGTTCCTAGCAGCTGCAGAAAAGTAATTCAAAAAGTTTGGAAGCAAAGAAATGGGACATGAGTTGGGAAGAGGTAGGATGCAGAGATGGTTTCTTCAGAAAAGGAGAGAGGAGAGAATGTTTGAAGGCAGAGGGGAAGACGCCAGTGGTTAAGGCTCGGTTGAAGATGAGATAAGTGCTGGCACGTATCAGAAGAAAGGGAGCCGTAGAATGGAGGGGGAATAGGCATCTGCTCATGTATAGGCAGCTTAACTGTTTGGCATAAATCAGCGTATACCTAAAACCGGTAATGTGTGAGACATATATGCCTCATCTATATGCATGTACCTGCCAAGAATGAAAAGAGCAGACGATGTTGGACTTCTATTTAGCATTCCTGTGAAATCACTGACATGTATATTTTATGTTTATACAAATTTGCATGGCTGATGTAGTAATCCTGATTTTGGTGAATCATCCCGATGCTCAATAGTATTATCATTTACACATTTACCAAAACATAAACATTAATTACCCACCTAATGCATTATAGAAGCAGAGCAAGCTGGCAGCTGTAGCCCCAACATCTGTGTGGCAGCTTAATTAGATCTACAGTATTAAAAATAAATTCTACAATGCTCAGTTCATATACGTACAAAACCTGGGGGTGTACTTTTGCTCCAGGCAAAGAACCTGCAGACATTAGCGTCACAGAACAGCTACAAAATGAAGGAACAAATCTAATAATTAAAGACAGAACACTACCAGTTCCTTCATCTCTGCTGAATCTGCCAGTGCTTTCAGAACGCAGCACAGCCAACGTCTGAGCAAACCTCTAATCATGGCATTAAAGATAGACAGCAGCAGTGACTGAGCACTGCTAGAGAACTGCATGTCTGAATCTACATAGAAAAACACCAACTGCTAGCACTGTGAATCACATAATATAATGTGAGATACAAGGACAACAGAATTATACAGTGAGCTTTACACCATGTAGTGTTGCTTTGTCCAGTGAAAAGTTAACAGTGGTTTTTAATTTGAAATCACAGGTGGTATCCTGCCTCTGATCTGGCTATCCACATTGTGTTTGCTGATAACACCTCTGTCTCTCCTGCAACATAAAGACAATAGGATTGGAGGTGAATGCTAAATGAGGATGTCACAGTTTCAACGGAGAGTTAATTTAAGGTCACACTTGCTCAAAGTTCACTTTGGTTTAGAATTAGCAGCATTTAGTGTACACACATATACTGACAGTTTCAGGCATTTGAATTATTTGTGGAAGGATGTTTATAGATGCATCATGCACAGAAACAATGCACTTCCAGGATTTGCATTGATTCATCACAGTAAGTTTATTAATACCACTTTTACACCTAGATTCTGGGTCTGACCCAGAGTTGGAACAGGGTCCCAATCCGGATCAGACCCAGAATTTAGCCGGCGCTGACCCAGGATATTGCCGAGTCGGCGCCGTTTACTCCGGAGTCGGGTCTGCATAGACCTGGCTTTTCCGGCATTGAAGTGGACGCTTGAAGATGATGTCATCTCCAAGCGGCACTGAAGCCGGATCAATCGAACGGCATGCGGCGCGCTACAGGTCATCGTGACCCGGAGCGCACCGTTCACACTGCAGGGTTTCACGGGTTACTTCCGTGTTAAACCCTGCTAGTTACCTGGGTTGGATTGGCGGGTCACTCAACCCAGCGATCCAACCCTCTCCCCTTTTACACCAAGGAGCTACCCGGGTTAACCCTGCAATAATCAGGGTTTTAGCTCCAGTGTAAAAGGGGTATTAATGATAAATTGGTTCTTTTCTACCGTAATGATACTTTGCTTATTTACTGTGCACTTATGTATGTATGACATGTATACATGTATTTATGTGACACCACGATATTAGAAAAATAATACAAGTTGGATGCAAGAATTATAAAGACTTGAGGTCCGCATCCTAGGAGCATCAAGAGACAGCCCATGATTTCCAGTGGTTTTATTTCAAGTATGTTTCTTGTTTTCACCACATTGAGGACCTCATTCAGAGTCGGTCGTTGCGGCCGCACTGTCGTACGCCACCGATGTTCGCTAAACTGTGCATGCGTAAAATTCGCAGTGCGCGTGCGCAAACTAGCTATTACGATCAGAAATTGCTCTCTCCTTCAACTTGGCCAGGTCGTTGGTTTGAGTGACAGGATGAGGCATTTGTGGGTGGTAACAGGGGAAGGTGCTTGTGAACGGGGGAGTGGAGATCCGAACGCAGGCGTGCCTGACTATGCAAACGGCGTTTTATGGGAGTGCATAATTAACTAAGTAGTGTCATGGCACATGTGACATGGGAGGTTTTTACACTGACTTGATCGTAGTGCTTAAGAGAGGGTATGGTCAACCTTAAGGTCTACGACCAGCTCCCATGGTTCCCAATGGTCTCGATTAATCCTTATATGCCTGGAGATGACGTGTAATGGGAAAGAGAAGGGGGCGTATTTTTAGTCTTACGGCCGCATCCTCCCCTCGCTCGTCCAGCTAACGATCCCATCTTAACGACGTAACTTGCGAGCGCTTCATTTGCATATCCGGCCCCTGTTACCTTACGACCGTGCGGCCGCAACGACCGACTCTGAATGAGGTCCTGAGACTCATGACACACATGGATTTTTAGAATAGCTTGATCTCATTATATACTGCACATGGCATTTAGAATAAGGAGTGGATTTTTTACATTTTTTTGTTACATACCTGGTTGTCTTTTATATATGTATTAAAGGTAGGGGTGAGCGGGTTCGGATTTCTGAAATCCGAACCCCCTCGAGCCCCCCCAATCCGAGGCCGATCCGAGTCAGGCTTGACTTTTCCCACCTGACTCAGATCTGAAATCGAGGCAAAACGTCATCATCCCAACTTCCGGGTCTCGCGGGTTTTGGATTCTATATAAGGTACCCGCGACGGCACCATTTTCTCACTCGGCTGTGGACAGTGAAGAGGGAGGGTGGGAGTTAGGGCTGGCTGAGCTGTGTAGTGTAGTGTAGTGTAGTGCAGTGTAGTGTTGTGCTGTGGTGTCCTGCACTGTGCTGCTGTTGTCCATAGGGGCTGTGTGAACTCCTCCAAAGTCCATAGGGGCTGGCTGTGTTGTGCTGTGCTGCTGTTGTCCATAGGTGGTGTGTCCACTCCTCCATAGTCCATAGGGGCTGGCTGTGTTGTGCTGTGCCTCTGTTGTCCATAGGGGCTGTGTCCACTCCTCCAAAGTCCATAGGGGCTGACTGTGTTGTGCTGTGCTGCTGTTGTCCATAGGGGTTGTGTCCACTCCTCCAAAGTCCATAGGGGCTGGCTGGGCTGTGTTGTGCAGTCAGTTGTCCATAGGTGCTGCAGTGTTGTCCAGGGGGTGATCTGTCATTCAGGGGTGCCCCCCCCAGTGCAAAAAAATACATATTTTTTCTGTTTGTGAATTGTGTGCGCAGTAGCCGCACATGCATCAACAAAGTAGCACCAAGCGTGCGCCTGTGTCATAAGTAAAGGGCCGGCTGGCTCGTCTGTTAAAGGGTGGTGTAACCCCCAAAGTGCACTCCAAACAAAATAAAAAAATATTTTCTGTGTTTGTGAATTGTGTGCACTGGGGCTCCACGTGCATCAACAAAGGAGCCGCGCCAAGCGTGCGCCTGTGTCCCAAAAGTCTGTTAAAGGGTGGTGTAACCCCCAAAGTGCGCTCCACAAAAAATAAACAATTCTTTTTTTTCTGTGTTTGTGTGCGAAATGTATGCACAGTAGCCGCACGTGCATCAACACAGCAGCAGTGCCAAGCGTGCGCCTGTGTCATAAGTCAAGGGCCGGTTTGGACATCTGGTCTGGACTGAAGGACGTGCCAACAATTTATGACATGTCTACTGTCACTGCATATGATACTGTCACCACTGACAGAATGGTGGAGGAATTATATTCTGTGTTTGTGAATTGTGTGCAATATGGCTGCACGTGCATCAACAAAGGAGCAGCGCCAAGCGTGCGCCTGTGTCATAAGTAAAGGGCCGGCTGGCTTGTCCGTTAAAGGGTGCTGTAACCCCCCAAAGGGCTCTCCAAACAAAATAAAAAATTATTTTCTGTGTTTGTGAATTGTGTGCACTGTGGCTGCACGTGCATCAATAAAGGAGCAGCGCCAAGCGTGCGCCTGTGTCCCATAAGTAAAGGGCAGGCTGGCTTGTCCGTTAAAGGGTGCCGTAAACCCCAAAGTGCACTCCAAACAAAATAAAAAAATATTTTATGTGTTTGTGAATTGTGTGCACTGTGGCCGCACGTGCATCAACAAAGTAGCGCCAAGTGTGCGCCTGTGTCATAAGTAAAGGGCCGGCTGGCTCGTCTGTTAAAGGGTGGTGTAACCCCCAAAGTGCACTCCAAACAAACTAAAAAACTATTTTCTGTGTTTGTGAATTGTGTGCACTGTGGCCGCACGTGCATCAACAAAGTAGCGCCAAGCGTGCGCCTGTGTCATAAGTAAATGGCCAGCTGGCTCATCTGTTAAAGGGTGGTGTAACCCCCAAAGTGCACTCCAAACAAAATAAAAAAATATTTTCTGTGTTTGTGAATTGTGTGCACTGTGGCTGCACATGCATCAACAAAGGAGCAGCGCCAAGCGTGCGCCTGTGTCCCATAAGTCTGTTAAAGGGTGGTGTAACCCCCAAAGTGCACTCCACAAAAAATAAACAATTCTTTTTTTTCGGTGTTTGTGTGCAAAATGTATGCGCAGTAGCTGCACATGCATCAACACAGCAGCAGTACCAAGCGTGCGCCTGTATCATAAGACAAGGGCCGGTTTGGACATCTGGTCCAGACTGAAGGACGTGCCAACAATTTCTGACATGTCTACTGTCACTGCATATGATACTGTCACCAATGACAGAATGGTGGAGGAATTATTTTCTGTTTGTGAATTGTGTGCACTGTGGCTGCACGTGCATCAACAAAGGAGCAGCGCCAAGCTTGCGCCTGTGTCATAAGTAAAGGGCCGGCTGGCTTGTCCGTTAAAGGGTGCTGTAACCCCCAAAGTGCACTTCAAAAAAAGAAAAAATTCTTATTTTTTTTTCTGTCTTTGTGAATTGTGTGGGCTGTAGCCGCACCTGCATCCTCAAAGCAGCAGCGCCAATTGTGCGTCTGTCTGTTAAAGGGTGGTGTAACCCCCAAAGTGCGCTCCACAAAAAATAAAAAATTCTTCTTTTTTTCAGTCTTTATGAAATTTGTGGGCTGTAGCCGCACCTGCATCCTCAAAGCAGCAGCGACAAGCGTGCGTCTGTCTGTTAAAGGGTGGTGTAACCCCCAAAGTGCGCTCCAACCAAAATAAAATAATCTTTTTTTCTGTGTTAGTGTGTGAAATGTATGCGCAGTAGCCGCACCTGCATCCTCAAAGCAGCAGCGACAAGCGTGCATCTGTCTGTTAAAGGGTGGTGTAACCCTCAAAGTGCGCTCCACAAAATATAAAAAATTCTTTTTTTTTCTGTCTTTGTGAATTGTGTGGGCTGTAGCCGCAACTGCATCCTCAAAGCAGCAGCGCCAAGCATGCGTCTGTCTGTTAAAGAGTGGTGTAACCCCCCAAAATGTGCTCAACAAAAAATAAAAAATTCTTCTTTTTTTCTGCCTTTGTGAAATGTGTGGGCTGTAGCCGCACCTGCATCCTCAAAGCAGCAGCGCCAAGCATGCGTCTGTCTGTTAAAGGGTGGTGTAACCCTCAAACTGCACTCCACAAAAAATTTAAAATTCTTTTTTTTTCTGTCTTTGTGAATTGTGTGGGTTGCAGCCGCACCTGCAACCTCAAAGCAGCAGCGACAAGCGTGTGTCTGTCTGTTAAAGGATTACATCGGTGACAGCATCCAAGTGGGCATGTCAGACAGTCCGTACCTGTACTGGCAGGAAAAAGAGGCAATTTGGAGGCCCCTGTACAAACTGGCTCTATTTTACCTGAGTTGCCCCCCCTCCAGTGTGTACTCCGAAAGAGTGTTTAGTGCAGCCGGGAACCTTGTCAGCTAAAGGCGTAGGAGGTTGCTTCCACAAAATGTGGAGAAGATGATGTTCATAAAAATGAATTATCAACTCTTCCAGGGAGACCAGCCTCCAGAACGTACAGAGGGACGTGTGGTGGTGGATTCCAGCGTGGACGAATTAATACTCTGTGAGGATGAGGATGTACACAACACTGAAGAGGGTGAGGAATCGGTGAATGAGGAGGATGAGGATGACATCTTGCCTCCGTAGAGCCAGTTTGTGCAGGGACAGATTAATTGCCAGCTTGTTTTGTGGGGGCCCAAACGAACCAATCATTTCAGCCACAGTTGTGTGGCAGACCCTGGCGCTGAAATGATTGGTTTGTTAAAGTGTGCATGTCCTGTTTATACAACATAAGGGTGGGTGGGAGGCCCAAGGACAATTCCATCTTGCACCTCTTTTTTTTCTTTGCATTATGTACTGTTTGGGGCCTAGTTTTTAAAACTGCCATCCTGTCTGCCACTGCAGTGTCACTCCTAGATGGACCACGTGTTTGTGCCGCCCACTCGTGTCGCTTAGCATAGTCATCCAGCTACCTCGGTGCAACCTTTTGGACATAAAAACACTATTGTGAGGTGTGAGGTTTTCAGAATAGACTGGAAATGAGTGGAAATTAAGGTTATTGAGGTTAATAATAGCATAGGAGCAGAAAAACCAACACATTCTGTGATTTTAGCTGTTTTTATGCTTTTTTTCAAAAAAATACAGATCCAAAACACAAAACCCATAACCCAAAACAGTGAAGGGTGGTTTTGGCACAACCAATCCAGATCCAAAACACGAAGAAAGATCCAGATCCAAAACCAAAACACAAAACACGAAAAGTGGCCGGTGCACACCCCTAATTAAAGGTAACTTCCAACAGGGCGTTGCCCGCACCATATTAGTTCTCTCCAGCCCACTACCGCTGGGTTCTATATAGCAGCACAGTTTGGATTCAGGGATCAGATCTATCCAGCTGTGAAAAATTCAAACCTCAATGACAAGAATAACTGAAAATTAATATTTCTGGGCTACTGCTGTTATAATACGCCACTCACAACTACTAGGATATTTAGAAAATGCTTGGTGCTGTCATATATAAGTAAGACAGAATACACAAACACTTAGATATGAGGAGTCCACCCTACTACATTAGAGTGTTACAAACGTACTTGCCTACTTTCGAAAAAGCATTTCTGGGTGATTGTGAAAGCAGCACCTATGAGCGCGGCGGGAAAGTGGGCGTGTACTGCTACATCTGAGAGGCGTGTCATAAACTGACTAACATCCAAATGTAGATGAGCCCCAAAGCAGTTTAGTAAGATCTGTTTGTTGATGAAAACAGACTGATACTTTATAGAAAATACATGTAGCCATAAGGATCACTGTGCTATATAATCAATGCAGGGAAATTATACTAATGATCCCATTTGAAAGTATATTTCTCTGTTTTTTTATATATATATAACACCTTAATGGGGTTAAGGTGCAATCAAATTTAAAAGAATCGAGTTTGGGTGAGTTTGCAATCTCACATGAGTTTAGGCATGTTTTCCATCTCGCAAATTTACTAAAGACAAACTCAAGTGAGTTTGGAAGTGAGGGCCTGATTCAGAGCCGGACGCTCTGACCAGAGCTCGCTCTGAATCAGGGCCCTCCTCCATTAAAATGACCACCCACAGCATAAACGAGCGTCCTGCGGTAGGGTTTCCCAGCCACAAGCCTGGAGTGATTTTGGCTCTATCAGAGCCAAAATCACTCCTACTGACATCACTAGTGATGTCAGTGGGGCCGGACCCAGACGGTGGGAACGCCTCCGTCTGGCAGGCACGCCCACCAAAGGGGGCGTGCTGTCAATCAACATCGACAGCACGCACCCTTTGGTGCGAGACCCGGAGCGACAGCTTGGCTGTCGCAGTCCGGGTCTCGCGCATGCGCGCGACGGAGCTCCCTCCGTCGTGCGCATGCGCAGTGGGGAACATCGACCCACTTGCGAGCGTAATGCCGCTTGCGAGTGGGTCTGAATGACCCCCTGAGTTCCCTCTTTTCACTGTTAAAACTCATGTGAGTTTGCAAACTCGAAAAATCTCACCATCGGCCAAGTTAGGAAGTACTTTACATGAAAAAGATGCAACTCGCAAATTTACTAAGAATCGAGTTTCCAATCTCGTGTGAGATTGTAGCAAACTCACTGTGAAATTAAAGTTTTAAACACTCACCTCCTAGCTGTGTATTTGGCAGAAACATACACAGATCAGTGTGATTTGTGTTTGTTTCTGCTTGTATACCTAATATAAAGTAGGGGTGTGCACCGGCCACTTTTCGTGTTTTGTGTTTTGGTTTTGGATCTGGATCTTTCTTCGTGTTTTGGATCTGGATTGGTTTTGCCAAAACCACCCTTCCGTGTTTTGGGTTCTGGGTTTTGTGTTTTGGATCTGTATTTTTTTTAAAAAAAGCAGAAAAACAGCTAAAATCACATAATGTGTTGATTTTTCTGCTCCTATGCTATTATTAACCTCAATAACCTTAATTTCCACTAATTTCCAGTCTATTCTGAACACCTCACACCTCACAATAGTGTTTTTATGTCCAAAAGGTTGCACTGAGGTAGCTGGATGACTATGCTAAGCGACACGAGTGGGCGGCACAAACACGTGACCCATCTAGGAGTGATACTGCAGTGGCAGACAGGATGGCAGTTTGAAAAACTCGGCCCCAAACAGTACATAATGCAAAGAAAAAAAAGAGGTGCAAGATGGAATTGCCCTTGGGCCCTCCCACCCACCCTTATGTTGTATAAACAGGACATGCACACTTTAACAAAGCAATCATTACAGCGCCAGGGTCTGCCACACGACTGTGGCTGAAATGATTGGTTCGTTTGGGCCCCCACAAAACAAGCTGGCAATTAATCTGTCCCTGCACAAACTGGCTCTATGGAGGCAAGATGTCGTCCTCATCCTCCTCATCCACCGATTCCTCACCCTCTTCAGTGTTGTGTACATCCTCATCCTCACAGAGTATTAACTCGTCCCCACTGGAATCCACCACCACAGGTCCCTCTGTACGTTCTGGAGGCTGGTCTCCCTGGAAGAGTTGATAATTCATTTTTATGAACATCATCTTCTCCACATTTTGTGGAAGCAACCTCCTACGCCTTTAGCTGACAAGGTTCCCGGCTGCACTAAACACTCTTTCGGAGTACACACTGGAGGGGGGGCAACTCAGGTAAAATAGAGCCAGTTTGTACAGGGGCCTCTAAATTGCCTCTTTTTCCTGCCAGTACAGGTATGGACTGTCTGACATGCCTACTTGGATGCTGTCACCGATGTAATCCTCCACCATTCTGTCAATGGTGACAGTATCATATGTAGTGACAGTAGACAAGTCAGAAATTGTTGCCAGGTCCTTCAGTCCGGACCAGATGTCCAAACTTGGTCCTGCCTGCCCTGCATCACCGCCAGCGGGTTGCTTAGGATACCTAAGTTTTTTCCTGGCAGCCCCAGTTGCGGGAGAAAATGAAGAAGGAGCTGTTGACGTGTCACGTTCCGCTTCAGCTGACAGTGTGTTCACTAGCAGGTCTTTGCACCTCTGCAGGCTTGTGTCGGCCGGAAAGAGAGACACCACATAGGCTTTAAACCTAGGATCGAGCACGGTGGCCAAAATGTAGTGGTCTGATTTCAACAGATTGACCACCCTGGAATCCTGGCAAAGCGAATGAAGGGCTTCATCCACAAGTCCCACATGCCGAGCTGAATCGCTCCGTCTTAGCTCCTCCTTCACTTTCTCCAGCTCCTTCTGCAAAAGCCTGATGAGGGGAATGACCTGACTCAAGCTGGCAGTGTCTGAACTGACTTCACGTGTGGCAAGTTCGAAGGGCTGGAGAACCTTGCACAACACGGAAATCATTCTTCACTGCGCTTGAGTCAGGTGCATACCCCCTCCTTTGCCTATGTCATAGCTGAATGTATAGGCTTGAATGGCCTTTTGCTGCTCCTCCATCCTCTGAAGCATATAGAGGGTTGAGTTCCACCGCGTCACAACCTCTTGCTTCAGGTGATGGCGGGGCAGGTTCAAGAGTGTTTGCTGGCGCTCCAGTCTTCGGCACGCAGTCGCTGAATGGCGAAAGTGGCCAGAAATTTTTCGACCACCCAAAGCGTCTCATGCACGCCCCTGTCGCTTTTCAGAAAATTCTGCACCACCAAGTTTATTGTGTGAGCAAAACATGGGACGTGCTGGAATTTGCCCAGATGTAATGCCCGCACAATATTGGTGCCGTTGTCAGATATCACAAATCCCCAGGAGAGTCTAAGTGGGGTAAGCCACTGGGCGATGATTTCCCTCAGTTTCTCTAAGAGGTTGTCGGTGGTGTGCCTCTTACTGAAACCGGTGATACACAGCGTAGCCTGCCTTGGAACGAGCTGGCGTTTCTGAGATGCTGCTACTGGTGACGCTGCTGCTGTTGCTGCGTAAGGTGATACATCTACCCAGTGGGCTGTCACAGTCATATAGTCCTTAGTCACAGTCATATAGTTCTTAGTCTGCCCTGTTCCACTTGTCCACATGTCCGTGGTTAAGTGGACATTGGGTACAACAGCATTTTTCAGGACACTGAGGACACTTTTTCTGACGTTTCTGTACAGTCTCGGTATCGCCTGCCTAGTGAAGTGGAATCTAGACGGGATTTGGAACCGGGGACACACTACCTCCATCAATTGTCTAAATCCCACTGCACTAATGGCGGATACCGGACGCACGTCTAACACCAACATAGCAGTCAAGGCCTCAGTTATACGTTTTGCTTCAGGATGACTGCTGTCGTACTTCATCCTCCTCGCTAAGGACTGTTGAAGGGTCAGTTGTTTAGTAAAAGTAGTGGTGTTCCTACTTCCTCTCTGGGATGATGAACGACTCCCAGCAGCAGCAACAGCAGCAGCGGCAGCAGGAGGCGTAGCAATGCAGGATCCTCCGGAGGAATCCCGGATAGAAGAGTCAGTCATGCCAGTGACATGGCCTGCAGGTCTACTTCCGATCCTGACTAAGGAGGAAATTGACGAGGAGGGAGTTGACGGTGTGGTTTGCAGGCGCTTGGATACAACAGGACAACGGGATTTAGGTGTCCCTGGACTGCTTACGGTCTTAGCCAAAGTTTCTGAACTTGACAGTAACTTTTTATGAACGCGCTGCAGGTGCCGTATAAGGGAGGATGTTCCTGGTGGTTAACGTCCCTACCCCTACTTATTCCACCTTTACATATGGTACATAAGGCAAGACAGTTGTTGTCCGGATTTGGATAGATATATTGCCAGACCAAAGAGGTGGAATGTTTGGTCTTCTGCCCAGGCATGACCGTGATGGGCTTTTTCATCCCACGGACAACAGCTGTCTCCCCCGGAGTCTGATTTAAACAAACCACATCACCATCAGAATACTCCTCGCCAACTTCCTCCTCAGCGCCAGCTACACCAGTATCCTCATCCTGTTGTACTTCAACAGTGACATCTTCAATTTGCATATCAGCAAGTGGACTGTGGGTGCTCCTTTCAGCACTTGCAGGGGGCGTGCAAATGGTGGAAAGAGCCACCTCTTCCCGTCCAGTGCTGGGAAGGTCAGGCATCGCAACCACCACCACACTTGGACTCTCCTTGGGGATTTGTGATATCTTCTTAGAACGCACAGTTCTTCGCTGTGCTTTTGCCAGCTTAACTCTTTTGATTTTTTTAGTGGGAGGAGGGCTTCCATCGTCATGTGAAGCTGAACCACTAGTAATGAACATAGGGAAAGACCTTAGCCATTCCTTGCCACTCCGTGTCATAAATGGCATATTGGCAAGTTTACGTTTCTCTTCCGATGATTTAAATGTTTTTTTCAAGGTCATTTTCCTGAACTTTGTCATTTGGGATTGTATGTGCCCTCTACTATGACATTGGGCATCGGCCTTGGCAGACGACGTTGATGGCATGTTATCGTCTATGTCATGACTAGTGGCAGCAGCTTCAGCACTAGGAGGAAGTGGTTCTTGATCTTTCCCTATTTTATTTTTATCGGAGAAAGTTTGGTCCCCCATTTATGTTATATTGATATATACGTGCGGCTAAGGCGCACACAAACACAGAAAATAATTTTTTATTTTTGTTGGAGACTAGTGCACTTTGTGGGTTACACCACCCTTTAAGAAATGAGCCAGCCGGCCCTTTACTTATGGGACACAGGCGCACGCTTGGCGCTGCTCCTTTGTTGATGTGTACTTTGGGGGTTACAGCACCCTTTAAAGGACAAGCCAGCCGGCCCTTTACTTATGACACAGGCGCACGCTTGGCACTACTTTGTTGATGCACGTGCGGCTACTGCGCACACAATTCACAAACCAAAAAATTTTTTTTTTATATTTTGTTTGGAGTGCCCTTTGGGGGTTACAGCACCCTTTAACGGACAAGCCAACCGGCCTTTTACTTATGGGACACAGGCGCACGCTTGGCACTACTTTGTTGATGCACGTGCGGCTACTGCGCACACAATTCACAAACACAAAAAATATATTTTTTTATTTTGTTTGGAGTGCCCTTTGGGGGTTACAGCACCCTTTAGCGGTGAATCCAGCTGGCCCTTTATTTATGGGACACAGGCGCACGCTTGGCACTACTTTGTTGATGCACGTGCGGCTACTGCGCACACAATTCACAAACACAAAAAAATATTTTTTTTTATTTTGTTTGGAGTGCCCTTTGGGGGTTACAGCACCCTTTAACGGACAAGCCAGCTGGCCTTTTACTTATGGGACACAGGCGCACGCTTGGCGCTGCTCCTTTGTTGTTGCACGTGCAGCCACAGTGCACACAATTCACAAACGCAGAAAAAATATTTTTTTTTTTAGCACTTGGGGGGAGCACCCCTGACGGACAGAGCACCCCCTGGACAACACTACAGCACCCCTTTAGGACTGGGACACTGCACAGGACTTTGGAATGGACACAGCCCCTATGGACAACTGACTGCACAACACAGTCCAGCCAGCCCCTATGGACTTTGAAGTAGTGGACACAGCCCCTATGGACAACAGCAGCACAGCGCAGCACAGCACAGCACAGCACAACACTACACTGCACTACACTACACTACAACACTACACTACACTACACAGCCCAGCCAGCCCTAACTCCCACCCTCCCTCTTCACTGTCAACAGCCGAGTGAGAAAATGGCGCCGACGCGGGTACCTTATATAGGATCCAAAACCCGCGAGACCCGGAAGGCGGGATGATGACGTTTTGCCTCAATTTCAGATCCGAGTCAGGCGGGAAAAGTCGAGCCTGACTCGGATCGGCCTCGGATTGGGGGGGCTCTGAGGGGTTCGGATTTCAGAAATCCGAACCCGCTCACCCCTAATATAAAGTGTTTTTATAAAAAACAAAAATGACATAGGGTCCCCCCCCCCAAAAGCCTAACCAGCCCCGGACTTGCCAGCCAGTCCTGGTTCCTAAAATTGCGGGGAACAAAATGAGTAGGTTTCCACTGTAATTTAGGTACCAGCAACAGGCTGCAGAGCCAGTCCTGGTTTTAATTATAGGGGGGAAAAAATGCGTAGGGGTCCCCCTATTGTAAAACCAGCACCGTACCCAAAACAACCGGGATGCCAGAGCTAGGAGACCCTATTACTGGATCTACAGGGCCACAGCATTCTCACCCCAAATTGCTCAGGCCTAGCCAGGGATCTCAGGGGAGGTGGGGACCCCCCAAAAAGGGGTCCCCCCTCTCCCAAAACCCCATGCTTGGTCTGAAGCCCGGGGCTCTTCCACCCACCCCTGGGCTGTGGGTACGGGGGTAATAAAGTGTAAAATCAAAATAAACTATTGTATTTTACAGTGGAACTACAGGTGCGAACATGCAGGCCCTTTTGCACTTGTGGAACTACAAGACTCAGCAGGCGGCCTGCACCTGTACCTCCACTGTAAAATAAATGGTTAAATAAAGACAGTACAAACACACCGTATACAGTAAAAGTTTAATACACACATACCTCACTCACACATACTTACCTGCTGCCAGATGTTCCTATGAAGAAATTCGTAAGGAATTACCTGCAAAAAAGATCCTATGCTCACCTCCATCCTCAGGCTGGTCTCCGTAGCATCCAGGGGGGTCTTTGCAAAAAATCAAACTGAGTACCCGATCCATATACTTACCATTAGCGGTGTATGTGTGTGACCACATACACCGCTAACCGGCTCCCGACTGTTCACATCTTTAGCTTTGTTCTCCATGCTAGAAGGATATGCCCGTGAGAGTCTCCAGCGATGATCAACTAGATATGGCATTATATAGGCCAGTGACCCCAGATAGTTCCACTGCACCATCACTACTATATTCCTGCATGTATAGAGCCAGTATGCATACTCCACTGCCACCACTGTATGTACAGACACAGGTGTGTGCTCCCACCAGTCGCACTACCTGTGCTCCCCTGTACGTTCCTGGATGGATCTGGTGCATACATTGTAGGAGCGCTGTGTACCTGCTGCATTAATCCTCTGTCATCCTATTCTGCCTGATTAATAAACCTAATACATGGTTAAGTTATCTACCGTGTGAACTGACCTCCATCACACACCACTGACACCTATACCGACTATAGGATCTGCCAATAGAGGCAATGGTGTATCTATAACAGTGACGTGCGGTGAGGTAAATGGCTGGGGAGGCACTGGCTAGTGTCAGAGCCAGATTTACAGATACATATATGAACCCGAGTGTTCATGTGGGCATTATACAAAGGTGCAGCAGTATAGAGGAGACAGGGGAGGCAGTGCCTCACCTGCCATACACTTTTTACTCAAGAGTTTTCACTATAAAAATGATTAGAATAATACAAATAAGGTATTTATAATATTTTATTTACATTTTTCTTAAATCGTTTATAGTCAAAACTCTGGAATATACCTAAGTATGACAGGAAAGGCTCTGCTAACCTGCCTCACCTGACTGCACATCACTGATCTATAATGGGTGCTTGGTATGAGGTTCATACGGGCCCCTGGGTCCAGGGGGCCCACACTGCACACCCTGCACCCATATAGTTATACTTACCTCTCCACAGTCTCTGGAATGCTGCAAAAATCTCAGTGAAAATGGCGGTGGACATTTTTCCAGTGACTTGTGCATGGGCAGTAGACATGTCCCTGGGAGTAAGATGCAGGCGCCATTTCCTCGGAGACCCGCGCATGCGCAGTAGATTCTGGCACCAAGCCAGACTCTACTATGCTGCCAGAGAGGAGGGGGCTTGCACTGAGTCTGCACACGGGCCATCTCCTCCCTTAAAACGCCCCTGAATAGAGAAATGATACCAATGTCAGGAATGAGGAATACAGTAGGACAATGAAAGTACATTACCATGTCTCTTATATTGACTTAGATACATATAAAAAAAAAACATTGGTCCTTGTTAAGCAAAACATTTATGTTTGTTTCTTTGTGTCATTGACATTATTGTGCTTTTATTTGTTGTTCGTATATAGGGAGGTCCACAATAATGTCTCCTCTCTCTAAAAATAAATAAACTAAAGCACAAAGCCAAGAATACCCGTCAGAGGGAAAACATCAGCACTTTCAAAAAGAAATAATCATTGATACAATCAGTTAATAGGTTAATAGCTTGTCTCATGTTTGTTTCGCTATCTTGGTTTCAGCGCTCTCAAGGTGTTTTGAGAAGGCATTGATGTCACAAGGTTAGCACGGAAATGAAGGACAGTGAATCGGTGGAGCAGTAATTGGAACTCGTCCATCATATCAGCTGAATTTGGAGGTCCCGTACTGCTAAACAGAAACCTAACAGCCATTCAAGCATCAGAAAATTCCTGATGATGCTCACAAAAGTTATATAGTTAAGCATTATCTAATGTCTAATGGGAATAAGTGATGTAGTGAGTGTGTCCTCTCACACTCAGTGTACTGACTGATATTCCCACACTGAGCTACAAATGGAATTCTGCAAACTTTTTAGAATGGTTCAAAGCTTTCCTATTATGTTGCGGTGGGTACAGAACCGGAATTAATGACTGAGTCTTCTTGGTATGTATTAAAGTGTCACCTGCTCACAGGGGGGTCCCGCCACAATCTTATCTGGCACTCGTTTTCCGAAGTGGCGCTTCCGTGCGTGGCAAAACCCCCTCCCTAGCACTAGGGCCCACAAGATGGTAGCCCATACCATTATGTGGGAGTGATGCCTCAAACCTTCTTAAGAGGACTTGTGGCTTATGGCTATCATTTTATAGAATATACTTAATTTAAAATTGGTTGCTATGGGAAACTTCGCAACTTACCGTCTTTAAAAGGTTGGATACATCTCCCCCTGTGTGTTTAGCCAACATGCAGCTTATCAATTCACTAGACAGAAAGTACCTCATGCCTCAGTGATGTGAGTCATTCTCAATGAGTTCATACACTACATTCTCATAAATACTGTCTCCGGCCACAAAAGTCCAACCATAACCCTGTATGCAACAGATGGGTCCACTTTACCGGCATTGCTGATTCTTTGGAATTTTATAGCACAAGTACATGGTGTAATACTTTAAATGGTGGATTAGCAGAATGAAATATAAGCAATTTACACTTAAAGGAACAAATCAATGGTAATGTTATTATATGTTGTATAGTCATGCCTCTCCATCCTGATGACAAGAGATACATTTAAACGCAAATATTGCCCTTCAGCACTACTAGAATCAATATACAGTTTATTGCATGTACTATAAATCATTGTACAGGGAACAGGGCAAATGGCAGCAAAACCATGAGATGTACAATACTATCTTAGCTATCCATTGATCTATGAACCAGTAACACTATTCTTAGGTTTCAATATGCACATGTTCACAATACAAGGACAATTTAAAGGATAGATTCCTCAAGAGAGATGTATCATGGTATAAGCAGCTTACAGCGCAACATCATAAGTACATAGTAATATGGTAGTCCAGTAACATTTTCTGTTTAGCCTGTCTCACTAATATAGGCCATAAGGAGAAAGTCACCAATAACAAGATGGTGATAGCTAAATATGTCACTGATGAGAAAAATGTGACAGCTGATTTTAATGTAATTATCACACAATAAAGTCATCATACTGTACTGTGCATCAATTGCATTTATTGGTTTCTAGTTTCTCTCTTTTTTTTACAGCACCCATAAAAGTGCCACAGCACGTACATGAGGAACATTAGGAGGAGACCTGATCTCTGCTGACAAAAAGTGAAGGAAAACGTATTTAATTGAAGGGATGATAGGAGGTTTGACTTTGATCTAAAGCTAGGTACACACTATAGAATCATTGGGTCAATTTGCCTATAATCGGGTAATCGGCAAGATTTATTGTATAGTGTGTAGGCATGAGCATTTTGGTGTTTCACTGATAAAACATTTAAGACGCATTCCAAACGCATTATCCAATCGGTTGGTCGGCCAAGACAGAAAATCTTGGTCTTAATCTCCCGATATCGAGCAGTGTGTGCATTCTCGATAATATGACCATATTTCCTATGTTTTCTTGTGACTACACCATCCACCTTGTGGACAGTCATATGCAAAATCAGTGAGGTTTGGGCGGTAACTTCCAGTAAAAAATTTGCATAATGTGTAGCATAGATATAGGAGCTTTTGATTTGCAGAAAAATCGGTCCCTATTTGTTGGCCCGAACAAAAAAAACGGACAGTGTGTACCTAGCTTTACATTATTGTACTAATCCTAGGCACACTTTCATCTGCAGTGACATCTCCCCATACTTGCCGACAATCAGTTCCCTCCTTCCGGAACTGATTGTTGGCTAACAACGGGGGACGTGCACGGCCATGACGGCACATTTGGGGCATTGTGAAGCAGGGGGGGTCACGATGATGCGATTCAGCGCGAATCGCGTCACCGGGCCCCTCCGCTGCAGGGGTTTTGATATTAACTCTGCGGGGGGTAGGGAGGGATGCCGGCTTCCGGTAGGCTTGCCTGCCTTTTCAGGGGGGCAGGATCGGCACCCGAAAATCGGGAGGCTCCAGGCCAAATCGGGAGGGTAGGCAAGCCTGCATCTCCCAAGAGCAGCCATTTTGTTGTTTTCCTCCAGTGCGATTCATAAATAAGGTCCAATGGAAGCGAAAGCATAGAGAGGTGCAAAACACACTCTGTAATCAGATTTATTTAAATCATAGCTCTCCTTCCCTCAGTTGTTTACTGAATGATAAAGGCAGAAACATAATTATGATACTATAAAATGTCCATGATCTCCAGATGAAGGGCTGAGTATAAAGAAAATATAAAGCAGCTGGATGTGACTTCCTCAGGTCTGCTAAAGAGGTATGTGCACAGGCTAAATAACCACAATTATATACAAAATACTGTATACATCAAGTTATTAGGCAATATGGAAAATCCAAAAATGCCATAATTTCCAAATATTTTGTTTCTCTTCAGTGGAAGGTGCATTATCAGTAAAAGCTAATTTGGATGAAGTTAAACTATTGTATAATATAGGGAAAGCATTTAATTTCCACAGAGAGCCAGACTTTGGTCCTATGTTTATGATAGCATTATTCCTGCAACGTTACTAACATCAGGAAACTTCTATTGGACGCCAGGACAAATAAAATCACAAAATCTTAATAAAAATAAAATACTAGTGTACAATCTGGCCGCCTACTGTCAGTGCAGCTCATGTGGGATCTAAACGAGACAGGAAAATGGTAAATGAGACTGTGGGAGTCATTTGTATGGGTGTATGCATGCAGCTGATAATGATAACATTGCGTACCGATATGGAGGGTAATATAGGGACAAGCAAAAGTTTAAAATGCTGTTTGTAATGTCAGATGCTAGTTTTTATAAACAAGTGCATAGCTTGTGGGACATGGGGACAGCATCTTTGGGTGTGCAAAATTTTAAAAAGAGTTATTTAGTAGAATGGACTTTAAAGTAACGATTATATGTATATTTCCAGTTGGACCTGCAATAAGGCACAATTCGGCACAGATTGATTCTTCAGGAGCAGGTCCATGCAAAGAGATGTGAGCTTGCACCTAAGGAGACAAGCAAGTACATGCATTTGTGACAACAGCAGACTTTGTACATGTGTACTTTATAAATACAATAAACTCGAGCTTCCTGTGGGCGGACCGCGCTACATGGCTGTAATTTAGGGAGCTCTCCCCCGGTCACTGCAAACTAACGGCGTTACAGCCGGTGACGGCGGGACCGGTGATCCGCGACAATAACAACGGACCCCGGAGATAACAGCGGGATAAGAGAGGCACTGCCCCGGCTCTCCCGCCTGCTCATTACTGCCCGACACTACACACGCGCACCCCTGCTTCTGCACCTTTTTCCCTCGACCACCGCAACAGGCTCACCAGCAGACAACCAAATCGGCTCCTGACTGCTTACCGCCTTCCACGACTGGGGGGCTGCCATTGATCCTGTCAGGACAGTGGGGAAAGTTCCTGGATGACACAGATAGCGGCTGCCATCTTGGCCTGTGAACAATCCCTGTATGCCTGCTGATGTACTACAGTTTACTGTATCTGTTTAAAGTATATTAGAAGCGGTCACAGAGTAGAGGTAGTGTTCAGAACCTCACAGGAGCTGCACAGTCATAGAAAGCTAGCACTATATAAAGCAGCACAGTGGACCTTACATGGATAAATACATGACCAAACAACAGAGAAGTGGTAGAGGGGGTGCTACTGCTGCCAAGTCTAAGGAATCCAAATCAGTGCCTTCTACAACAGCCAGTCCTTCCTCCTCTCCTGGGAGAGATGATGTCTTGGATGGCATTAGTGATCCGGCTAAATTCAGCTCAGCAGCTATAGCTAAAGCACAAGAAGTATCTGATTTATTGTTACCTTTATTATACAAAAAATTGTCTGGACTCGAACAATCTATAGAGTCAGCTTTATCACAGTTAAAGGAGCATTACAAGCGAATTGACGAGACAGAGCAGCGCATATCTAACGTGGAGGATGATCTTACTGTGGCACAAATCCTTATAAAATCCAAAGAATCTGCATTGAATGCTATACAAGAAAAGCTGGAAGATTTGGAAAATCGTAATCGCCGCAATAATTTGAGAATGATTGGCCTCCCGAATCCGTTAAACAGGCCGATCTTATGGAGTTGATTTCTTCATGGTTACCCACGGAGTTGCATTGTGCGACTACATCAGATTCGGTGATGGTGGGAAGAGTACATTGCATTGGTTCAGAGAGACCATCTGAGCAACGCAGACCACGTCCAGTAATTATGAAGTTCCTTAATTATGTAGATAAACTCCGTATACTGGATGCTTATCGTAGGTCCAGGGGTCTCTTCTATCATGGAGAGAAGCTATTACTCTTCCAGGATTTTCCTACCAAGTATCCATGATGAGAATATGCACCATATGCAAGCTGCTATTTAATTCTGGAATTCGTTTTGCCTTACTCTTTCCTGTGAAATTAAGAGTGCATCCTGTGGGACAACAACACTTCTTTGAGTCACCACAGTCCGCAAAAACGTTCCTGGATTCTCTTCCTGGAACTGATTAAGTGGACTAAGGGCCTGATTCAGACTCGGACGCTATTTGCGTCTGCTCGCTGGCTAAATGAGGCCGGCTATTTAAATCATGTACTCCCACTGTGTGGCGTAAAGCCGCCCACTAAGTAATAGCGAGCGGCCGCACTATGCGCTCGCACCTGTATAAAGACGCCCCTTTGCCACTCGCAACACACGTCATCTCCGGCAGTTGTAGGATTAATTGGGAACATTGAGAGCCATCGGAGCTGCTGGTAGTGCTTGTGGTAGCCTTTTCCCACCACAACATTGCGAGTAGTTCAGGCCAAATTACAACCCAGTCACATGTGTAATGACGCTACTTTGCGAATTATGCACACCCATTAAACGCCGTTCTGACAGTCGAGCACGCCTGCGTTTGCACATCCACACCCCCATTTACAAGCACCTTCCCTTGTCACCACCCACAAACGGCACTATCTGTCACTCAATAGTGACTACAGGATTGGGCCGAAGGAGATTTGATTGTAGAAGGGGATTTTAATGGCAGAGTTTCTTCGTCATTGGATAGATCAGGGGTAGCTGGAGATAATCGGAGAATACCA
This sequence comes from Taudactylus pleione, assembly GCA_031769625.1. Classification (NCBI taxonomy): domain Eukaryota; kingdom Metazoa; phylum Chordata; class Amphibia; order Anura; family Myobatrachidae; genus Taudactylus; species Taudactylus pleione. The sequence continues at coordinate 16,206,817 of JAUIMM010000119.1, forward strand.
CCAGCCGTACTGTTGTTGTTGAACTCATTCAATTTGGTAGATCCATGGAGGTACTAGCATCCAGTAGCAAGATAATATACTTTTTATTCTCACCCACATCACACATCAAGCAGGATAGACTACTGACTGATGTCAACTACTTTTCTATCTAGAATTATGGACTCTCGTATAGAGCTGGGTACACACCTATACAATGACACATTCACGTGATGGTTCGATCGACAATGCTCCCGTTCGGAAGTGCTGATAACAGTCCCGATGCACGCGTACACATATATACAATCCAAGGTGCGACCTTCGATCCCGCACTGCCGAAATATTGCAAGCAAATTATTGTACCAGCGTACACATTTTCCCGATTTCAGGCTGCGCTCACAGTGGGTGTACCTAAAATTAACGTAATGGGCAGGAAGGGGGTGTGATTATGAGACCAAAACAAACCTATGTGAACATTTTCAGAGCTCGTCCATTTGTTTCTGAACTAGCTTCTGTAGTTTAAGGACAGAACATTAATTTGTCTTTGTCATTCTCCAGCATGACTTTGATTTTGAGAAAAAGGAAGGCTCAAGCTTGTATTCTGGCAGCTATGGCAACTGCAATTCAAGCTATCAGGAGGAGAAAAAGGAGCAGAAATCTGAGTTGTTGGACCAGGGATTGGTTGCAGAGGTGAGACACCTTCTCCCACATGTCTCTGATTCAAGATATGTGAGAACAACCCTGATGATTTCAGGAATTTCTTACGTATGGATGAAGCATCCTTCCAGGAGCTTCTCCAACTGGTAACCCCGCTCATCGAAAAGGAGGACATCTATATGAGGAGGGCCATTTCTCCGGAGCAGAGATTAGTGGCTACACTGCGCTATCCTGCAACAGGGAGGTCACTGGCTGATTTGCGGTACAGCACCGCCATATCATCTCAGGCGCTTGGGGAGATCATACCAGACACCTGTGAGGTCATATTTGAAGTCCTGCATGATGAATATATTAAGGTAAATATAAATGACACACTCAGTTGTTGAACATTTTTTGTTGTATTGAATAAAAAATAACATTTGTCAACCATAAATGTAAAATATTTTATATATATATATATATATATATATATCTACACATAAACTTTAAAGATTTTGATAATGAGTTGCATCATGGGTCGAGGTTTGGGATGGAGAGTCTCATTATACTGCTGGAACTGTGCACTGGCCTCGTTGTACTGGGGGTATTGTGCCCTTCTTGTTGGTACAGTAGGTGGTAGTGGGTGATGTTGCGTTACCATAGACGGTGATGTCTGCATGTCAAAGCGTCCATGCTGGGGATAGGTCTGGGTGGGTATATAAGCAGATGCATGTGCTGGTGGCAATGGAGCAGGGTACATTGACCTGAACTTAGGGGGTTGGGGTATAGGGGGGTCATCTGTCAGTCGGGTGCACTGTGAAAGTGTTCCGATATTTGCTAGTAAAAGGCCTCATTAATAATGTGTTCCACCTCGTAACGAGTTGCACGGTCCAGGTCCCTAAGTTTTTTGGCATAGGAGCTTGCCAGATGGTCATGCTCGTCCTCATCCAATGCCATGAGCCTGTTTGCGGACTCCAAGATTTGGCGAGTCATGACCTCTGATTGATCTGCTCCTTGTCGCGGCCTCTTGCGTGCCCGTCTCATGCTAATATCCACCTGGTGTGTTGGTTGTTGGCTGCTGGTGGAGGGGCTCGAGCATGGAGGCTGCATTGATAGCTGGTATGGTTGCTGGATGCTGGGGATCGGGGTTGAACAGAGGACTGGTGATGGAGCACTTGTATGGTCCTCAATTGTTGGTGATCTCCCTTCTTCCTCGAAAATAGATGGCTGTAAAATTAATGGTTGTACATGTTAGTAAATTGATGTGTCATTTGAAATTTGATTTTTTTTTCCATAGTTTCCTAATACGGAGGAAGAATGGTTGGCTGTCTCAAAAGACTTTGAAGAGCTATGGAATTTTCCTAATTGTGGTGGAGCCATCGATGGGAAACATATTCGCATCATGCCGCCTGCTAATAATGGATCCTTTTACTACAACTTTAAGGGATTCTTTAGCATTGTCCTACTGCCCATTGTTAATGGCAATTATGAATTTTTGTGTGTAGACATTGACAAAAATGTTTTTGATGGTGGGGAAATGGAGCACAGTGTGTTTAATGACAAGCTGAAAAACAATACCCTGAACCTGCCCACTAGTGAGAAAACTACATATGGCCTTAATTATGTATTTGTGGCTGCTCTGTATTGAACCTTTGCTCTACATTCTCATTTATTAAAGCCTTACCACAAAAGGCACTCACTAAAGAGTCAAGGATTTTTAACTACAGATTGTCTAGAGTTAGGCGAGTGGTAGAAAATGCCTTTGGAATCCTGAGCAATAGGTTTTGCGTTTTCCATACCACCATTAACCTTTGTCTAGACAAAATAGATAAGGTGGTCATGGCATGCTGTATACTTCACAACTATTTATTCCGTAAAGCACACAAAGAACATACATTGCACTCTGCTATTGAGGATACATATTATGTGGAGAAAGCTATAGGGTTGACTCTTCTGGAGGTCAATTTAGGCCGTAATGCCCAGTGCTCGTGCCAAATTTAACCGTGAAGAGTATTTGCAGTATTTTAATGGTGTAGGAGCTGTTCATGGCTGAATGACATGATCTAACATAATGACATGTTGTAAAGGCGAATGTTAAATATTTTCTTGTAGTTATTGTACATATTGGATAATAAACACTTTAAAATATGTGGTGTTCTTTATGATTTAAAGTGTACTTACAACTCTGCTTGAGGGACTGTCTTCCATTTCTATTGTAGCCGGGGTAGATGCTGAGGCACCCAAACTGCATACCGAAGGCCTTGGCAATTCTTGGTCTACCGTGAGCCTAAACAGATCGAATATCATAGGTTGGGCTGGTACACATTCACGGCTCCAGCTCCTGATTTTTTAGAATCCTCAATCTTGTTCAATTCTTTTTTTAACACAATCCGCATGTTGGCGATCTTTGAATGCGCCCAGTCAGGAGTGGCTTCGGGGTAATATGTCTGGCTCACCCTCACCAGCTCGTCCTGTGCCAGTGCCCTCTTCTGCCTATTAGAATATTCTTTTAGTTTGGAGTTCAGCAAGCAGGGATGGGACAGGTAGGCCTCAATCGGTCATAAATTCTTTATTTTTCTCTGCCATGATGAACTAGTGGTGAGGTGAAAAGAAAAAAAAGACTACTATTAGACAATGTTTGTTTAAAAAATATAATAAATATAGAATGTATATATTTATATAAATATTGAATTGATATTAATTTGAAGAAATTAAATGTGGTATATATACAGGTTTGCAAGCATGTGTCAAGCTCTATTTTTATATATATATTAGTAAATATATATACATAAATATATATCTATATATATAAAAGTGTGAGGCACATATAGAAACCGTTGTAATTCCTACACCGTTCACCTGATTTGGATGTAATTACCCTCAAATGAAATCTGAAAGTCTGCAGTTAAAGCACATCTTGTTTGTTTCATTTCAAAGCCATTGTTGTGGTAAATAGAGGCCAAAATATGAATATTCTGTCAATGTCCCAATATTTATGCACCTGACTGTATATTCAAAAAAGTTTGGGAACCACTGTTTTACGCCTTTCTAGATTATTATCAAGACTTATACACTGCACCGATGGATAATCCCACAGAAGGAATGCAGCTCATTAAAGCATCACAATCCCCAACATTAAAGGAGGAGGAGCGAGACTCGCTCATGACACCGATAACTGAACAGGAAGTTCAACAGAGAATTAAAACACTGACAAATGGCAAAACTCCTGGTCCGGATAGCCTAAACGCAAAGTATTATAAATTGTTGTTACCACATATAACGACACATTTAGTATCTTTATATAGTTCAATTCTTCAAGGAAATGGAATACCAGCTGGATTTAATGAGGCCCGTATTGTTGTATTACCCAAACCTGGAAATGATGCCACCCTGGTCCAGTCTTATAGACCGATATCTTTATTAAATCAAGATCTCAAAATATTATCTAATATTATCTAAAATAGCGGCGCAGAGGTTACAAACATTACTCCCCAAATTGTTACATCCTTCTCAAACAGGATTTGTCAAAGGCAAATCTTCAGTTTATAATATGAGGCAATTAATAGTAGGGGTGAGCGGGTTCGGATTTCTGAAATCCGAACCCCCCGAGCCCCCCTGATCCGAGGCCGATCCGAGTCAGGCTCGACTTTTCCCGCCTGACTCGGATCTGAAATCGAGGCAAAACATCATCATCCCGCCTTCCGAGTGTCGCAGGTTTTGGATCCTATATAAGGTACCTGCGTCGGCGCCATTTTCTCACTCGGCTGTGGACAGTGAAGAGGGAGGGTGGGAGTTAGGGCTGACTGGGCTGTGTAGTGTAGTGTAGTGCAGAGTAGTGTTGTGCTGTGCTGTGCTGCACTGTGCTGCTGTTGTCCATAGGGGCTGTGTCCACTACTTCAAAGTCCATAGGGGCTGGCTGTGTTGTGCTGTGCTGCTGTTGTTAATAGGGGCTGTGTCCACTACTTCAAAGTCCATAGGGGCTGGCTGGACTGTGTTGTGCAGTCAGTTCTCCATAGGGGCTGTGTCCACTCCAAAGTCCTGTGCAGTGTCCCAGTCCTAAAGGGGTGCTGTAGTGTTGTCCAGGGGGTGCTCTGTCCATCAGGGGTGCTCCCCCCAAGTGCTAAAAAAATTATATTTTTTGTGTGTTTGTGAATTGTGTGCGCAGTAGCCGCACGTGCATCAACAAAGTAGTGCCAAGCGTGCGCCTGTGTCATAAGTAAAGGACCGGCTGGCTTGAGCGTTAAAGGGTGCTGTAACCCCCAAAGTACACTCCAGTCCAAACCAAAAAAAAAATTATTTTCTGTGTTTGTGAATTGTGTGCGCAGTAGCCGCACGTGCATCAACAAAGTAGTGCCAAGCGTGCGCCTGTGTCATAAGTAAAGGGCCGGCTGGCTTGACCGTTAAAGGGTGCTGTAACCCCCAAAGTACACTCCAGTCCAAACCAAAAAAAAAATTATTTTCTGTGTTTGTGAATTGTGTGCGCAGTAGCCGCACGTGCATCAACAAAGTAGTGCCAAGCGTGCGCCTGTGTCATAAGTAAAGGGCCGGCTGGCTTGACCGTTAAAGGGTGCTGTAACCCCCAAAGTACACTCCAGTCCAAACCAATAAAAAAATTATTTTCTGTGTTTGTGAATTGTGTGCGCAGTAGCCGCACGTGCATCAACAAAGTAGTGCCAAGCATGCGCCTGTGTCATAAGTAAAGGGCCGGCTGGCTTGACCGTTAAAGGGTGCTGTAACCCCCAAAGTACACTCCAGTCCAAACCAAAAAAATATATATTTTCTGTGTTTGTGACTTGTGTGCACTGTGGCTGCACGTGCATCAACAAAGGAGCAGCGCCAAGCGTGCGCCTGTGTCCCATAAGTAAAGAGCCAGCTGGCTCATTTCTTAAAGGGTGGTGTAACCCACAAAGTGCACTACTCTCCAGCAAAAATAAAAAAATATTTTCTGTGTTTGTGTGCGCTTTAGCCGCACGTATATATCAATATAACATAAATGGAGGAACAAACTTTCTCCGAGTGCTGTTGCTGCTGCTGGGAGTTGTTCATCATCCCAGAGAGGAAGTAGGAACATCACTACTTTTACTAAACAATTGACCCTCCAACAGTCCCTAGCGATGAGGATGAAGTACGACAGCAGTCATCCTGAAGCAAAACGTATAACTGAGGCCTTGACTGCTATGTTGGTGTTAGACGTGCGTCCGGTATCCGCCATTAGTGCAGTGGGATTTAGACAATTGATGGAGGTAGTGTGTCCCCGGTTCCAAATCCCGTCTAGATTCCACCTGCATCCTCAAAGCAGCAGCGACAAGCGTGCGTCTGTCTGTTAAAGGGTGGTGACACCCTCAAAGTGTGCTACACAAACAATAAAAATATTCTTCTTTTTTTTTCAGTCTTTGTGAATTGTGTGGGCTGTAGCTGCACTTGCATCCTCAAAGCAGCAGCGACAAGCGTGCGTCTGTCTGTTAAAGGGTGGTGACACCCTCAAAGTGTGCTACACAAACAATAAAATATTGTTCTTTTTTTTTCTGTCTTTGTGAAATGTGTGGGCTGTAGCCGCACCTGCATCCTTAAAGCAGCAGCGACAAGCGTGCGTCTGTCTGTTAAAGGGTGGTGGCACCCTCAAAGTGTGCTACACAAACAATAAAAATATTCTTCTTTTTTCTGTCTTTGTGAATTGTGTGGGCTGTAGCCGCACTTGCATCCTCAAAGCAGCAGCGACAAGCGTGCGTCTGTCTGTTAAAGGGTGGTGGCACCCTCAAAGTGTGCTACACAAACAATAAAAATATTCTTCTTTTTTCTGTCTTTGTGAATTGTGTGGGCTGTAGCCGCACTTGCATCCTCAAAGCAGCAGCGACAAGCGTGCGTCTGTCTGTTAAAGGATTACATCGGTGACAGCATCCAAGTAGGCATGTCAGACAGTCCGTACCTGTACTGGCAGGAAAAAGAAGCAATTTGGAGGTCCCTGTACAAACTGGCTCTATTTTACCTGAGTTGCCCCCCCTCCAGTGTGTACTCCGAAAGAGTGTTTAGTGCAGCCAGGAACCTTGTCAGTGAAAGGCGTAGGAGGTTGCTTCCACAAAATGTGGAGAAGATGATGTTCATAAAATGAATTAACAACTCTTCCAGGGAGACCAGCCTCCAGAACGTACAGAGGGACCTGTGGTTGTGGATTCCAGCGTGGACGAATTAATACTCTGTGAGGATGAGGATGTACACAACACTGAAGAGGGTGAGGAATCGGTGGATGAGGAGGATGAGGACGACATCTTGCCTCCGTAGAGCCAGTTTGTGCAGGGACAGATTAATTGCCAGCTTGTTTTGTGGGGGCCCAAACGAACCAATCATTTCAGCCACAGTCGTGTGGCAGACCCTGGCGCTGAAATGTTTGGTTTGTTAAAGTTTGCATGTCCTGTTTATACAACATAAGGGTGGGTGGGAGGGCCCAAGGACAATTCAATCTTGCACCTCTTTTTTTTTTCTTTGCATTATGTATAGTTTGGGGCCTAGTTTTTCAAACTGCCATCCTGTCTGCCACTGCAGTGCCACTCCTAGATGGACCACGTGTTTGTGCCGCCCACTCGTATCTCTTAGCATAGTCATCCAGCTACCTCGATGCAACCTTTTGGACATAAAAACACTATTGTGAGGTGTGAGGTGTTCAGAATAGACTGGAAATGAGTGGAAATTAAGGTTATTGAGGTTAATAATAGCATAGGAGCAGAAAAACCCACAAATTCTGTGAGTTTAGCTGTTTTTATGCTTTTTTTTCAAAAAAATACAGATCCAAAACACAAAACCCAGAACCCAAAACACGGAAGGGTGGTTTTGGCAAAACCAATCCAGATCCAAAACACGAAGAAAGATCCAGATCCAAAACCAAAACACAAAACACGAAAAGTGGCCGGTGCACACCCCTAATTAATAGTGGTGCTCACTAAATCACTTGCCTCTGACTGTTGCAGTAATATGAAGTTGTGACTCAGATAAGGCGTTTGATAGGGTATCATGGGCGCATCTGTTAAGACCGCCCGTACACACACAGTGGCTGCCGTGGGGAGGGGGGCGGAACACGCCCCTGCCCACCGGGACATGCCCCTGACACGACCCCTGTCCACCGAGACCCACAGCCAGACACAGATGATGGCCGTTCAGTGTGTATGAACGATCATCATCTGCAGATATATCTGTATAGTGTGTACCCACCTTAAGTTAGGAGGAATAAATCGGCCATGTTTACGCACGTATGCTCTGGCAGCAAATTATAGATATGATATAGATTGGATAAATACAATAAACTCATCAACACAATAATAATAATGATAATACTTACAATACTGCTCCCTTTGTCTCTAATCCAGATTTTCAAGAGGGGCAAGCTCACTATCCTTTTAATTTGTGGAGACTGGGTGGAGTGATAAATATTGGATGCTTTGTAGACAAAGACCTTCATCGGCCTCTCACGTTCCAGGAGAATCTGCTAAGTACCTGGTGCTGGCTGGACACCAAGTGGCATTTATTTTAGCCCAACATTATACTAGTCAGGTTATCAGACATTTCTCCCCAGATGATGGAGAAAATCAGCTTGATAACAGCAGCAACCATTCGGCAGAGGGGCGATCTCAAGTGATTGAACACTCCATTGGAAAACTCAAAATCTAACAGAGGCCTTGCAGTTTGGTCTTCACAGACACCTGACTTGGACCAGTCGGACTGGTGCTGGAGCACTGTGTTGTTGTTGTGTGCTTGTGTAACTTAAAGCCACTAAAGGCAGGGGCACTGTGTGATTTAAAAATGTGTGTATACCCCGGAGGCTCCAGGGAACCGAGCCGCTGGGGCTGCCAGGGCTGCCTTCCCCCTGCATTTACCCTGCGGCTGCAGAGAACAGCAGCTGCTGGTGAAGCTAAGTCGGACCCTCTTGTAGTGTATACCCTGGCAGGTCCAGAAAGCCGAGCCGCTGGGGAAGCCAGCTATGCCCCCCCTGCATTTACCCGGCGGCTCCAGAGAGCAGCAGCCGCCAAAGAAGCCTGCCTCACCCAGCATGCATAGACAGATTATCAGCCTCCCCTGACAAAGTAGGGATGGCCATCAATGGGTATTACCATCAATGGTTTCATGATGATTGTTTCACACCATCAATGTTAACCACCGATGGTACCATCAATGGTAAACATTGATGATTAACCAACCGATGGCCATCCCTATTACAAAGGCTATGCTGCACTCTGCATGTGGGTGCAAGGAAGAGGGGGTATATGGTTCCGGAGAATTAGGTGGTGGGAGGGTAGTATGGGGGTGTGATAAGGAGGGGTAAAATCTGAAGGGGAGTGGGCTTAAATAACAACAACCAAAAATACACTAATGATGTGAGAGGAGGGGGGGTGGAGATATTTTATTTTTTATGAAATATTTAAATAGATTTTAAAAATACTTTTTAAACTATATTACATTTAAAAAAAAAAATTCTGACCAAGTTAAGAGGTTGAAAAATCGGCATTTAGGAGCAGTGAATAAAACGTGTGTGTGTTCAGGTTCAGGCACTTTGTTAAAAGATAATGTTCAATAGGTGCCGTGCCACCATTACTAAAAGCGGTATGAGTCACAGCGGTAGATGTATTATAGCGGCAGTTAATGTGCCGCTATATAGCTTCCTGCTTTGCCTCTTTACCGAGGCGTAGCAGGAAGCACTACCGATAAGATGTATAAACATCTCATCGGCCGGAGCGGGGGAGCAATAACTAATAGTAGTGTTTAAAGAACATTACTTTTGAAGATTCAGAACTTTAGTGGTACAGCATATTATTCCTTTAAGGCTGTTTTTCTTGTAGTCTGACTGACAATTAAACTGTGTATTTTTATCTTGGGTTTAATAGGTAGGTGCTGGGACTGTTTGTAAAATTCTAGTTTACTGAAAATATAAAAAGTCTCACAATTGAGCATAACAAACAATACAATTTCAGGACAGAAGAGTCACACACCGGATGAAGCCAGCTAAACAATGCGCTGATAGCGGAATTATACAGTATGGAATAATTATTTAAACTCAGACAGTTATTTACAGTGCGGATTTCTTTTGAGTTTTTAAAGGGCACTTCAGTTCTCCATCTCTGCTATTATTTTACAGCACAATAGGGTTTAATTTGCAAATTAAGATGTGATGGAGGGTGGAACAGTAGGATGCAAGATAGAAAAGGAAGGTTCTGTGATTTACCGACAGATCCAGGCAAATTAACAAAGGCTTTGTTTGACAGAAGCCTGTCAGAAGAATGAGGTGATAATGATACTTGTCAGTGAGATGGCCGGGCAGGGAACCCGTCACTGAGAATCGGAAAATTAACATCACCAGTGCTGGAGCACACATGGCAAAACGTAACAGTAAAGAAAGATGGACTTATGTGTGATAAATGTTATTGCATAGTCAGGCCAAAATAATGGTACAAATACCTTCCACATGAAAAATTGTCCCTTGTGTCCTTTGCCATGTAAAAAAAGACTAACTATACTAATAGAGAGAAAGGAATTAAGATTATTTAAAACTATTGTTCCCACAGTTTGAAGATGGATAGGATGCTGTAGGAGTCTGTGAGTCCATGAGTCCATGTTCAGTTCTACACCTGTCTGAGGTTGGCTGATTGGGACAGGGAAGACGAAAACAAATTGCAATACTTACGAGTGAGTGCCCTATTGATTCCTTCATATCTACCTCCTGTTCATGTAAAGTACAGTGGATGCAACCCGATCTAGATGTCACCAAGGACCTTGTGATACTGCATTGCAGCAGCTGGTTAGGATTGCATCTCTGGCAGTATCAAGTCATGGAGCAATGCCCAGGAACCAATTATCATAGGGGTCTATGTACTAAGCCTTAGGGGTATATTTACTAAAGTGAGAGTTTTTAGAAATGGAAATGTTGCCCATAGCAACTAATGTTTGAAAAATGACAGATAGGAGCTGATTGGTTGGTACTTTATTTCCATCCACTTTATGTGCTAATGATGCAATAGTAACTACAGTAAGATGTCAGGAAAAGATTATATTTTTTAATTATACCATGTTTTCCTATTCCCTGGAAGACCCCAGGTTGTGCAAACTGGGAGAACATTCTAGGGGAAATAATCAACCCCTAAATGGCAGATGGAGCTGGAGAAGAAGGTGGAGTAGAGAGCAGCCTGACTGGAGAGATAGCAGCTGGAGAGTACAGTGTGGCTGGGCTCTTTCCAGAGTAGAATATTTATTAACAGAGCGCACCAGATAGTCCTGAGTGTTTCCAGGGCCCTGAGTGGATGCAGTGTCCCTTCCACTACCTAGGACTGCTCCTGCACAGTCTATTACCTTGGATGATTGATTGATTGATTGATTGATTGATTGATTGCAAGGAATTGTTTCACCAGGGACATTATATAACCCAAAGAATCACATGACTAACCTCAATTATCAACACCTACATATCATGATTCCCGAGCTCACTTCTACAGTAATTGTTTAGTTATGCCATATCGGTTGTATTAGTCATGCTCACTTTTTTATTTACTATAATGGGAATGAACAAATGTGTCATGTGTGTAAGGGGTTTATTTGTGTATGCACATATGCTTGGCCTTGTAGCAGAGCCTAGCTTTGTTTAATCAGGATTATCCAGAATATACTGTACATTTGCAAGTTATATGTACAATGTATTTTCCCACTAAAACCAGTTCTAAGGCCGGAAATAATGTTTCCCAGCTCATGACTACACACTTTCTTAAAAACTTTCATTCACTATTTCATGCAATGTAGCTGGGTTACCATTAGAAGTATGGATACACGAGGACTGGATTTATAAATATCACAAAATAGAACAAAGCAGAATTATGGCCAGGCCTGCAGTAACAAGTGATAGCTAAACCCACTCTCTGGGGGCAATGTCTGTTAGAGCCATCTCCTTATACTTATCAGTCCATCAAATTCCAGACACCTGGCACCTGAGGATGCTATGCCACCATAGTGAGGTGTCTAATTGTGCAGTAATGTACAGGAAACTATTACATATTGGCCTTCATGAGTCTTAAGCTGGGTACACACGTAAACCAACCATCCAACTAGTTGAGTGGTTGGAATGAAAATCTGTTAAGGTATGAAAGTAAATGACAATCAGCAATTTACTCCCAAACGCCGGAAAATGGCCAAAAACTGTTGTTTGAACAAATTGTTTAGATCAAACATTTAACAAACTTGTCTGACGACCATTTTCATCTGTTTTCTGGCATTTAGGAGCAAATTGCTGATCATCAGTTACTCCCATACGTTACCAGATTTTCATTCCAACCAATCAACTAGTTGGATGGTTGGACAGAAAATCTTTACGTGTGTATGCAGCTTTACCTGTATGACACCAATCCAAGCCAGTTGCTGATTTACTAAGGCAGATGGGCACATCTCTCTCTGTTAAATCTTCCACTTTAAGAGCAAATCCCATTCTAACTCAACCATTATTATTTTATTTCATTATCAGGGCTTCTATCATGTCACCACCTGTCATGTCCGCCCCATGTAGTGCATGTTTGATATCTCCATTGGGCCTAATACGTCTGGTCAAAATCAATGTACTAATTTCCTTACGTTGGAATTTAGAGCAGAACCATAGACATAGATCTGGTCATTCTGCAATAGAAGTGAATGATTGCATTACAGGGCAGATTCATGCTGATCAGTCAATAGCCACACATGCATAACCGAATGAAGTCAATCACATCCAATCATTTGCAGGCTACACATAGCAAAGTCAGCTGTTTTGCTCTAAAACAACCAGATTTTGGAGAGCAGAGCACCACAGAAGAGACAGATCAAGTGGATAAGCTATGCAGCAAGATTCCACCCACGTTCATTGCAATCCATCTTTTCTGGCTGCACATTTGTTTCCCGTGTACCCCAATCCTCGTAGATTATGACCTGTCACAGAGAAGTATTCAGCTTGTATAGTTATGTCATTTTGTTGGCAATTTGTAAAGCTCACAGAGAACAGGAGAATCAGATCTATTTGTTTTTATAACACTACTTGTGTTTTCCCAGTCTTCCAGTTGTGTACAGTGCGGGATTCTGAGTATGTGATGACTTTAAACTGGAGTCACAGTAAATGAATACTTGTAAGTTGCACATGCTCATGTCCCATTGGCCAGTAGGATAGGAACTAGATCTATTGATCACGGCCATTAAAAATATATTTTTTAAAACCTAGCAATGTAAACATGTGTCGGAGATGACATCATTTGGTCTGTAGGTGAGAGGGAGTCACTGCACTGTTGCTCCTGCAGCAAAGACACAATTTCATGCTATTGAATCAGCTTCAAGACTTTATGATACAAAATGGCTTTTCCAGAGCTCGTGTTACACTATTCCAGTGATTTATGATGTATACAATGGGATTTGTGCACAGTTAGACATACATGTATTTTGTGGCTTTTTTTTTTACTTTTGTGCTGCTTGAACTATCTTCAGCTTAAAGAACAAAGAGTCCTGGAAGTGATGATATGGCCCCCACAGAGCCCTGATCTCAACATAATCGAGTCTGTCTGGTATTAAATGGAAAGACAGAAGGATTTCAGCAAGCCTACATCCACAGACCTGTGGTTAGTTCTCCAAGATATTTGGAACAACCTCCCTGCCGAGTTCCTTCAAAAACTGTGTGCAAGTGTACCTAGTAGAATTGATGCTGTTTTGAAGGCAAAGGGTGGTCACAACATATTGATTTAATTTAGATTTCTCTTCTGTTCATTCACTTAGAATTTTGTTAATTGATAATAAACTATTAACACTTCAATTCTTGAAAGCATTCTTACTTTGCAGCATTTTTTCCACACCTGCCTAAAACTTTTGCACAGTACTATATATATATATATATATATATATATATATATATATATATATGTGTATATATTAGGGATGAGCGGGTTCGGTTCCCTGAGAACCGAACCCACCCGAACTTCGGGGATCCGGGGCGATCCGAGCCCAAGCTCGGATCTCCCTGTCTGCCCCGGATCCCTCTCCCGAGGCAAAACCTCGAGATCTGCTGTCGGATCTCGAGGTTTTGCCTCGAGCGGCCATTTAAAAAAAAATGCCTTTGCCTTTAATGGGCAAAGTGCTGATTGGCTGACAGAGCCGTCTGTCACGGCTCTCAGCCAATCAGCATTATGGTGCTCATTTGCATGTAGCACGGACTCGTGAGATCCGTGCTACATGCATCTGTGTGATTGGCACAGAGCAATGACAGGTCCGTGAGACCCGTCTGTGCTGCTGTGGTAAATAAAAAAAAAAAAACCTGTGTAAAAAAAGAAAAAAATGGCGTGCCCCCCCCCAAAAAAAGAGCAACCAGCCCCGGGCATTAGTGACCCAGTGCTGGGTGTGCTTAAATACAGGGGACAAACGACATAGGGGTCCCCTGTACTTAAACACAACCAGCCCCGGGCTAGTCAGAACCAGAGCTGGTTGCCAAAATACGGGGGACAAACGACGTAGGGGTCCCCCGTATTCTGCGCAACCAGCTCTGGGCTCTGATCCGGTCCTGGTTCTGGAAATACAGGGGAAAAAAATGAGTAGGGTTCCCCTGTATGTTCCAGAACCAGCACTGGACTTGTTCTTAAGGGGGGTCTGATGCCACAGCCAGGGGAGCCCTTTCACCGGGCCCCCCAGCCGCAGCATCAGCCCTGACCGCTAGTCAGCCCAGGCCGGGGATCCCTGGAGAGCTGGGGACCCCCCCAATAAAGGGGTCACCCTCTCCAGGGCACCCCAGGCCCAGGCTGATAGCCCGGGGCTATCCCCGCCACCCCTGGTGGCGGTGGGTGGCGGGTTGATTGTGTGGTGTGGTGTAAATAAAGAATATCAAACATTGTCTTTACAAGTAGAACTGCAAGTCCCAGCAAGCCTGCCCCGCATGCTGGTACTTGAAGAACCACAAGTACCAGCATGCAGGGCATTAAGGGCCCACTAGTACCTGTAGTTCACCTGTAAAAAAATGTTTAAAAAAAACACAGGACACACACACCGTGACAGTATAAGTTTATTAAACATACATACACACACACACACATGTACACATACTCACCTATGTAACCTGTAGCATCGGTCCACTTGTCCGGTAAAGTATCCCTAGGGGACCTGTGAAAAAAAACATACTCACCATCTCCTATGCGAGGTTCTGTCCTCTTCGTTCCAAAGTAGGCATCCCCGGACTTGGCAAAAAAAAAAAACGAAAACGCGATCCACGAACTTAGTACCGTTCTATAGAACGGTACTTCCCGAATGAGAGCTTAGCGGCGGGGTATCACCATGGAAACCCCGCTGCTAAGCGTTCATTGGCTGAGAGAGGTCATCTCCCGTCTCTCAGCCAATGAACGGCTCCCTCCATTGTAGTCAATGCTGGGAACCGCAGGGTAAACTTTAATAACCTTGCGGCTCCCAGCATTGACTACAATGGAGGGAGCCGTTCATTGGCTGAGAGAGACGGGAGATGGCCTCTCTCAGCCAATGAACGCTTAGCAGCGGGGTTTCCATGGTGATACCCCGCCGCTAAGCTCTCATTCGGGAAGTACCGTTCTATAGAACGGTACTAAGTTCGTGGATCGCGTTTTCGTTTTTTTTTTTTGCCAAGTCCGGGGATGCCTACTTTGGAACGAAGAGGACAGAACCTCGCATAGGAGATGGTGAGTATGTTTTTTTTCACAGGTCCCCTATGGATACTTTACCGGACAAGTGGACCGATGCTACAGGTTACATAGGTGAGTATGTGTACATGTGTGTGTGTGTGTGTGTGTGTGTGTTTAATAAACTTATACTGTCACGGTGTGTGTGTCCTGTGTTTTTTTAAACATTTTTTTTACAGGTGAACTACAGGTACTAGTGGGCCCTTAATGCCCTGCATGCTGGTACTTGTGGTTCTCCAAGTACCAGCATGCGGGGCAGGCTAGCTGGGACTTGCAGTTCTACTTGTAAAGACAATGTTTGATATTCTTTATTTACACCACACCACACAATCAACCCGCCACCCACCGCCACCAGGGGTGGCGGGGATAGCCCCGGGCTATCAGCCTGGGCCTGGGGTGCCCTGGAGAGGGTGACCCCTTTATTGGGGGGGTCCCCAGCTCTCCAGGGATCCCCGGCCTGGGCTGACTAGCGGTCAGGGTTGATGCTGCGGCTGGGGGGCCCGGTGAAAGGGCTCCCCTGGCTGTGGCATCAGCCCCCCGCTAGAAAAAGTCCAGTGCTGGTTCTGGAACATACAGGGGAACCCTACTCATTTTTTGTCCCCTATATTTCCAGAACCAGGACCGGATCAGAGCCCAGAGCTGGTTGCGCAGAATACAGGGGACCCCTACGTCGTTTGTCCCCCGTATTTTGGCAACCAGCGCTGGTTCTGACTAGCCCGGTGCTGGTTGTGCTTAAGTACAGGGGACCCCTACGTCGTTTGTCCCCTGTATTTAAGCACACCCAGCACTGGGTTACTAATGCCCGGGGCTGGTTGCTCTTTTTTGGGGGGGTGCACGCCATTTTTTTCTTTTTTTACACAGGTTTTTTTTTTTTTTTTTTACCACAGCAGCACAGACGGGTCTCACGGACCTGTCATTGCTCTGTGCCAATCACACAGATGCATGTAGCACGGATCTCCCGGGTTCGTGCTACATGCAAATGGGCACCATAACGCTGATTGGCTTCCTGTCTGCCACTGCAGTGCCACTCCTAGATGGGCCACGTGTTTGTGCCGCCCCCTTGTGTCGCTTAGCATAGTCATCCAGCTTCCTCGGTACAACCTTTTGGCCTAAAAACAATATTGTGAGGTGTGAGGTGTTCAGAATAGAGTGGAAATGAGTGGAAATTAATGTTATTGGGGTTATTAATAGCGTAGGAACAAAAAAAGGCCCATTTATGTGATTTTAGCGTTTTTTTTTTATTTTTTAAGAAAAAATCCAGATCCAAAACACAAAACCCAGAACCCAAAACACGGAAGGGTGGTTTTGGCAAAACCAATCCAGATCCAAAACACGAAGAAAGATCCAGATCCAAAACCAAAACACAAAACACGAAAAGTGTCCGGTGCACACCCCTAGTATATATATACATATATATATATATATATATATATATATATATATATGTCAGGTGCATAAATATTGGGACATTGACAGAATTTTCATATTTTGGCCTCTATTCACCACCACAATGGCTTTGAAATGAAACAAACAAGATGTGCTTTAACTGCAGACTTTCACATTTAATTTGAGGGTAATTACATCCAAATCAGGTGAACGGTGTAGGAATTACAATGGTTTCTATATGTACCTCCCATTTTTTAAGGGGCCAAAAGTAATGGGACAAACTAAACAATCCTAAATCTAACTTTCACTTTTTAATAATTTGTTGCAAATCCTTTGCAGGCAATTACAGCCTGAAGTCTGGAATGCATAGACATCACCAGATGCTGGGTTTCATCCCTGATGATGCTCTGCCATGCCTCTACTGCAAATATCTTCAGTTCCTGCTTGTTCTTGTGGCATTTTCCCTTCATTTTGTCTTCATCAAGTGAAATGCACGCTCAATCGGATTCAAGTCGGGGGATTGACTTGGCCATTCCACTTTTTAGCCTTAAAAAACTCTTTGGTTGCTTTTACAGTATGCTTCGGGTCATTGTCCACCTGCACTGTGAAGCGCCGTCCAATGAGTTCTGAAGCATTTGACTGAATATGAGTATATAATATTGCCCGAAACACTTCAGAATTTATTCTGCTGCTTTTGTCAGCAGTCACATCATCAATAAATACAAGGGAACCAGTTCCATTGGCAGCCATACATGCCCACGGCATGACACTACCACCACCATGCTTCACTGATGAGGTGGTATGTTTTGTATCATGAGCAGTTAATTTCCTTTTCCATACTCTTCTCTTCCGATCACTCTGGTACAAGTTGATCTTTGTCTCATCTGTCCATAGGATGTTGTTCCAGAACTGTAATGGCTTTTTTAGATGTTGTTTGGCAAACTCTAATCTGGTCTTCCTGTTTTTGAGGCTCACCAATGGTTTACATCTTGTGGTGAACCCTCTATATTCACTCTTGTGAAGTCTTCTCTTGATTGTTGACTTTGACACATATACACCTACCTCCTGGAGAGTGTTCTTGATTTGGCCAACTGTTGTGAAGAGGTTTTTCTGCACCAGGGAAATAATTCTTCTGTCATCCACCACAGTTGTTTTCCGTGGTCTTCCAAGTCTTTTGGTGTTGCTGAGCTCTGCGGTGCGTTCTTTCTTTTTAAGAATGTTCCAAACAGTTGATTTGGCCACACCTATTGTTTTTGCTATCTCTCTGATGGGTTTGTTTTGATTTTTCAGCCTAATGATGGCTTGCTTCACTGATAGTGACAGCTCTTTGGCTCTCATATTGAGAGTCGACAGCAACTGATTCCAAATGCAAATGTCGCACCTAGAATCAACTCCAGACCATTTACCTGCTTAATTGATAATGATATAAAGAGGGAATAGCCCACACCTGTCCATGAAATAGCTTTTGAGTTGATAGTCCCATTACTTTTGGCCCTTTAAAAAGTGGGAGGCACATATAGAAACCATTGTAATTCCTACACCGTTCACCTGATTTGGATGTAATTACCCTCAAATTAAATCTGAAAGTCTGCAGTTAAAGCACATCTTGTTTGTTTCATTTCAAAGCCATTACGGTGGTGAATAGAGGCCAAAATATGAAAATTCTGTCAATGTCCCAATATTTATGCACGTGACTGTATATACATCTATATATATATATTAGGGATGTGCGCCGGACCATTTTTGCCGGATTTGGATTTGGTTCTAATTCGTCGTCCGGCTTTGGATTTGGATTTGGATTTGCCAAACTGCGGTGACTGGCTTTGGATTTGGATTTGGATTTGGATTTTTTTACAAAAATTGACAAAAAAAGCTAAAATCACATAAATTGGTCTTTTTTTTCTTCCTAGAGTATTATTAACCTCAATAACATTAATTTCCAGTCAATTTAGACCATATCACAGCTTATAATATTGTTTTCAACATTATTGGCCAAAGGTTGCAGTGAGCTGACTGGTTACTAAGCGACAAAGCAGCGGCACAACGACACAGACACCACAGTATAAAGCACATCTATGACACATTGCCACACAGCAGTGGCAGAAATGAAAAGTAGGGCACCCACCCAGTGGGGTACGGCCAGCAGAGTCATAGTACTTGTTTACAAAGTGGGCTACGGCCCTAGGAGTCACAGTGCACAATCTTATTAGCATTACACCGCACATAGGGCCTGATTCACATTACACCATAAAGTAGTGTCTCTTATTTATGTTACGACACACAGTAGTGCCCCTTTTACACAATGCCCACAGTAGTGACCCTTTTACACAATGCCCACAGTAGCGGTGTCCCTTACACAATGTCCCCCAGCAGTGGTGCCCCCTATGCAGTCCCCTTAGTAGTAGGGTCCACTATGCAGTGCCCCCAGTAGAATGCCCCCCAGTAGTATGCCCCCCATTAGCAGGCCCCCCCAGTAGTATGCCCCCCATTAGCAGGCCCCCCCAGTAGTATGCCCCCCATTAGCATGCCACCCAGTAGTATGCCCCCCCAGTAGTATGGCTCCCCCAGTAGTAGGCTGCCCCAGTAGCAGGCCCCCCCAGTAGTAGGCTGCCCCAGTAGTAGCCCCCCCTGTAGTATGGCCCCCCTGTAGTAGGCTGCCCCAGTAGCAGCCCCCCCCCAGTAGTAGTAAGCCCCCCCAGTAGTATGGCCCCCCCAGTAGCAGGCCCCTCAGTAGTATGGCCCCCCCAGTAGCAGACCCCCCCCAGTAGTATAGCTCCCCCCAGTAGCAGGCCCCTCTGTAGTATGGCCCCCCCAGTAGTATAGCCCCGCCCAGTAGCAGACCCCCCCAGTAGTGCAGACCCCCCCAGTAGTATAGCCCCCCCCAGTAGCAGGCCCCTCTGTAGTATGGCCCCCCAATAGTGCAGATCCCCCCCAGTAGTATGGCCCCCCCAGTAGCAGACCCCCCCAGTAGTATAGCCCCCCCCAGTAGCAGGCCCCTCTGTAGTATGGCCCCCCCAGTAGTATTGCCCCCCCAGTAGCAGACCCCCCCCAGTAGTGCAGACCCCCCCCCAGTAGTATAGCCCCCCCCCAGTAGCAGGCCCCTCTGTAGTATGGCCCCCCAAGTAGTATAGCCCCCCCAGTAGCAGACCCCCCCCCAGTAGCGCCCCCGGACCTTTGACAAGTAAAAAAATAAAAAAATAAAACTTACCTGATTCCCCGCTCCCGCGCCGTCACACGCTGAGGAGGGACCCGGAAGACGGAGCTCATGTGTGAGCTCCAGCCGGCTCCCTCCGTGCAGCAGCCAATGAGAGTCTGTGTGACTCTCATTGGCTGCTGTAACAAACACACAGCTGCCGCTGGCGGCTGTGTGTCTGTGTCTGTGTAGGGCAGAGCGCTATCACTGCGCTCTGCCCTACACGCGAGGAGACCTGATGTCGGATTCTCTAGTGAGAATCCGACATCAGGCGGCCGCCGTTCGGCCCCGAACGGGGATCCGAGTCAGGCGGTGAACACCCGAACAGGGTTCGGGTGGACTCGGATCCCCAATGTTCGGAGCGGTTCGGATTCCACAGAATCCGAACCGCTCATCTCTAATATATATATATATATATATATATATATACACATACATACATGAGGGCTGATTAAAAAGTAATGAAACTGCCTTTGTTTTTCTGTCCCATAGGTAGACGTGGTATCACTATGCTGGGTCCTGTGAAGTTCATACATCGATGTGTCTGAACCTGCTGTTGGGCTGCCGTAGTCTTCTTTGTTTGGTCACTTCGAGAGGAAGATCTTCTTACATTTCGTCATGGCGGATGAGGAAGAGGTGTCTGTGAGATTACGTCAGAGATGTGTGATTGAATTTTGTGTTAAACTTGGAAAAATGGAAATGAAACTCATGAAATGTTACGGCAAAAATATGGTGGAGAAACAATTAGCTGTGCTGTAGTATTTTGGTGGTGGAAGCAGTTCAAAGAGGCTAATATGTGAGTGACTGACCAAGCGCATTCTGGGAGACCATCCACCGCGGCCACAGATGTCAACATTGCCGAAGCTGCACAGATGTTGCAAAATGACAGAAGGTTAATTTTACACAAACTTTTGGCTTCATTTGACATCTCACTTGAACGGATTCAGCAAATTGTGACAAAGGAACTGAAAATGCATCGTGTGTGTGCCAGGTGGGTACCCAGAAATGTCACAGAAGAGCAGATGCAACGACGAGTTGAATCATGCAAGAACACCATTCGAATGTCGGAGAGGATACCCAATTTCCTGAGATCAATTGTGACATGTGACGAGTCATGGATTCGTCATTATGATCCGGAATCCAAACAACAGTCCAGTGTATGGAAAAAAGCGAATTCGCCTCTGCCCAAAAAATTCTGTGTGATTCCTTCGGCATGTAAAATCATACTTCTACTGTTCATTGATGCACAAGGTGTGATCCTACAGCACTGGGTTCCTTGTGGACAGACAATTAATGGTGACTACTATGCAAACGTTCTGAAAACCCAATTGCGTGGAGCCATGAGGAAGAAGAGACCACATTTGCTAAAGAAACAGTGGTTTTTGCTCCAAGACAATGCCTGACCACATGTTGCTGCTGTTGCATTGGCTGTACTGACTGAGATTAATAAGACAGCACTGGAACACCCTCCATATAGCCCGGACTTAGTGCCCTGTGATTTCTGGGCATTCCCAACCCTGAAAAAACAACTGCGTGGAAAGAAGTTCTCAACAGATGATGAAGTGAGAAACGCCACAGCTGCAACACTAACAGTGATGTCACAAAACGGTCTACTGCTCGTCTTTGAATTGTTGAAACGCTGCAAAAAATGTATTGAATAGGAAGGACGCTAGTTTGAAAAAGAAAAATGTTCCGAACCTGTGGAGTCATGAATAATAAAATCAGTCTCATTACTTTTCAATCAGTCCTCTTATATATAAATAAATAAATATATATATATATATATATATATATATATATAAAATATGTATATCAACAATAGGAGCAGCAGTTTGTTTTTGTTTCAATGTCACCTCTGTAAAAGCAACACCCAAACTTCACAGTCTTCGGTGAGCTGCTGTCACCCTCTGATCTTTATTGCCTACCTTACGCTCATCCTTCCCAGGACAATCCACCACCTGCCATCTTCTTTCCTGTTACCAGCACACTCATCACTCCTTCGCTGGTGTTTATGGTCACTGGAGTCTTTATTTCTCATATTAAATCTCTCTCAGAATATTGATGCGTCTATCCCAACACGTACAAATACATTCACCATCACCCATCTGTCACTTACACTTTTAATAAGTTTTAATAATGAGTTTGGGATTTGAATTGGAATATTCTTTAGTCCCCACACACTAATTAGTGACCAATTAAATGAAAAATGATTGTGCAGAGTTATCGTATATTGGGTTGTGCACATAGCTTAATAACACACGTTTTTATTGAAGTAAGCGAAGCGCACAGCTTTGTGGGTAACGGATGCAGCGTCTGCAGTGGTATAACATTACTTGAATGGGAGGAGATGGGCAATTTGGGGTGTCCTAAGGTGATGTCTTTAGTCAGCCAGTCAGTATTACTGAGCATTTACCAGTTTTGGCAGACTGTACAGTACTATGAAGCAGATGGATACAACTTTGGAGAGAGATAATGTAGAAAGAGAGAAAGTGCCAACCAATCAGCTCCAAACTTACATTTTTTTAAACACAGCCTGTTACAAGCTGATTGGTTGGTACTTTATATCTCTCCACTTCATCTCTCTGCAAAGTTTGATAAATCTCCCCCAATGGCCATTACCCAGAGTCAGTCCCAAGTGAAATCGCAACTTGAGATTTTTAAAAAAGCTATTTATAGTCGGGCACATACGTAAGTTCGTAGTAGTCTCTCCCTCCCCTTGGTTTCAAAACCCCTCCATTGTTGTATCTGGGTGAGGTGAAAACTGGATTTCGGCTGGAGATGAGGTTAAAACCTTGGCACACGATGAAAACATATTGCAGTTTATGGCCTGATTGGGCAGCTAATAATAAGTAACCAACTGGGTTGGTGCCTCTGAATTCCTCTATGATACAAATGCAAATATTATTAATTATTAATTTCCATTTCATCACTTATAAAAAAATGTGCATGAATCATTATTTTTGTAAATAAAAGGTTCTGTGCTGCTTTGATGTATTAGAATAAATGGGTTTGTTTTAAATATTTGGGACCAATCATACGCTGTAAACATTAGCAACTTTACACTTACACCAGAGTCAGAACGCATGCAGCTCAGACCCAACCAGGAGGCTGCGTTTGAGACTATGTGGTTGCCATTTCAGTCACACTTTGTGATTACACATGCACATCATTATATTGCTGTGACTACACGTCCACTTCCTGCAATTACACAGCCATTACAGCCCACTTTCTGGCCTCCTAGTAATACACAATCACAAGTCAGACCTGGAAAAGAGGCAAAAAGCAAAAAGATGTGCATGTGCAATAAAAAAATTCAAAAACACCAACAGAGGGGAGAAGAAAAGATTGTCTATTGTATGGCGCACAGTGGAGTTATTTAGAAATAAAAATCAATCTTTATTAGATATACATTAAAATGCCCCAGCATGGGACATGACCAGCGAAATAGAGGTTAAAAGTAGAAAAAAATAATATGAAAAGTGAAAAAGAACTGAAATTGGTGAAATAAAATTCAAAAGTACCCTTACAGTGTGACCATATTCTTATTTCTAGGTCAATATGTGGATGAAAATCTGGATTAATATGCCACTCTCTTAAATTATAGTGGCATATTAATCCAGATTTTCATCCACATATTGACCTAGAAGTAAGAATATGGTCACACTGTAAGGGTACTTTTGAATTTTATTTCACCAATTTCAGTTCTTTTTCACTTTTCATATTATTTTTTTCTACTTTTAACCTCTATTTCGCTGGTCATGTCTCATGCTGGGGCATTTTAATGTATATCTAATAAAGATTGATTTTTATTTCTAAATAACGCTACTGTGCGCCATACAATAGACAATCTTTTCTTCTCCCCTCTGTTGGTGTTTTTGAATATATATATTTATTTGTCTTTTGGCAGCACCCATTTTATATCCAATTATTTAAGGGTTTTCTTTAAAATTGTAGTGTGCAGATGTCCATGTTCCTTTGTCTTTTTCTTGCAATAAAAAAATTGCAAGTTGAAACTGGAAATAATGACAACTTACAATTGAGACTGAGGGCGGGATGTACTAAGCAATAAAATGAGATTAAACAACCAAAACTTGATGTTATTGGAGGTTTGCCGCAATCCCATATGTATCAAGCTCAGGAAAGCAAAACATTTCATAGCTTGTGCTCGTTCTGCCAATGCTTTTGCTGCCTTTGTGTCTTTTCATCTGATATTTTAGACACATGGGGGTCAAAGATCGCAAGTTAGATTGTACAGGTGTGTGCGCGCGTATCCGAACGGGAGTGAAGTCGATCGAAACATTGCATCGAAAGAGTGAACGCAAAGGTGTGTACCCAGCTTTAAGGATTTGATGATAGGAAGATTACCTCTTCATGAAATTAATTGAAAATTGGGCCATTGGCTTTACCTTATATTTTTTAAGTGCATGTTCCCTTCTCCTATCCATGCAACAATTAGCCTGTCCAATATAATTATTTTTGACTAATCATAAAAAATGGAAAAAGACAACCCAGTAATTCAAAATATTTATAGGTTGGTGAGAAAAATGTTGGTAATTACTCCCTGTTGAGTAATACGATCACTGTAATGAGATGAGTCAACCTAAATTTTATATCTTTCATTTTTTAATAAGTGTTTTTAAAATAACAGATCAAACTACTGGCAGATGTGTATTGTAGTTTTTAAAATGTGTTTATTTTGGCCACTGATCTGAAGGTTTTTCCAGTAAATTGTTCCAATTGAAAAAGACAAAATCATCTGTGTGGCTTGTTTTATAAAAACAATTCCCTCTATTATGAGGTTTGGTATTGGTCAGCTGTTCTCATACAAACTTAGTAAGTAAATGAAATTTATTATAAAGTGGATAATCTTAAAGAACAGTTTTTATATCCAACCTTACATTATTTGAAACGGAATGGGATTGAAATGCCGGTGGCTGTTTAGCCGCCCGTTCAAATCCCGACAGCGTCTGGCTGAAAGCAGGAAATCCAGACAGCGACAGGTAAGTATCCTAACCCTCCCCTCTCCCCCCTGAGGGGTGCCTAACCCTGACCTCCCCCCCTAGTACCTAACCCTAACATCCACCCAAGGGTGCCTAAACCTAAACCCCCCTCCCCGCACCCTAAACCTAATCCTCCCGGGGGGGGTGCCTAACCCCCCCGGTGGTGCCAAATCCTAAACACCCCTTCCCCTAGCCTAGCCCTAACCCTCCCCGAGGGGGTGCCTAACCCTAAGTCTCCCTGGGGTGCCCTAAAACTACCCTCCCCCCCACGGCTAAGAGGACGGGCGCCCCGGACCTACCTCGTTCAGGCCTGTATCATTCTGGATTCCGGCATCGGGATTATGATAGGCGTCGGTATCTCAACGCCTGTCACATATCCATAGCCGGCATTCTGCCGTCGGGATTGTGACTCGCGGCTGCCGGTCACATAAATACATACCTTTGAAACTATTCTGCTATCTATCATACAGGTCAATTGTTTCAAGTTTTTAATAATTTTATACTTTTGATCTGTTTTCTTAAGTTTCCCTTGCTCAGAGCAAAGTTGATTATTGCCAATGACAAAGAAAGAAATGAGGCACAGTATTCCACAGAAATTGTAACACATTTAAAAGAAAAAACAAGACGTTTGTCTGTAACTACTGTGATTTTATTTGGGCATGACGAGGCCAGTATAGATCCTTATGTTCATGGTACAAGTAGGGCAGACAAAAGCAGATTGGCGTTGCCGATGAACTGGAAACCAGCAAAGAGAAATCCTCCCCTGGTTCATTTTGAATGTTACGCTGACAGCGGAACAATAACATATTTGTTATTGTTACAACAATTTGGAGAATCATAGTGCAGCATTATCCAAGTATAAAACATTTGAGCACATGCCACAGAAACGCAGAGTTTACAAGAGTCTAGTCAAGAATTCTATCATCATCCCACAATCGAACACTCATCCTTTATTCTTGGCTGCTGCCAATATCAGGCAAAAGATTTGTGGTTGGAGTTGAAGGGAAATGAGCGCAGCATCCCAACTTTATTTTACTAGGAACGCACGGATGCGGCACAAGCTCAATTCTGATTAGAAACATGTTTGATTTTTGGCTCTGATAAAAATAATAATAAAATCATGACTCGGTGACTAAGCCCAACACTTTGTCTGCAATCAAAAACCTTGAAAAAGTCTTTTTTTTTTCAAAAAGTGAGCTCTTGGATGAATACTTTTTCCTTTTTAAACGCTTAATGTTGCGTCTAAAAGCGCTTCCTGCCGAAACCGTGAGAAAGAAGCACTGAGCTTAGACCAGACAGCTGTGGGCCCCCGAATTTGTCACTCCCACAACTGAGAACGCTGACACTGCTGACCTAATGATATCATACAACAAATGGGCGATCTGGCGCTGCTGCAAGAATAGTTACATTATTACATTATTGTCAGGGCATGAATGTGTTTGGAATATACGTTTGGCTGCGCAATAACCAACTCCCTATAGCATTAGAGCAGAAGGAGGGGAAATATTATTGTTTAAACGCAGGAACCCGAGGGATTAATGAGAAGCAGAACAGTGGGGCCACACAACGCACAAAGCGCCAATGCCAACTGGATTGACAGTGTGCGGGCGGTGGTGACGCCTGAAGGTCTCATGGATGATGTGTGTGCCATTAGTGTCACAGCGGTGATAAATGACTTTCAGATAATTCCCATTATTCTATATCTTTGAAACCCCTTTTCTCAATTCTACAGATGTCTTCAGATTTTTTTTTGTCAATTTACCACATCACCTCCAGCTGCAGATGGTATCTACCCACACATTTCCATTGTGAGGAGCGTCTACACGGAGGCGTAGCATTCACTGGACCACTTTGGTCAAGACTCCAATTACACTAATGCTGCCTTTGAAAGTATCTGTTCCTCTTTGCTCCCAACATCTTTGGTTCCTGATTAATACACTTATTCTCGAGGGAGAATTTTTCTTAGACGTTGACCAAAATTAAAAAGTGTCTTTTGAAGTGATCTCAAAATGTGCCCAGTAGGACAAATGAGATCTATTTGGCTTTGCTATTCAGAGATAGACTATTTAGAAAACAATTTGGGTGCATTGAGAACCATACAACAAAGCACGGTGCTCATACAGATAAGCAATTATGTAATATGACACTGCAATATATTAAACCAGCATCACAAAATGTAAATGCACTTTAACCACATCAATAAAGTCCAATGACTTCATTTGAAATGTTTATTTTCAGGAGGAATATTTCATTACACAAATAGAGATATGGGAGTAAACAATGTGCCAGTCAGTCCTTCTACAGTACATTCAGTCTGCCGCAGCTGATCAGTAACCTGACTGAGAGGGTCATTAGGAGAGTTGTGTCTGTTAAATAAACATCCCACAGTATCAGTATCGTGGGAATACAGTAACTGTCCTCTTGTGTATATTTTTTCTGTAGGACAAATTCCAAAAGCTTTATATATGTATTGCTGCATGCACATGAAGTAACATACATATCAATCATATGTCTTCAGTGGGCATAGATTAGTAAAACTAAAAATTATGTTATTATAATAATACTACATTTATAGCTGCTATATGTGTATTGTAAAGACATGGGATTGTTTATGCAGAATAAGTTTTTTTGGATATGTTTGTTTACAAGGAGGTCATTGCCTCATATAATAGATTACATAAAAAATGACTCCATTATTTCCTTACACAGCATCCGTCATTACCTTTGTCATTAAGGACTCTGTTATTGTAGTAGAGTAACCACATTTGTAATATTTAGTTATTGAATATTGCACACTAGAATACACTATTAAATCAGAGCAGAGCTGACCTCCACCAGCTCAGAGGGGACACAGGACTTAAGCTCTAGGAATAGGGAATAGAGCAGTGCAATATGTCACATGGTAATGATTCATCATTTTACTACTGGTGTGCATGCTAGCTGTGCCTTAACTCATACTTCATCCCGCCCACCAGGGCCAATAGGGAGGATTGGATGACGACACTCTGCCCTTTCTTTCATATTTGCCTTAATACATAGACAGGTAAATAGTACAGCATTGCGTGTTGGATCTTCAATTTTTGAGACAATTAACGTCTTTAACGGAGCACCCCTAGTTGGATCACGTTGGGTTCAGTGTGCAGTTGGATATGTAAAGTAATATATATATATATATATATATATATATACATATATATACACACAATTTGGGGATATTTATCAAAGCTTGGAGAGAGATAAAGTACCAACCAATCAGCTCCTAACTGCCATTTTTCAAACCTGTAAAATAACAGAAGGAAGCTGAATGGTTGGTGCTTTATCTCTCTCCACTTTATCTCTCTCCAAGGTTTGATACATTTCCCCTAAATCTCTCTCTACTTACTCTCTCTCCAAGCTTTGATAAATCTCCCCCATTATAGTGGAGCTTGATAATGGGAGTCTAGATAAAAGATCCCACGCATGTGTAAACATATTTGCAGC
This sequence comes from Taudactylus pleione, assembly GCA_031769625.1. NCBI lineage: Eukaryota > Metazoa > Chordata > Amphibia > Anura > Myobatrachidae > Taudactylus > Taudactylus pleione. The sequence continues at coordinate 16,235,160 of JAUIMM010000119.1, forward strand.
CACTTATAACATGACGGTACCTTAGATGATCCTCGTAAAGGATCCATGTAAAGGAGAACTCTGTAGTCATAGTTTTAGAAATATTTATTGTTAGACAGACAAAAAGTTGTAGACTTGTTAAAATATTTTAGAGGACTGTTATGACAAATGGTGGTATTGTCAACCAATCAAACTGTAATGGTCTCAAATTCTAATACAGTTCATAAAATTAAAGGCATAGCCAATATCTGATTGTTGCCATGGGCAACGTATTAATCACCATTATATGCATAGGCGTATTCATAATGAGTGCTGGGTATGCGGTGACCCTGTGTCCAGGGGGTCTTGCACCGTACACCCTGCACCCACAGTATACTTACCATGTGCTTGCAAGGGGGTCCCTCCTCCTCTGTGGCGCCATCTTCCCAGTGACAGCTTCGGGTATATGGTGCCGCTCAGTGAAAGCTGACACTGGCACTATGCCAGAGCCTTTGGTTTCTTGTGCACACGCACCATGTACCCAAATATCTCTGGGAAGATGGCACCGCGGAGGTGGAGGGACCCGTATGTTGGCAAAAGGCAAGATGTATGACTGAGTGGGGGGCACTCTTCAGAGGGGGGTTAATATGCCCCTGCTTATATGTCAGTACACGGCTATATGTTAGTACTATTTGCACCACCATACAAACAGTACTAATTAGCTATGGACTCGGCCGATTTTGCATTTTGGCTCAATCTGGCAGAAACTTTTGTGGCCAAACAATTCGGAACTATTAAAATCTGATGAGATCTTTTTATCACTTAGAATAAAATATATCAGATATCAAATCAAAATATCTTGACAGACTGTGATTCTCAAGCCCAACGTGTCTTTGCTTTAATGCCTCTGTGATTATTATAACATCAGATGTTTGTGTTTTCTCTTTACTGATTTACCAAGCGGACTGTACTGTGTACTATTTCTGTACTGTGACTGTCCTGTATCCTGTGCCAGGAATCTCAGCGATTTCCCAGGGCTAACAGCAGTTACATTCTTTTCCTGTGAGACCAGATTGAAGATGCTCCCCTCTTGTGGCCGTGTTCTCTGAACCTCTGCCCTGACGCCTACACATGTCATTCTACCTCACTTCTCTCCTCACACACAAAGACTTCTCTTGAGAAGGCCCTCTCCCACCTTCCAGCCGTGCCTCGCTGCTGGAGAGGGAAGGGACACAATACACTGCAGGACATAGCTATCATTGGTCCATTGTGGGTATCCACCCTCCTCCCTTTCCAGTGCCAGAGAATTCATTGTAAATAGGGGAATACAGCCAATATGAATAGATCCCATTGATCACAGCATGGTAATAGTGAGAGAAGAAAGGTTCCTAAAGCTCGCAAGACTATAGCTTTACAAAAAAATATTCTTATTTGTCCTGTATTATCGTCAGCGTTATTCAAAGCCAAATGCTCATCAGGACATCCAGACAGCAAACACATTGTATGAATTTCAAGTTTTCTAGAAGTTCTTCTTTATGAGATGCTCAGTTTATTTGCACATTTATATTAAAAAAGGCCATAATTATACACTTTAACAATAAATGTAATTTGCTATTGGAAAAATATATATTTTTTTTATTAGCACATCGTTATGTTATATACAAATTTGTCCAACAAAGCCACTGCAATAATGGTCTTTCAACCCTCACATAAGTGTGGTGTCAGTGATGTCATGCTCCTGTGTGTACCAATCAGGAAGTGACCTTTTCTACCTCTACTATTTTCTTGCTGTGAGAGGAAATGTAACGTCATTGTACTAATTGCCAGTACATTTGCTGACGACTGGTAAGCTTCATTATAGCTCCTTAAAAAATAGCAAAAAAAAAGAAAGAAAAGAAATTCATATTTTCTACATAAAGAACTGCGGTTCTGTAACTATGTGACCTATGTATTAAAAATCATGGAAGTGCCACAATTTATTTCAGTCCATATCATGGCAGGAATAATCCTTTTTAACATGGTTATCACTGCTATGTATCAAAAATTATACAGGAACAGCACATTTGTTAAGACACAGTCCCTGTGAAACACTTTTCGGCACATTGGAGGAGTAATTTGTATTTTTGAAAGACTCCGCCTCAGCTTCTGACACTGCGCATGGTTAAAGTGTCAGTTTCCATTAAATTTCAGAGGATGCTGGAGGATGTGGGAGAGGGATCTCAAGATCCCTCTGAGCCTCTTCTTTAAAAATGCCTCCACAGGTATAAAGTGGCTACACCATCATAGGATGGCGGTAGCTTTTGGGACCAAGCTCCGAAAGCCTATGCTGTTTGGAGGTGATAAAAGGGGGTCAGATTGCAGTCCCCATTGAGAACAATGGGGACTGGAGTCAGAAGCACTAAGGGGCCCATTTATCAAGGATCGCTTTTGCATGCCAGAAACGCCCCTGATCGTTAAAAAGCGATCTCTTCGGCTGGATGTATCATCTGGGACATGCAGGGACACGGCCCTGAAAGGAGCCTGTCCCTGCGATGTCTCCAGAGAGCTGCCGGCCAGTGCAGAGGGTGGTGCACATGCACAGTCCCGTGGACTGCACATGCACTTCCGCCATAGATGGCTGATAGTGCACGGTGTACCCAATAGGCTACAGCGGCTAACGCCATGTTCAGATGGCTTTAGCTGCGGGGGCCAATTTCTGGAATGCATCGCAAATTTGGCAGCATAGAAACCTATGGGGAATGCGGCTGCCAGCGGTAATGGAGGGATCACAGCAGGTATCCACATCTGGTCATGCGTGGCGTCTATTGGAGGTTTTGGCTGCTGGCGTAAATGGAGGGGCCATTAACCCTCCATATTACATCCAGGTGATACTAAATATTTGTGGGTATCACCCATTTTCAAGGAATACGCCGCAAATATTTAATGATAAATGAGTCTGACAGCCATTTATCCATAATTGCCGACATTGGAGAAGCCCAGGGAGGAGAAGCAGGTGGGAGGTGTTGGGGGTGGACGGATCGAGTCATTGCGCCCACTTGCGACAATTTGCCGCAAACAGCACATATTTAAATAAGGGGCGGGGCCAAAATTATGCAATTCTCATGGAATCATTAGGTCACACCCCCTACTCGCGGACCCGCCGGTCCGCAAGAAAATTCTCCTTATTCTGCCCACTTCACTAGGAAATGTGCAGAATGCGGGAGAAGTGTCTACCCTTCTGGGGTTACCCGAAAAATCGTGAGCCTCCCACAGAGGCTAGGAGGGTAGGCATGTATGCTTTATCTCTACGTGTATGGCCAGCATTAGCCATAGGATTCCTCTTTATTAGTGCAATGAAAGCTTAGGGCAAAGTGCATTGTAACAAGTACATGTATAGGATCATTACACTAAGCTCACAGATGGATTTCAGTACAGCTAATTCTTTGGTTTGAATTGTATAAAGGCCATTGCTTATTATTATAAAAAATAAAAAAAAGAATATAGATATAAGGTAATAGGACTTCCTGAAAATAAATCCTTACACTACTTTTTAATATAGCTATTGAAGTATGGAATAAAGAATAAATTCACTTTGTGGAGTTTCTGTAATTTCTGGTTGCAATGTGCAATATACTGTACTCCTGCCAGAGCTTCACAATGTCATCCATCCACCAAACTTAATCAGATAATCCATGGGGAGGGGTGTGTGGGTGATGGGTGTGTTTTGTGGAGCAGGGCATATACAGAGTAGGGGTGTGCACCGGCCACTTTTCGTGTTTTGTGTTTTGGTTTTGGATCTGGATCTTTCTTCGTGTTTTGGATCTGGATTGGTTTTGCCAAAACCACCCTTCCGTGTTTTGGGTTCTGGGTTTTGTGTTTTGGATCTGTATTTTTTTGAAAAAAAGCATAAGAACAGCTAAAATCACAGAATTTGTAGGTTTTTCTGCTCCTATGCTATTATTAACCTCAATAACCTTAATTTCCACTCATTTCCAGTCTATTCTGAACACCTCACACCTCACAATAGTGTTTTTATGTCCAAAAGGTTGCACCGAGGTAGCTGGATGACTATGCTAAGCGACACGAGTGGGTGGCACAAACACGTGACCCATCTAGGCGTGAAACTGCAGTGGCAGACAGGATGGCAGTTAGAAAAACTAGGCCCCAGACTGTACATAATGCAAAGAAAAAAAAGAGGTGCAAGATGGAATTGTCCTTGGGCCCTCCCACCCACCCTTATATTGTATGAACAGGACATGCACACTTTAACAAACCAATCATTTCAGCGCCAGGGTCTGCCACACAACTGTGGCTGAAATGATTGGTTCGTTTGGGACCCCACAAAACAAGCTGGCAATTAATGTGTCCCTGCACAAACTGGCTCTACGGAGGCAAGATCTCATCCTCCTCATCCACCGATTCCTCACCCTCTTCAGTGTGTACATCCTCATCCTCACAAAGTATTAACTCGTCCCCACTTGAATCCACCACCACAGGTCCCTCTGTACCTTCTGGAGGCTGGTCTCCCTGGAAGAGCTGATAATTCATTTTGATGAACATCATCTTCTCCACATTCTGTGGAAGCAACCTCCTACGCCTTTCGCTGACAAGGTTCCCAGCTGCACTAAACACTCTTTCGGAGTACACACTGGAGGGGGGGCAACTCAGGTAAAATAGAGCCAGTTTGTACAGGGGCCTCCAAATTGCCTCTTTTTCCTGCCAGTACAGGTATGGACTGTCTGACATGCCTACTTGGATGCTGCCACCGATGTAATCCTCCACCATTCTGTCAATGGTGACAGTATCATATGCAGTGACAGTAGACATGTCAGAAATTGTTGCCAGGTCCTTCAGTCCGGACCAGATGTCCAAACTTGGTCCTGCCTGCCCTGCATCACCGCCAGCGGGTTGCTTAGGATACCTAAGTTTTTTCCTGGCAGCCCCAGTTGCGGGAGAAAATGAAGAAGGAGCCGTTGACGTGTCACGTTCCGCTTCAGCTGACAGAGTGTTCACCAGCAGGTCTTTGCACCTCTGCAGGCTTGTGTCGGCCAGAAAGAGAGACACCACATAGGCTTTAAACCTAGGATCGAGCACGGTGGCCAAAATGTAGTGGTCTGATTTCAACAGATTGACCACCCTGGAATCCTGGCAAAGCGAATGAAGGGCTTCATCCACAAGTCCCACATGCCGAGCGGAATCGCTCCGTCTTAGCTCCTCCTTCACTTTCTCCAGCTGCTTCTGCAAAAGCCTGATGAGGGGAATGACCTGACTCAAGCTGGCAGTGTCTGAACTGACTTCACGTGTGGCAAGTTCGAAGGGCTGGAGAACCTTGCACAACACGGAAATCATTCTCCACTGCGCTTGAGTCAGGTGCATACCCCCTCCTTTGCCTATGTCATAGGTGGATGTATAGGCTTGAATGGCCTTTTGCTGCTCCTCCATCCTCTGAAGCATATAGAGGGTTGAGTTCCACCGTGTCACAACCTCTTGCTTCAGGTGATGGCGGGGCAGGTTCAAGAGTGTTTGCTGGCGCTCCAGTCTTCGGCACGCAGTCGCTGAATGGCGAAAGTGGCCAGAAATTTTTCGGGCCACCTAAAGCGTCTCCTGCACGCCCCTGTCGCTTTTCAGAAAATTCTGCACCACCAAGTTTATTGTGTGAGCAAAACATGGGACGTGCTGGAATTTGCCCAGATGTAATGCCCGCACAATATTGGTGGCATTGTCAGATATCACAAATCCCCAGGAGAGTCTAAGTGGGGTAAGCCACTGGGCGATGATTTCCCTCAGTTTCTCTAAGAGGTTGTCGGCGGTGTGCCTCTTACTGAAACCGGTGATACACAGCGTAGCCTGCCTTTTAACGAGCTGGCGTTTCTGAGATGCTGCTACTGGTGACGCTGCTGCTGTTGCTGCGTAAGGTGATACATCTACCCAGTGGGCTGTCACAGTCATATAGTCCTTAGTCTGCCCTGTTCCACTTGTCCACATGTCCGTGGTTAAGTGGACATTGTGTACAACGGCATTTTTCAGGACACTGAGGACACTTTTTCTGACGTTTCTGTACAGTCTCGGTATCGCCTGCCTAGTGAAGTGGAATCTAGACGGGATTTGGACCCGGGGACACACTACCTCCATCAATTGTCTAAATCCCACTGCACTAATGGCGGATACCGGATGCACGTCTAACACCAACATAGCAGTCAAGGCTTCAGTTATACGTTTTGCTTCAGGATGACTGCTGTCGTACTTCATCCTCCTCGCTAAGGACTGTTGGAGGGTCAATTGTTTAGTAAAAGTAGTGGTGTTCCTACTTCCTCTCTGGGATGATGAACAACTCCCAGCAGTAGCAACAGCAGCAGTGGCAGCAGTAGGCGTAGCAATGCAGGATCCTCCGGAGGAATCCCGGATAGGAGAGTCAGTCATGCCAGTGACATGGCCTGCAGGACTACTTCCGATCCTGACTAAGGAGGAAATTGACGAGGAGGGAGTTGACGGTGTGGTTTGCAGGCGCTTGGATACAACAGGACAACGGGATTTAGGTGTCCCTGGACTGCTTACGGTCTTAGCCAAAGTTTCTGAACTTGACAGTAACTTTTTATGAACGCGCTGCAGGTGCCGTATAAGGGAGGATGTTCCTAGGTGGTTGACGTCACTACCCCTACTTATTTCACCTTTACATATGGTACATATGGCAAGACAGTTGTTGTCCGGATTTGGATAGAAATATTGCCAGACCAAAGAGGTGGAATGTTTGGTCTTCTGCCCAGGCATGACCGTGATGGGCTTTTTCATCCCACGGACAACAACTGTCTCCCCCGGAGCCTGATTTAAACAAACCACATCACCATCAGAATCCTCCTCGCCAACTTCCTCCTCAGCGCCAGCTACACCAGTATCCTCATCCTGTTGTACTTCAACAGTGACATCTTCAATTTGCATATCAGCAAGTGGACTGTGGGTGCTCCTTTCAGCACTTGCAGGGGGCGTGCAAATGGTGGAAAGAGCCACCTCTTCCCGTCCAGTGCTGGGAAGGTCAGGCATCGCAACCACCACCACACTTGGACTCTCCTTGGGGATTTGTGATATCTTCTTAGAACGCACAGTTCTTCGCTGTGCTTTTGCCAGCTTAACTCTTTTGATTTTTTTAGTGGGAGGAGGGCTTCCATCGTCATGTGAAGCTGAACCACTAGTCATGAACATACTAGGGATCGACCTTAGCCGTTCCTTGCCACTCCGTGTCATAAATGGCATATTGGCAAGTTTACGTTTCTCTTCAGCTGATTTAAATGTTTTTTTCAAGGTCATTTTCCTGAACTTTGTCATTTGGGATTGTATGTGTCCTCTACTATGACATTGGGCATCGGCCTTGGCAGACGACGTTGATGGCATGTTATCGTCTATGTCATGACTAGTGGCAGCAGCTTCAGCACTAGGAGGAAGTGGTTCTTGATCTTTCTCTATTTTATTTTTATCGGAGAAAGTTTGGTCCTCCATTTATGTTATATCGATTTGATATATACGTGCGGCTAAACACAGAAAATATTTTTTTATTTTTGCTGGAGAGTAGTGCACTTTGTGGGTTACACCAGCCTTTAAGAAATGAGCCAGCCGGCTCTTTACTTATGGGACACAGGCGCACGCTTGGCGCTGCTCCTTTGTTGATGCACGTGCGGCTACTGCGCACACAATTCACAAACACAGAAATTTATTTTTTTGGGGTTTGGAGTGTACTTTGGGGGTTACTGCACCCTTTAATGGTCAAGCCAGCCGGCCCTTTACTTATGACACAGGTGCACGCTTGGCACTACTTTGTTGATGCACGTGCGGCTACTGCGCACACAATTCACAAACACAGAAAATAATTTTTTTTTTTCGGTTTGGACTGGAGTGTACTTTGGGGGTTACAGCACCCTTTAACGGTCAAGCCAGCCGGCCCTTTACTTATGACACAGGCGCACGCTTGGCACTACTTTGTTGATGCACGTGCGCCTACTGCGCACACAATTCACAAACACAGAAAATAATTTTTTTTTTGGTTTGGACTGGAGTGTACTTTCGGGGGTTACAGCACCCTTTAACGGTCAAGCCAGCCGGCCCTTTACTTATGACACAGGCGCACGCTTGGCACTACTTTGTTGATGCACGTGCGGCTACTGCGCACACAATTCACAAACACAGAAAATAATTTTTTTTTTGGTTTGGACTGGAGTGTACTTTCGGGGGTTACAGCACCCTTAACGGTCAAGCCAGCCGGCCCTTTACTTATGACACAGGCGCACGCTTGGCACTACTTTGTTGATGCACGTGCGGCTACTGCGCACACAATTCACAAACACAGAAAATAATTTTTTTTTTGGTTTGGACTGGAGTGTACTTTCGGGGGTTACAGCACCCTTAACGGTCAAGCCAGCCGGCCCTTTACTTATGACACAGGCGCACGCTTGGCAATACTTTGTTGATGCACGTGCGGCTACTGCGCACACAATTCACAAACACAGAAAATAATTTTTTTTTTGGTTTGGACTGGAGTGTACTTTCGGGGGTTACAGCACCCTTAACGGTCAAGCCAGCCGGCCCTTTACTTATGACACAGGCGCACGCTTGGCACTACTTTCTTGATGCATGTGCGGCTACTGCGCACACAATTCACAAACACAGAAAATAATATTTTTTTGGGTTTGGACTGGAGTGTACTTTGAGGGTTACAGCACCCTTTAACGGTCAAGCCAGCCGGCCCTTTACTTATGACACAGGCGCACGCTTGGCACTACTTTGTTGATGCACGTGCGGCTACTGCGCACACAATTCACAAACACAGAAAATAATATTTTTTTGGGTTTGGACTGGAGTGTACTTTGGGGGTTACAGCACCCTTTAACGGTCAAGCCAGCCGGCCCTTTACTTATGACATAGGCGCACGCTTGGCACTACTTTGTTGATGCACGTGCGGCTACTGCGCACACAATTCACAAACACAGAAAATAATTTTTTTTTTGGTTTGGTCTGGAGTGTACTTTTGGGGGTTACAGCACCCTTTAACGGTCAAGCCAGCCGGCCCTTTACTTATGACACAGGCGCACGCTTGGCACTACTTTGTTGATGCACGTGCGGCTACTGCGCACACAATTCACAAACACAGAAAATATATTATTTTTTTAGCACTTGGGAGGAGCACCCCTGATGGACAGAGCACCCCCTGGACAACACTACAGCACCCCTTTAGGACTGGGACACTGCACAGGACTTTGGAGTGGACACAGCCCCTATGGAGAACTGACTGCACAACACAGTCCAGCCAGCCCCTATGGACTTTGAAGTAGTGGACACAGCCCCTATTAACAACAGCAGCACAGCACAACACAGCCAGCCCCTATGGACTTTGAAGTAGTGGACAACAGCAGCACTACACTACACTACACTACACAGCCCTAACTCCCACCCTCCCTCTTCACTGTCCACAGCCGAGTGAGAAAATGGCGCCGACGCGGGTACCTTATATAGGGTCCAAAACCCGCGAGACTCGGAAGGCGGGATGATGACGTTTTGCCTCAATTTCAGATCCGAGTCAGGCGGGAAAAGTCGAGCCTGACTCGGATCGGACTCGGATCGGGGGGGATCGGGGGGGTTCGGATTTCAGAAATCCGAACCCGCTCACCCCTAATACAGAGGTACCAAAAAGTTGTAAGCAAAGGTACATTTTAGATGCATTATACTGAATAATGTATCTAACCAGGGGTTAGATATGTCTGTTATTGGCTGAGTGGCTAATTACACTTCCAGTCACTCAGTGGTGTTCATACCATACTTGCCTACCCTCCCAGAACGGCCAGGAGGCTCCCGAAAACTGAGTGACGCTTATGGGCAAGTCTTCCAGAGCCGGCATACCACCCCTGCAGCCGCCCACAACCCACTTACCAAGCCTGCTTATTGGTGCTGAATCACATCATCACAGCTCCGCCTCCTGCTTTACATTCCTGTGATCTCGGCACTGTAAAGAGGGGGCGGAGCCATGATGATGCAATCGCTCCACCACAGCACCCACCTATGCCACTGCCGCACCCCTTTCTATGCCGACCTGGCTGACACCTCCTGGAGGGGGCAGCCAGAAAATCGGTGAGTATGGTTTAAATTGAGATACTCCATCACCTGTCTTTGCATGTGCGAATCTATAATAGGTGCAGGGTGTGCCACACCCACATACTGTACTTACCTCTTTGCCGGCGAGTGTAGACATCAGATGGAAAATTGTGCCTGCACCATTTTTTCGGAGATCTGCAATTGCATAATAGAGAATCCACTGGTAAAATGGAGCGAGCGCCATTTTCCCAGATATCTGTGCAGGGACAGTAGCTTCTGGAATAGAATTCGACGTATGTGCTAGCAGGAGTTTGGGATCCCACATGGAGAATGCACACATGCCCCTTCCTATACTAAGCAATTCAGGTGTCATGGTATTCTATTTTTCAAGGACATAGATATGGAAAAATCTGAATACAAGTGGAAAGCCACATTTATTGCTAAGCAAGCAATGGGTCCGAGTGTGTTGCTGACTTGCATGTGACTCTGAATCAGACGCTATAACTGTTATTTTTACAGTTTAATACTTTCTTAGTATAATGGTACAGGGTGTAACGGACACATTATTATTATACTGTGATCCTCAGTGGTTCCAGTATTCACCATTATCCCAGTACTCACAACCCAGGGGTCTCAGGCCCATTAAACTCCATTCAAATGTCAGCCCTAATTAGAGCTTCCCATGTTGTTTCCACACTTCTGGTTTCCCTGTTACTAGTAAGAACCAGCCCAGGCTCCTAGCTTGGAGCTGGTGTCCCTATGCTTGTTGTGAACCTTGGAAAAAGACCAGTACACAAGGTCAATATTGTGGTAATTCGGATGAGCTGCAGTGAACTACACAACACAATATAACTAACAGTAACCTACCGCTCTGAGGGATCTATTCAGCAATGATTTTTTTACATAAAAAATACGGAAACTATGATTTCCGTATTTTTTATGTAAATCCCCTATTCAGCAATAGGATAATGGAGAAGATTACGCAATTATCTTCTCCATTAATTCTTTGCTCGCAGAGTTCTGCACTGTAGGGATCAGCCATTGATCTCTACAGTGCTTTAACGCTTTCTGCTCTTCAGCAAAGCAAAAAGTGTTAAATCACTCGAAATATATTTACTTTATATAACGCCATCTCAGAATGGTGTTATATGAAATAATACTTAAATATTCCGAAAACTGCAGAGACATAGGGAAATTTTCCCATAAGTCCCTGCAGCATCTTTTAAGTCCGCCCAGTCTCCGTGCCTGCTTTCTGGTGACCGCTGACAGGTAAATCCACCTAGAGCATGTTAAACCTGCCAAAATTGATTGACAACTGTATACAGGCTTTATACTAGTCTGTATTAGGGATGAGCAGGTTCGGATTTCTGAAATCCGAACCCCCCCGAGCCCCCCGATCCAAGGCCGATCCGAGTCAGGCTCGACTTTTCCCGCCTGACTCGGATCTGAAATCGAGGCAAAACGTCATCATCCCGCCTTCCGGGTCTCGCGGGTTTTGGATTCTATATAAGGTACCTGCGTCGGCGCCATTTTCTCACTCGGCTGTGGACAGTGAAGAGGGAGGGTGGGAGTTAGGGCTGGCTGGGCTGTGTAGTGTAGTGCAGTGTAGTGTTATGCTGTGCTGCGCTGTGCTGCTGTTGTCCATAGGGGCTGTGTCCACTCCTCCAAAGTCCATAGGGGCTGGCTGTGTTGTGCTGTGCTGCTAATTTCCATAGGGGCTGTGTCCACTCCTCCAAAGTCCATAGGGGCTGGCTGGACTGTGTTGTGCAGTCAGTTGTCCTTGGGGGCTGTGTCCACTCCAAAGTCCTGTGCAGTGTCTCAGTCCTAAAGGGGTGCTGTAGTGTTGTCCAGGGGGTGCTCTGTCCATCAGGGGTGCTCCCCCAAGTGCAAAAAAAATAAATATTTTTTCTGTGTTTGTGAATTGTGTGCGCAATAGCCGCACATGCATCAACAAAGGAGCGCCATGCGTGCGCCTGTGTCATAAGTAAAGGGACGGCTGGCTTGACCGTTAAAGGGTGCTGTAACCCCCAAAGCGCACTCCAAAGCAAATAAAAAAATATTTTCTGTGTTTCTGAATTGTGTGCACTGTGGCTGAACGTGCATCAACAAAGGAGCAGCGCCAAGTGTGCGCCTGTGTCCCATAAGTAAAGGGCCGGCTGACTTGTCCATTAAAGGGTGCTGTAACCCCCAAATTGCACTCCAAAATTTTTGTGTTTGTGAAATGTGTGCGCAGTAGCCGCACGTGCATCAACAAAGTAGCGCAAAGCGTGCGCCTGTGTCATAAGTAAAGGGCCGGCTGGCTTGAGCGTTAAAGGGTGCTGTAACCCCCAAAGTGCACTCCAAACCAAATGAAAAAATATTTTCTGTGTTTGTGAATTGTGTGCACTGTGGCTGCACGTGCATCAACAAAGGAGCAGCGCCAAGCGTCCGCCTGTGTCCCATCAGTTAAGGGCCGGCTGGCTTGTCCATTAAAGGGTGCTGTAACCCCAAAATTGCACTCCAAAAAAAAAATATATATATATATTTTTGTGTTTGTGAATTGTGTGCGCAGTAGCCGTACGTGCATCAACAAAGTAGCGCCAAGCGTGCGCCTGTGTCATAAGTAAAGGGCCAGCTGGCTTTAGCGTTAAAGGGTGCTGTAACCCCCAAAGTGCACTCCAAACCAAATAAAAAAATATTTTCTGTGTTTGTGAGATGTGTGCACTGTGGCTGCACGTGCATCAACAAAGGAGCAGCGCCAAGCGTGTGCCTGTGTCCCATCAGTAAAGGGCCGGCTGGCTTGTCCATTAAAGGGTGCTGTAACCACAAAATTGCACTCCAATAAAAAATAAAAAAATATTTATTTTTGTGTTTGTGAATTGTGTGTGCAGTAGCTGCACGTGCATCAACAAAGTAGCACCAAGCGTGCGCCTGTGTCATAAGTAAAGGGCCGGCTGGCTTGAGCGTTAAAGTGTGCTGTAACCCCCAAAGTGCACTCCAAATCAAATAAAAAAATATTTTCTGTGTTTGTGAATTGTGTGCACTGTGGCTGCACGTGCATCAACAAAGGAGCAGAGCCAAGCGTGCGCCTGTGTCCCATAAGTAAAGGGCCGGCTGGCTCATTTCTTAAAGGGTGGTGTAACCCACAAAGTGCACTAGTCTCCAACAAAAAAAAAAAATTATTTTCTGTGTTTGTGTGCGCCTTAGCCGCACGTATATATCAATATAACATAAATGGAGGACCAAACTTTCTCCGATAAAAATAAAATAGGGAAAGATCAAGAACCACTTCCTCCTAGTGCTGCTGCTGCTGCTGGGAGTTGTTCATCATCCCAGAGAGGAAGTAGGAACACCGCTACTTTTACTAAACAATTGACCCTCCAACAGTCCTTAGCGAGGAGGATGAAGTACGACAGCAGTCATCCTGAAGCAAAATGTATAACTGATGCCTTGACTGCTATGTTGGTGTTAGATGTACGTCCGGTATCCGCCATTAGTGCAGTGGGATTTAGACAATTGATGGCAGTAGTGTGTCCCCGGTTCCAAATCCTGTCTAGAGTCCACTTCACTAGGCTGGCGATACCGAGACTGTACAGAAACGTCAGAAAAAGTGTCCTCAGTGTCCTGAAAAATGCAGTTGTACCCAATGTCCACTTAACCATGGACATGTGGACAAGTGGAACAGGGCAGACTAAGGACTATATGACTGTGACAGCCAACTGGGTAAATGTATCACCTTACGCAGCAACAACAGCAGCATCACCAGTAGCAGCATCTTAGAAACGCCAGCTCGTTCCAAGGCAGGCTACGCTGTGTATCACCGGTTTCAGTAAGAGGCACACCGCCGACAACCTCTTAGAGAAACTGAGGGAAATCATCGCCCAGTGGCTTACCCCACTTAGACTCTCCTGGGGATTTGTGATATCTGACAACTCCCCCAACCATTATTGTGCGGGTATTACATCTGGGCAAATTCCAGCACGTCCCATGTTTTGCTCACACAATAAACTTGGTGGTGCAGAATTTTCTGAAAAGCGACAGGGGCGTGCAGGAGACGCTTTGGGTTGTCCGAAAAATTTCTGGCCACTTTTGCCATTCAGCGACTGCGTGCGCCTGTGTCATTTGTAAAGGGCCAGCTGGCTTGTCCTTTAAAGGGTGCTGTAACCCCCAAAGTGCACTCCAAATAAAATAAAAAAAAATTCTTTTTTTTTCTGTCTTTGTGAAATGTGTGGGCTGTAGCCGCACCTGCATCCTCAAAGCAGCAGCGACAAGCGTGCGTCTGTCTGTTAAAGGGTGGTGTAACCCTCAAAGTGCGCTCCACAAACAATAAAAAAATTCTTCTTTTTTTTTCTGTCTTTGTGAATTGTGTGCACTGTAGCTGCACATGCATCAACAAAGCAGCAGCCCCAAGCGTGCGCCTGTGTCCCATAAGTCTGTTAAAGGGTGGTGTAACCCCCAAAGTGCTCCAAAAAATAATAAAAAAATTTTTTTCTGTGTTTGTGACTAGTGTGCGATGTAGCCGCACGTGCATCAACACAGTAGCAGCGCCAAGTGTGCGCCTGTGTCATAAGTCAAGGGCCGGTTTGGACATCTGCTCTGGACTCTAAAGGACGTGCCAACAATTTCTGACAAGCCTACTGTCACTGCATATGATACTGTCCTCAAAGCAGCAGCGACAAGCATGCGTCTGTCTGTTAAAGGGTGGTGTTACCCCCAAAGTGCGCTCCAACAAAATAAAATTATCTTCTTTTTTTCTATGTTTGTGTGTGAAATGTATGCGCAGTAGCTGCACCTGCATCCTCAAAGCAACAGCGCCAAGCATGCGTCTGTCTGTTAAAGGGTGGTGTGACCCCCAAAGTGCGCTCCAACCAAAATAAAATAATCTTCTTTTTTTCTGTCTTTGTGTGTGAAATGTATGCGCAGTAGCCGCACCTGCATCCTCAAAGCAGCAGCGACAAGCATGCATCTGTCTATTAAAGGGTGGTGTAACCCCAAAAGTGTGCTCCAACCAAAATAAAATAATCTTCTTTTTTTCTGTCTTTGTGTGTGAAATGTATGCGCAGTAGCCGCACCTGCATCCTCAAAGCAGCAGCGACAAGCATGCGTCTGTCTGTTAAAGGATTACATCGGTGACAGCATCCAAGTAGGCATGTCAGGAAAAAGAAGCAATTTGGAGGCCCCTGTACAAACTGGCTCTATTTTACCTGAGTTGCCCCCCCTCCAGTGTGTACTCCGAAAGAGTGTTTAGTGCAGCCGGGAACCTTGTCAACGAAAGGCGTAGGAGGTTGCTTCTACAAAATGTGGAGAAGATGATGTTCATAAAAATGAATTATCAACTCTTCCAGGGAGACCAGCCTCCAGAACGTACAGAGGGACCTGTGGTTGTGGATTCCAGCGGGGACGAATTAATACTCTGTGAGGATGAGGATGTACACAACACTGAAGAGGGTGAGGAATCGGTGGATGAGGAGGATGAGGACGACATCTTGCCTCCATAGAGCCAGTTTGTGCAGGGACAGATTAATTGCCAGCTTGTTTTGTGGGGGCCCAAACGAACCAAACATTTCAGCCACAGTCGTGTGGCAGACCCTGGCGCTGAAATGATTGGTTTGTTAAAGTGTGCATGTCCTGTTTATACAACATAAGGGTGGGTGGGAGGGCCCAAGGACAATTCCATCTTGCACCTCTTTTTTTTCTTTGCATTATTTACTGTTTGGGGCCTAGTTTTTCAAACTGCCATCCTGTCTGCCACTGCAGTGTCACTCCTAGATGAACCACGTGTTTGTGCCGCCCACTAGTGTCACTTTGCATAGTCATCCAGTTACCTCGGTGCAACCTTTTGGACATAAAACCACTATAGTGAGGTGTGAGGTGTTCAGAATAGACCGGAAATTAGTGGAAATTAAGATTATTGAGGTTAATAATAGCATAGGAGCAGAAAAACCAACAAATTCTGTGATTTTAGCTGTTTTTATGCTTTTTTTAAAAAAAAATACAGATCCAAAACACAAAACCCAGAACCCAAAACACGCAAGGGTGGTTTTGGCAAAACCAATCCAGATCCAAAACACGAAGAAAGATCCAGATCCAAAACCAAAACACGAAAAGTGGCCGGTGCACACCCCTAGTGTGTATACATTTATATTTATGTGCGATTATATGTAACATTTATATACAAATGTTAAATATAAAAGCACAAAAATATACATGTATACCGACTAATATAAAGCCTGTATACACATGTCAATCAATTTGGACAGGTTGGAGATGTACTTACCCCGTCGGTGGTCACTGCAAGCAGGGACGGAGACTGTTCCCGAGCGCATGACTGAGCATGCACAGAAGAACAAACAGAAGGTATTGTTTTCGGAATCCCGAAAGCAACGCCTTCTATAACATCACAGTTACAGCGTGTTATCGCAACCGCTTTTCTTGCACAAAATATTGCTGAATAGCAGCAATAAATTATCATAATTGCTAAAAACTGGTGACGATGTTGCCCGTTAATATTCTGGGCAACATCGTCACTCTTGCTGAATAGACCCCTCAATCCTAAAGTTTTTCAAACAATATCATTAGTTTGAAAGTCAGTGGTAATCACACATCTACTACATGCACGGTCAATGAAGTATGTACACCTGTGGTTCAAATAAGCTTAAATCGAGTCAAGAAGTCTTTTAGTCCTAAATGTATCAAAGTAAAGGTTGTGGTGAAAATTGTTCTGTTCAATACAGTGCAATAAATAATATGGTTATTATAAAAACACCCATGTTATGGCTTATTCAGTCAACCGGTTATTTTTGTTCTGGTTACTGTAGCCATGTTGTTTTTACCTTTTTACACATATTAGCTGTAACATAGTTTCATCTGCACTGACTCTGTGACTTTGGCAGGCGCTAAGCTATGTTAATATACTTCACACCCTTGGCTTTGCCTGTGGAAACATCACATAGCAGTAACATTCCCTTGCATTTTTCGGTCTGGCCATTTCCCTAGTGGTGGACCCTAGGCAATCCCTGACAACTGTCACTGGTGCCGGGGATCTGCACAGATGATGATCTCCACTATAAGACCCGACACACAATCCAGGCAATTTACTCCATTTCACAGTGACATCTGGAGTGTTTCTGCTATGATGAAGCATATCGTTCCACAGGTATCAAATCCCCATTAATGGAGGCCCACAGGGACATCTTCAAGCTGTACCACTTACTGATCACATCTAAATGACAATCTAAAAGACAAACAAGGTAATATATCCTATATTTTAATAATTAATCTACCACTTAATTGTTTCCAATATTGGGATTCCAAGCTCAGTCAATAGTCTATTAGCTAGAGATTCCCCTAAAGATACAATAACAAGACTGTAAGGTTTGCAGAATTCCGGAATGGAAACACTAACACTGCATAAATGAATTTGTATTACAACGTAATGTACCCATTCTGTGTAATGCCAGGCACGCAGTCATTGGACATGGCTGTTTTGCCTGATTAGTCCCGATCATGTAGTGCTCTATTTAAATAACTTAAGATTTACTGCAAAACAGTTTTGTATGAATATTGGGCCAGTGATGTGTGCAATGCTGATGTTTGAGCAATTATCAGTAAACGGGCATGTGTCAAGGTACATTACCTAGCTTGCAGCGCCAATTTACTCACATACAGTGCTCAAAGTGGGAATTTAAAGGTGGGGGTGTGGAGATTTGAAATCCCCTCTTTCTCATTACCTACACCTCTCACTCCCTGCTACCCTTTTAGCCCCTGCTTCCATCTTACCTCCTGTACCTCTCACTCCCCTCTCTCAACCCTAACACTTCTCCCTGCCTGCTTCTCTCTCTCACCCCCGCCCTTCTCACTGACGGATTCCCTCTCACTCCTTACACCACTGCCTGTTTATCTCTCTCACCCCCTCTCTCTAACTGATTCCCTCTATCTGCCCCTCTCTCTAAAAGATTCCCTCTTACACCTTCCCCTCTCTCTGATTCTCTCTGACCTCTTAGTCTGTACTAGCAGCGCTGGAACGGAGCTGTGAGCATCGGGTCCCAGCTGCACTCACTGCAGTTTTAAAGTCAGCACCAGCCACCAGCCAATCCCGGCTGGTGGATGCAAATCAGAAGAAGAGGAGGCTTTTTAAATCGGTGCCGGCCGTGAGCCAATGAGAAGCTGTCACTTGGTCTGCGAGCTGCGATTAGCTGGCGGCAGTGCAGCTGGGACCCATTGCTCCCGGCTGAAGATGTGTCCCCAGCAGGAGACATTTCCACACAATGTCGCTGCTGTTCCAGCACTGGGATCCCATACTCGATCCCAGCGCTGGTATTCTCTTCTGCGGCAAAAATGAAATGGTGACGGGAAGTGGCGGCATGTCATACCACTGTATACGACCCAACTTTGACCACTGCTCACAAAGTAATTAACAGACAGGCAGCATTTGGGGGAGGTACCAGGGAGTGGTGGTAAAGAACACACATGCGTTGCGTCTGTTTCGGGGGCATGTCACATTCGGCCACTGCGATTGCGTATGGCTCCATCATGTCAGTTCCCACTCCCATTCTGCTAGACCATAGGCTTACTCAGTACTGCGACAATCAAATAATCTGCAAATGATGCTGCATCTTTGTACGCAGATGCTGAGACATTTTATGCAGATGCTTGGATTTACAAAGCCGCAGGTGGACGTCTCCAGTGGCGTATCTCTAAATAGGTGGAGGGTGTGTGGGGAACACAGGCCCCTGGGTCCAGGGGGGCCCCGCACCGCACACCCATAATATTACTTACCTCTCCGGAGTCCCACGTCGGCGCGGGGATCCGGCGCTGTAAAACGACTGGAAAATGGCCGCGGCGGCCATTTTCTCATCGTTTGCGCATGTGCAGTACAGGGAAAATGGCCGCCGTGGCCATTTTCCCGGTGACCTGTGCATACACTATAGATTCTGGGCACACTCTAGTGTCCAGAGTCTATAACTCCAGCGCTGGGCGCGCACAGCTCAGTGCGCTGCTGGCGGCCGGGCGGAGAGGAGGGGGCCCGTGTCGGAGACTGCACACGTGCCCCCTCCTCTCTATAAACGCACCAGGGCGTCTCAATACATCGCGCAGCAACATTTGCATATTTTTTACATAGCAGCTGTGTAAACAGAAGCAGCGGCAGCAGCGTACAACTCTGAATCAGGATAAAATATAAATAGGGGCAGCATGCAATCTTCAATAGATGAGCACACTGGAAAATTAAAACTAAGAAAAGGAAATCTCATGGCATTAGCCTGTTGACACAGAACAATGAAAGTGCAGACAAGGATTTTATTTTTTGTATGCCAGTAATTGGGCACATGTGTAGTATACATATATGGTACGGCAAGATTTAAAGAGTAATTTTTTTTTCTTAGGGGTAAATGTAATAGGCTGCGGCTTTGAGACATCAGCGATTTTGCCTACTAAAAGACTGCTACTTTAAAATATTGGGCAATCTCGAACGTGACTCACCATTGTCTCAAATCTGCAGCTTATTACATTTACCCCCTAGTGCAGTGATGCAGAGTGTGCCTGGAATGAAATAAAGGCACTACCCAGATATTGTATATTTCTACACCTCCAAGTGGAGCGCAGGAAAGTGAATCCAGGCCATAATAAGTGATCATGTGCAAAGCCAGAGATTGAGTGATATCACACAATGCAGAGAACTGAATTTCCCTCTTAGGGCCGACTCTGCGTCATTTAAAGCAGTCGCAACTGCGTCTTTATGCTAATGCCGCTACCAAGTTCTTCCCGTGATGCAGTCAGGAAGCCGACGGTCGAAATGCCAACCGCCGGCTTCCCGACTGTCAAATCACGGACAGGACTTCAGTGGCAAACGCAGGATTTCTAGAGGGGGGTTTCCAAATGCTTGATTTTAGAGTGAGTGTGGCCAGTCCATGAAGAGGGCATAATTAATTACCACTTATCCAGCTTTAATATGCATCATACAAAGTGTATTGTGTGTCATAATTCCAGCAGATACAGGATCAGTGATCACAGTAAGCCATTAAATGCGGCAGTAGGGACATCCTGCTTGAGCTGAATGTTTTTATTTTAGATGTGAGCACCATTCCAGGGCATGGGAGCAAGTCTGGGGAGCAGCAGAAGAACCTAGCACTGCCCTGGACATATATGTAAATATTGTGCTCTATAGCAGTGCATCCCTAACAGTGCATGTTTTCCAAATCCCCTAATTGGTGCACAGGTGTATTTATTACTGGCTGATACATGTTAAAAGATCCACAGGTGGTGCTAATTATTTAATTTATGATACTGAGAAGAACATACAGCGCTAGTAAATTCCATTATATGACTATCTCTATTGCGGTCATGGTGTGGGCTGGGGAGGGGGGTTTCCAGGCAGACGGAAACCCCCCTGCGTTTGCCTATGGGACTTTGACGCCTGTCATTATGCCTACACAGGGAGCCCGATGCCCGGCACACCGAACGAAGGTAAGCTGGGCAGCGGGCGCGGTCAGCCTGGGGGGAGAGTGTTAGGTTAGGGGCTCCAAGGGGTGATGTAGGGTTAGGCAGCCCCCCAGGAGGGTTAGGTTAGGGGAATGGGGGGTTAGGGTTAGGCTCCACCCCCGGGGGGAGGTTAGGGTTAGGCACCCTCCCCAGGAGACTTAGGTTTAGGCTGTGGGGATGGGGGGGTTAGGGTTAGGCACTAGGGGGGAGGTTAGGGTTAGGCACACCTAAGGGAGCGTTAGGGGGGGAGTAGGGTTAGTTATGCTTACCTTAATCTCCTGTAGGGATCTTCACTCCTGACGATCTTCCGGCGGTCATTCATACTGATTCCGTTCTTCCCTAGTGTTTTTCCCTAGTGTACATCCATGCATCTGAGTGTGCAGGGAATGAGACGCCCACAATCAGCATCTATAGACGCTGAAATACAGCTTGGAGCATCTTTAGACTCACCATTGCTCGCAACAGCGAAACTTGCACCTACCCCATGGCTGCTGCAGTGTCTCCATCTGAGTATGGCCTCCTATGTGAGAGTATGGCCTCCTATGTGAGAATATGGCCTCCTATGTGAGAGTATGGCCTCCTATGTGAGAATATGGCCTCCTATGTGAGAGTATGGCCTCCTATGTGAGAGTATGACAAATAAACATTGTCCATTTGTGTGAATATTGGAATAATGTCCGGCTCGGAATCAGACCTTAATGTGGCTGAATACAGAAGAGGGAGTTAAAGTGTACCTATCATGCACAATTTCACATTCACTATATATGCACAAATTACTGTTTATTGCCGACAAAACACATAAAGAACTCACCTGATAGATACAGCTGGTAGTAGAGGTGCTATTGTCATAGGAAGAAAACATTTCCCAATGATTGCTATGTATTATATTACTCAGGCTTCAGAACACCGTCACTGGGCTGTACACTTATTTTTCCCTGGGTTGAAATTCAGAGAACCCCACCACAAGCAACCTACTGTATATACTACATGCAGGGCCAGATTAACAATGGGGCAGATGGAGCTACAGCTCCAGGCATCCACATAAAAATAGGCCCATTGTCATGACAACATGATGTTGACTGGCCATCTGCTCTCCACACAGTCAGTCATAAATCATAAGTAGTAAATTTGTATTTCTATTTACCTCACAAAATGAAGGATTTGTTTCCTTTTACATATTTAGGGAGATATTGAAGCAGAGAGTATAGGGGGTACACGCCCACATGGCACTGGCCACACCCACACAGCACTGGTTACGCCTCCTCTGCTTCTCATAATAGACCCTTCGGTCATTTTCAGCTCCAGGCCCATGTGGCCATCAATCCGGCCCTGACTACATGTTAAATCTATTGGTAGTCCTTGCTGATATTTGCTTTGTATCTGTGACCCAGAGCATTCAAATACATATTTGTTTTATTAAGTTGTGCTAATGGAGAGATTACTTTTAGCCACAAATTATAGCAGACATTGGGCCAGGCTACTGCTGCTTAATAAATACTTCCTTCATTACAAAAAATACTTAAGACATAAATGAACATGCTGTACAAGTACTACCTCATAGTAAGTACAAATACACTTGCATGCTTCATCAAAGGCTCTTTGTCCTTGGTTTCTCCTAAGTATGATTTTGTAGCAGAGGTATCCAGGAAGCAAGAAGGTGAAGTAAGGTCTTCACAGGCCATGTAATTGCCCATGTTCTGCTGCAGTGCTTGCTGCTCACAGGAGAACATATCTTCTCTGCTTCGGAAACTTGTGCCATGGAAAAATGCCACCTTAAAGAGAAATTATAGGAAATGCACATCAGCAGGATGTATCCTTCATCAGAAAGCATGGACATGCAGTCAGGATAGGCAGGGGAGGCAGAGCCTCCCCTATCATACTCCCTGTCAGACTGCAGACTTTTGTCTATAAAAATTATTAGAATAATACAAAGAAGATATTTATAGCTTATATCTTGTTTGTGTTGTTCTGGTCATTTTTCAGTGGCGTAACTAGGGGGGGTCGGGCAGAGTGCGTGCCCTGGGCCCCTTGGGACTGGCGGCGCAGGGGGGCCGCTGCCGGCCATGGTCCGGCCCGCCCTAGTTTGCCACCAGTGTAGCGCCGACCGCAGTGAGTGCGGTCAGCGCTACACATTTACACAGGACCGGCGCTAGGCTTCCAGCGCCGGTCCTGTGCTGCACAGCTGAGCCCCTTCCCTCCCCATGAGCGCTTGCCCAATAGCGCTAGGAGGCGGGCTCAGGCTGTGCATAACACACGCATCGCCGCCAGCGCTGGCGGCGATGCGTGTGTTAAACAGCAGCCAATGAGAGTCAGATAGGCTCTCATTGACTGCTGCAGCACCCACTGCAAGAGCCGGACTTCCGTCCGGCTCCTGCAGTGGGTAATGGGACTGACGTCATGACATCATGACGTCTCTCCCATAATGCTGAGCGCACCAGCCCGGGAGGACTGGCGGGCAGCGGAGGGAGCGGTGTCGCGGACCGGAGCAGCAGCAGCGTGGATTCAGGTAAGTATATTTTTATATATATGTTTTAAACCTGTCTGCACTACTGGGGGCACAACGGGGGAGGGGGGTGGCTACTACTGGGGGGACCTCTACTGGGGTGGGGGCACAACGGGGGAGGGGTGGCTACTACTGGGGGCACCATTATTGGGAGGTCCTCTACTAGGGGGGGCTACTACTGGGGGCACTTAATCGGGAGGGGGAACCTCTACTGGGGACTACTACTTGGGGGGGGGAACTACCACTGGGGGCATTATAAAAGGGGCCTCCTACTAGAGGCACTGCACTGGGGGGACCACTACTGGGGGCATTAGTAGGAAGGGCCACTACAGGGGGCACTTGATAGGGGGGATCACTACTGGGTGCCTGCATAAGGGGGACCACTACTGGGAAAACTGCATGGGGGGCTACTGCTGGGGGCACTATATAAAGGGCACTGCATAGGGGGGGACTACTACTGGGGGCACTATATAAAGGGCACTGCATAAGGGGATACCGCTACTGGGCGCACTGCATTGTGGGGACTGCTACTGGGGGCACTGCATAAGGGGGAACAATAAATGGGGCACTGCATTTGGGGGGCCACTACTGGGGGTACTGAGTAAGGGGAACTAATTGGGGGCTGTATAAGGGGGACCACTACTGGGGATACTGTATAAGGGGCACTACTATGGGCCTGCATAAGAGGGACCACAACTGCATACTGGGGTACTGTATAAGGGGTACTACTGGGGTAAAGGTGCATATGGATAGAAATGTTCAGCATGAAAATAAAGGGGTGCGTCATGTTGACACACCCCATTTTAAGTGACCACACCCATTTTTTTTCCCGCAAGCGCGCCTTCGGCGGGGGGGCTCCCTTTTCAAATTTGCCCTGAGCTCCAAATACCCTAGTTACGCCACTGTCATTTTTATAGCCAAAACTCACCAAAATTGTAGCACTCCTTGGAAATACAGGGAGAGATGAGAGATGAGGCAGTAAGAGCTCAGCCTCACTTCTGATAGCTCAGACACTGCCTGGAGCTGGGGGCTGGGCCTGAAAGCATCCAATAAACACAGAGAAAAAGAGCTAATGGAGGCATGCCTCACTGTGAGGGGGAGTGTCTTGAGCTCTGACGGACACCTCTGACAATCAGGTGACCAGTCCAGGAAGTATTCAGGCATCGGAGCTCAGCAGCAGCACTGAGGGAAGGAAATTGGAATATGCAGACCGAGGAAACCCACAAAGGAGAAAAAGGTGAAGAGGGTCTGCTGCTAGGGGAAGATCTGTGTGTGGAGGGGAAATCTTTCGTGCTAGGGAGAATCTTCTGCGCTAGTGGGAGATATGTGTGAAGGGGATCTGTGCTACGGGGAATCTGTGTGGGGGCGATCTGTATGAGAGGGTAGATGTGTGCAAGTTGGGCAGGTTCATATATGTGTGTGTAAATCTGACTCTGATACTAGCCAGTGCCTCCCCATCCACTGACCTCATTGCACATCCCTGTCAGAAAGTGATTAATATAGTTTATGAATATCTGGGAAAGCAATTTAGTTACACGTTTACCTAGTTTTGTAATTTTATTATGTCTGTATGAAGGCTTGTTATAGTGATTGGTATATAAACCATGGCTCCGATAACTTTAAAAACTAGATTTGACTCTGAGAGTGTTCTGTGTGTTGGGCCGGTAGCTACAACTGCATTATGTGTTAATGTAGTTCTGATCAACTGACATGAAGAATCATAACTCCTAAATTTTGATAAACAAAATCATGCCATGATTTGCCGAAGCCATGTCCTTCTTCTCACAGGACCATGCTCACTTGTCAGCCACCGTCTTCAGGGATCATGAGTCAGGATCTGTGCCATTAGGATCTGAACCACTAGAAAGTATGGAAACATTCAGATTTGCTCTGAATTGGAGGGAAGAGGAATATAAGATCATGGAGAAAACTTTCAACAACACAAGAGGCAGCCAATCAAGTTATTGCCAAAATATTAAAGGTGCCCATACAAAGGATGATCTCTGTCTTTATACATACATGTGTGTGCATACATGTGTGTGGCCAAATCTGACAGATCCAACATGACAACAAGTAGCGCATTGCATGATGACTACATAATCATTAGTCTACAAGTCATCTATCAGCAGTCTAGACTAGAGATGAGAGGGCCTGTTATCAGGGAACCGAGCCCACCTGAACTTCGGGGAGTCCTATTCGAGGCAAAACCTCGAAACCCCACTGCCGGATCTCAAGGTTTTGCCTCGAATGGCCATTTTACAAAGTCCCATTGAATTCAATGGGCTCGCTGCTGATTGGCTGAGAGCTGTCTATCATGGCTCTCAGTCAATAAGCACTTGCCCACAGACTTCAATGGGCACAGGAAATGGAAGATAGATACCGTCCATTCCCCCACAGTAACACCGCTGCCCCCCGCTGCCGACACCGCCAGCATCCTGTACTGAGGACACTGCCAGCACCCATCAGCACCCTCACACTGCCGACACCCACACACTGAGGACACTGCCGGCACCCCCGCACTACTGGCACTACCGCATTGAGGACACCACCGCACCCATGCACTGAAGAAACCGCCAGCACCTCTGCACTGCCGACACTGCCAGCACCCACGCACTGAGGACACTGCTGGCACCCCCACACTGCCAACACCGCTGGCACCCTGCACTGAGGACACTGCCGCCTTGTACTGAGGACACCGTCAGGACCCCCACACTGTCAACACTGCCAGCACCCCCGCACCGAGGACACAGCTGGCACCCCTGCACTGCCGACACCACCAGCACCCCAACATTGAGGACACCGCTGGCACCCCTGCACTGCCGACACCGTCAGCACCCCCGCACTGAGGACACCACTGGCACCCCTGTTCTGCTGACACCGTTGGCTCTATGCACTGGGAATACTGCCCCCCAAGTACTGAGGACACCGTCAGCACCCCACACTGCCAACACCGCCGGCACCCACGCACCGAGGACACCGCCGGCACAATCACACTGCCGACACTGCCAGCACCCCCGCACTGAGGCCCTGATTCAGAGCCGTACGCTCTGACAGAGTGCTCGCTCTGAATCAGGGCCGGGCTATATTTTTTTTTAGAGCGGCCTCCTGACCACCCACAGCTATAACAAGCACCCAGGAAGATGGTCGCGATGGTCAAGACCATCGCGACCATCGGGCTTGCGACGAGACTCTTGTGGTAGGGTCTCATTGCCGCAAGCCAGAGAGAGATTTCGGCTCAAACAGAGCCAAAATCTCTCCTACTGACATCACTCGTGATGTCAGTGGGGCCGGCCTCAAACGGAGGCGTTCACATGGGAACGCCTCCGTTTGGGCAGCCACTCCTCCGGCCCGCCTACCAAAGGGGGCGTGCTGTCACTCAACATCGACAGCACGCCCTGTTTGGTACGAGACCCGGAGCGACGGATTGCCCGTCGCTATGCGGGTCTCGCACATGCGCACGACGGAGCCGGCTCTGTTGTGTGCATGCGCTCTGGGCCACCATCGACCCGGTTGCGAGCGCTCAGTCCTTGCGACCGGGTCTGAATCAGACCCTGAGGACACTGCTAGCACCCCCGCTCTACTGACGCCTTTGGTACACTGCACTGAGGACACTGCTGCCCGTCGTACTGAGGACACCGTCAGCACCCCCCCCACACTCCCGAGACTGCCGGCACGCCCGCACTGTGGACACCGCTGGCACCACCAGCACCCCTACACTGAGGACACCGTTGGCACCCACACTCTGCTGACACTCTGCACTGAGGATACTGCCAGCAAGCCCCGCACTACAGACACTGCCGGCACTCCCACACTGAGGACATCACCAACACCCCCACACTGCCGACACCACCAGCATTTTCGCACTGAGGACACCGTCGCCATCCCCGCACTGCCGACACCGCTGTCACAGTAAGAGCACTATTGATAAACCACACTGTATCCAACCCACACTGTATCCGACTTGCACTGTATCTGACCTGCACTGTATCCAACCCACACTGTATCCAACCCGCACTGTTTCCAACACTATATCCAACCTGCACTGTATCTAACCCACACTGTATCCAACCCACACTGTATCCCGCACTGTATCCAACCCACACTGTATCTGACCTGTACTATAAACTGCACTGTATCAGACATGCACTGTAACCGAATCACACTGTATCCCGCACTGTATCCGACCTGCACTGTATCCAATCCACAATGTATCTAGTCTGACCTGCACTATATCCCGCACTGTCTCCGACCCGCACCGTATCTGATCTGCACTGTATCTGACCCGCACTGTACCCTGCACTGTATCTGATCCGCAGGTATGGAATGCTGTTTTTATGGTTGGGGAAATTTGGGGGAATTGCTCAACAAAAAAGCTGACTGAATGGGGCTTTACATGGGCACAGAGGAGCTTATTCAGACCCGGTCGTTAGCTCTACGAGCTTGCATCCGGGTCGATGTTGCTCCAGTGCGCATGTGCACGACGGAGTCGGCTCCGTCGTGCGCATGCGCGAGACCCGGCTAACGACAGGTGATCCGTTGTTAGGGGTCTCGTAGCAGACGGGGCGAGCTGTCGATGTTGAGTGACAGCTCGCTCCATTCGCTGGGCGGGACGGGGGCGTGCCCGGCCAAAACGGAGGCGTTCCTGTCGGAACGTTTGCCGTTTGGGGGCGGCCCCTGTGTCATCATCAGTGATGTCAGTGGGGAGCTTCCTGCTCAAACAGAACAGGAAGCTCCCTGGGGCTTAAGGTTGACGAGACCCTACCTTAGGGTCTCGTCGTAAGCCCCGATGGTCGCGATGGTCTTGACCATCGCGACCATCACCCTTAGCGGTCGTTAGAGTTGTGTGTGTTAACCCACAGCCTAACGACTGACATGGAGGTGGCCGTTCAGGATGCAAGCGGCCGCCCTGTTTCAGAACGACCGCTTGCATCCTACGACCGCCTCTGAATGAGGCCCAGAGTGCCAGTCATCAGTGGCCCAGCACCCCCAAGAGGAAAATACAGATTAGGCACTGAGAATAGGCATGTGCACTTGTGTAGGGGGCATTCACGTCTGCTGTTGCTATTTCACATTGTTTAGGGTTTGTTTGTTTGCTGCTTGTTAACTACGACTTCTTGTTTTGAACAAGGATATTCCACGCACGATTTTAAGTACATTTCTGTGTTGTATTGTTTTCTATTGAACGTACTTACGAATTAGTTTGATTGGTTATTTCTAATATATTACTAATTTGCAAAACATTTGTAAACAGAAATAACTGCCGTGTTTGTCCCGCTGCTCTCTAGGTTGCTTAGTTTAGCCAGCCAGCCTTTGGCCTATGTTGGTGAACAATATTGTGAGCTGTGAAATGGTCAGAATTGACTGGAAATGACTGGAAACTATGAAAAATGTTATTGAGGTTAATAATTCTGTAGGAACAAAAATTATGTGTTTTTTAGCTGTTTTTATAAATTTTTGAATAAAATACAGATCCAAAACCAAAACACGCAAGGGTGGTTTTGCAAAACCAAATCCAGATCCAAAACCTCGAAGGAGATACAGATCCAAAACCAAAACACAGGGGTCGGCGCACATCCCTCGTCTAGACCAACATCTGATGACCCCTATTGGGCGCAGATCAGCATTGGCTGCATTTTTGTCCCACACCTGCTGAGATTCGCAGGTCTAAAACCACTTATATGGCTATCCAAAGGTCAGCATGCATAGGTACATTTAGGCTCCTAGAGTTCAATTTAGGCACCATGTCTACATGGCTTTTGGGATTCCCAACCATCTATGTAGTAGGCATATACTGAGCAGCTTCTCTACTCTACATACATAATAAATGACTAATGTAGTAAATGTGTTATACAGACAGGATAATGGAAATTACTTAACAAATGCAATATATTTCTGTTTAACCGCATTTACTACTAAAACTCATCACAATCTGCCATTCATAAGCGGATTCCAGGGCTGCTTAGATACAGGTTCATCAATCAGACCAGAGAGCTGTGCATGGCATCTTGGAGTATTGACTCTTATACCTGATTGATACATTTGATGCTGAGGGCTCTCTCTCATACTGATAAGCTATGTAAATATTGATAAGACTCTCCTTTAAGAGGAGACTGGAGTCTTTGGATTGGTTGAAGTTGTGCTTATGATTTATAATGGTTTTTAAAAAGCCAAGTGACCCAGGCAGGCCACTAACTAATTGATCTATTAATGAATTCATTGGGTCACTTAATGATACCCGTCTGAAGTGGAGGGTAGATTAGCAAAGACAGCAGGAGATAAAGCTAAATTTTATGTTTAATGTCCCCTCTCGTCTCTCCCCATATCAGTGAATTTAGTATGTCAGAGCATTAAAAACTATTTCTTACATCTGATCCCAACCAAATACAGATTTTTGTAGATATATATATATATATATATATATATATATGTAAATCTTGTTGCTGTATAATATATATATTTTTTATATTTTTTATAAATAAGATTCAAGAATTGCTATGATTCAGGAATGTGTCACACCGATGCTTTTCCCACATTTCCGGCTTCAGAAGTGTTTATTCACAGATATTAATGAGAATATCTGCAGAATGGGGCCTGTTGAAATATAATGTATTTCAGTTGGAGAGTGTCCAGGAACAGAGCATTTTGTCCCTCCTGGAATGGGTCATGTTGGGAGGTATGCCACAGATGGTCTATAGTATAGGATCAGGGGTGCTGAGAGGGTGGGGAGCAGGCACTAATTAGGCTTGTGGGAGGGGCCGGGTTCTCCACCACCCTCCGTCCCTTCTTACATGTCAGCAGCAGCCTCTCTCTCCAGCCCAGCACACACTGCTGTGTGCTGGGCTGCAGTGGGTCCAGGGAAGCTGCTGCCTCTGAGTTCAGCAGTGCAGCAGTCAACTCTGTCTGCACTTGATGTACAGGAGGAGTTGGGAGTAGGATGATTGCACTGATTCGGGTCACATCCCCAAATATGCTTCTTAGGAGGCATATCTTTTGCAGGTACCAGAGGTCTCGTGTAATGACCATAAATGATGAACTGATGATGACCATAAATCTTGAATTTTATTTGGTAATGGTAATACAGTATAAAAAAATGATAATGATGAGGGTAGCAAATGATCTGGTCACTGCCAAGGCTAAAGGCCATTACTCATTTCTTATTCTTCTAGCTCTCTCTGCTGCCTTTGAAACTGTTGACCACTCTCTTCTCATACAAACACTACAATCTCTAGGTCTTGAAGACACAGCCCTTTCTTGGTTCTCATCCTACTTATCTAAGTGCTCTTTCACTGTTCACTTTTCTGATTCTGCCTCCTCTTCGCTACCTCTATCAGTTGGAGTACCGCAAGGCTCAGTCTTAGGTCCTCTGCTTTTCTCAATCTATACCTCCTCTCTTGGCAAACTAATCAGCTCATTTGGTTTTCAGTATCATCTGTACATGGACAATACACAAATCTACCTATCCTCCCCAGATTTGTCACCATCTGTGCTGGTCCATGTCACTGAATGTCTCCCTTCCATTTAATCTTGGATGCCATTTCAAATTTAATATGTCCAAAACAGAATTAATTATATTTCTATCGGCCAACAGTAGTTACCGACCTGATATCTCCATCACTGTTGACAACTTGACAATCAACCCCACACCACAAGCCCACTGCCTAGGTGTCATCCTTGAACTGTCCTTTGTTCCCCACATTCAATCTGTCTCAAAATCATGTTACATACATCTAAAAAACATATCCAATATTCAACCATATCTTACACAAGACACTGCAAAAACTCTAATCCATGCACTCATTATTTCCTGCACTGACTATTGCAATAGTCTCCTTACTGGTCTTCCCAAAAACAGACTCTTGCTGCTACAATCCATTTTGAATGCAGGTGCGAGGCTGATCTTCCTTGCCAAAAGTTAATTGTCTGCTATTCCACTCTGTCAGTCCCTCCATTGGTTACCGTTCTTCTACCGTATTCAATATAAAATACTTACACTCACACATAAAGCTATTCACCAAACCACACCAACATACATCTCTTCAAAATCTGTGCATCTCATCCATACGCATTACTTGTTCTCATGCACGGTTACAAGACTTTTTCGGGCTGCACCCACTCTGTGGAATGCCCTCCCGTGCACAAAAAGACTTTCTGCTAGTCTCCAAACATTCAAGCGTTCCTTGAAAACTCACCTCTTCAGATAAGCTCATCAGATTCCAGAACCGCCCACATAACCTTCATAGCTTCCCGATCTAACTCTCTTCTTACAGTATACACATTTCTTCACATATTTTCTCTTTCTTCAATTTCACATTATCCTAACCCTAGGCCAACTTTCCTGTGTGACTGGTTCACCAATAATCTCTGCAATCGGGCTGGACCCATTTGCCATATGTAGCACCTATCCTTATGTATCAACACCTATTTCCCTATGTATTGTAAGCCTGCGAGCAGGGCCCTCTTACCTTTATGTCTGTCTGTTACTACTCAGTTTTGTTCTATTAATGTTGTTTCCAATTGTAAAGTGCAACGGAATATGCTGCTCTATATAAGAACCTGTTAATAAATAAAATAATAAATGATGAGTATAGCAGCAGTTATCTGTTAATGATTGTCTGATCATGTATTGGCTCCTCAATTTTACAGTACTGCTTTCATTATAATCAAATTGGATTTAAAATGCGGAAAAAAATGAATGTGGTTGTGGTTTATACAGTATAACAGCCCTGTTTATCATTATTATTTAGCAAATTCTTTTTTTTAAAAGGGTGTTTTCACACCATTTACACATTATTTTAGTGTCACATAAATGTATTAAAGGGTTATTGGAGCAGTTTCTGTGAAAATGACTCTATGCCCTTTAATTAGCATATTTTCAATACTTATAATGGGAAATGTGATCTGCCTGAGACTTACTAAAAATAAATTGTAAAAAAATAAGTGGGAAAGCCCTGTGATAATAGCAGCATCTTCACATGGCATTATCATTGCTTTCCCCAGGTTCCCTGAATCCTGCTCTGCTCTAACAGGCACAGCAGATCTGGGAACCAGCCCCTGTGATCAGCTTTGTGGTCTAAATAGACCACAAGCTGATCATATGTAAATAAAAACACCTGCACCAGGACCGGTGATCTCTTTTGACCGGCAGATCAGCTGCTAACTGCTGTCAGCTGAGATGCAGTAAAGTGGCGGTCGGCACTTTCCTGCATCTTAGCTGACGCAGCATCAGCTGATCTGCCGGTCAGTTGAGGTCACCGCTCAGCCCCTGGTGCAGATAAGTGTTATCTTCTTGTTTACACAGGAAGAGGCGGTTTTATGCAGTGGCGGTGGGGGACAGTGTCATCATTGGCGGGGGGGGGGCGGTATCATCATCCGCGGGGGGGGCAAGTGTTGGAGGTGGGCGATGGTGTCAGTGGTGGCGGGGGGAACAGTGTTGCGTGAGGGGGGCAGCTGTGAGGGATGGGAGCAGCAGAGCCAGGCAGCTGGGCAGGTACTAGTGGGGACAGGAGACGAGGCAGCCGGCTGCAGTGACAGTGGAGCCAGGGAAGACAGGCAATCAGCAGCGGGGAGCCGATGTGCAGGCACCTTCTCACTGTATTTCTTCAGAAAATACAGTGAGAAGTGTGCAAAGTGGATTGGCTGGGACAGAGCTTTATCACAACGTGGTACAGGCAGCCACCTTGGGGCCAGTGTAACCTAGGGGGCCTATCACCCACCACCACTGCGTTTTTAAATCTGTTTGATTTTTTATGTCACTTTGCCACATACAGGGGAGTTGCTGTGTGGGGGTTGTGTGCAGTGGAGGGTGCGGACGTACAGAGTGGAGGTATGGGAGGATATAGTTACCAGAGCTACTAGAGAAACTTAGGCCCCCATTTATCAACGAAGATTAACCCCTTTAGCGCTCACTAAAGGGGTTATACCTCCCTTTATGGATTTAACAAACAGCGGTAATCTAAGATTACCTATGTTTGTCAAGCTTTGCTCTCGCCATCTTTTAGATGGTGAGAGCGATTCAGTCACGCATGCGCACTAGTGTCACTGCTCCGAAAGGACACTTTGGGAAAACAGCTCCACACCGGAGCAGTGATGAATTGCTTCGTTACTCGCGTTGAGTTACAATGTTAATTATCGGGGTCCCCGATAATGGACATCATGAGTAGACCACTAAATCACAAGATCCTGCGGATCGGGATACTAGGATTGGCTTCCCTAAGCAATGCGATAAAAACGCCATAACACAGAAAAGGACATGTAATAAAGGCAGTCCCAAAATCTCCACACTCTCATGATTGATTATTGGCAGCAATGAAGCCAAGCAATATTTTAGGAGGTAGACTGAAAGACTGAAATGAATGATGGACATTGTGCAAGTTCCTATAGTAATTACATAAAACAGATCTTAAAGTGATGGTTTCTCCACTGTGTGCATTTTCGATAAGATTTGCAAACTCTGCAAAAGCAGCTGCAGATTGTGGTATTTTATGATCAGGGTAACTTGAGATGTAATGTTTTCATCAAAAACCATACTTGCGAATTTTCTGACTGCCCCCTCCGGGATGGTGAAGCCAGGTCGAAACAGCAGGGGGTGTGGTGCTAGGCATAGGTGGGTGATGCGGGAGGTTTGGTGGTGTGATTACATCATCGTGGCCCCGCCCTGCTATACTAAGCAGAGATTACTGTCATGGCAAAGCGGGGGGGTGTGGCTATGATGACGTGATTCAGTGCAAAACGTGTCATAGGTCGACCCCGGCTTCCCACCTGTGGGCGACACCTGTGGAAGCGGTACAGGACCGGGAGACTTGAATGCTCTTCCGGGTGGCAGGGAGCAGCACAGAGATTTCAGAGCCCCCCGGCCATTCCAAGAAGAGTAGGCAAGATAATATTATTTATAGAGATGTGCGCCGACCCCCGTGTTTTGGTTTTGGATCTGGATCTCCCCTGGTTTTGGATCTGGATCTGGTTTTGGATCTTTTTCCTTGGTGTTTTGTTTTTCGGTTTTGGTTTTGGATCAGGATTTTTTCTTAAAATATCATAAAAACAGCTAAAATCACATAATTTGGGCCTGTTTTTGTTCCTACAGTATTATTAACCTCAATAACATTTATTTCCAGTCATTTCCAATCAATTTTGACCACCTCACAATATTATATTTTTCATCTAGTTAAGGCCTAAAGGTTGCATCCAGCTAGCTAGCTGACTAAGGTGCATATGGTATCAGCAAAGCAAGGGTACCAGCGGTGTCCTCAGTGCATGTGTACTGACAGTGTCGGCAGTGCAAAGGTGCCGGTGGTGTCCTCAGTGTGGGAGTTCCGTAAGTGTCGTCAGTGTGGGATTGCTGACGGTGTCCTCAGTACATGGAATGGCAGTGCTGCGGTGCTGGCAGTGTCCTCAGTGAAGGGTACCGGCAGTGTCGGCAGTGCGGGGGTGCCAGCGGTGTCTTTAGTGCAGGTTTGCTGGCTGTGTCGGCAGTGCGGGGGTTGCTGAAGGTGTCCTCAGTACATGGAATGGCAGTGTGGGAATGCTGGCACTGTCCTCAGTGCAGGGTTCCTGGCGGTGTCGGCAGAGTGGGGATGCCAGCGGTGTCCTCAGTGGAGGTTCGCTGACTGTGTCAGCAGTGCAGGGGTTTTCTCAATGCAGGGTGCCGGCGGTGTCGGAAGCATAGGGGAGCCAGTGGTGTCAGCAGCGGGGCTGCCACGGTGTCAGCAGTGGGGGTGCTGACAGCTGGTGTGTCGGCAGCGCGGGGTGCTGGCAGCGTGGGGGTGCCAGCAGCAGGTGTGTCAGCAGCGGGGGGGTGCTCTCCGCGGGAGCTAGCGCCATCTTTTTCCCTTCTTTTCCCTCATTTTCCCTTCCTTTCCCTTCAATGGTCTTAACGCTGATTGGCTGAGAGCCGTGACAGATGGCTCTGTCAGCCAATCAGCGTTTTGCCCATTGAAGGCAAAGGGATTTTTAAAAATGGCCGCTGGAGGCAAAACCTCAAGATCCGATAGAGGATCGCAAGGCTTTGCCTTGATTAGGGATCTGGGGCAGGAAGAGAGATCTGAGGGGCGCCTTGGGTTGCCCCAGATCCCCGAAGTTCGGGTGGGTCCGGTTCTCGGGGAACTGGACCCGCTCATCTCTAATTATTTACATACCTCCCAACTGTCCCACGTTAAGCCCATTTTCCTGGGACTATCCTGCTGTCCCACCCACAGGCCTCAGTGTCCCATGGTGGGGTGGAGTAGGCTGGAGCACACACCACTGCTCTGCATAGTAGAGCAGCAGGTAAGCAGCGGGAGAATAGATGCCGTGCTGGGCACGCCCCCAGTATGACGTGAACGGGGTGCCATGAGGCTCCGCCCCATTTCCCCAAGGCTCTGCCCCCTTTTCGCGAAGCTCCGCTCCCTTTTCGGGCACATGCACCTTCGGCTTGTGTAGTGTTCCGCATCCAGAAACATGAAAGTTGGGAGGTATGTTATTATTATTATTATTATTATTACTTTTAAAATGTATTATTTCTTCTCAATCATTTTACCTTTACTTGTTAATTACTCATTGTAAGAGTTTTACATCCTTCCTCAGTAAAACGTTGATCACAAGATCTTTTTCAAACATCATGTTCTATTTATACCGGTTTTCTTTTCAGTTCAACAATTGTAATTCCAGAAGGAACTGTGGCAAGTTTGTTAGCAGAACCAATGGGCAGAACTGATCAGAAATGTTTTTAATTGCTAAGAAAATATGTATTTATGACCTTTAGCACTTCAGAATAGATCTGTGTATCCAAATGAGAGCACAACATATGCTACTACATGGCAGGGAAAAGTTCTGCAATCTTAATATTTGAGAGCATATGTGGAACTAAGTGAAGATTTGTCACGGACCATATTACCATTATTTTCCTCACATTT
This sequence comes from Taudactylus pleione, assembly GCA_031769625.1. Classification (NCBI taxonomy): domain Eukaryota; kingdom Metazoa; phylum Chordata; class Amphibia; order Anura; family Myobatrachidae; genus Taudactylus; species Taudactylus pleione. The sequence continues at coordinate 16,271,019 of JAUIMM010000119.1, forward strand.
TAAAGTACTCCTGTTACCTCAACATAGTTGAGGCAACCATTTTGTGAACTGAAACACTATTGATGAAAGAGCAGCTTCTTACTTACTGTCAGTCAATGACATCACAGCACAAAATGATGACACACTCTCCTAATGAATTCATAGTGTGCATCAGGGGATGGCTAGCAACTGTTGCCATGGGAGGGAGGGGTGAGGGAACACAAGCAAAATGTGAAGGCTCTTTCCAAAAAATGGACACATTTCTACAAAGTGTGTGAAAAATCCCTAAAAATTTGTACAGCGCATACGTCCCCTGGTGTGTATTCACAGAGGCACAATTGCGATTGAGTCACATGATAACAGAAATGTATTGGAAATCTGCTGACCTAAGATTTGGAGGTGGCTATTCAGATGTGCAAAGATGTCATGTCACATGGGCGTGTTATAGTAATGTCGTTGACTGCTTGTGAACTCATACACTTAGGGCCTGATTCGGTACGGTTTGCAACTCTGCTTATACGCAGTTGCTAATATCAGTGGTGCTATTTAAATGTTTGCATTCACATTACAAACGCAGCCACACATAAGGACGCCCACTTCCCCTTACTCACATCTGTATACAAGGGCAACATAGCGAAACAATCGGTAACATTGAGTAACATCAGACCCATATGCACACTTGCACAAGCCCTGACCTCACTCAGAAGTTGCTATCAGCCATGCACGCTATCAGTGCTTTGATTGCTTATGGCCACTAAGCGGATAATTTATGCATGACCTTGCAATGGTGTTGAAACGCACTGGCACGCCTGCGTTCAGCTGTCCATCCCCCTGTCACCACCCACAAAAGGCACTTCCTGCCAGTCACTCTGCTCTGGGCCTGCGTAGCCTCTGCAATCGCAATTCTGTTTGCAGTTGCTAGTTCGCGAACGCGCACTGTAATGCATACGCATGTGATCCGTGATGAATCAGACACTTAATCACTTACATTGGAGGCCATACTCTGATGGAGAATCTGCACCTAAAGACGCACCAAGTAGTTTATCAGTGTCTAAAGATGCTCAAAGTGGGTAACTTGGTCCTTGTACAGTCCTCGTACAGTCAGACGCACGTTGTACATCAGGGCGAGCCGATGCTAGCATTTGCATAAAATCAAAGACACGATTATGGCAAAAGATGCTAAAGCGGTCACAGAAGTGTTCAACTCAGAAACCACCTTTTAGTGACCTCTGCATGACACATAGAGTATTCTGGCCTCTATACGATACAGAGAGCATTGTAGTAACTTATATGCAATACAGGGGCTCATTCTGAGTCGGAGGCAAGTGGCAATGCGGAAGGCTCTCATGGATTTCAGCACACTGCACATGCGCCCATGAAAGAAAACACAAACTGCGCATGCTCCAAATCAGACTTAAGCACATGCTTGGCGTTCGTTAGTGCGTACGAATTGATCGTTGCCTCCACGAACCACACTATCCATGAAATAGATTTCTGTGTGGTGACAAAGTGGCACCTTGCACACGTGCGTATTTGTTCCATCTGGTAGGAGTATCATGGGTGTGTAGGCTGACTTTCGTGCTTGATCATAGCGTGCAGATGGAGGTGGGTCACCTGTTGGAGACAAATGTTTTGCACCCAGCATGGATGACGGCTGTAGATGGAAAAATAGTGGCTGGGATAGGCTTCCGCATGCAATTGCTGAGATTCTCCAACTCAAAATCAGCCCCATAGAGAGCATTCTAGGGACCTCTATATGATACAGGGGGCACGCAATGACGAGGTTCACATAGTGCAGCGATTATTTGCAACTGTGCATGCATGAAGATTTCTAGCAAAGGTGCTGTTGCGATCGGAACAGACAGTAGCAGAAAGGTGGCAGAATAGTGGTGGCCGTTCCTGAGCGGTGGCTAGTAGTACACGGAAAAATAGTCCATTCAGTTATGGGAGTGCTGCGGGCGTGTCAATGAAATCGGCTGCAGTCCCAAACACAGACACAAGCCATGGTCAGAGGGAGCAACTGCACCTGCCACAGAGCTGGTGCAAGTTTCTATGGTGCGGCCGATGGTGGTGTCTAAGGCCGCGCCAATCTGTATTACGCTAAAAGTGGCCATCACAGTCATTGTACATTCGGCCGCATGGATATACACATGGGAGGAGTTGTAGCTACCGTAAATAGACGCTGCTGCGTGCGCTTATGTGTGCAACTCGTATTCAGCCCCAGAGAACACTGGAGCGGTCACTATAGATTACAGAGAGCATTCCAGTGTACAGAGAGCATTCTAGTGTACAGAGAGCATTCCAGTGTACAGAGAGCATTCCAGGGTACATTCCAGTGTACAGACCAAGGTCCGAGTGCTCGCTCTGAATCAGGGCATTTTTTTTTTTTTGTTCGGCCTCCTGGCCGCTCGCATGGCTGTGGGTGACCACCCACAGCTATTGCGAGTAGCCAGGTTGATGGTCGCGATGGTCAAGACCATCGCGACCATCGGGCTTGCGATGAGACCCTTGTTGTAGGGTCTCGTGGCCGTAAGCCCCAGAGAGCTTCTGTCTCTAATAGAGCCGGAAGCTCTCCCACTGACATTACTGGTGATGTCAGTGGGGCCGCCCCCAAACGGGGGCGGCCCCACAGACCTTCGTGAACGCCTCCGTTTGGCCAGCCACCCCCCCTCCCCGCCTATCAAACGGGGCGAGCTGTCAATCACCATCGACAGCTCGCCCCCTTTGGTGCGAGACCCGGAGCGACGGAGCACCCGTCACTAGCCGGGTCTCGCGCATGCGCACGACGGAGCCGGCTCCGTCGTGCGCATGCCCAGTGGGCAAACATCAACCCGGTTGTGAGCGCTCAGCACTTGCGACCGGTTCTGAATCAGGCCCTAAGAGCATTCCAGTTACTGATTTACGATAAATAAAACTTTCTACTGACTGGAGCAGTACAGAGAGCAACTTAATATAAATACAGTGACCTCTATGGCATAGAAAGAGCATTCTAGCAAACACTCTATACATTACAGACAGCATTTTGGTGACCTCTTTATAATGCAAAAAAAGTATAATGACCTCTATAAAATACAGAAACTATTATATTGTCCTATATACAATACATAGAGCATTATAATGGCCTCTTTAATAGAAATGTTTCTATAGAATAGAGAGAGATCCTTTAGGTCATACAAGGTTATCCAACCCTTTTACCAAAATGAAATAAGTTAAAGGATTAGTCACAAGAGACAGGCAAATAAAACAGACAAAAATGACAATTTTATTGAATAAAATATTTTAATTTATAACGGAAAACTAATTAAATAAAGAAATAAAAGAAATTGTACTTTGAATTGTCTTCCTGTAAATCTGTGAGTGCTGAGAAAGGTCTTGACATGTATCATACGGTTTCATTTTGAAGTGGGTATTTGTAAGACATGCAAAGACTGTCATTCAAGTGGCCTGTAGGTGCTAAAATGATATAAAATGATTTTTGTGTATAATAAAATAATAGATACTACTGATATTACTGTCAGAAAAAAGGGGGTGGGAGTGAAAAGTGTGCTGTTAACGGTACCCCAGATGATGGTTATAACTCAACAGTTAATGTATACTATATTCTATTGATATACCAGTATTAATTATTGAACCACAAATAGAAATGAACACCTTTAGTAGCTGCCACTAACAAACCAGGTAGTCTCCTGGCTATATACAAATATACCAACTAAAAGAAAAAAGTGGTGTTGTAAGTGTAATAAATACTGGATCACACATTTAAACAATATAAGTAGCAAATGCATATCTTACACATTACCAAACACTAATAGAGCCATGTGATTGTTTGTTAGTAAAAGGAATGTTCCTACTGTTTATTCTTCATATAGTATATAGTAACATAGGAAAAATTCAATACAAGTTGAAAAATTGGAATCTATAAAAAATGTAACAATGACAATAAAAATATTCAGAACGCTTGTATTAAGGAAAATGTTTTTCACCCAACAATTGCTATAGGGGCCTATTAGTGATGCTAATTATTGGGGTCCCCTATAATTAATATTCTAACTCGCCGCGGATACTGGGGCAATTCATCATTGCTCCGGCGCGGTAACAGCTGATGAAAAATCAGCTGTCCCCGCGAACGGCTTCACTGCTCCTTTACAGCTGGTGGAAATGTGCATTTTGTGAAAATGAAATGATTATGAATAGCCCCATAGTCTCATGTTTTCCTTTCTACTGCTTTCCATATAAGATAGTCAAATAGCGACTATTGTGGCTACAGGAATAGTTACTGAGGTTTCCCACAGCAGGTGGATGGACAGATGGAAGGATAATGGTAGCCAATTCACTGCGATCCCAGAATGTTGGATCCCAATAGAATGCAGCAGGAACAAGAGTCCAAAGTAAGTTCAAGATAGCAATATCAGGTGTTCTGGCTAACGCGTTTCCCTGTCATGTGACAGCTTCCTCAGAGGCATAGTGACAAGATGGCATATAGAAAAATTATCGTGTCCAACACTATATTTTATGTTGTTAATTGCAGTCTTGCGTTTTTTTAAAGGTCCATACTGTTCTGACTGACATTTATCATATTAATAATAACACAAATGATTTAAAGAAAAATATGCTCTATTTTTAAATAGGAGACAGTCACATGCTTGTCTGTCTAGCTTTGTGTAATAATTAAAAACTTTTATGTGTCCTATTAATGTTTAAACTCAGGAATTTAGGCAGAGAAAACATTTTAGAAGTATATTTACAGACTTGTCATTAAAGAATCAATCTATAGTTCATTTCAACCATAAACAATTAATAGCAAATTAATAAGTTGCTTTTAACTGTGTACAAGGTTCAACAGTCCTGTTTTTGGTCATCAAAACTAAATTACTTTAACAAATTGGTCTAGGTTTTAGGGTGAACACCATCACATAAAGTAATATCCTCAATAAATTAAACAAAAACACCAGTACTCAGACCAATAGTAACAGTAAAGATGAATAGGTAAAGCTAAAATAATTTAATAAGTAGTCACAACCAGATAAAGTATAAAAACAAGACTGGCAGCAGAACAGACTGGTACACTAGCATTCATACATAACCAACCAGGATGCCCAACAGTGATCCAAGAAAGGACTAGAGCTGAGAGGTCAGCTCCACGGCATTATAAAGGTCTACGGAGGGATCTATCTCTCTGACACTTCAGAAACCCCAATACCTTCAACTTTTAGCCAGTCTGCAAAGACACAAGTTTAGTAATAACCTTTTATTGTAAAGCCCTAGCATTTTACGCAGCAATGTACATTAAGTGGATCATGATATAAACAACTTCTGTATAATGAAATGAGGCAAAAGGTGAATATGGCCCGGTCCAAATAAGTTTATAATCAAGAAATAGTGGGAATCATTGGGTACATAAGGTAGCGTTATGTTCATAAAGTTCCCTTCTGGATTGATGCTTTCTCCGCTGAAAAGCAGGGCCGTAACTAGGGCGGTGTGATATGTGCCACAGCACAGGGCACCACACGGCAGGGGGCACTGCTCGGGCCTGTTAATTTTATGTTTACTTTATAATCATTCTCACTTGTAGCTTCATTTTTTTTAATTCCCGTTGTCTCCTGCCCTCCACTGTCACCTCCCTGGCCGTCTTCCCCTCCATCTGGCCACCTCCGCAAGCACCTTCAGTCACTTCCTCTTTTATTTAACACACACATTTCAAAATACTGTCATAACCGGGACTGAAACCTATCACCTCTCACATGGCAGTCAGACACCTTACAGATGGCGCTATCTGCACCACAATTTCTGATGGCAGCCCTGAACACAGCCACCGAATACCAAGCCAGGTGTTACCAGCACACCTCAAGTACTTTTGCCAGTGAGTTCAGCTGCCAGCGCAATTTACATATATGGATTTCCCCGCCGCTGATATTTGCTGCATATACACTACAAGAAGCACTCTCTCTATACCAGGGGTCAGGGAACTTTTTTACCTTTTACCCCAAAATATATTTAGATACGACGATGTTACCCCCTTGATTTGACAGGAAGGAAATCCTATAGTAGTGCCCCCATATAAGGCCCCTGTAGTAGTGCCCCCATAGTTATGCCCCTGTAGCAGTGCCCCCATAGTTATGCCCCTGTAGCAGTGCCCCCATAGTTATGCCCCTGTAGCAGTGCCATAGTTATGCCCCTGTATCAGTGCCCCCATATTTATGCCCCTGTTGCAGTGCCCCATAGTTATGCCCCTGTAGCAGTGCCCCCATAGTTATGCCCATGTTGTGCCGCTTGTACAAAAAAAAAAAACACCTTAATTCCCGCTCCTGCATCCGCCACCATCCTGTCCGCCCGGCTGCTCCTCGGAACTATGGGAGAGACGTCATGATGTCTCTCCCATAGTGCGCAAGGGGAGAGCCGGAAGCTGGAGTTCAGAAGAGAACTCCAGCCTCCGGCTAACGTGGCGCTGCAGGGAAGGAGCCGGGCGCCCGCTGGTAATAATATCTCAGCGGGCATACAGCTTAGAGCCTCCCTGCGGCGCCGGGCTGGAGGTCACTGGCGCCGGGTGCAGCGGTGCACCCGGTTCACATGCACCTCCAGCCCTGCATCCATTACTCCCCTGGAATTTCAGTTTTACCTCATGTTTGGTAATTTACCCCTGTTCCCCGACCACTGCTCTATACCTTCAGCTCCAAGCTTGCGCACGACTGTTCTGATGGGAAAATCCTGCTACAGGTGCAGCTTCACCTACTTTCTACCTAGCTTTCGCCTACATCTAAAACTGGTGAGTTATACTGCATAATTATTGTGTACAAACAAAAAAAAATAAAAATTATTATTATTGTGTATCATCACTGCAGCCATTGGATTCACACTGTATGTAGCAGTGACACCTGGATAACAGTGATACAATGGGATTGGTACCCCTTCATCATCGTACGGAACAAATCAGATTTGTCATGCCCCTTCCCCATGAGGCCACACCCCTTTTTCAGGCATGCGTCTTATGTCTCCATTAGATAAAAAGGCGGGAGGAGCACAAATGCTCTTTGTAGCCCAGGGCCCCAAAAGTCTAGTTACGGCTCTGCTGAAAAGCACACAAACAACAAAGCAATTATAACACTGCGGCTCATTCAGTCAGCTTTCAGCCAAAAGGATTGCAGTGTGCAGTTTGGTTTTGATCATCTCTAGTCTATGAGCCAGGTAGATCAGGCAACTGTGGATATTGTACAGCCATGGCCAAAAGTTTTGAGAATGACACAAGTATTGGTTTTCACAAAGTTTGCTGCTTCAGTGTTTTTAGACCTTTTTGTCAGATGTTACTATGGTATACTGAAGTAAAATTACAAGCATTTCATAAGTGTCAAAGGCTTTTATTGACAATTACATTAAGTTTATGCAAAGAGTCAATATTTGCAGTGTTGACCCTTCTTTTTCAAGACCTCTGCAATTTGCCCTGGCATGCTGTCAATCAACTTCTGGGCCACATACTGACTGATGGCCGCCCATTCTTGCCTAATCAATGCTTGGAGTTTGTCAGAATTTGTGGGTTTTTGTTTGTCCACCCGCCTCTTGAGGATTTATCACAAGTTCTCAATGGGATTAAGGTCTGGGGAATTTCCTGGCCATGGACTCAAAATTTCGATGTTTTGTTCCCTGAGTCACTTACTTATTACTTTTGCCTTATGGCAAGGTGCTCCATCATACTGGAAAAGGCATTGTTCAACAGCAAACTGTTCTTGGATGGTTATTAGAAGTTGCTCTTGGAGGATGTTTTGGTACCATTCCTTATTCATGGCTGTGAGTGAGTGAGCCCACTCCCTTGGCTGAGAAGCAACCCCACACATGAATGGTCTCAGGATGCTTTACTGTTGGCATGACACAGGACGAAGACTTTTGGAGGATGGCCTGGTGTCAAGAAGGGCAGCAAAGAAGCCACTTCTCTCCAAGAAAAACATCAGGGACAGACTGCAAAAGGTACAGGGATTCTATTGCTGAGGACTGAGGTAAAGTTATTTACTCTGATGAATCTTCTTTCAGATTGTTTGGGGCATCTGGAAAAATGCTTGTCTGGAGAAGGAAAGGTGAGCGCTACCATCAGTCCTGTATCAAGAGGGGTGTGATTAGTTATCAGTAGGTTCCTACTTTAGATAACAACAAGGTTGATACAATCCCCACTCAGTTTGGTAAGCAACATAGCTGGGCGTAAATTATTGATTCAAAGGTCAGCAAATATGATCATATACAGTATAACACTGATGTCTTCTTACATTTAGGGGTATATTGACTAAAGTGCAGGTTTTTAGAAGTAGAGTTGTTGCCCATAGCAACCAATCAGATTCTACTTATCATTTATCTAGCACCTTCTAAAAGATATTAGCTAGAATCTGATTGGTTGCTATGTGCAAAAACTCCACTTCTAAAAACCTACACTTTAGTCAAAGTACCCCATAGAGACAGTACAGGGGAGGGAAGGAGGATGGGCAATCAGGGCTGGCTCCAGGCACACTCCGTGCGTGCGGCAACACAAGGGCGCCAGGGTCCAGCTGTAGAAGGCAGCACCCAGCACCAGTGACCTTCAGCTCTCCTCCCACCCGTTGCCATAATTATTAAGCTCAGGGGGAGGGCACAGTGAAGGAAGGGGCAGAAGGAGAGCACAGGACGGCAAAGGGTACCAATACAACTAGCAATGGCCCTGTAGGCAAGCAAAAATCAAGTAAAGTAAGGTGTATATTAATGTAATTGTGATAGAATCAGAAGTATACGCATCCTCAGATATGTACTGACGACGGTCATCACTAGAATGGACCATTGCAGAATGAAAAAAATAATAATACAATAAATAAAGAGCCCCCCCCCCCGCCTCCTCCCAAAGGTGAGCAAAGCACCAGCAGTCATAGCATGGTGTGGTTAGCACTAGTGCATATCTCTCAACTTTGTAAATTATAAGGTCGGGACCGCGGCGCAGCATAGGTGTGTGCGTCCGAAAATGGGGCATGGCCTCACTGTGAAGGGGGCGTGGCCTCGTGGCACCTCCCCCTTTTGATCACTTCGGGGGCGACCCCAGCATCCCCTGGGCTGCCCCCGGCTCTCCCCGCATGGTTAAGAGATACTCACAGCGGTGACATTGCATTGATTGCAGCAGTGACATTGAGTTCTCCCAACTTCCCCCCACTGCAGGACTCTTCAGCCCACGGGTGAGGCGATGGGACAGTGCCTGAATAGCGGGACTGTCCCTCCAGGAGCAGGACAGTTGGGAGGTATGCTAATGCAGACTGATGAACAGTATGTCTCCCTGCTCCAACAGTCACAAACAGCGTCATGTTATTCTTATAATAGTGGTATACAACTGCAAACTATTACGAACAGGGCTGAATTTCCTAGAGATATTGGACCACACTGACACATGTGCAGGCCAAAGGCTGTGCATGCATAGTCCACGTGCCAGGTAAAAAGTCGGAAGCAAACTGTAGCCATTCGCTGGGAAATGTTTTTGTCAGAATTTCAGTTCTGGCACCTGCATAATGGTAAATGTAAGTGGCTTGAATTGATGACACAGCTGAAATGTCTCACCACGTAGCCCAGTGGTGACATGACGCACAACGTGAGAGGGAGGCATGACACAAGGGATGTGTGGTTAGGATTCCTAAAGACCAACATATAGTCGCACAAGAATTACTCCTAACAAGGAGAATGAGAACCATCACAGCTTAATCTTCAGGAAATCAATATCATCAGTGAGGGGTGCTACCATGGACATCTATAATATAGTTACAAGAAAAGGGAGAAGAAAGGGTTGAAATGACCCTAATGGTGCCATGAAAATTAAAATATAACTTTTATTGGTCAATTTTAAATAGTATGATACAAAAAACAGCAAAAATGGGCTTAAAAATATATGTGAATATGAAATAAAGAAATGTGATTAAAAGAAGTGGCGCACTAATATCCCCAATACTATGTCACAGTAAAGTAATTTTGGCAAGTTAATTAACTTGCCAAATTACTTTACTGTGACATAGTATTGGGGATTAGGGGCACCATTACATTAGACCAGATTTTTGGCGGGAAAAATCTGAATTTGGCGGGAAATCCGAACTAATCTGAGCCTGCACATCCCTACTAATTACCCGGTCCCCACCCCTCTTACCTGTCAGCGGGAGTGTCTCCTCAGCCTAGCACACACTTCTGTGTGATGGGACAGTGGGACTAGGGAGGCTCCTCTTGCTGTGTGGGGGTGAGTGAGCAAACTGATAGAACCTCCCCTGGATTTACCCGTGGATGAGGGACACATGGAGCCAAATACTAAAGGTGGTCATGCCAACTTACATTATGGCACACTCCCATATTACCGGGGCCCGGCAAATCTCGCTACAGCCCTGTATATACTGTATGTAAAGTGGACAAATAGACATTTTCCGCAAAATACAATGTAGTGCTTAGCCCCAAATTTTGAGGTAAGGTCATGGCTTTTATTTTATGGTGATGGATGTTATGTTTTTATTTAAGTCAATATAGAAGTGAATTAATTCCACTGACATTCCTGATTAGTGATCACTGCATGGAATCTCACAGCACCTATAATGTGCTCACATGGAAACACAGGTTGAGTCTCCCATATCCAAAATGCTTGGGACCAGGGTTATTTTAGATATCGGAATATTCCGTATTTTGGAATATTTTGCATACCATAATAATATATCTTGGGAATAGGACCCAAATCTAAACACAGAATTCATTTATGTTTTATATACCCCTTATACACACAGCCTGCAGGTATCTTATACAATATTTTCAATAATTTTGTGGCTCAAACAAAGTTTGTGTACATACATTAAATTCATTTATGTTTCATATACACCTTATACACAGAGCCTGAAGGTAATTTTATACTACTTTTTAATAATTTTGTGCATTAAACAAAGTTTGTGTACATTGAACCATCAAAAAGCAAAGGTTTCACTATCTCAGTCATACTAAAAACCCATATTTCGGAATATTCCGTATTTCAGAATATTTGGGTATGGGAGACTCAACCTGTACAAGACATGCAAAGAGATTTCCGCCCACACCATTCTTTTTCATAGGGTGTAATTTAGATGTAACACCATCTAAATGAAGTCTCTTTCGGCAAGGTATTATTATTATTATTATTATTATTATTATACACAATGCAATTATTATAGCTTTTAATTAAATTTTAAATAAATGAAAAATATGGAGTCTTTAGAAATGGTTATACAGAGCCACAATAAATATATTATCACTAATTGTTCTAAGATTGTAGGTAAAGGTATAGACACTTGTTAATGGATGACTGCTCTGCAGTTGGTAGACACAAGATAAGACTATAGCATATATTGATTGGTTTGTTAACAATTTTAAACATTATTATAGAGAGATTAATTCAACTTTATCCTTAGGAGTTGAAGTAATTAGTGTCTCAATGATTAATTATTACTCACAGACAGCCAAAGTCCAAGTAAACTCATTAAAGACAAATAACTGGTCATGGGCTCTATTTATTAACATTATTTTTACTAAAATAAAATGAAAAAAGGTGTTTTCACACCCTTTTCACATTATTTTAGTATCACCTAAAGTTACTAAAGGACAATTGGAGTAGAATTCGTAAAATTCTACTCCAAGCCCTAATTATCACTTATTTTTAGTAAGCAGATCGCATTTCCCATAATTGTAATGGGAAATGTGATCTGGCCAAAGATACTAAAAATAACTTGTGAAAAAATACCGGGGACAGCCGTGTGATAATAACGCCACCTGGAGGTGGCGTTATCCAGGGTCTTCCTTGGTTACCGGACTCCCTGCTCTGCTCTAAAAGGCAGAGCAGAGCCCGGGGAAAGCCCCAGTGATCATCTGTTTGGTCTAACAGACCACACGCTGTTACACTGTAAAAAAAGAAAAAAAAAATAGTTAAAAAAAAAACTTACCTGAGTCCAGGGACCGGAGATCGGGGCTCCGGTGATGTCCTCCCTCCGGTTAGCTGGTCTCCCATCCTGCACTGTGACCTGGTCATCAGCTGACCGGGTCCCAGTGCAGGATGGGATGTCAGCTGACCGGAGCCACGGAGGACATCACTGGAGCATTGATCACCGGAGGTAAGTGTAATTAAGGGAGGGGGGGGGGGTTGTGGGGGGGCACAATCTCAGGGGCAGGGCTTAGTGGCAGGGGCAGGGCTTAGCGGCGGCCGGTCGATGCATGCGCGGGCACTTGTCACGGTATTTTTTGCGAAAATACCGTGATAAGTGTGTGGAGGGGATTCGCAGGGACAGAGCTTTATCGCAAGCTCTGTCCTTGCAAGGGATTTTTAGTAAATCCCTATGATATTGGCTGAATTCAGTCGGTAATATCACACTACAATCTGCATTACAATGTGGATTGCAGTAAATAGAGCCAAATGTGAGCCATTATATGATTGGGGTCCTTAAGAATCTCTGACAACTAATAATGTGTTCATGGTGTTCATATGTCTCTGCAATAACTGATTTAATATTAATGTTATATATGGAAAAATACATGCGTGGTGTGAATACTTGTATACATATTCCTATCGTTGCCTACTGTCTAAGCTAGTGATGTCATTAATTGTTGTAGATAATAATATATCCCTACAGACAGTGAGCATTACTAGACATACCTCATATTGTATATGGCAAAGTGACAGTAAAGCATATGAGTGGTGTGAATATAAACAGCTGTGAAACATTTTACTCTTTAGACAACCTCCGACTCTAGTATAATGACCATGTTATGACATATTCATTTATACATCATGGTTGATCAATTAAAGGGATTTCCAAGGATTCTAATGAGGTGTGCCCTTGGTTCCCCTTTTACACCACAATCAAAACCCGGGTTATTGCAGGGTTAACCTAGGTTGCTGCTAGGTGTAAAAAGGGCAAGGGTTGGATACCCGAGTCGAGTGACGCAGCAATCCAACCTGGGCAGCTTGCAGGGTTTAACACAGAAACGACCCATGTAACCCTGCAGTGTAAACGGATAACCTGGGTCGGTCCCGTTTACAGCATGGGGACTTCCTGGTTTCTCAGCGCTTGGAGATCATGTCATCTCCAAGCGCCGGGAGAAGTGTTCCACTGTACCCGTGTGCAGTGTGAACGGCGCCGATCTGGAAATAACCCGGATCAGCGCTGCAGTGGAATAGGGATCTGTCCCAGGTCTGACCCATTTTGAAACTGTGTTCCAAATCTCGGGTCAGACCCAGGACTTAGGTGGAGAAGCTGCACGCTTGGCGCTCTTCACACCCTGCTCACAGAAGGAGGGAATATCAGAGTTCAGAGTTAGTTTTGTGCACAGCGTTCTGCAGTTTCCAATTCCTTGTAGTGTCAGCACTCATACAGCGATAGTTCATTATGGTCATGTTGACCACAGAAACTATGCTCAAAAGAGATGCCATAGGGTAGCAAGGTTTGGATAAGCACAGCTGGCAGATACATGGGGCCTGGCAGCTTCTACATGGTAGTTATCACTGTACTTAGAAGGCACAGGCTGGCAGTGTACAAGTGTAACGCTATATCACCAGGATTGCTGGGGCCCACAGAAGAACATTATGGGGCCTACATATGAGCAGAGATGGGTCAGATGGGCCTGTTTGAGGTTAACATAGTAGGAATAGATTTATTTATCGGTGTAAACCATCTTTATTTATTTTCATACAGATTATATCAAATTTCTGCCCAAAGTCCCCACTCTGACTTATTCTGAACTTACAAAAATAGAGTAACACTGAATGGGAGCAGCTGGATTCCACATTTACCTCCTCTGCACAATGCTGGGGAGATTTGGCCTGGCTTCACTTCATTGGGGGAGACGCATATTTAAGACATATATATCATGCCGGCTGGTGAGCTGTATAAAACCCTGATCCTCTCGCTTACCAGTGTACATGTAACAGTGAGTACGGCTGTACCTGCTATCTCTGAATAAACCATCACCACTGGTTAAGTACCTGGGTTGTTCAGAGTTTGAGTCATCTGCTGATGTGTGCCTACATAACTCTGCAGTATCAACACCTGTACACACATCTTTTCCAACATGAGATACACGCTGCTCTTCCCCGCCAGCCACCACTGGTCACACTACACATACTGGCAGGTAATCCTGGTGATATGTGAAAAAACGATAAGCTAGAAAGGGGAACTTAACTTTTTTTTTTTTTCAATAAGAGCTGCCGAAATATCTGCCTATAAGTATGTAGAGATCGTAGGAAAAATTTATTTTCTCTACAGTAACTGTTTTAAAACATGTCAGTGTCAAACTGAACTAGATCTAATGCATTTGACACCTATCAACTGATAACACATCTCCTTCCATGTATCAAATAGGTGCATTTCAATAATTGTATTTGTATTATTTTATTCATGGCAGAACTGCACCACTAAATGTTTTTTTTCCAGCATACAGTGCACATGGATAAACCAACAGAAAATGTAGGCATAAGCACCTAAAAAGCTGTGTAAAAAAAATAGATTGTTTTGTCCAATTTCACACCCTCTAATCTGCCCACCAGACCCAGTTTAGAGTGAAGCCCCATGCACTTCCCCAAAAGTCACCCCAAGAGGTGTCCAATAATTGGACTGTCTCCTGTATACAAGACTCGGAGTTTCCTGGAGGTCCGACCTCCAACCCGGTGACGTCATGGCATATATGCTGCCTAGCGTGCGCCACTGGGTGGAGTGTCACAGTACTGTGTGGATGCACCATTTTATTACCGCTGTTGCTGTTACCAATAAACCCAGTATCCTGGTTAAAGACATCTGTGTGGTCTAACATCCACTTTCACATCCGCTGTTATCCCAAGGTTCCTCCAAAAAGCCATACCAATAATCGTGACATTTGGGGGGTATCCTGTCCATTTTCTGTGCAAAAAGCAACAGTCATATGCAGCTTTGTAAGTGACCATTACAGTTCTTTCATCCAGCAGAATGTACATGACCTGCATATCAAAGCTTATTATTATAATGACTTTAAACTGTATAGAAAATTCTAAGTCCTTTTTACATTTCTTTGTTACCGATATACTATCTCTCTCCCCAGCAATGCATATTAAGGTACATTTAATTTTTTACAGATTGGTTTAATGATGCTTGGCGTGGGTTTAAAGCACATTCTGCTTAAAAAATGTGTTTCTGTCCATTGCCATGGTAACTACATGCAGATTTTAAATATGTTATATATTTTAAGAATTCTGTAACAACCAAGTGTTTTGTAGCATCCATTTGCCTATGACCTACTGTGTCAAATATTACACCTAGTGAAGAGGCCATCTACAGAGGGTCAAGGAGTATAATTTAGCAGTGAGTTTGTAAAGACATGATGAGGATATTTAGAATATATCGGAACTATAACACCAACGGCCAAATGTAATAGCCTGCTGCAAGTTACGGCAAGTGCCAAGATTTTGCCAATTTAGCCGCCAAATTTAAAGCAGCAATATGATAAATGCAAAGCCAGATTGCTTTTGTCTCAACTCGCAGGCTGTTACATTTGGCCCCTTGTGAGAGAAGGACAATAAGAGATGAAATGAGGTTTAAAGGCAAAGATTGTAAATAGTACTTATATAAAGGTCCCTTTTTACTGCTAGCTTTCATAAATAGTTACTGTCAATGTGTATATATATATATATATGTATATATTATATATAAATATATATATATATACACAGGTATATATATATATATATATATATATACACAGTCGAGTCACATTATTATGACCACCTCTTACATTACATTTGATGTCAGCAGCACGTATCCCATGAAGTACGTCATGTATGTATATATATATATATATATATATAAATATATATACATATACACGCAGTCGAGTCACATTATTATGACCATGTGCCGTGCGCTGGCTTGGTGGGTATATAAGGTGTGCGATAGGCCGTCTGCACACATATCACTCGTTGCTGTCATGGGTAAAAGGGGCGATTTATCTGAGTTGCAAAAAGGGATGATTGTTGGCTTTTTGGCCAAGGCTGGCAGTAGTTCTGAAACAGCGCAATTTGTTCGTGTGCTGCTGTGGTGAAGGTGTATCGTGACTGGACAAATGGCGCCATTGCGATAACCAACGTGGAAACTGCAGAGCACCACGTGCCATTGATGTGAGAGGTGAACGTCAACTACGAAAGTGCATGAGGGCCAACCAATACGCTACAGGTAAGCAGCTCACCGTCAAAATTAACCTGGAGGCCACCAGACATTTGTCTAAAACGACAGTTCAGTGAACCCTGCTGCGTATGGGGTTCCAAAGCAAACAGATGATTACTGCACCTATGCTAACGAAGGTGCATTAGCGGAAAAGGCTTACATTTTCTCACCTGTATCGGAATTGGACCTCCGCTGATTGGTGAAGGGTTGCCTTCTCTCATGAGTCACATTTTCTGCTTCATCGAATGGATGGGTGTTGGCTTGTCAGACAAGAAACATCGGAGAACAATCACAGTGCTGGGGATAGGGAGGGGGTAAGGGTAGATACCAACTGGGGCAATGAGGTTGGTAGGGACAGGCAGAGCTAGCGGTAGGGAGGAAGGGTAGATAGCAGCTGGGCCAAGGAGGAGGATGGGAGCAATCAGTGTTGGGGGTACGGAGTGTGTAAGGGTAGATGGCAGCTGGTGCAGTACTGGGGGAAAGGAGGGGGTTAGGGCAGACAGTACTGGGGGTAGGGAGGGGTAAAGGGTAGATAGCAGCTGGGGCAATACTGGGGGGCAAGGGGTGAGTTAGGGGCAGACAATATTGGGGTAGGGAAGGGGCAATGGTAGATATCAGCTGGGGGGGACAAGGAGGTAGTAAGGGGCAGGCAGTGCTGGGGGTAGGGAGGGGGTGAGGGTACATAGAAGGGCAGCTTAAAGTAGTAGTAGCAGCTGGCCCATCCCACCCCCTACTTTCACTACCACTGTTGATTGCCAAACGGCAGTACCCCCTTCTTTACTGTTACCAGCAGCCGCGGGAAGTTACTTACAGCCCCTCCCTACCCACCACAGCACCAAACAGCCACCTGTTAACCCGCATCACCCACACCTGCCACCGCACCAATCCAATCCCCACCTGCTTATTAAATTTACTTGAATAATCCTCCTGGTGCTGGGCCGTCTGTCCCTGTAGTGCCAGATATGAGAATCCACTGGTGTGTGTGTATGCAAACCAGCAATAGCTCTCAGAGTAAACAGAAAGACACCAGTACAACACTTTAACTACTTGCAGACCTTGCTTCAGTGAAACAGCGTAGGATGAGGTGGTTGTGATAACTGCGGTATGAGGTATGTAAATGTCAACAACTGTTGACAAACAAAACCAGACAAACTGGACAGGAACGGAGGGTGACAATTATGGAAGCTAAGGGCAGAAAAGCCCAGATTAAACAATTTTCAGTGCAGCACTAAACTACTTGTCCAAACAGATCCTGTTGGCCAGCTCATACTGTCATAGTACAAGTGATAACAGTCAAGAATATGAGGATCCACTGGTTTCAGTATACAAACAAGCACTAGCACTCATAGGGCCGTATTCAATTAGCGGGGAAAAGCTTTGGGGGGGGGTTGCAAGTATGGGGGAGGTGTTTTTTTGATTGCAGGTGCTTGCTGAAGGTGCGTTTTTAACACTTGTTAAGACCTTACTTTAGCAATTTTTAACCATGCTTGCACCAATTTTCATGTACCCCAAATTTGCTGGGACTAGTTAATTTCACCAAAAAACACTACTAAATGCGATTCCTTACCACTTCTGCAAAGATGCTAATTAGCAGCGAATGAGAGCATTTAAGTACCCCAATTAGCTTCAGCAGGGCTATTCAGGGGCATCTGCCATGAACCCCAATGTTAGTGCATCGTTTGGGGGGTGTCAGGCTGATTTCCCCAAATCTGACAGCACTTTTCGCCTGTTTGAGTTTCGCCGGGGCGCGTTTTCATGTCCTTTGGAATTGAATACGGGCATAAGCGGGGATGCGCGTGATACTTTTCCTCACGGCGGAAACTCCGGCATGCGAAAAGTCCGGGACTTTTCGTACCTAATTGAATAGAGTAAACATTTAAACAAGATAGACACTAGTACAAATAAACACTAACTAATGGTAGACCTTGCATCATTGAAACAGCATAGGAGGAGGTGGTGGTTGCTAATGCCGTACTGCTGTTTTGAAAGTGCCGTTGTCCCGCGGGGCGCCGGGGCCATCCTCCCACCTGGTGCCAGACCAGCCCACCCACCGGCTGGCGGGGCCGACCTACCACCGAGTGCTCCCGCGCATGCTGATACTTGGAGAACCACAAGTACCAGCATGTGGGGCATCACGGGCCTGCTGGTACCTGTAGTTCTACAAAATAAATATTAAAAAGAAAACAGTACACACACACCATGAGAGTAAAATTTTATTAACACATACATGCACACTGACATTTACACTCACACTCACTATCTCACATACTCACCTAGTATGCCTGAAGCCATTCATGTCCACTTCTCCAAGTAGAAATCCAGGGATACCTGTAAAAAAATTTCCATACTCACCTCTTGATGTGTGTGGATCACGTCCTCTTCATTCCATGTAGGCATCCACGGTTTTGGCAAAACAGAAAAACAAGATGACCCGGACCAGCGAACTTTAGTGGATGGCTCAGCAGGGGATTTCACTATAGAAATCCCAATGCTGAGCACTCATTGGCTGAGAGAGGCGAGCCTTCCGCTTCTCAGCCAATGAGCGGTGTCCACCATTGACTTCAATGGTGGGAGCTGCTAAGGTTACTTAAGATTACCTTAGCAGTTCCTACCATTAACTTCAATTGTGGGAACCGTTCATTGGCTGAGAGGCGGAAGGCTCGCCTCTCTCAGCCAATATATGCTTGGGACCAAAAGTATTTTGAACATCGGATTTGAATATTTGCATACCATAATGAGTTTTCTAGGTGATGGGACCCAAGTCTAAACGCAGAATGCATTTCTGTTTTATATACATCAAATACACACAGCCTGAAGGTAATTTTCTACAATATTTTTAATAATTTCGTGCATCAAAGTTTGTGTACACTAAACCATCTGAAAGCAAAGGTGTCACTAACTCAGCTGTGCTAAAAAAATTCAGTATTTCGGAATATTCCGTATTTCGAAATATTTGGATATGGGAGACTCAACCATATATACACACACACACACACACACACACACACACATATATATATATATTAGGGGTGTGCACCGGCCACTTTTCGTGTTTTGTGTTTTGGTTTTGGATCTGGATCTTTCTTCGTGTTTTGGATCTGGATTGGTTTTGCCAAAACCACCCTTCCGTGTTTTGGGTTCTGGGTTTTGTGTTTTGGATCTGTATTTTTTTTTAAAAAAGCATAAAAACAGCTAAAATCACAGAATTTGTAGGTTTTTCTGCTCCTATGCTATTATTAACCTCAATAACCTTAATTTCCACTCATTTCCAGTCTATTCTGAACACCTCACACCTCACAATAGTGTTTTTATGTCCAAAACGTTGCACCGAGGTAGCTGGATGACTATGCTAAGCGACACGAGTGGGCGGCACAAACACGTGACCCATCTAGGCGTGAAACTGCAGTGGCAGACAGGATGGCAGTTTGAAAAACTAGGCCCCAAACTGTACATAATGCAAAGAAAAAAAAGAGGTGCAAGATGGAATTGTCCTTGGGCCCTCCCACCCACCCTTATGTTGTATAAACAGGACATGCACACTTTAACAAACCAATCATTTCAGCGCCAGGGTCTGCCACACAACTGTGGCTGAAATGATTGGTTCGTTTGGGCCCCCACAAAACAAGCTGGCAATTAATGTGTCCCTGCACAAACTGGCTCTATGGAGGCAAGATGTCATCCTCATCCTCCTCATCCACCGATTCCTCACCCTCTTCAGTGTGTACATCCTCATCCTCACAAAGTATTAACTCGTCCCCACTTGAATCCACCACCACAGGTCCCTCTGTACCTTCTGGAGGCTGGTCTCCCTGGAAGAGCTGATAATTCATTTTGATGAACATCATCTTCTCCACATTCTGTGGAAGCAACCTCCTACGCCTTTCGCTGACAAGGTTCCCGGCTGCACTAAACACTCTTTCGGAGTACACACTGGAGGGGGGGCAACTCAGGTAAAATAGAGCCAGTTTGTACAGGGGCCTCCAAATTGCCTCTTTTTCCTGCCAGTACAGGTATGGACTGTCTGCCATGCCTACTTGGATGCTGTCACCGATGTAATCCTCCACCATTCTGTCAATGGTGACAGTATCATATGCAGTGACAGTAGACATGTCAGAAATTGTTGCCAGGTCCTTCAGTCCGGACCAGATGTCCAAACTTGGTCCTGCCTGCCCTGCATCACCGCCAGCGGGTTGCTTAGGATACCTAAGATTTTTCCTGGCAGCCCCAGTTGCAGGAGAAAATGAAGAAGGAGCCGTTGACGTGTCACGTTCCGCTTCAGCTGACAGTGTGTTCACCAGCAGGTCTTTGCACCTCTGCAGGCTTGTGTCGGCCGGAAAGAGAGACACCACATAGGCTTTAAACCTAGGATCGAGCACGGTGGCCAAAACGTAGTGGTCTGATTTCAACAGATTGACCACCCTGGAATCCTGGCAAAGCGAATGAAGGGCTTCATCCACAAGTCCCACATGCCGAGCGGAATCGCTCCGTCTTAGCTCCTCCTTCACTTTCTCCAGCTGCTTCTGCAAAAGCCTGATGAGGGGAATGACCTGACTCAAGCTGGCAGTGTCTGAACTGACTTCACGTGTGGCAAGTTCGAAGGGCTGGAGAACCTTGCACAACACGGAAATCATTCTCCACTGCGCTTGAGTCAGGTGCATACCCCCTCCTTTGCCTATGTCATAGGTGGATGTATAGGCTTGTATGGCCTTTTGCTGCTCCTCCATCCTCTGAAGCATATAGAGGGTTGAGTTCCACCGCGTCACAACCTCTTGCTTCAGGTGATGGCGGGGCAGGTTCAAGAGTGTTTGCTGGCGCTCCAGTCTTCGGCACGCAGTCGCTGAATGGCGAAAGTGGCCAGAAATTTTTCGGGCCACCCAAAGCGTCTCCTGCACGCCCCTGTCGCTTTTCAGAAAATTCTGCACCACCAAGTTTATTGTGTGAGCAAAACATGGGACGTGCTGGAATTTGCCCAGATGTAATGCCCGCACAATATTGGTGGCGTTGTCAGATATCACAAATCCCCAGGAGAGTCTAAGTGGGGTAAGCCACTGGGCGATGATTTCCCTCAGTTTCTCTAAGAGGTTGTCGGCGGTGTGCCTCTTACTGAAACCGGTGATACACAGCGTAGCCTGCCTTGTAACGAGCTGGCATTTCTGAGATGCTGCTACTGGTGACGCTGCTGCTGTTGCTGCGTAAGGTGATACATCTACCCAGTGGGCTGTCACAGTCATATAGTCCTTAGTCTGCCCTGTTCCACTTGTCCACATGTCCGTGGTTAAGTGGACATTGTGTACAACGGCATTTTTCAGGACACTGAGGACACTTTTTCTGACGTTTCTGTACAGTCTCGGTATCGCCTGCCTAGTGAAGTGGAATCTAGACGGGATTTGGAACCGGGGACACACTACCTCCATCAATTGTCTAAATCCCACTGCACTAATGGCGGATACCGGACGCACGTCTAACACCAACATAGCAGTCAAGGCCTCAGTTATACGTTTTGCTTCAGGATGACTGCTGTCGTACTTCATCCTCCTCGCTAAGGACTGTTGGAGGGTCAATTGTTTAGTAAAAGTAGTGGTGTTCCTACTTCCTCTCTGGGATGATGAACGACTCCCAGCAGCAGCAACAGCAGCAGCGGCAGCAGTAGGCGTAGCAATGCAGGATCCTCCGGAGGAATCCCGGATAGGAGAGTCAGTCATGCCAGTGACATGGCCTGCAGGACTACTTCCGATCCTAACTAAGGAGGAAATTGACGAGGAGGGAGTTGACGGTGTGGTTTGCAGGCGCTTGGATACAACAGGACAACGGGATTTAGGTGTCCCTGGACTGCTTACGGTCTTAGCCAAAGTTTCTGAACTTGACAGTAACTTTTTATGAACGCGCTGCAGGTGCCGTATAAGGGAGGATGTTCCTAGGTGGTTGACGTCCCTACCCCTACTTATTTCACCTTTACATATGGTACATATGGCAAGACAGTTGTTGTCCGGATTTGGATAGAAATATTGCCAGACCAAAGAGGTGGAATGTTTGGTCTTCTGCCCAGGCATGACCGTGATGGGCTTTTTCATCCCACGGACAACAACTGTCTCCCCCGGAGCCTGATTTAAACAAACCACATCACCATCAGAATCCTCCTCGCCAACTTCCTCCTCAGCGCCAGCTACACCAGTATCCTCATCCTGTTGTACTTCAACAGTGACATCTTCAATTTGCATATCAGCAAGTGGACTGTGGGTGCTCCTTTCAGCACTTGCAGGGGGCGTGCAAATGGTGGAAAGAGCCACCTCTTCCCGTCCAGTGCTGGGAAGGTCAGGCATCGCAACCACCACCACACTTGGACTCTCCTTGGGGATTTGTGATATCTTCTTAGAAAGCACAGTTCTTCGCTGTGCTTTTGCCAGCTTAACTCTTTTGATTTTTTTAGTGGGAGGAGGGCTTCCATCGTCATGTGAAGCTGAACCACTAGTCATGAACATACTAGGGATCGACCTTAGCCGTTCCTTGCCACTCCGTGTCGTAAATGGCATATTGGCAAGTTTACGTTTCTCTTCAGCTGATTTAAATGTCTTTTTCAAGGTCATTTTCCTGAACTTTGCCATTTGGGATTGTATGTGCCCTCTACTATGACATTGGGCATCGGCCTTGGCAGACGACGTTGATGGCATGTTATCGTCTATGTCATGACTAGTGGCAGCAGCTTCAGCACTAGGAGGAAGTGGTTCTTGATCTTTCTCTATTTTATTTTTATCGGAGAAAGTTTGGTCCTCCATTTATGTTATATCGATTTGATATATACGTGCGGCTAAACACAGAAAATAATTTTTTTGGGGTTTGGACTGGAGTGTACTTTGTGGGTTACAGCACCCTTTAACGGTCAAGCCAGCCGGCCCTTTACTTATGACACAGGCGCACGCTTGGCACTACTTTGTTGATGCACGTGCGGCTACTGCGCACACAATTCACAAACACAGAAAATAATTTTTTTTTGGTTTGGACTGGAGTGTACTTTCGGGGGTTACAGCACCCTTTAACGGTCAAGCCAGCCGGCCCTTTACTTATGACACAGGCGCACGCTTGGCACTACTTTGTTGATGCACGTGCGGCTACTGCGCACACAATTCACAAACACAGAAAATTATTTTTTTTTTGGTTTGGACTGGAGTGTACTTTCGGGGGTTACAGCACCCTTAACGGTCAAGCCAGCCGGCCCTTTACTTATGACACAGGTGCACGCTTGGCACTACTTTGTTGATGCACGTGCGGCTACTGCGCACACAATTCACAAACACAGAAAATAATTTTTTTTTTGGTTTGGACTGGAGTGTACTTTCGGGGGTTACAGCACCCTTAACGGTCAAGCCAGCCGGCCCTTTACTTATGACACAGGCGCACGCTTGGCACTACTTTGTTGATGCACGTGCGGCTACTGCGCACACAATTCACAAACACAGAAAATAATTTTTTTTTGGTTTGGACTGGAGTGTACTTTCGGGGGTTACAGCACCCTTAACGGTCAAGCCAGCCGGCCCTTTACTTATGACACAGGCGCACGCTTGGCACTACTTTGTTGATGCACGTGCGGCTACTGCACACACAATTCACAAACACAGAAAATAATTTTTTTTTTGGTTTGGACTGGAGTGTACTTTCGGGGGTTACAGCACCCTTAACGGTCAAGCCAGCCGGCCCTTTACTTATGACACAGGTGCACGCTTGGCACTACTTTGTTGATGCACGTGCGGCTACTGCGCACACAATTCACAAACACAGAAAATAATTTTTTTTTTGGTTTGGACTGGAGTGTACTTTCGGGGGTTACAGCACCCTTAACGGTCAAGCCAGTCGGCCCTTTACTTATGACACAGGCGCACGCTTGGCACTACTTTGTTGATGCACGTGCGGCTACTGCGCACACAATTCACAAACACAGAAAATTATTTTTTTTTTGGTTTGGACTGGAGTGTACTTTCGGGGGTTACAGCACCCTTAACGGTCAAGCCAGCCGGCCCTTTACTTATGACACAGGCGCACGCTTGGCACTACTTTGTTGATGCACGTGCGGCTACTGCGCACACAATTCACAAACACAGAAAATAATTTTTTTTTGGTTTGGACTGGAGTGTACTTTCGGGGGTTACAGCACCCTTTAACGGTCAAGCCAGCCGGCCCTTTACTTATGACACAGGCGCACGCTTGGCACTACTTTGTTGATGCACGTGCGGCTACTGCGCACACAATTCACAAACACAGAAAATATATTATTTTTTTAGCACTTGGGGGGAGCACCCCTGATGGACAGAGCACCCCCTGGACAACACTACAGCACCCCTTTAGGACTGGGACACTGCACAGGACTTTGGAACTGACTGCACAACACAGTCCAGCCAGCCCCTATGGACTTTGAAGTAGTGGACACAGCCCCTATTAACAACAGCAGCACAGCACAACACAGCCAGCCCCTATGGACTTTGAAGTAGTGGACAACAGCAGCACTACACTACACTACACTACACAGCACTAACTCCCACCCTCCCTCTTCACTGTCCACAGCCGAGTGAGAAAATGGCGCCGACGCGTGTACCTTATATAGGATCCAAAACCCGCGAGACTCGGAAGGCGGGATGATGACGTTTTGCCTCGATGTCAGATCCGAGTCAGGCGGGAAAAGTCGAGCCTGACTCGGATCGGACTCGGATTGGGGGGGTTCGGGGGGGTTCGGATTTCAGAAATCCGAACCCGCTCACCCCTAATATATATATATATATATACACATACACAACACTGGTCCTGAATGATACAAGTCCACGCACGGCACTGCTGATGAAAAAAGTTTTTTTATGTTAAGTACAGTTTAGTACATCCAATCGATACACAGCATTATAGCAACGTTTCTGGATCCCTCTGGACCCCGTCCTCAAGCTGCTGTGATATTGGCAATAATGAACAAAATAACAGTGAAAAGTGGAAGTGCTAAAGGTTCTTACCTTTATCCCTAAGACCACCTCGTGTATGCCAATCCAGGAGACCGGCTGCGCTCCCCTGTCCATTGGAGCGCTCACCGATGATGTCAGCGCTGAGCGTCGTGCGTTGCCTAGCAACCCTGACCCCTGACGCTGCCTCCGTCTCCGGGAATCGGCTGTGTGAAAAAGAAAAACGTGTATTGCTAAAAATGCACTGTATAACCACCCTGTTGGTAAAGAATAAGACATGTAAATAAAACATGTACTTGGTCATATAAGGGTGCGTGTATACTTGTTTGGTAAGCTACCAGGGTGAGTCCCTTGCTGGGTCCTGATTTACCTGATGAATGTGTACGATGTTAGATAATATAAGGACTGGTGTCACTATCGTGGCATGAAGGGATTTAAGGGCTTAAAGACAACTATATGGGAATAATGTGTAGTATTCCTGAACTATTTTACGAATTGGATATAAGGTGCTGAAAGGTGGTGCTGTTGGTTTGTTACTGCTTTTATACGTGATTCTGATCATATATAATCACAAGTAGGTGGCACTAAAAAGCATTCCAGTCAATTTTTTCGTTCAGTCCTGCAGGATATAGGGTGCTGAGCCTGTATATCCACCGCGATTCTAATTTAAAAATGATCGCATTTCTGTCTCCTCCTCTCCTAAGAGGGGGTACCTGGTCAATAATTTGATATCTCAAAACTGACAATGGATGATGTTTGGCCACTGGTTGATCCACTTTTCCTCCTGATCCACTTTTCCTCCTGTGGCTTTGTTGATGGCCGATCTGTGGAGGGCCATTCTTTCCCTGACTGTACGTCTCGCCATGCCATGCCGGACACGTGATGTAATAAATTACATATTTAAAAGTACAGTTCAACACTTGTTTGATGTTAATGGTAACTCCTGTATGGGGATGCTGGAAGGTTGAGCCTGTTATTAAGTAATTGCATGTAACACATGAGGGGCAACGATAACAGCCGGGTTTTTTAATCTGGCCGAAAATGGCTGTTTGGTTATAATCTGTAATATCAGTTTTGACTAAAAAGTCCTTCAAATTTTTACCTCTTTTATAGCAAGTCATGGGCCGTGTGCGCTTTAAGCTGGTTAATGTAGAATCTGTTATATAATCGGCCATAGTGCTTTGGTGCCACGTGAAATGATTTGACTTGCCATTGAGAAACGAGTGGTCCAGATGAATTTCTCCTGATCTTGTGTGGGTATACCTTTTCCTAAAAGGCTTTGTCAATCGAAATTTAATACTTTTGTTTTTCGTAGAAGTGATAATCCATAGCCCCTCTGTAAGAATTTGTTGACTACCACCTTCAAGGCTGCTGGTAATTTAGCTGGATCGCTTGTGATATGTGCTATTCGCAACATTTGTGAAAAAGGCAGTCCTTTGGGGTGATGGCTACTCGCATCTAAAAGTGAATTGCGGTCAGTATATTTGTAATGCACTGTTGTTGAGATCCTGCCTTCATGTAAATGTACTGTGACATCCAGGAAGTTTATTGTCGTTTTGCTATGTACATATGTGAACTTAATTGTTGATGGTAATCTGTTTATTTCCTCCATCATGTGTTCAAACAGATCTGGACCTCCTTTCCATAACATAAATAGGTCGTCTATAAAATGGGTGTACAAAAGTATCTGTTCTGAAAATTCTGGTTTGGTAAAAAGAATTCTTGTTCATGTTGGATCATATATATATTTGCGTAATAATAACGTCCGTTGTACATAACATAATTCCATGTTAGTATGAGACGTAACAAGTGCATGAAGGTATTGTGATCCAAACCCAATGGCTCCTCCAAAGTATCAATGGGGTAGATTTATCAAAGGTCGATTTGATGGTCGATTTGAAGAGTGATTTAGCTCTTCTCAAACCGACTCAAATTGAATGTTGAAAAACCAGTGATTTTGCTAGATTTACTATAGTTCGATTTGTTTTGCGATTTGCAAAACAAATTTGATTTGAGTCGGTTTTGAACAGTGATTTGCTGTTCGATTTGGCATGTTCATGTACAAATCGAACGGCAAATCACACTTCAAACTGAACTGCAAATCACCGACAGCATAGAACTGCTTCATGCTTTCACTTTCAGCATGAGCAGTTCGTTCTCACACAGACACATGCAGACTTCAGTGAGATGCCTGCATGTATCTGACTGTAAAAAGTAAATACAGAGTTAAAAGTAAAAAAAAATTACGTGCAGTCCCCCCCAAAACAGAACCAGTCCCGGACTGTTCAAACCCAGTTCTGGTTGACTAAGTACAGGGGAAAAATTGTGTAGGGTCTTCCTTTACTTAGTTCAACCAGCACTGGGCTATGGGAACCAGTGCTGGTTCTGGAATTACAGGGACAAATTTGGAGGAGCCAGCAGCTTGAGGACGGTGTCCAGAGGGATCCAGAAATGTGGCTATAATGCTGTGTATCGATTGGATGTACTAAACTGTACTTAACATAAATAACTTTGATCAACGGTAGTGCCGTGCGTATAATATAGCACGAGCGCACGAAGTTGCACTACAGCAAACGAGTGCCGGATTATTGGAATATTATATGTATATATCTATATATATCTATTAGGGGTGAGCGGGTTCGGATTTCTGAAATCCGAACCCGCCCGAGCCCCCCTGATCCGAGTCCGATCCGAGTCAGGCTCGACTTTTCCCGCCTGACTCGGATCTGAAATCGAGGCAAAACGTCATCATCCCGCCTTCCGAGTCTCGCGGGTTTTGGATCCTATATAAGGTACCCGCGTCGGCGCCATTTTCTCACTCGGCTGTGGACAGTGAAGAGGGAGGGTGGGAGTTAGGGCTGTGTAGTGTAGTGCTGCTGTGGTCCACTACTTCAAAGTCCATAGGGGCTGGCTGTGTTGTGCTGTGCTGCTGTTGTTAATAGGGGCTGTGTCCACTACTTCAAAGTCCATAGGGGCTGGCTGGACTGTGTTGTGCAGTCAGTTCTCCATAGGGGCTGTGTCCACTCCAAAGTCCTGTGCAGTGTCCCAGTCCTAAAGGGGTGCTGTAGTGTTATCCAGGGGGTGCTCTGTCCATCAGGGGTGCTCCCCCCAAGTGCTAAAAAAATAATATATTTTCTGTGTTTGTGAATTGTGTGCGCAGTAGCCGCACGTGCATCAACAAAGTAGTGCCAAGCGTGCGCCTGTGTCTTCATAAGTAAAGGGCCGGCTGGCTTGACCGTTAAAGGGTGCTGTAACCCCCGAAAGTACACTCCAGTCCAAACCAAAAAAAAAATTATTTTCTGTGTTTGTGAATTGTGTGCGCAGTAGCCGCACATGCATCAACAAAGTAGTGCCAAGCGTGCGCCTGTGTCATCATAAGTAAAGGGCCGGCTGGCTTGACCGTTAAAGGGTGCTGTAACCCCCGAAAGTACACTCCAGTCCAAACCAAAAAAAAAATTATTTTCTGTGTTTGTGAATTGTGTGCGCAGTAGCCGCACGTGCATCAACAAAGTAGTGCCAAGCGTGCGCCTGTGTCATAAGTAAAGGGCCGGCTGGCTTGACCGTTAAAGGGTGCTGTAACCCCCAAAGTACACTCCAGTCCAAACCAAAAAAAATATTATTTTCTGTGTTTGTGAATTGTGTGCGCAGTAGCCGCACGTGCATCAACAAAGTAGTGCCAAGCGTGCGCCTGTGTCATAAGTAAAGGGCCGGCTGGCTTGACCGTTAAAGGGTGCTGTAGCCCCCAAAGTACACTCCAAACCAAAAAAAATATATATTTTCTGTGTTTGTGACTTGTGTGCACTGTGGCTGCACGTGCATCAACAAAGGAGCAGCGCCAAGCGTGCGCCTGTGTCCCATAAGTAAAGAGCCGTCTGGCTCATTTCTTAAAGGGTGGTGTAACCCACAAAGTGCACTACTCTCCAGCAAAAATAAAAAAATATTTTCTGTGTTTGTGTGCGCTTTAGCCGCACGTATATATCAATATAACATAAATGGAGGACCAAACTTTCTCTGATAAAAATAAAATAGGGAAAGATCAAGAACCACTTCCTCCTAGTGCTGTTGCTGCTGCTGGGAGTTGTTCATCATCCCAGAGAGGAAGTAGGAACATCACTACTTTTACTAAACAATTGACCCTCCAACAGTCCCTAGCGATGAGGATGAAGTACGACAGCAGTCATCCTGAAGCAAAATGTATAACTGAGGCCTTGACTGCTATGTTGGTGTTAGACATGCGTCCGGTATCCGCCATTAGTGCAGTGGGATTTAGACAATTGATGGAGGTAGTGTGTCCCCGGTTCCAAATCCCGTCTAGATTCCACCTGCATCCTCAAAGCAACAGCGACAAGCGTGCGTCTGTCTGTTAAAGGGTGGTGTAACCCTCAAAGTGTGCTACACAAACAATAAAAATATTGTTCTTTTTTCTGTCTTTGTGAATTGTGTGGGCTGTAGCCGCACTTGCATCCTCAAAGCAGCAGCGACAAGCGTGCGTCTGTCTGTTAAAGGGTGGTGGCACCCTCAAAGTGTGCTACACAAACAATAAAAATATTCTTCCTTTTTCTGTCTTTGTGAATTGTGTGGGCTGTAGCCGTACTTGCATCCTCAAAACAGCAGCGACAAGCGTGCGTCTGTCTGTTAAAGGGTGGTGTAACCCTCAAAGTGCGCTCCACAAACAATAAAAATATTCTTCTTTTTTTTTCTGTCTTTGTGAATTGTGTGGGCTGTAGCCGCACTTGCATCCTCAAAGCAGCAGCGACAAGCGTGCGTCTGTCTGTTAAAGGATTACATCGATGACAGCATCCAAGTAGGCATGTCAGACAGTCCGTACCTGTACTGGCAGGAAAAAGAAGCAATTTGGAGGTCCCTGTACAAACTGGCTCTATTTTACCTGAGTTGCCCCCCCTCCAGTGTGTACTCCGAAAGAGTGTTTAGTGCAGCCGGGAACCTTGTCAGCGAAAGGCGTAGGAGGTTGCTTCCACAAAATGTGGAGAAGATGATGTTCATAAAATTAATTATCAACTCTTCCAGGGAGACCAGCCTCCAGAACGTACAGAGGGACCTGTGGTTGTGGATTCCAGCGGGGACGAATTAATACTCTGTGAGGATAAGGATGTACACAACACTGAAGAGGGTGAGGAATCGGTGGATGAGGAGGATGAGGATGACATCTTGCCTCCGTAGAGCCAGTTTGTGCAGGGACAGATTAATTGCCAGCTTGTTTTGTGGGGGCCCAAACGAACCAATCATTTCAGCCACAGTTGTGTGGCAGACCCTGGCGCTGAAATGTTTGGTTTGTTAAAGTGTGCATGTCCTGTTTATACAACATAAGGGTGGGTGGGAGGGGCCAAGGAAAATTCCATCTTGCATCTCTTTTTTTTCTTTGCATTATGTATAGTTTGGGGCCTAGTTTTTCAAACTGCCATCCTGTCTGCCACTGCAGTGCCACTCCTAGATGGACCACGTGTTTGTGCCGCCCACTCGTATCTCTTAGCATAGTCATCCAGCTACCTCGGTGCAACCTTTTGGACATAAAAACACTATTGTGAGGTGTTCAGAATAGACTGGAAATGAGTGGAAATTAAGGTTATTGAGGTTAATAATAGCATAGGAGCAGAAAAACCCACAAATTCTGTGATTTTAGCTGTTTTTATGCTTTTTTTCAAAAAAATACAGATCCAAAACACAAAACCCAGAACCCAAAACACGGAAGGGTGGTTTTGGCAAAACCAATCCAGATCCAAAACACGAAGAAAGATCCAGATCCAAAACCAAAACACAAAACACGAAAAGTGGCCGGTGCACACCCCTAATATCTATATATATATACACATACACACACACATACTCACACACATATATATATATATATATATATATATATATATATATATATATATGACAAGTCATAGGTACTGTGTATATGTTAGACAGGGCCATTGAGAGAGCTACAGGGCCCGGATACGGAAGGGGGCTGGGCCAAATAGGAAGGTGCAGCCACACCCCCTCCAAAGAAAACACAACAGACAATCATATATGTAAGGCATTCATTAATATGTCCCTACATCAGCTGTCATATGGCATTACTACACCACCACCCTACACTCCCCACTTCCACAAACTTCAATATTCCACAAAAAATATAATGAATATACACCCCATAACTTAAATACATCCCCTTACCACATAATAATACATCCCTCAGATAACATTTATACACCCCCACCCATCAAATAACATTAATAAACACCATCAGATAATACATCCCAACCCTCAGATAACAGTAATACACCCACCCCATATAATACACTCCTCACCACTCAAATAAAATTAATGAAACCCCTCATAATACACCACCACCCCACGTAATACACAGCACACCATTCAAATTACATTAATTAACCCCCACCCCATATAACACACCACCACCCAATATAATAATACAACCGACACCACTCAAATAACAATATACCCTCACCTCACATAATACACCCCCACCCCTCAAATCACATTAATATACCCCCAACCCTCTTAATAATACACCCACGACCCACTCTTCTCAAATAACATTAATACACCCCCACACCCAAGTTACTTTTATAAATCACCACCCCACTCACATATAGCATTATTACATATCATATCAGCTACAGCAGACAATAAATTTGATATTACTAGTCATATCAATTGTGAATCTAATTATATTGTATATACACTTAGTTGTGCTTGCTCTTTGTAGGCCGGACAACTAGGGCCCTCAAAGAACGGTTTCGCGAACATAGACTTAATGTCCTCAAAGGTCTGGCGACACATAGTGTCTCCAGACATTTTTCTGAGGTTCATCAGAATAACCCAGCCTGTCTCAAGATTATGGGGATAGAACACATAGGCATTACTAACAGGGGTGGCGATAGATTTATAAGACTATGTAAAGCTGAATCCAAGTGGATTTTCAGACTTCAAACACTTTCTCAGGATGGCCTCAACGAAGCACTTGAATTTTATGATTAGAAAAAATATATATATATATATGCGGGTGCGGGTTAGACTGTCGCCGCTTTCTATGTACTGTCAGGTCAACCAAGCGGCCATAGCCTATCCCCCATCCCCATGTGTTTTTTGTTTCATTCTTCTCTCCTTTGCTTGTGAATGAGTGGGATACAATTTGCCCTATTCGTCCATACTGCTATCCATATATATGTATATGTGTCGTTTTTTATGTGTGTGCATATGTGTCTATATATGTGTGTATCTATATATGCCCATATAGGTTTAAGTTGACTATAGGATTTAATATGGATGTAATATCATATAGTCTAGTGTCATCAAGTCTGCTATTTTTATGAATGTATGGGGTTGAGATGTGCATTGGATTTCGACTGCTCCCTCTATTGTTAGGTTGGGTCGGTGACCATATGTACATCTCTCTCTAATCATTTTTTGATACCCTTTAAAGGACTTTTTTTTGTCCTCTCTCGTTACTTATTTTAGTACCTGTATTATGATTTATCTTTTCAATAAACAATTAATTATATTAATTCTTATTATTTTTTATTTTATTTGTTTCTGTATAAGTTTACAAGTAATACCCAGGTTTTTTAAGTCATATTTATGCCGGGACATCAGACCAACTATGATGATTAGTTATATATTATATATTATTTTATTCATATTAATACAATTTTTTTTATCATTATTCTACTTAATATTTTTATTTTTATTTTTATATAAATTTATTATTATATTGCTCTGTTTATATTAACTATTGGTGTAATAGAATTGTTTATTGGTTGGTTTGTGGTTTAATGGTTAAGCTTTACCCGAGCTCTCTATAAGCAGCTAATGATTGCAGTATGAGATCCATTGGAATTAATTACAAACCTGCTGAATAAAACTCATAATGAATCACTATGGGTTAAGCTGACCAGATTGAATTAATTAACCAACCAATCAATTTTATCCTAGGGTTATTTATACCAAATAACGGATAATGGGGAACCTTTTTGGCTTGAAAAAGGCTACAGTAGTAGCCGAAACGCGTTGTCATTCCCTACAGGAGCCTGGAGACCTTACTTACATTCAGCGCCCATTTGCACTCCCTTCAAACAAACAAGCTGGCGGCTGCTGCCCTGACTAACCTCCGGTTCATCGGGACTTCTACTGCTTAAAGGAGCTGAGATTGTACCTGTTAGTTAAGCCGCAGGGAGGCTCGCCTCCCCATTCACTGCCTGTGCCGCTATTACACTGAGACGAATATCACCTGGCTGTCATCCAGAGCCGGAGGGACATCACCTTCTGGTATCGTTCATGCCGCCGCCGCATCGAGACGGCTGTCATCTGGCGCACTACACACAGGTGAACACCATCGTCCACAGCCTCTACCTCACAGTGCCCCGGCTACTGACCAGCCATTTTGAGGTCATTCGGTTTATTCTGGAGTAGGCTGTTAGTCGGCATCACATAACGCTGACGGTCCATACCTGGCTCAATATATGTAAACTACTCCTGTCGCCCATGGCTCCAGATATACATTTCCACGGCTGTTGATGTGCTTATAGGGATACAGCTGCATATTTTGGAGGGGGCTGAATGTTGATATTCCAACTATAAGTGAGTTTCAAATCAGCTGCCATTACATGCAGCGTTAAGTTACTGACAAGGTACCTTCAGGAGAAAGGATGTCTATTGTATTTTTGATATACTCCTTGCATTGAATTTATACACGAGACTTTTTATAGAAGGTCGGCTATACCATCATTTGGTTACATTGTATCTATACGAGACTCTTTTCTTATTGTTTTTTCAAGGATCTCCAGGGTCACTAGTATCACTATTATTAGTGTTTCTATATATTGATACAAATCTATTACAGATTGTTCAATTACATTTTATTGTGATATCTGTGTGTTTGACATTTATTGTTTCTTATTATTGAGAGTCTGATCAACTCTCTTGTATGCATTTATATTTATGTCGTAATTTTATGAATCTGGCTATATAGCCTTATATTAATAAATTGTTATTTATAATTAATGTGTTGTTACTGATGTCCCGGCATAGACTCTAGAGCGCAGTTCTTTTCTTGCTATACCCCCAACCCTCTTAATAATACACCCACGACCCACTCTTCTCAAATAACATTAATACACCCCCACACCCAAGTTACTTTTATAAATCACCACGCCACTCACATATAGCATTATTACACCCTCCCCAGATACTTACCCTCACTACTGAAGAAGGCTCTCTCTAGTCTGGTGACAGCTGGTGATCACTTCACTGTCACAGTCACACTGTGCAGCAACAAACTTCCAGTATAGGATGTGACAGGAGGAACAGGGGCGATGTGTCTCGGGAAGGAGACAGAAGGGGCGAGGTCTCAGGGAGGGAGCAATGAGGCTAGCCCTCTTTATGGCAGGAAGTGAGCGCTGTGTGTCCCTGAAACTGTGGTACCAGAGAACGCAGGGGAGGGGTTCAAGCAGCTCATAATAGTTTTTCCTAATTCTGCTCTGGTGCTGCCTGCAGTCAGCACCAGTCACTGGTCCCGGCGACGGCCACACAGCTGCCCCATATAGGGTGGCGCTGCTTGTCTCGAATGTCCCTCGAGTCGGCCCTGAGCAGAGAAGACTTCACTCCATGTAGTCATTTGCTGCCTCCTGAATATCATGTAGAGCAATGAGCGCTTTGGCGTTGGCTCACATGACAATTCTGTGCTCTGCATGATAGTTGGCTGGGATAGAAGTACCCATCGCTGAAATAGGGAGGGAACAGGGTCCAGATGGCAAAATGTACAGTTAGATAGTGAATTGAGTACAGTGACTTTGTCCTTGGCTACTGGAAGGAATTAAGGTAATACTGGAGTGAAGGAGAAGTAGTGGGATGGGATGTGTGGGAATTGACATGAGGAAATATCTTGTCAAGTGATCTTTATTGAGTGATTGAAGTAGGTGGTAATTCATTGACTGTGATGGAGGAAAGGGGAGAAAGTGCGGTGGAACGATATAGTGGCCAATCTGATGGATTGGAACGATATTGCAGCTATATCGTTCCATGTGTGGGCATGATATCTGCCACTGCGCGCTCCCATGAGGTTGTCTGTGCAGAAGAGATCTTGAGAATCGACGGACAAGCTCATGCTAGCCTATGCAGGGGGAGGGGGGACAGCAGATCTCACCATGTGTCTGACCATCTGATATGTTGCCGTTGGATCGTGCATCGCATCGCCGGGTGTATGGGACCCTTAATGCTATATAATAATAATAATCGCATAGCCGGGTGTATGGGACCCTTAATGCTACATAATAATAGCACCCACTCTGGGTCATAATTGCATACTGTTGTGCCATAATAACAGCACATACATAAATATATTTAAGTTGAGAGCCAACTTACCTAGGATTATTTCTTAAAGCACCCAGCATCAAATGAACATGTATGGAACCAATTCATAAAGTTTATAAATGGAGGTACTATTCCTCTTAACTACCGTGTCCATTGCATTTTGTAGTCTGCCTGTGCAAAAGTTAAGTATTTGGCAATAAACTCAGATTCTCTTGTTCATTCATCTTCTCCATGTAAATTGTTAATCATCTTGTTTAACACCATCCTGAAGTGTCAACTCAATTTAATCTTCAAAAGGCATTTATATAGCCTGAAGCAGGGAAGTACAAGGGTAAGCACAGTGTATAATTCA
The DNA here is from genome assembly GCA_031769625.1 of Taudactylus pleione. Taxonomy (NCBI): domain Eukaryota; kingdom Metazoa; phylum Chordata; class Amphibia; order Anura; family Myobatrachidae; genus Taudactylus; species Taudactylus pleione. The sequence goes on from JAUIMM010000119.1 coordinate 16,306,793, forward strand.
GTAGAGTTATGAAGGGAAGTTTAACTCTAGAATAAGAGGTCACAGCCTAATCCTGAACATGAGAAGACATGGAACACACAGAAGGAACTTTAAACACTTGAGACATCCCCCATTCCCTCTAGCCCACACAAGCAATCTCTAGTTGCGGGATTGTGTGCAATTAATATCATAATGTAGATTGGAAAATCTGCAATGGGTTTGAATTAAGACTGATGGGTTGGGAATTAAATCCCAGCTGTCGGGATGCCGCTGTTCAGAATGACAGCCAGAATCACGACACCTATGGGTGTCGGGATTCTGGCTGTCAGGATGCCGCTGTTCAACAGTGGCATCCTGACAGCCAGAATCCCGACACCCATAGGAAGGCACGTAAGTATTTTCCCTACCCTAAGCCCTACCCTAACCCTCCTTCCCTGGTGCCTAAACCTAACCCACCCTTCCTAGTGCCTAAACCTAACCTCCCCCTCCCCGCACCCTAAACCTAAGACCCCCTACCCGGTGCCTAAACCTAACCTCCCCCTCTAGTGCCTAAACCTAACCTCCCCCTCCCCGCACCCTAATCCTAACACTCCCTCCCTGGTTCCTAACCCTCCCCCTAATGCCTAACCCTAACCCCGCTACCTAACCTCCCCCTAACACCCCGATACTTACCTTCGGGATGCCGAAGGTCGGGATACTGGTGCCGGGATTCCGACCTGTCTGGATTTCGGTGACGGTATTTGGACCGTCGGCATCCCGCATGCCAGGATGCCGACTACATCCTAGACAGATACTTTATTGCACAGGACTGTGACTTTTGGTCACAGGAGGTGATTTCTGCATCAGACAGATGGAAATGGGAGTCATGAATTGGTATTTGCTGGCCAAGATCCTAGATAATAACTACATGGCAGCAGTACATAATGGGAAACTAATATATTATCTGGTAATAGGCAGAAGATATACATGCCTTAAGAAAGTGAGGCTTGTGGAAATGAAATGTAATATAATTTAATTAAATTAGGTATTTAAATGAAAGGGTAGAGATTGAGATTCCCTATATTGGAAGGTGTGCCTCAATTTATGATATGCAGCTCTTCCTCTCAGTCCTGGAAAAGGGACTGAAAATGTCACCATACAATGAATAAAGGCAGCCATTACTATAGAATATATACTGTACAAACTGCTGCATGGATTTATCCATACATTCACATGATTTGTGTTTAAATCTAAAATCGAAAAGATATGAAAATGTTATGATTTTATGTGATACCTTGAGATTAACTAATAATGGCTACTTACGTCTGGATAGGTGGTAGAAAATTATTCCTTTTTTGCAATTTTGGAGACAAAAAGGACCATTACTTAGCTATGTGTGCACAAAAATGTAGACACTGGACAAAAATTGTTCAGAACAGTTGTTTCATTGGCTGATGTGAACATTTATTGTTCAGTGTATGGCCAGTTTCATGGTCGTTAAACAATGAGAGACTTGTGTTTCTTTTATGTGTTTATGTAATTTATACTTTTTTGACTACCAGTTTTGTTAAGATATTTTTATGAAATACATTTCCTTTTAGCGTTTGGTTATATTTTCCCTTTAAGGCACGCCCGTTAGTTTATTAATGAAGTGACAATAGACAGGTCAGAGTATACTCTAGATGTGAAAGTGACGTGTCACACATATGCAGTTTAATGTTTATAATGTTCACATGGCAGTGGTTGTGTCAGAGACTCTTCGTTGACAATATGAGGTAAATTTACTAAGAATCGTGTCTGGCCCGTGTTTGTCCATGTCAGCACTGGCTAGGTCTTCAAGCAAATAACAATCATCCGCTGTTCCCTTAGAGCAAGTGTGCTCATTGGTACTTAGGTTACTGTCTGGTTTTATGCTTGGGACAGTAAGGGCATATTGCAAATAAGATGGGTTCCACAAGGTAATTTACCTGGAGTATAGCAGCTGGCAAAGTAAGAGTTAATTGTAAGAAATATCAGGAGCTGAGGATGTGCTGGAATCACAGCAAGGCAATGTTTGTTTCTACAATCAATCTGGTGAAGGTGTGTACTGGAATCTGAAGCAAAGCAAAGTGCTGACAGACTTGCTAGATGAATTGTTTGACCAAGCTGCATCAGTAATAACAGCAGATACTATAACAAAGCACCAATGCTGTGACTTGAGTACAGGTCCAGGTATACATGAAACAGTTAGCAGCAGACTTGTCACTACAGGTACAGTTGGGGCAGGCTTGCTGATAATCTGTCTGCCTCTTCAGGGAGGAGACAGTCAGCTCGGCACAGCGGTGTGGAGGAAGGGGGCGTGACGCGATTACTAGGACGGGATGGAGGACACGGCTGCGCAATCGCGTCATCGTGGCCCTGCTCCCGCTACACAAAGCAAAGGTTACCGGCATTGTGTAGATGAGGGCGGGGCCACGATGACGCGATTCAGCGCGAATCGCGTCATCAGCTCTCCCGAACCAGCCACTTAAATAGAGGGTATGCGGTCGGGCTGCAGCGGCCGGGAGATTTGCCCGCTCTTCCGAGAGGTCGGGAGCGACACCCAATTTTCGGGAGGCTTCTGACCATTTCGGGAGGGTAGATAAGTATGAGTTGGGGTGAATATACTTTCTGCAATAGACAACCACTGATACACAAGCTGGGTTTGTGCACAGAACCAGGAATTGATGTGATTGAACTGGCAGGCTGAATCCACAGGAACTCGTTGGAACTGGACACAGGCCGGAGGTGACACCAAAAGTAAGCTGGAGGGTCTTGGCAAGGCACAGACACGGAACTGGGATGGACACAGGGCAGAATCCAGCAGGACACAGGAGCAGGACTGGCAGGGCCTACATACAAACGACAGGCAGGGTTCAAGGATGCAGGTATATAATGGCAGGATACAATGACACAGTAACAAACGGGAGGACTGGGAACCGTACAGGGTACAGCGACTACGTAATGAGCTCACTAGAATCAGGAACTAAAGACTATCACTGGCAGGCAGGAACTGACCAGAATCCCTGATGAAAGGGAGACAGACCAATCACCTGAGTCATCAGGCTGGAGTCAGGTAACGAGGTATTCCAAACAGGTGAGCTGCTACACGTAGCAGCCAGCACTCTAGTTACTAGCAAGTAGCCAGAATACAGACAGGAAAGAGCCGCAGCGGTGTCTAAGTTGCTAGGTAGCTGCTGAGAGCCAATCAGATAGCAAGCCGCCGAGGCCACACATAAAAATCTGTGTTTAAAGTTTAAACACGGGTAGGAACGATCGTACCCAGGGGGTTTTTAATAAAAGAAATTCAGAAATTGACTAAGCTCATGTGTTTGACGGAATAGTGTTTTCCAATGGTGTATGTGATCTTTTCTGCCCATGTTTCCTTAGCCCAACACTCCCGAACAAGCAGCCTGCACTTATCAGTGAGATACGTGCAGGCTGCTCGTGTGTATTAATGTTTAAATGAAAAAAAATCACGTGGGGTTCCCCTCCAAAGCATTTCCAGCCCCGGATTCCAGGAGCCAGTCCTGGTTCTAAAAATATGGGGGACAAGATGTGTAGGAGTCGACCGTATTTTATGAACCACCACTGGGCTCTGTGAGCAAGTCCTGGTTTTAAAAATATGGGGAAAAAATGGCGTGGGGTTCACTGTATTTTTAAAACTAGCACCGGACTCAGCCGGAGTGTAATGCCACAGCCAACGGAAGCTTTCACCGGGTCACCTTGGCCAAAGCATTAACACCTCAAATTAGTCACATCAGGATATTTTATCCACTACTTATTATCCCTCACTGTGGATTTTATGCTGCCATATACATGGGGCTCTGATAGCTGGATCAAGTTGTATGCCGGCGCCGCTGCAGTGGATCTCATAGCAAACACTGTAGCGTGAGCTACCTCATACCAACTAGACACCAGTGATACTTCAGGTTGTCCTTAGCCCCAATAGCCGGAGCTTAAACTATACCTTTGGGCACTCAGAACATCGCGGCTGCCTAAACCCAACCACAGCACTCATCCGAGTACATTGGAGACGAGCTGGACGCCGGCATTCCGGAGACAGGAGCTCTATACTTGGCTGGCCTATGGTCCACTTACATTCAGGACACTTGGAGTCTAACACCATCTACAATTGCTGGAGATTTATACCAAGTGAGGACAAACTATACAGATGTGGTAACTACTTATTCTTCAGTATTTTATGAGACTATATTAACTCAGTACGGGACATTGCTAAACTAGCCAGACTTGCTAGTAACATGGTTAATTGTTCTTATTTATTGTAATTTTTATTGTTGTATGTGCATTTAGTACATTTTACTTTTCTATGTGGGATTGTGATAAATAAATGTTATATATATAGTAAAACCTTCTTTGATTGGATTTAAAGGGTTCTGCATTCAGTTTATCAGTTTATATTATCTGTATACATTGCACAGTTTTCTTTAACAGGCAGCTGCACTCTGAACCAATCAATCAATTAGTTACACACTCCCAACAAGCATGAGCGCCAGTGTCAGTAACAATATTTTGTCCTCAAATTAGTCAACCCAGACTGGTTATCCTAGGTGAGGTGTGGACCCCACAATAAAGGGTCCCCCTCTCATGAGCACCCCAGGCCTAGGATGAAGCCCGGGGCTCTTCCCTGCACCCCTGGCCGGTGGGTGCAAGGGTAATAGTGATAATATTTAATGTATACTATTGTATTTTACAGTGGGACTACAGGTGCCAGCGTGCCTTCTCTTTGGCACTTGTGAAACTACAAGTTCCAGCAGGCGGCTGGCACTGGTAGTCCCACTGTAAAAAAAATAGCACAAAAATTACAGTACACACACACCGTGTAAAGTATAAGTTTATTACACACAAAACACACACATACATACTCACCTCCACAGTGATCAGTTCCCTTCTCCCGTAGTAATCCACGGTTATCACTGAAAAAAAAGAATTAATTACTCACCTACCTCCTGGCGTAGGTCAATCAACAGCCACACGTCTCACAGCCAATAAGTGGCTGCCTATTCTAGAGCTGCCTCTGATTGGCTGGTGGCCCAGCAAATGACGTTACCCACGAGGTCTCCGTCATTTGCCGGGGAAGAGATGTATGTGGAAACACCAACATCTCTTCAATGTCCACACTGGTCTGCGTTACTATTTTGTATGGCCAGGACTCTACTGGAGAAGAGGACCAACCTGTGCCTGGAGGTAGGTAAGTATATTTTTAGGGATAACTGTGGATTACTACTGGAACTTCAGCTCAGGCCTGGGGTGCTCAGGAGAGAGGGGACACCTTTATTGGGGGGTCCCCACCTCCCCTGGGCTCCCCGGCCTGGGCTGGCTAGTTTGAGGTGTTAATGCTTTGGCCAGGGTGACCCGGTGAAGAGGTCCCCTGGCTGTGGCATTACACTCCGGCCATTTTGAGTCCGGTGCTGGTTTTAAAAATACAGGGAACCCCACTCCATTATTCCCAATATTTTTAAAACCAGAACTGACTCACAGAGCCAGTGTTGGTTCATAAAATACGCAGGACCCCTACAAATTTTGTCCCCCATATTTTTAGAACCAGAACTGGCTCCTGGAGCCCAGGGCTGGTTATGCTTTTGGGGGGGAACACCACATAATTTTTTTTCTTAATTTTATACTTTATTCATTAGAGGCAGAAACATACATGGATCACACTGATCTGTGTATATTTCTGCTAGACATGCTGCTAAAATATATTTTTTTAGACGAGTTTACTTAAATTACACCTGTGATTTTATTAACGATTCTTGGTAAATTCCAGTGTTGTATTCCTGTCCATTGAAAGTACTGCCATGTTTAGACCATGATGTATTCTTTTCTATTTGTATTTACGGGTGTATTTTTGAATTTGGCAGTGTTCACTCTGAAAACACAGAAAAAACACCCGTTTTTGCCATAGTAAATTTCCGTGTTTGTAAAATTGCCAAAATACTCCTGTGACTGCAAATTTGGACCAACATGGAGCTTAGTAAATTTACCCCTATGAATGCAATATGACAATATGTTTCCCAGTGCTGTGCTATTTATGAGTCCAAAGAGAGCAAAGACAATTATATTATAATGAAAATGATCTGCTCTGATTAGCTGGTTTGAATTTAATTGTGACACTTACACAGATAAAAGGGCCTATTTACTATCACTAAGGGGCCTAATGCTAATTTATGCATGTTTCTAGTAACGGGCCCATTCATTATTAGAGGCACAATGGGGCCACCTAGTATTTAGCAAACTTAAGAAAGTTTGCATGGGGGAATCTACGCTATCTTCAGATGGCATTGGTTCCCAGAGCCCCACTCCTTCCTATGGGAAGGAGCAGAGTGTTGCGAAGACAGGGAGTAAGATAGGGGAGGGAGAATGACAGGGAGGCTACCCTGACTGCACGTCCCTGTTTAAAAGATAAATAACTTTTTCCTAGTTTAGCTGTTTTTGTATGGTCACACTATTGTAACAAATATGTGTAACACATTATGATTATTATTATTATTATTATCCTTTATTTATATGGCGCCACAAATGTTCTGCAGCGCCTTACATAGTACATAGAACTAATAGGTGAACAGGAAACAAGTAACTTACAGTACATTACAGTGCAGGACAAGGACACTGTCATTGCTGCAATAGCTATTAAAGCACTCACAATAAGCTGCCGGGAGTTGGCAGTCACGTGTTAGGTGCCCTTATGGGGAGTAAAGAGTAGAAGAAAATGTAAAGAGAAGCACATGAGGGAAGAGGTCCCTGCTCATGAGAGCTTACATTCTAAATCTTATGCACCGTATCCACTACGTGACATTACTGAGCGTTTGCACGATTACGACATCATAACCGTGCAATCGCTCAGTAATATGGCACAAATTGCGCACATTAATGCGCGCTCCCGCTGGTCGTTTCCGACATCAATCATCGCCCGAACATGCTGGTCAACCTGACGATAAGCCCTCCCTTTCATGCACCTGAGTGGTATTACTAAGGTGATTGAGCAACTACCAATATGCATCGCAACTAGGGGTGAGCGGGTTCGGATTTCTGAAATCCGAACCCCCCCGAGCCCCCCCGATCCGAGTCCGATCCGAATCAGGCTCGACTTTTCCCGCCTGACTCGGATCTGAAATCGAGGCAAAACGTCATCATCCCGCCTTCCGAGTCTCGCGGGTTTTGGATCCTATATAAGGTACCCACGTCGGCGCCATTTTCTCACTCGGCTGTGGACAGTGAAGAGGGAGGGTGGGAGTTAGGGCTGTGTAGTGTAGTGTAGTGTAGTACTGCTGTTGTCCACTACTTCAAAGTCCATAGGGGCTGGCTGTGTTGTGCTGTGCTGCTGTTGTTAATAGGGGCTGTGTCCACTACTTCAAAGTCCATAGGGGCTGGCTGGACTGTGTTGTGCAGTCAGTTCTCCATAGGGGCTGTGTCCACTCCAAAGTCCTGTGCAGTGTCCCAGTCCTAAAGGAGTGCTGCAGTGTTGTCCAGGGGGTGCTCTGTCCATCAGGGGTGCTCCCCCCAAGTGCTAAAAAAATAATATATTTTCTGTGTTTGTGAATTGTGTGCGCAGTAGCCGCACGTGCATCAACAAAGTAGTGCCAAGCGTGCGCCTGTGTCATAAGTAAAGGGCCGGCTGGCTTGACTGTTAAGGGTGCTGTAACCCCTGAAAGTACACTCCAGTCCAAACCAAAAAAAAAATTATTTTCTGTGTTTGTGAATTGTGTGCGCAGTAGCCGCACGTGCATCAACAAAGTAGTGCCAAGCGTGCGCCTGTGTCATAAGTAAAGGGCCGGCTGGCTTGACCGTTAAGGGTGCTGTAACCCCCGAAAGTACACTCCAGTCCAAACCAAAAAAAAAATTATTTTCTGTGTTTGTGAATTGTGTGCGCAGTAGCCGCACGTGCATCAACAAAGTAGTGCCAAGCGTGCGCCTGTGTCATAAGTAAAGGGCCGGCTGGCTTGACCGTTAAGGGTGCTGTAACCCCCGAAAGTACACTCCAGTCCAAACCAAAAAAAAAATTATTTTCTGTGTTTGTGAATTGTGTGCGCAGTAGCCGCACGTGCATCAACAAAGTAGTGCCAAGCGTGCGCCTGTGTCATAAGTAAAGGGCCGGCTGGCTTGACCGTTAAGGGTGCTGTAACCCCCGAAAGTACACTCCAGTCCAAACCAAAAAAAAAATTATTTTCTGTGTTTGTGAATTGTGTGCGCAGTAGCCGCACGTGCATCAACAAAGTAGTGCCAAGCGTGCGCCTGTGTCATAAGTAAAGGGCCGGCTGGCTTGACCGTTAAGGGTGCTGTAACCCCCGAAAGTACACTCCAGTCCAAACCAAAAAAAAAATTATTTTCTGTGTTTGTGAATTGTGTGCGCAGTAGCCGCACGTGCATCAACAAAGTAGTGCCAAGCGTGCGCCTGTGTCATAAGTAAAGGGCCGGCTGGCTTGACCGTTAAGGGTGCTGTAACCCCCGAAAGTACACTCCAGTCCAAACCCAAAAAAAAATTATTTTCTGTGTTTGTGAATTGTGTGCGCAGTAGCCGCACGTGCATCAACAAAGTAGTGCCAAGCGTGCGCCTGTGTCATAAGTAAAGGGCCGGCTGGCTTGACCGTTAAGGGTGCTGTAACCCCCGAAAGTACACTCCAGTCCAAACCAAAAAAAAAATTATTTTCTGTGTTTGTGAATTGTGTGCGCAGTAGCCGCACGTGCATCAACAAAGTAGTGCCAAGCGTGCGCCTGTGTCATAAGTAAAGGGCCGGCTGGCTTGACCGTTAAGGGTGCTGTAAACCCCGAAAGTACACTCCAGTCCAAACCAAAAAAAAAATTATTTTCTGTGTTTGTGAATTGTGTGCACTGTGGCTGCACGTGCATCAACAAAGGAGCAGCGCCAAGCGTGCGCCTGTGTCCCATAAGTAAAGAGCCGGCTGGCTCATTTCTTAAAGGGTGGTGTAACCCACAAAGTGCACTACTCTCCAGCAAAAATAAAATAATATTTTCTGTGTTTGTGTGCGCTTTAGCCGCACGTATATATATATCAATATAACATAAATGGAGGACCAAACTTTCTCCGATAAAAATAAAATAGGGAAAGATCAAGAACCACTTACTCCTAGTGCTGTTGCTGCTGCTGGGAGTTGTTCATCATCCCAGAGAGGAAGTAGGAACATCACTACTTTTACTAAACAATTGACCCTCCAACAGTCCCTAGCGATGAGGATGAAGTACGACAGCAGTCATCCTGAAGCAAAACGTATAACTGAGGCCTTGACTGCTATGTTGGTGTTAGACGTGCGTCCGGTATCCGACATTAGTGCAGTGGGATTTAGACAATTGATGGAGGTAGTGTGTCCTCGGTTCCAAATCCCGTCTAGATTCCACCTGCATCCTCAAAGCAGCAGCGACAAGTGTGCGTCTGTCTGTTAAAGGGTGGTGACACCCTCAAAGTGTGCTACACAAACAATTAAAATATTGTTCTTTTTTTTTTGGTCTTTGTGAAATGTGTGGGCTGTAGCCGCACCTGCATCCTTAAAGCAGCAGCGACAAGCGTGCGTCTGTCTGTTAAAGGGTGGTGACACCCTCAAAGTGTGCTACACAAACAATTAAAATATTGTTCTTTTTTTTTTGGTCTTTGTGAAATGTGTGGGCTGTAGCCGCACCTGCATCCTTAAAGCAGCAGCGACAAGCGTGCGTCTGTCTGTTAAAGGGTGGTGACACCCTCAAAGTGTTCTACACAAACAATTAAAATATTGTTCTTTTTTTTTCGGTCTTTGTGAAATGTGTGGGCTGTAGCCGCACCTGCATCCTTAAAGCAGCAGCGACAAGCGTGCATCTGTCTGTTAAAGGGTGGTGACACCCTCAAAGTGTTCTACACAAACAATTAAAATATTGTTCTTTTTTTTTCGGTCTTTGTGAAATGTGTGGGCTGTAGCCGCACCTGCATCCTTAAAGCAGCAGCGACAAGCGTGCGTCTGTCTGTTAAAGGGTGGTGTAACTCTCAAAGTGTTCCATAAAATAAAAAACTATTTTTTTAATGTGTTTGTGACTTGTGTGCGATGTAGCCACACTTGCATCCTCAAAGCAGCAGCGACAAGCGTGCGTCTGTCTGTTAAAGGGTGGTGACACCCTCAAAGTGTGCTACACAAACAATTAAAATATTGTTCTTTTTTTTTCTGTCTATGTGAATTGTGTGGGCTGTAGCCGCACCTGCATCCTTAAAGCAGCAGCGACAAGCGTGCGTCTGTCTGTTAAAGGGTGGTGACACCTCAAAGTGTTCTACACAAACAATTAAAATATTCTTCTTCTTTTTTCTGTCTTTGTGAATTGTGTGGGCTGTAGCCGCACTTGCATCCTCAAAGCAGCAGCGACAAGCGTGCGTCTGTCTGTTAAAGGGTGGTGTAACCCTCAAAGTGTGCTCCACAAACAATAAAAATATTCTTTTTTTTTTCTGTCTTTGTGAATTGTGTGGGCTGTAGCCGCACTTGAATCCTCAAAGCAGCAGCGACAAGCGTGCGTCTGTCTGTTAAAGGATTACATCGGTGACAGCATCCAAGTAGGCATGTCAGACAGTCCGTACCTGTACTGGCAGGAAAAAGAAGCAATTTGGAGGTCCCTGTACAAACTGGCTCTATTTTACCTGAGTTGCCCCCCCTCCAGTGTGTACTCCGAAAGAGTGTTTAGTGCAGCCGGGAACCTTGTCAGCGAAAGGCGTAGGAGGTTGCTTCCACAAAATGTGGAGAAGATGATGTTCATAAAATGAATTATCAACTCTTCCAGGGAGACCAGCCTCCAGAACGTACAGAGGGACCTGTGGTTCCAGCAGGGACGAATTAATACTCTGTGAGGATGAGGATGTACACACTGAAGAGGGTGAGGAATCGGTGGATGAGGAGGATGAGGATGACATCTTGCCTCCGTAGAGCCAGTTTGTGCAGGGACAGATAAATTGCCAGCTTGTTTTGTGGGGGCCCAAACGAACCAATCATTTCAGCCACAGTTGTGTGGCAGACCCTGGTGCTGAAATGATTGGTTTGTTAAAGTGTGCATGTCCTGTTTATACAACATAAGGGTGGGTGGGAGGGCCCAAGGACAATTCCATCTTGCACCTCTTTTTTTTCTTTGCATTATGTACAGTTTGGGGCCTAGTTTTTCAATGCCATCCTGTCTGCCACTGCAGTTTCACGCCTAGATGGGTCACGTGTTTGTGCCGCCCACTTGTGTCGCTTAGCATAGTCATCCAGCTACCTCGGTGCAACCTTTTGGACATAAAAACACTATTGTGAGGTGTGAGGTATTCAGAATAGACTGGAAATGAGTGGAAATTAAGGTTATTGAGGTTAATAATAGCATAGGAGCAGAAAAACCTACAAATTCTGTGATTTTAGCTGTTTTTATGCTTTTTTTCAAAAAAATACAGATCCAAAACACAAAACCCAGAACCCAAAACACGCAAGGGTGGTTTTGGCAAAACCAATCCAGATCTAAAACACGAAGAAAGATCCAGATCCAAAACCAAAACACAAAACACGAAAAGTGGCCGGTGCACACCCCTAATCGCAACCTGACGATAACGTCAGGATGAGCATGTTAGGGGATGATTGATGTGCCTACACTGAGCGACTGATCTTCAGTGTAGGCATATCACAGATTGTGAAACGACTGCATGATTACAATATCGTAATCGTGCAGTTGTTTCAAAGTCTGCTAGTGGATGTGCCCCTTAGATGTCTGAGAAGTTGATTTTATTTAATAGGATGTTACATTCTGCAATTCAGACTGCTTCTGCCCAGTTTTAAGGGTGACATTTTCCTCCTGCAGTCTTATTGCACAAAAATGGGGACAAGGATTGAGCTGGTTGTAAGCGACATAATGAGAAAGCAATGAAGGGTTGAGCAATAGGTTTTGGTTATGGTTGACAAGTTAATGTACAGTTCGATGATTCCTGCTGGCTGCTAACGCTTTCAGAAAAACCTCTTCCTTCTAATCCCTGACCAATTATGTTATTGACTACCCAATGAAGATGAAAAATAAGGTGACAGACCTAAGGATTTGAGTGTAAGCCATTAAACCATGACTGATCATTTCCTGGGATTCAGAACCATCATACGTTTTTTACACTAAAGTGTCCAGGAGAGTAATAAAATAAATCATCACCACTCTGTAATGGATTTACAAGTCAGCATATCAGGTTTTACAAATCCAGCAGTCTCAGGGCACTCACTCCAAGTCTATGCAAATAAACCCTTAATTACACATTTATGTGAGTGTCCCTGTGTATGTAACCTATTATTCCCAATGTCCCACACACCGGAAAGAGAAAAATAAGCTAATACTTCCTGCAGCTCGATGATCACCAAGTATCTTTTTCTACAGTCACTTTAAGAGTGGTTTAATAAGGAGGGAGATAGCCAGCAGGGCCACATTATTAACAATGATCTTTTATATTGCACCTGACCTATATCAGCATATTGTATTGATAGTGTCTTATACACTATCCAGAATGTGACTATATATTTTCACTAGATCTGTTTATGCCAGTTAACACTGTACACATTAAGGACCTAATTCAGAGATGGAAGGAATTTCAGAGCTGCAGACTAGCGGCTTTGCAATTCCTTCCATCTAAAATGTTAATGGAGAAGAAGGTGTCTGTAAGAAACAGAGACCTCCTTGCTGCATCTGCAGCAAGGAGATCACCATCGCAACCATCTGTCTCGATGGTTGCTCCTTTGGCCAGGCTGCGGATGCTGAAGCTTACAGCAGCCTGAGTGGGTCCTGGTCACTTTCAAGGTCAGGAAATCTGCATCCACTGACGCAGACTCTGGCCTTGTCCCTCCCGGTAAACGGCCCCATTTTTGGGCACAGTGGCTAGCCGCACTCGTGCTATGACCCCCAAACATGCTGCGGCTTGGGAGGTTCTGCACATGTGCAGAACGGGTCCTGCACATGCATTGACCCCAAAACAATGGAGATGTGCATTAACCATCAAGCCATCACGTTAGTGTACATCTCTGAATCAGGACCTATGTATGAGAGAACCAAATAGACCACTTTGCAGCGGCGCTGTCCGGCAGGCCCCTGCCAGTCAGATGTCAGCGCTTCCGCGTCAGGTGGCTTTCATACCACCTGACACGGAAGTGCTGGCAGCTGAATCGGCAGTGGACGGGCTGTGCACAACCCTCCCAGAGGGAGCTACACAGAGGGAAGCATTGCCGGAGCCGGGCTGCACCTTCCGGCTCACGGACGGAGGCGGGCACAGGAGCGGGGATACAGGTAAGTGTTTTTTTTTTGTTTGTGTATTTTGTGTTGTATATGTAGGGGGCACTGCTGGGAGAGGCACTACTGGAGGGCACTATATTGGGGGCACTTCAAGGGGGGACCACTAGTGGAGGCACTGTCACTGCTGGGGGTCACTGCTGGGGGGAGGCACTGCTGGGGGAGGCACTACTGGGGGCACTGGCACTGCTGGGGGGTACTATCTAATGAGCACTACTGGGGGCACTAAAAAGGGGCACTGCATAGGGGGGACTACTACTGGGGGCTCTGGCACTGCTGGGGGGCACTACTGGGGTACTATATAAGGGGCACTAATGGGGGCACTGCATAGGGGGGACAACCACATAAGGCACTGCATAGGTGGGTCTACTACTGGGGGCATTATATAAGTGGCACTACATAGGGAGGACTACTACTGGGGGCAATACATAAGGGGCACTGCATAGGGGGAGGACTACTGGTGGCAGTATATAAGGGGCACTGCATAGGGGACAGGACTACTACCCCAGGGGGCACTATATAAGGGGCAATACATAGGGAGAACTACTACTGGGGGCCTCTTTCGTGCGCAACTACTTATATATGTGTGTGTGTGTGTGTGTGTGGACATATATATGGAAACCCCTCCCTGAGAATCCTGCGTTTGCCCCTGAGTACTGTAATGTAACTGCTCATTTCAACCTCAAACAATACACAAAGGACCTCATTCAGAGGCGCTCCGCAAAAAGCGAGCGCTCGCTCTGAATGAGGGCGGGCCGCTTTTTTTTTAAACCGGCCTCCTGGCCACTTGCTAAGCTGTGGGTGACAACCCACAGGCTTTTGCGAGCGGCCAGGTGATGGTTGCGATTATCGCGACCATCTTGCTTGCAACGAGACCCTTGTGGTTGGGTCTCGTCTGCCGCAAGCCCCAATGAGCTTCCTGCTCAAATAGAGAAGGAAGCTCACTACTGACTTCACAAGTGATGTCAATAGTGCCACCCACAAAAGGGCAGCCGTTCCTTCATGAACGCATCCGTTTGTCCAGCCACCCCCCCTCCCCGCCTACAAAACAGGGCGAGCTGTCGATCAACATCGACAGTCGCCCCGTTTGTAGCGAGCCCCGGAGCGAGTGAATTTCTCACTCGCTACAGGGCTTGCACACTCGTACGGAGTTACAACTACAGGGGGACACAAAAGGCACAGGGGGAAAGGAAACAAAGGACAAGAGTATATTACAGTTATATAGAGAAAAATGGAAAAAGGGTCCTGCACATGCATTGACCCCAAAACAATGGAGATGTGCATTAACCATCAGCCATCACGTTAATGTACATCTCTGAATCAGGACCTATGTATGAGAGAATCAAATAGACCACTTTGCAGCACAGCTCCTGATACTTGAGTATCAATACAGTCTCATAGCAGCACACCTCAGCTATCTGTATCGCACACACCCTGTTAGCGCAGTACCAACACATATACCTCAGAGTCTACTGCATTGCCAGACATGAGAGGGCCGGCATGGAGTCTGCACATGGACCCTCTCCTCTCTTAATCTGCCCCTGCCTCTTATTACAGAAGTTTTATCCAAAGTACTGTAATGTAACCTGCTCATTTCAACCTCAAACAATACACAAAGGACCTCATTCAGAGACGCTCGCAAAAAGCGAGCGCTCGCTCTGAATGAGGGCGGGCCACTTTTTTTTTAAACCGGCCTTCTGGCCACTCGCTAAGCTGTGGGTGACCACCCACAGCTTTTGCGAGCGGCCAGGTGATGGTTGCGATTTATCGCGACCATCGTGCTTGCAACGAGACCCTTGTGGTTGGGTCTCATCTGCCGCAAACCCCAATGAGCTTCCTGCTTAAATAGAGAAGGAAGCTCACTACTGACTTCACAAGTGATGTCAGTAGTGCCACCCCACAAATGGCAAGGCGTTCCTTCAGGAACGCCTCCGTTTGTCCAGCCACCCCCCCTCCCCGCCTACAAAATGGGGCGAGCTGTCGATCAACATCGACAGTCGCCCCGTTTGTAGCGAGCCCCGGAGCGAGTGAATTTCTCACTCGCTACAGGGCTTGCACACGCGCACGGAGCTACAACTACAGGGGGAACACAAAAGGGACAGGGGGAAAGGAAACAAAGGACAAGAGTATATTACAGTTATATAGAGGAAACATGGAAAAAAGTTAACGGACAAAGATAACAGAAAAAAGTCAGTATATGAAGTGTAGGGTAAAATGATGCAGCATTGTTAAAAATATGTTTACATTGTGTATGTTTATTAAACAAGAGCAATATAGTTTAACAATTGTGAAACATGTTTGTAATAATGTTATTAATTTTATTTGACTAATCTTTTAGAATGTAATGAACAGTTGCACTTGTTTTGTATTCTGTTTTATATTGAGATTAATTGAATAAGTATTAAATATTATTATCAGAAACCGTGAGTTGAATTATATTTATTGAATTCTGGACATTTAGGCGCTCCCTACTCTAATACTGCATCAGGAGGTTCTACCCATTATTTCATTGCCAACAGAATATTGAGGAAAAAATACTTTTCTTCAGATGCACTGACTTATAGACCTTTATTGATGGTCATGGTGGGGGGCTGCTGACCTCTTCAATGGTTTGGGGTTACTGGCTTCTCTGATGGTCATGAGTGCTGGCCTCTCTGATTGTTGTGCCTCTGGGGTGTGGGTTTTGGGGGCACACTCCCCTCTCCGATGGTGGTAAGGGGGCTTCACGCGATGACTTTGTAGTAAACCATATGCCACATATGCTGTTGATGAAGAGGCGTGTGCATCACAAGATTATGTGGGAATACAATGTGTCCATCTGTAATTACTTCCAACACTGCATTGGCCCCACTGTCTGAAATTATTCAGCTTTCTGTCAACTAGTTTTTCTAAATCCTTTGCCATTTAGATTTTTCTCAATTGTTAAACTCTCTCTAGGCTGATGTCAGCCTAATTCATACACAGCTAACACTATAACTTATCTAAAATAAAGACAATGAGTTTATTGCCAGGGAAAAAGGGTCACCTTTATTTATTTATTTGTTTAAAGGTAATAGGTATGGTGGCGAAGAAAGAACGGGCCCTACATACAGTGAACGATCTGTTCCCAATCTGGTAAATGGGGGCCAACTGCCAGCCCATAGCAAATAATACTCCAACCAAGATGGGGGCCAACTGCCGGCCCATCACTAACCACTCAAGGTATCCAACTCCTCTCCCAATACACAACAAGCCACCTGGACAGGTGATGCTGGCTGACCCCCAGTAGGGTAGAATCTGCCTAACCCCGCATATTGGCGGGGGTCGCACCTCAAAGCCTAAAAAAAGACTGTAACTGATTCCTTTCTATACTACAAAAAAAGTCATCAATCACAACCGAAAAAAAGAAAACAAAAATAAAATAATAAGGAGAGGATTGGAGGAACTTCCAAAGAGCAATAGACCTCCCAGACCTAGAAACAGCAATCTGTAACACTGTGCCACACCCCCGGCTACAGGCCTGGGTTTGAGTCGCTACCACCCATTGTCGCACATAAACGGCCCCTGCCTGTCAATCACTTTGCACAGTGCTGATATCACTGTGAGCGATATCAGTAATGAAATGTGACATATACGGAATGTGTCTCAGATGCCTGCGCAGATTACCGATAATTGCTCAACTGTTTAAACATCAGCATTGCGTCCATCTCTGAATTATGCTCATAGAACATACACAGAAACTACAGAGAAACAAAAGAAGAAAAAACAAGCAAAATACTTACAGCACGAACATTACATAACATGGCCTACAAGCTATATAACCAATGCTGCACATCAGGGGCGTATCTATAATGGGTCCAGGGTGGGCCCACACCGCACACCCTGCACACATATTATCTAATACTTACCTCTCAGAGGTCTCGCGTCGGGTTTCTCAGCCCTGCACAAAACGCCGGAAAATGGCAGCCGCGGCCATTTTTCAGCATTTTGCACATGTGCAGTGAGCAAATCGCCAGGAAAATGGCCATTTCCCAGATGACCTGTGCATGCGCAGCAGCCTCTGGGCACACTCTGGTGCCCAGAGTCTACTGATGCAGCGGTCGATGGTTAGACGCGTCAGTCTGCTGCCGGCCACCGGGGAGAGAGGAGGGGGCCCCAGGCTCTCCTCTCTTAATACGCCCCTGCTGCACAGTTATAATATCGACACAAGCAGCACCGGCTGAATGCAAAGATTTTTTACCACTGTTGACAAAGGAAGGTAGATGATGGTATACGTGAGGGAAGGGCATACATATGAGGAAAGAGGGCCCTGCTTGTGTGAGAGCTTATTTTATAATCTAACGGGGAAGGGCAGACAGGAGTGACACTGAAGGAGAGACAGTCAGAGTGGAATATTGGGCACTGGGTTATGCTGCGTACACACTTGTCGATATATAGTTTATTTGATCGACAAACTATATTGGGAGTCCATTGGTGGGTGAGCACACCCAATATGACTGTGAATGACATCGTTCACAGACATTCTGGACCTCATTCAGAGTCGGTCGAAGCGGCCGCACGGTCGTACGCCACTGATGTTCGCTATACTGCGCATGCGTAAAGTTCGCAATGCGCGCGCGCAAACTAGCCACTATGATCAGAAATTTCTCTCTCCTTGATCACAGCCAGGTCGGTAGTTTGAGTGACAGATTGAGGCGTTTGTGCTTGAAAACGGGGGAGTGGAGATCTGAACGCAGGCGTGCCTAATTATGCGAATGTGGTTTTATGGGAGTGCATATGGTTTATGGGAGTGCATAATTAACAAAGTAGCGTCATGGCACTTGTGACATGGGAGGTTTTTACACTGACATGATCGTAGAGCTTAAGACAGGGTATGGTCAACCTTAAGCTCTACGACCAGTTCCGATGGTTCCCGATGGTCTCGATTAATCCTTATATGCCCGGAGATGATGTGCAATGCGTACGAGAAGGGGGCATATTTTTTTGAATTCCGGCCGCTTCCTCCCCTTGGTCGGCCAGCTACCGATCCGAATTTAGGGACGCAACTTGCGAGGGAATCATTTGCATATCCGGCCCCTTTTCCCGTACGACCGTGCGGCCGATTCGACCGACTCTGAATGAGGTCCTCTGTATCAGGTCAGCTCAGATGACCCGCCAACCGCCCATATACTTGTTGCAAAGACCACCGACACTAACATCTCAACTGGGCGGGCAAATTTAAATGCCCACCCCATTGTGATGTCAGCCCAGACATATTGAGAGGCCAATTTGTGAGTGTGTATAGCTTACCAATCGGCCGCTGTGACGGCAGATCGGAGTGCTGACCGATCCATCATTTCAGTGCGTACCCAGCATTAGGATGAAAGCTGGAAGGCGTTTGAAGCTTTGGAGAAAGATGGAGATTTAGATGGGAAGAGAGCAGGGCCAGATTAAAGGTTTGTGCGGGCCCCAGGACAACTAACTTGTGGGGGCCCCTACCAATACTGACATGGGCGGGATGCAGGAGAATGCCTACTCTTCCAGGGATGCAATGGGTTACCCGAACAATCGGAAGCCTCCCGCAACTTTCAGGAGAGTAGGCATGTATGTGAGGAAGCTATGTATGGGGGTCTCTTGGACGACCAGCCCAGCCACACTAATGCTAATCCAACACTGAGGTGCCCATCCACTAGACGACAGGCAAAAGACTGCACGGGTTACAGTAATTTGTCTGCCTGTTGGTGCATACACACCAGTGGCGGGCTGGGCCGGGGGGCAGGGTGCCATATGCCCCCGGGCCGCATCATCATGCGGGCCACGGGCCGCGGGCAGTCTGCGTCACTGTGACACAGACTGCACCGCGTGTGTAGCATTGACCGGACGGAGTTCGGTCAGCGCTACACAAGTGACAAACACACAGCCGCCGGCTTCGGCAGCTGTGTGTTTGTTTTGATCAGCAGCCAATGAGAGTCTGTCAGACTCTCATTAGCTGCTGCTGCGCCCACTGCAGGAGCCGCTCCATCTTCCGGCTCCTGCAGTGGACAATGGGAGAGGCGTCATGACGTCATATGATGTGTCTCCCATAATGCAGAGCGGCCCGGCCCGGGAAGGACAGACGGAGGACCGGATGGCGACGGCGGGAGCAGGGATTCAGGTAAGTGTTTTTTTTGTTTTGTTTTTTACTACGTGTGTCTACTGAGGGGGAGGCTGGCACTACAAGGGGAGACCACTACTTGGGGCACCACAAGGGGGGAACCACTACTGGAGGCACTGCAAGGGGGGACTACTACTAATGGGGGCAATACAAGGGGTGGACTACTAATACTGGGGGCACTACAAGGGGGGGGCTACTGGTGGCACTACAAAGGGGGAACCACTACTGGACTGGGGGCACTACAAGAGGGAGGGACTACTATTGGGGGCACTACAAGAGGGAGACTACTACTGGGGGTACTACAAGGGGGAGATCACTACTGGGGTCACTACAGGGGGGGACACTACAAGGAGGGACCACTACTGGGGATTATAACTGGGGGGACTACAACTAGAGGGACTACTACTGGGGGCACTACAAGGGGGGAACTACTATTACAAGGGGGGCTACTACTACTAGGGGCACTACAAGGGGAGAGGACAACTACTAGGGGCACTGCATAGGGGGGAGGGGACTACTATAGGGGGGAGGGGACTACCACTGGGGGCACTGCATTGAGGGACCACTGCTGGGGGCTCTATAAAAAGGGCAATACTGGGGGTACTGCATAGGGGGGAGACTACAACTGGGGCCACTATTTAAGGGGCACTGCATAAGGGTTACCACTATTGGGGGCACTGCATGGGGTGTGGACTTCTACTGGGGGCACTATATAAGGAGCACTGCATAGGGGGCACCACTAATGGGGGCACTATATAAGGGGCTTACTACTGGGGGCACAAGGGGCACTGCACAGGGGGGACCACTACTGGGGACACTGTATAAGGGGCAATGCATAGGGGGATCACTACTGGAGGACTGCATAAGGGGGTCCTCTCCTGGGGCACAGGGGGGCACTGCATATGGGCACCACGACGGGGCTGTTCCTAATCTTTATTTTTACATTAATCCCATATGGACCCGCCTCCTCCCTGGAACACTTGAGGGGGGGCGCCGTAGCACGCACATTCTTCGGACACCCTGGCTACACGCTACCCTCTGCCAGGGCCGCCTGCAGGCATTTTCCCCCCAGGCTAAAAGTTGCCAGCCAGCCCCTGATACACACAGTCAGATTTGTTGCCAGATATGAATGATAACGATTTTAAAAATCATTCATAGCTGAAAGAAAATCTGACATGTGGGCCTGCAACGATGAACGATGCGCGTTCCCGCATGTCAGATAACGACGTCTGTGTTTGCAGTCAGATTTTGATGATTTAATTCATTTTAATACAGTCTGAAATCGTTCAATCGTTAAAATCATTGGTAAAATCGTTCAATCGTTCATCTGACAGATCTGACAATTGTGTATGCACCATGTGATGGGCCTTCACTGAACAAGCAGTCATTCAGTGAAGGCACATCAGTCATCTGCAAACATGTTGAACCTGACGATATCGTCAGATTGTTCAACATAGTTGTACGATGATAGATGCCTAATCGACCAGCGGGAGCGCGCATCGCTGGTCATTTTAGATGTTTTTTAAACAATCTGCAAATGATTTTCAAACAATTATAGAACGATTATCGCTCAATTTAATCGTCTAGTGGATGTGTGTCTGAAGAGTGTTTAAATAATTCTTCAGCATGTTACCATCTTTTTCTCATACTTACCCACTTCCCAGAACCTCACGATTTTTTGGGTACACCCCGTGCCCCGGGAAGTGTAAGCACTTCCCGCACATCCCGCCCGGTTCCTTGTGACATGGACAGAATGGGGAGAATCTTGCTGTCAATCCGCATTCCGTGAGTAGGGGGCGGGGGATTGTGACGTGATTCTATAATAATTGCGTCATTTGCCCCCGACCCTTATTCAGGGGTGTTGGAATGATTTCATGTTGGGGGGCAAATCGTTTCGGTGCCCACCCTTCCTCCCTCTCCCCTCCTCCCTCCCTCTCTTACATGAGCAGCTGCCGCGTAGAGTTAGGGGTTGCACAGCACCTGCACTGCACGGAGGAGGAGGTGTAATGTGCCGTGTTTTAACTTAACGACTGCACATTACACCTCCTCCTCTCCCTTCGTGTTTGATGGGTGGTGCGAGCCGCCCCCTTGCCCCCCCATTCCTACGGCCATGCCCTTATTCAAATATACACATCGCCCACCTGAATAGAGATGCGTATGGAGGAATATATTTATTTAGTTCTGTACACGGAATGTGGGAGCAAATATAGCCTCGTGCCAGAATGATGTCAGTATTTTCTATTGGATTGATATTCCACATTCTTAAGAATATTGGTTTAGCCCACAAAATGGCTGACATATTCACAAAGAGAGATTTAAAATAATGTTCAAACATTTCTAATTACCAG
Source organism: Taudactylus pleione (assembly GCA_031769625.1). Lineage (NCBI taxonomy): Eukaryota > Metazoa > Chordata > Amphibia > Anura > Myobatrachidae > Taudactylus > Taudactylus pleione. The sequence goes on from JAUIMM010000119.1 coordinate 16,328,498, forward strand.
CTAGCACATGTCTTGTATTTTAGCCCTGTCTCTGGATTCAGTTTATTCCATGACAGAAGGTGATACAGTTTGTCAGTGTTGTAGATTCACACAATGATAGAATCTGGATGATTGCAACAGAAGTAAAATGAGTAACACCAGTCTTCGATTCTACTTCCTTTTTAAGCAAAAGAATTTTAGTCAAAGTTCTATGGACGTCTGCTTTCAGGGCTGTAATAATGTGTACAAGGTGTTTATAACAAGGTCAGATCAGATGGTTTTCTCAGCAAAGAGATCCATCAGCAGTATGTTTGATCACAGAGTTCACCTTTGGACGCAGCATAAAGCTACACTTGGACAGAGAGCAGATGGAGTATGTTTATGTGATGTAAGCCACTTGATGGATGAGGTGAACTGATAAGGGAAGGAAAGAGAAGATTAACAATGAAGGAATTTGAGACCCCTCCTCCTCCTTTGTAATCAGTGTTGTTCTACACTGTGACTAAAGGTACAAACAGAAGAAAGGATTCATCCTGGATGTATTTCATTAACATGTTCAAAGGAGGCTATGTCATGAAAAGCCGACTTTTACTGCAGCTGCGGTAATATGATGTTTGTCTGTCACCCTGGCCTCTGTAACACAATATTAGCATTAATGACATTTGGGTTTTGTGGTTTGTAGCCGTGGTGATCATATTTTTGTCTTCATTTTGTGGCAACCTTAGGGAAAGTGGGCGGGCTGCTGGGTGTGGTGCGTCATTGCGGTCCCACACTCAGCTACATAATGCCACAATGCAGGGGCGGATTGGGATGGAAAACCAGCCCGGGAAGTTTATGGAAGCAGCCCTAATGGGGGGGTGGGGTCTATCAAGAGGGGTGGGATACTCCCTCCTCATAGGGCCTGATTCTTAGTTGGAGGCAGTCGCGGCCTTACGTGCTTCTTTTGATGCAGTTGCATCTGCGACTTTATGCTAATGCAGCTACAGTGCTGAGACACTCACTGACAGTGTCTACAGATACTGTAATCATGCTTTGTGTGTCTTTAGACGCCACCAGGAGTCGCACCATTGAATCTTTCACCAGCCCTATGATAGGTGCAGATCATCCGTCTGTGTATGGCCTCCAATGTGAGCAAATCAGTGTCTCTGGGCCTGATTCAGACCCGGTCACAAGCGCTGTGCACTCGCAACCGGGTCGATGGTGGGCCAGTGCGCATGCAAAGGCTTATGGGAGGAGCTGCTGCGGGTGGGCATGCGCAGCAGCTCCCCCGTCGGACATTTTTATTTAACTACATCTAGTAAACGCTGCCCGATCGGAGCCGATCGCGGCAGCGGCCAGCACTGCAGAACACACACAGGGACAGGCCCAGCGGGAAACGGCCCAGTGTACCGGCGGCCCAATCCGCCCCTGCCACAATGAGCATCGTGAAGGGGATGTAGTCAGGAAGCAGACGGTCTAAATGCCGACCGCCGGCTTTCCGACTGTCTAATCCCGGCAAAGTACTAATAACAGGCATCGAAATCCTGACGCCTGTCATTAGACCTACGCCGGGAGACCGAAGACCGGCATACCAAATAAAGGTAAAAGCCGGGCGCGGACAGCCGCGGGGGGAGGGTTAGGTTTTAGGGCTCCCGGGGGACTTAGGGCTAGGCACCCCCCCCGGGAGGGATAGGTGTAAGCTAGGCGAAGGGGGGGTTAGGGTTAGCCCCCCCCTGGGGGGAATTTAGGGTTAGGCACCCTCTCGGGAGACTTAGGTTTAGGCTACGGGGACAGGGGGGTTAGGTTTAGGCACTTAGAGGGGAGGTTAGGGTTAGGCATTTGGGGGGGAGGTTAGGGTTAGGCTCCCCTAAGGGAGGGTTAGTGTTAGGGGGAAAATAGGGTTAGTATACTTACCTTATTAGCGATCGGGATCTTCACCTCTGCCGGGCTTCCACTGTTGTTATTTGAACCGCCGGCCAGCAGTATTACCTACTACACCCTTGTGAAGTGGAGGTTTGAGCCATGATGACTAGATTCAGCGTGAATTGCGTCATAGCCCACCCGGACAGGCGACCACTTCAATCCGTACATAGGCTTCAGGACACTAGCCCACTCTTTCGGGCGGCCAGGAGCTCCTCCCAGTTTTTGGGAGCATACCAGCCGTTCTTCTTGTAGAGAAGACAGGTATGCCGTGGGGGCTGACGTAGGGTTGCACGCAAGTCACATTGCATGCTCGGCTCTAAATGCACATTTTAGTCCATATGCAGTGTTGCATGCATTTATTTGACCGCTCCGCCACCAGCCGTCATCACTATCAGCGAGCATTTGCCCATACCTATCCTTTGTGCCAGAGATCCAACTGAAAACAGATGGAGATCTGCGCACGCATTACCCGCAGTTGGGTCTTCATGCCTTTCACACATCTCAGTGCACATAGGCCCATTATTGCCCAGTTATGCACTTTCAGTCAAAAGTGGAGATTTGGCTCAGACGCATTTGCAGTGTGACAGATTGAAAGATCCATTTGCAAAACAGACTTGCGTTCAGCACTAAATGAGCCCTGTAGTCTGTAGTTCTTCGGATGACACAGTTTGTAGGTTTTTTAATGTATCAGCAGTAAAATAAAAAGAATTAAAAAAACAAGCTGCATTGTAATGACTTTTCCAGGTGTAGGCTACAATAGACCTTTTCTTGACACACATTAGGGGCCTGATTCAGAGCCGGACGCTATTTGCGGTCGTTCGTTCAAAAAAAGGGGTGGCTATTCAAATGAACCGTTCGCTCTTTGCGGTCTGTTCACGCCTCTAGGTCTGAACGAGCGAACAAAACTTGCGGTCGTTTTTTGGGAAACTACGACCCCTGGCCGCTCGCATCCTACGTCATGTCCGCTATTTATTAGATTAATCGAGTACATCGACCAGGGTATGAGCTGCTCGCTATTCTTGTGGTTGGTTTTTGCTACCACAATTTTGCGAGCAGTTCTGGCTATAAAATAACCCAGTGACGTGCACAATGACGCTGCTGTTTTAATTATGCACACCCATAAAACGCCCGTTTTGACCTTTAAGCACGCCTGCGATCGGATCTCCACTCCCCGTTTTCAATCACCTTCCCTTGTTACCACCCACATACGCCTCCTCCTGTCACTCAAATTATCAGGCATTCGCTATTTTGCGAGCACATGAATTTCGGCCGCACTGACTGGTTCGCGCATGCGTATAACGATCCATACGCATGCGCAGTTGGGCAAACATCGCTCGGAGCGAACGAGCGGCCGCTTACGAGCGGCTCTGAATCAGGCCCTAAGGCCCTCATTCAGAGGCGGTTGTTAGTTGCAAGCGGTCGCACTGAATCAGGGCGGCCGCTTGCATCCTGAACGACCGTCTCCTTGTTGATCACTAAGCTGTGGGCTACCACCCACAGCTTAACGACCGACCAGGTTGATGGTCACGATGGTGATCACCATCGCGACCATCGAGACTTACGACCAGACCCTAAGGTTGGGTCTGGGCACTCGTAAGCCCCAGGGAGCTTTCTGCTCTGATGGAGCAGGAAGCTCCCCACAGACATCACTGATGATGTCAGTGCGGCCACCCACAAAACGGTAGGCGTTTGTTAAGGAACGCCTCCATTTTGGAAAACACCCCCCTGGCTCGCCTACCAAACGTGGCAAGCTGTCGATCAACATCAACAGCCGCCCCTTTGGTAGCGAGCTCCGGAGTGATTGAGTTTCTCTGTCACTCCGGGGCTTGCGCACGCGCAGTGCGGCCGCTGCGCATGCGCAGGACTAACTATCGAGTCGGTTATGAGCGCATCGGCGCTTGCGACCGACTCTGAATAAGGTCCTAAATACTGCTACATCATACACATAAGATTGTGTCACCATTTTCATATTCCAAAATAATAATTAAACCAAGTAGATCAATTGGAGGTTCCAGGAGATATAGCAAATGCAGCGTGGAGCGTAATAAAGTGCCGATTGTTTTTATTTTGCTTTAGGTTGACTTGCCCTTTATTTAATATACTCATATTGTTATACAGTATATTGTTATGAATATTTCTACTGTTATTTAGTGTCAAAGTAATAATGTATTACTAACATTATCTGCTTGTGTGTTGGAGATTCAACTCATAAAGTTCCTAGTGGCATCTTTATCGAGCTCCATTTTATCTAAAAATTTTGTGGAAACTGCAGTGATTTTGGTATTGTGGCTTTTTAACAAGAACTTAACATATGACAGCATGGTTAGTGTAATAGCTAGCATTGCTGCCTTTCAGCACTGAGGTCTTGGGTTTGATTCCCACCACGACCCTAACTGAGTGGAGTTTGTATATTCTCCAGTGCTTGTGTGAGTTTTCTCTGGGCACTCCTGTTTGCTTCCACAAGTCAAATATATATACTGGTAGGTTAATTGGTTCTCGCAAAAAATTAACCCTAGTGTTTGTGGGTACATGTGGTAAGAAATACAAGTTGTTAGCTCCATTAGCGCAGAGACTAATGTGAATGTCCCTAATAATTAATACTCTGACTCGCCACGGTCGCCAGAGCAATGCATCATTACCATGGCTGTCTCTACGAATCCACAAATCCACGAAAGTAGCAGTGAAAATTAGCACTGCCAAGTCTGACTGCAGTTCTAGTGCGTCTGTGTGAACTGGGGTACACGCAGATGCACAAAGCAATGACTTCCGGTGGAAAGAGTCAGACAGGGACGGAGGGTTCCGAAAATATCCCTCTTCACAACCCGGGACTCCTTTTTGCATAGGAAAGGAGCACGGTGTGGGATCAAATGCCATCTGAAGATGGTGAAAGTTCCCTCGGACAAGCTCCGAAAATATTGTATTTTCGAAGCTTAATGAATTTAGGTCCCCATACTAGTGTATGGGGACAGCGGGCCACATTGGGAGAGAAAGGTAAGCAGGAGGTATCTGTGATATCTCCTGCGTATCATTTATGATGACTTACCTGATACTTAATTTTTTATAAAAGTAGGTGAAATTTTTAATTTTCACCTACTTTTGTAGAAATAAAGTGATGATGAATATGATCCTAAATACCAACGGTTCACATTATTATCAATAAGGACTGTGTAATGGCTCCTATTTACCAAGCTCTAAAGACATAGTTTTCCGCGCTTGTCTTCATTGTCTAATGCCAACTTCAGTTTGGGTCTATGGGCCATTCTTATACGAGAGGGAACGTCCCTCTGTCAGCGATGGCAGTGAAGTGATAGCGATATCACTAATATCATACTTACCTACTCTCTCGGAACAGCCAGGAGACTCCTGAATCTCGGGTGCTGCTCCCGGCCACCCAAAAGAGCTTTCAAGTCTCCTGGTCCTGCACCACGTCTGCCCGCCACCGCCTATTTCCTAAGTAAAGAGGGCGGTTTGGGCGGCCATTGACACTATTCGCGCAGAATAGAGTCATCGTAACCACACCCCTTCAATATGAAAGTCATCTTGGCATCGTATATCTTAGAGTGGGGTCACGCACCACACAGTCCACGTATACCAAACCGACCCCCTGCTGTGCTGACCTCTATGCCTCCGGGAGGGAGAAGTCAGAAAGTCAGCAAGTACACTATGTAGACAAACGTGATTGGACACCCCACCGCGCAAGAGAAATGCATACCATTGCACAAGAGTTCCAAATGGTCACTATTGTGGTGGTTTTCGACAAGAACACTTCATAGGGAGACCCATGCACTTGTAGTTCTACAGAGACAACAAATGTTTTTATCAGGACGACAATGCCACCTGTCATGTTTCCAAGGCGACACTGGACTAGTATATGGAAAATTCGGTAACCCGGGTGGACTGACCAGCTCAGAGTCCAGATCTTAACCCCATTGAGAACCTCTGGGATGAATTGGAGCGTCGAGTGCATTCTAGGCTGACTTGACCTTCTTCACTGTCACAGTTGGTTACTGTACATAAGGTGGAATGGCAAAACATACCACCTGCTATTCTCCAGGAACTTGTGGCCAGTTTGCCAAGAAGGGTGCCTGCAGTAATCACTGCACATGGTGCACCTACAAAGTACTGACCACAATAAAATCTGGTTGATCTATTTGCTTTCATTGTCCAATCACTTTTGTCTACATAGTGTATATACTAAGTTTAATAGATCAGTATTTGTAATATGTATTTCTGTGTATTAAATTATGTTTTATATTTATTTGAAAACAATACTGTATAAAATCATTAAACGCCCTAGCTGCTTATACCGCATAACTCTAAACACTGTGATAGGATCATTGGTAAAGTGGTCTGTGGCAGGTACATTTGTCCCAGATTCCTGTCTTTGTGTTTTAAACCCCCAGGAGAAAGTCTGCAGTGTAGCAGGCTTGAGTTTCGGCTTTTTGAAAAGCCGGTTTGGGACCTGGGGGTTGTGGGTGAGAGGAGAGGGAGGGCTCCACCCACGGCCACTCCAAGTTTTGGTTCTCGCAGCCTGGTAACAGGCTTGTTAGGGTTTCCACCTGAGAGTGGCCAATATAAGCCTAGTTTGGATAAGGCTGAGTGTCTCACCTGGGAGAGCAGGCAGGGAGTTTGCTCAGAGACACTTGGAAACCTAACTGTGAGTGTTGTGCTGTGCCTTTGTTGCTGGCGAGGGCATTAGGCCCTGCCAGGTTCTGGTAGTGAGGGAACTACCTGTGAAGTTAGTGCCCCGACAGGGCTAGGATTTATATTTATGTTTTCTTTATATTTCTGACATTGTACAATAAAGACTGGCGCCAACCAGCTTGTACTTGCATCCAGACTGGTGTGCTGCTTCCTTGCTGCTGTGTGTGTGTGTAAGGAAGGAGTCCTCTACCCAGGAGAGGGACCCCCTAACCTAACTGTGTCACAATACATAACAACATACTGGGGGAGAAAGATAAAGTGGAGAGAGATAAAGTACCAGCCAATCAGCTCCTAACTGCCATCTTACAGACTGTTTGATAAATGACAGGAGATGATTAGTTGGTACATTATCTCTCTCCATTTTCTAACTCTACAAAGTTTAGTACATCTACCTCACTAACTTAATACTACAGTAATAACGACAGACAACAGTAATGGAAGTAAAAGTAAGTCAAATTTTATTAACCAAGTAGGAGGAAAGAAAAATGGATAAAGGAATATGGCGGCGTAAATAAGGATGGCATTAATCCCAACTCATCCCAAACCCAAACCAATCTCTGGTGTACAACTCTCCCTTAACTTTACATGTTGGACCCATCCGGTAAGATGGTGTCACCGCACCCAGTAGCGCAAGCAATATAAACTTTATAAGGAGAGCGCTCAGCGCTCCCACAACAAAAAACACATTATAAACAGCACGTACCGTACTTTACCGCCACGAGGGCTATACCAACAACAGCCAACCTCCGCTCATTAGGGAGGGAGAGCGGGAGACATTTCTGGAACAAAGAGGCCAACTGAAACTTGATCCCCCAATATATAAACCAGCTAAACACACCCACCTCCAAACTAGCAACCCTATTGGACACCCACAATAACATTCATAAAGCCCTACCCCTTCTTAAAGAAACCTGCCCTAGCACTACCAATGGGGTCATTTGCTAAAGGCACGGGGTTTATAGACCATCAGGCTTACTGTCACAGCCTTCCATTACTCTTGCATGATGTGTCTATGTATATAACAAAGTCATAAACAAATAACTATCTCTTCATTTTATGTTAAGTGTCTTTTTTTGGCAATGAATTTTTTTTTTTTTAATAATTTAAAATTTCTACTTTGGTAACCTTAATTAAAAAATCATGATGGAAATAGGTTCAGTATAATTGGGCCTTTTATAATATAAAAGACATAAGATAAGGGAGCATGTTAACTGTATGCTATCTGCTCCAGTGAGGCATGGATCTATAAAGCACTGTGACATATGGTGATGCTACAGAAATAACTAAGTCATGATAATAATAATGCATTACCTGACAGTGCCGTCACAAGACATAAAGAACCAGATTAACTATATAAGTAAATGTTAAATAAATGTTACTAAATATTTTTCTTTGTAAAACATAAAAGAGATTTGTACAATAAAAAAGAGTGCCGGATCCATTCAAGTCTCAAAGGTTAGTTTCACCAAAACACACAGCACTAGCGCACGAGGGGTATCTGAGTACCTAGAAATACTCCAGACGCACCAATTACCCCCCTACATTGGCCACATTGGGGATGGAGCCAATACGGCAAACCCCATCCCCATATCCCCGCAAATCGTGGCATTACGGCGCGAGAGGGTGTATGTGTGTGTTAGTCTTTATATATGTGTATGTGTTAGTGTGTATGTATGTGTGTGTAATGTATACAGTATATGTGCATGTGTTATCGTATATACAGTACGTGTATGTGTTAGTATGTATAATATATATATATATATATATTTATAATTATATGCGTGTTAGTGTGTATGTATGTGTTTATATCCCTTCACAGTGGGCAAAAGGAGAAATGACCTGGACTTAGAACACATAATTTATGATGCGCACTGAATACATAACACAAGAGTCTTATGGTGCATACACACGTAAAGATTTTCTGTCCAACCATCCAACTAGTTGATTGGTTGGAATGAAAATCTGGTAAGGTATGAAAGCAAATGACAATCAGAAATTTGCTCCTAAACGCCGGAAAATGGACAAAAACTACTATTTGAACAAATTGTTTAGATCAAACATTTAACAAACTTGTCTGACGACCATTTTCATCTGTTTTCTGGCATTTAGGAGCAAATTGCTGATCATCAGTTACTCCCACATGTAGTGGCATATCTATAATGGGTGCAGTGTGTGCGGGGCACACGGGCCCCCAGGTCCAGGGGAGCACCGCACCGCACACACTGCACCCATATTTTTTTTAAACTTACCTGTCCAAGGTCCCGCGTAGGGTGTCACTGCTGCTCAGAACACCGGAAAAATGTTTGCCGCGCATGCACAGAATGCGGGAAAATGGTCGCCGCGGCCATTGATCCATACGTTCTGCGCATGCGCAGTAGACTCCGGGCACACTCTAGTGCCCAGAGTCTACTAATGCTCCGGTGGCTGGCCAGCCGCGTCAGTTGGCTGCCAGCCACCAGGGAGAGAGGAGAGGGCCCCGCATGAGGAGTGCACACGGGACCCCTCCTCTCTTAAAACGCCCCTGCCCATACGTTACCAGATTTTCATTCCAACCAATCAACTAGTTGGATGTTTGGACAGAAAATCTTTACGTGTGTATGCAGCTTAAGATGTTTCATACAACAGTGACAGCTGGAGCGTGCGTGTTTGCGATCCTGTGCTGTGGAATATGTGGAATGGAGAAAAAAAAAAGGAAATTTATGTAACATTTTGTGTTAAGTGAGGATACATTTTAGTTTCCTATTAATGAAAGTAGAACTGTAGTATAAAGGCAGGTAAGAGGTTATTTCCTCCCAGGGTTGTGCTTGCATCAATTCACGGCTAGCTCTTTACATAGATGCTAACACCATTGGTCCTTGCTACTCTGCACACAAAACTAGCCCTCATACATCAATCCTCACATATCCAGAGGTGGTATTGTCTGTGGGCCACTTAATCAGGATTATAATTACAGGCCCTTAAACTGATGCAAGCAGTAGCAAGAGAGAGTTTTTAATCGCTACACTTGCATTTCAAAGGGCGCTTCGTGCTGTAAAACACCACAGAACATGGTGTAAATCAGCTTTTAGAGCACAGGGCTGCATCTGACAGCTTTCACGTAACATTCATCTTCCTTAGCTACAGAGGTACATAATTGATGTAAAGAAAATCAGGAATAATGAAGTGGAGAATGGCGCACATTGTTTAATGGCAGAACAGCTTAGTAGTCTCTCTCAAGCAACAGAATACTCAGTGGAGGCCTCATTTTTCTGGCTGACACCAGCTTCTTGCTCCTATATAAAAACATAATAGACTTTTTTTCTTGTGTATGTGAAAAATATTATTCCGTACTACATTATTTTTTATGTTTGTATTTGACCTAGCATTATGAAATGTAATTTACATTCATAGCATGATCTATTTAATATAAGGGTAGAATCTGTGTCATAGTCCACAATATAAACAACAGCAAATAAAACAAGACACAAAAAACTGACAGATTCGTAGTAGATATAAGAACAGAGTTGCCGACTTCTAGCTCCCTCCTTCCGGGAGGGAGCTGTTGGGCATCCTTAGCAGGGGGGCGTGTCCCGGACCATGACTAGTCAATGGGGGCGGGGCATGGGCGTGACAATGCAACACGTCATCTCGGCCCCGCCCCCTCTTCACAATGCCAAGACAAATGGCATTGTGAAGCAGGGGGCGGGGCCATGATGATGCGAATCGCGTCACCGGGCCCCTTGCTGCCGGGGATAATACTGTATTCGCGTGGGGTGTGCCAGATGGATCGCCAGGGACCGGGAGACTTACCTACCTTTCCGAGGGGGTGGAAGCGCACCAAAAAGTCTAGTTACGGCTCTGCTGACCACACATGAGCAGCAGTATGCCCTGAACTGCCACTGATATTGCCACATATTGTCAATCATACCAGCCACAGATATGGCGACTGATCTAAACAAAACAGGTTTATGCTGGGCATACACTGTCAGATAAAATGTATGTCATATTGGCAGACATTTTATCTGACAAGCTGAAACCATCAGATATCGTGGCCATACACAATGAGATATTTCACAGTGTATTGGTGCATACACACGGTCAGATATGTCAAGATGAATGATTGAACGATTTTTCCAATGATTTGATCGATTTTAGACAGTATTAAAATGAATGAAATCGACCAAATCTGACTGCAAACACATCAGATGTCAGATATCGTTATGTGACAAATGGGGACGCGCATCGTTCACTGTTTCAGGGACACGTGTCAGATTTTCCTTCAGATATGAACGATTGAATGATTTTTAAAATAATTTTTGTTCAAATCGGAAAGGAAAATCTGACCGTGTGTATGCACCATAAGACTCACGATATCTGCGTTTATTAACAGGGGAGGAAACCTCTTCCCGTTCGTCTCCTGGGAAGGAATAGGGGAAATGTCGGACATGGTGGATGATTTTAGCATATCCGACAGACCGATAATTAGTGGTCGGTCACGGCAATACACTCTACAATTATCTGGGCCCAGATAATTGTATAGTATATGCCCAGCATTAGATGTAAAGGCAACAACACATGAGTTCATCCTGCCTCTTGCCCTGAGACAGAATTAATGTGGCCCCTATGGCATGGGGCCAACTTGGAAGTCATCCAGCCAGTAGATCCTTCAGATGAGGAGTGGATCACTTCCAGTGTCATTTAGGTCTGTTAGTATAGTCGTAAGATAAGAAATCTGAAAGCAAAATAACCCTCAAGGCAAGACCTGAGGCATGCACAAAATGGAGGCTTTGCTTATGGTGAACTTACTAACCAAAGTTGGTGGTGTATATAATATAATGGGGGAGTGGCCTGGTTTTTGCCTCTTCCTTTTTCCATTCGCCTTGTCCTGTTATGTGGTGGTGGTCGTTGGTTCGTTGTTTTGCTCGTATGTTCTGTGTTTGGGGCAATACGGTACGGCAAACAGTGGCCAATCTGACACATATTTGGACAAGTTCAGTTTGGAGAATATGCATATTTGGCAATATCACCCGCATGGGGATCACGAATACCACCTGTAAGGAGGTCCAATTTTTATAAGCATACTGGAAAGGGCAAAATCACTCGTTTGGTGACCATGTTGCACAGGGGTGAGTGGTATAATCCCCCTGAAAGGTTGATGCTGGTTGGTTGAATCACATCATGGACCTCTGGTTGCTCATGCTTTAGTTTGCCACCATAATTCAATTTAACTTCTGTATTCCAATATGATTACCCACATTTCATATTTAAAAAAAAATGTTTTAATAAACAAGTTTTAATTTCACCATACCTATGCCTCCTGTTTTTTTAAATTATTATTATTATACTGTAGTTACATTTGTTAATATTATTGTGTGTCATGGTTTCTGTCGCTAGGAGTTTTACAAATAACTTGCACATGTCCATAGGTGCTTCTGCATTTATGAACATGCCTGATAATAATTCTTGGGACTCAAGATATCAGGCCTGCTATTTGCTGCAATACCGCCTATTAGGGCCAGCATACTTTTTTCTCTCCTGGGCCACTTTTGCTGTACAACCCGCTCTTGGGGCTCAATACAATTAGTTGGGATTTGGGCGAATTGCTGTTGCAACAGCATGTAAGTGACAGCAGCTGCACCTCCTATCGCCCCCTTATGGCCCAATCTCGGCCAGTACTCGCTGATCTTTGTACGCAGTCCTCTGCATCTGTGAATAAAAGTCAGCAAAACTGGAGCTACCATCAGTGCTGTATATAGCCACACTTACACGCATGGATTTGCGGCGGGGGGGCAGTTCATTGAATCAACCCCTTAATACAAAATTCCATGGCCCCGGGACCCATGTAGCTCATTTTGTATAAAAGCAGGTGGATAAAATATAACTGGTTTTGTACAGTAGACAATGAATCAAATCATCACATCATTTATCGCATCATTTTAGCCCCGTCCCCTCCCTACGGACCCGCAAAATACCTGTAAAATCTTCTCATCATGCCTACTTCACTAGGAAGTGGACAGGATGCAGGAGCTCTGCCTACTCTTCCGGGGGTGCGGGGGGCTACCCGAAAAATCTGGTGCCTCCTGCAACTTCCGAGGGAGTAGGCAAGTATGCCACACCCATCTATGTGACACCTAGGGGTAGATTTACTAAAGCTTCTAAAAATGAAAAGTGGTGGTGTTGCCCATAGGAACCAATCAGATTATAGCTACTATTTCTGTATTACATCCTAGAAAATGGTAGACAGAATCTGATTAGTTGCTATAAGCAGCACCTTCACTTTTCATTAGTAAATCTACCCCCTAACCCCCCAAGATTGGCTCCATCCAAAAACCACAACCAATTGCAAAATATATATTTCTTCTACCCTTACTAACAGACTGAATACATCAATATGCAAAGTCTAAAGGCCCATACACACGTAAAGATATATCTGTCCAATCTGTCTGGTGGGAAGGAAAATCTGGTTCATTTTCCAGTGTTTGGGAGCACATTTCTATTGTTATTTGCTCCCATACATTACCAGATTTTTCTTCCCACTAGACAGATTGGACAGATATATCTTTAGGTGTGCATGGGCTTTAAGATACATTTACTGAAGTGCAGGTTTTTAGAAGTGGAAATGTTGCCCATCGCAGCCAATCAGAATCTACTTATCATTTATCTAGCACCTACTAGTAGATAATAGCTAGAATCTGATTGGTTGCTATGGGCAACACCTCCACTTCTATAAACCCACACGTTAGTAAATATACCCCTAAGCAGATATGTTGAAGTAATCAAACAACACATGGCCAGTACTGTAGAAGCCTAAGAAAAGTTAATTCAATTTCCACTAAAAAAAGGGATTATAATTTATTACTGCTTCTCCAAAATGAAGTAAAAGCCAGTCCATAGAAAATCAGATATTTCTCCAGTGTCACCTTTGGTTTCTCTTAATAAATCTGACGCCATAGTCAGCTATGGCTGCATTATGTGCTGGCTACTTACTAAGAGATGAGAACTGAGCTTTCTGAGGCTTGTCTAATAACACATAGCACCATCTGAGGATGGCGCTATACTGACTTACATGTCCTTGCGTACGCGCTTTTCATTTTCATTGATATCTCAAGATTTTTCCAGACCTCACACAGTAGCATTAGGGCTACCCAGTAGATGCACTAGGCTGAAGCGATACAGGCAGACAGAAATCGCCAGAGGCTAAGTTACCGAAACCCTTTTTAATACATTGCTGCGCAAAGACATCCTGCATCACTGCAATAAGTGGTGATGCAGGATGTCTCTTAGCACAGAGATAAGTGAGATGTTGATATATATCTCCCCCTTAATTTCTTCATCAGCATCTTTGATCCTCTTGTGTTCCTCATAGATAGGCAATCTTTTGTATCTCCTTCTATGCCCTGGCACAGATTGTGGCGCTGTTTGAGCCATATGTGACAGGTGGTTGAATGGAACGCTCTTGTTCAATCTTGTGGATCTGCTGACAGAAGGTAGGGAGGATGGTACTGTTCTCTATCTTTCTTTTACAGCTGGATCACCCAATTCAACTTTAATTTGACTTTGCTTGGTTTCATCTATTCCTGATAGAGGGTTTGTTGCTCAGACTGACATACTTGAACATTTTATATAGTCTTTACTAATCATTACACTTTTGGTAATTGTTACCTTATTGGAGTTTAGTTGCATAGATCTATATCCTCACTGTATATCAATGTAGCCAAGTAGAATTGCTTGCTTACCTTGAGCTTCCCACTTAGTACACTTTACTTTTGGCACATGTATTTGCATCTTCATTAATCTGAGCTTTATTAATTTTGTACAACAAAAAATATACTTGCTTCTAACCCTTAAAGCCTTATTTTAAATAAAGTAGTTACTGTAAGAAACAATTTGACCTGAGAAAACCAGTTAAACACAGTAAGCCATTTGCAGTGAATACGACCAGTAAGTATAGGATTTGGAAATTAAAGATCAACAGTGACAAAAAACAACCCTGATAAAACAGGGCAACAGTGGGAGCCCTTTGTCATAGTGACACAACTCCATTCACAATGTTAAGCCGTGCTTTGTAAACCCATGTGACTCAGCTTCACAAAGGGAAGGAAAGCATTTACCCAGTAGGGGCCCCTTGACTTCTGCCCAGAGCCAAGGTTTGTCTAGAGGAGGCCCTGAGGTATCTACTGTATATATAAAGGTTCCTGGAGTCATACAGCATCTGGTGCATAGTTCAGATTCCAGCAATGTCATACGATGAAGATGAGTTGGGATAATATCTATTATGCCATTAAACAGCCTATCGTCTGATATGCGACCGTCACCATCCAATACAAGGTAAACAACTTAAACATCTATAATAAAATACTGACATGGAGGCATATATATGGGGAAAAGAAAGGTCAGCTTTATTATAGAATTAAATAATTAACTAACAAAGATTGGGCAAGATGAAGAAAAGGATAGATAAAGTATGGTGGCAAAGAAAGAATGGCCCCACTATGCAAAATCACCATCTGCACCAACTGTACATAGGCCTAGATGGGGAGCCAACTGCCAACTCATCACCACCACTCAAGGTATCTACCTACCACACCAATGACACAACAACAAGGCCTAAATTGGACCGGAGGTGCCGCTGAACCCAGTAGGGTAGAAAACGCCTAACCCATGTATTGGGTGGGGAGAGCACCTCAAGATCTAAATACATTTT
Organism: Taudactylus pleione; assembly: GCA_031769625.1. Taxonomy (NCBI): domain Eukaryota; kingdom Metazoa; phylum Chordata; class Amphibia; order Anura; family Myobatrachidae; genus Taudactylus; species Taudactylus pleione. The sequence goes on from JAUIMM010000119.1 coordinate 16,343,766, forward strand.
AGTGACTGCTACCATTCCTTCCCGCCACGGATAAAGCTGAAACCAACTGACAAGCAACCCAAGGAAGGGTGGGTGGGAAATGACACAGTAAAAGATGTTGAAATTAATATGTCCACTACAATAGAAATATAAAATGACCCTGAAAATCCTCCACTAAACTACATCTACAGGCTGACCTCCCCTTAGCTCCACCTACCAAACACCTCACAAACTATTGTAACCCTTACCTGTGCATTAGCAGCCACACAGACTTGGGGTTTAATTTCCTACATGCATATGAAATGTATTTCATCCCTCTGAGACTACAGATATAAAAGTACCTTGGAAATCTATCTAGTGCTCGGTGCTCAGGTTTCTGCACCCTACGTTAATTAGACTCAGGGGGAGATGTAGCAAATCAACTACAGAGGACAAAAAGTCCCTCTAGCTATCATTTAGAAATTGATTGGTTCCTATGGGCAACGTCACCTTTCCGCTGTAGGTTTGATTTATCTCCCTCTGAAAGGTGAAGACACAATGGAGCATTAGTCATGATATATGCTGGATACATGTACTTAAACCCTATATGACACAATACAGGGCCTGCTTCTGAGTCGCAACCGAGAGGCGGCTGAGTCTTTATGCTAATGCAAACGATTTCTTCAAAACTGAGACGTCCACTTCCATTGTCTTGCGGCAGTCCAAAGCCGTCTCTGTTTGGCTGGGCCCCACTGATTTGTAGCCACGCCCTCTATCATGGGAAGGTGTCATTTACAGCGCCATTCATATAGCAGGCTGCAATGCAGCAGCTTGCCGGGCGGTCATCAAGCATGTGACTGAGCCGATCGGCAGCTACACGCAGAGGACCAGGGAACACTGCAGTCAGATTCAGCACTGCAGTGCACTACTGGGTAATAAAGCCAAGTAGTCACTGCAGAGGGGTCAGAGGAGCATGTGCTGAGCTCTGATTGGAGGAGCCCATCACATGCTCCTTTGAGGCTGTGACTGCTCTGCTGACTGCCTGAGGCTGCTGTGGCTACTGGTGAGTACATTATGTGGGCACTACAGTGTGACATAATGTGTGGGCACTATAGAGTTGCATAGTGTGTTGGCACTACAGTGTTGCATAATGTGTGAGCACTACAGGTAGCATAATGTGTTGGCACTACAGTGTAGCATAATGGTTGAGCACTACAGGTAGTATAATGTGTGAGTGCTGCAGTGTAGCATATTTGGGCACTACAGGTGGCATAATGTGTGGGCACTACAGTGTGGTATCTGTGGGTACTACAGTGTGGTATGTGTTGGTGGTACAGTGTGACATAATGGGTACTATAGTGTGGTATATATGGGTACTACAGTGTGGCATAATGTGTGGGTACTACAGTGTGACATAATGTGTGGGCTCTGCAGTGTGGTATAATGTGTAGGCCCTACACATGGCATAATGTGTGGGCACTAGGTGTGTAATGTGTGGATACTACAGCGTGGCATAATGTGGGGGGCACTTAAGTGTGGTATAATGTGTGGGGCACTATAGTGTGATTTAATGTGTAGACACTACAGTGTGGTATAATGTGGATGCACTACAGTGTGGCATAGTGTGTGGGTATGAAAATGTGACATGTGTGGTCACTACAGTGTGGCATAATGTGGGGGGCACTACAGTGTGGAATACTGTATGGGCACTACAGTGTGGTATAATGTGTGGGCACTACAGTGTGGCATAAGGTGGGGAGCACTACAGTGCGGAATAATGTGGGAGGCACTGTAGTGTGGCATAATGTATGGGCACTACAGTGTGGCATAATGTGGTGGCACTGCAGTAAAAATATCAGGGAATGCACTGGGACATTGATAATATAATAACAAACTGTGTTTTAAACATAGCCCTTTATTATTATACATCATAGGGCAGTGATTTTGCAAAAAATACCATAAAAGTGTTACCATGCATGGGTTGCCTGCTAAACCCACACAACCCCCCCTCCCCCACGATCCCCGCCCTCCCCGTTATCTCATGCTAATTTAACACTTACCTGCTAGCATCTCAGTTTACAGCACAGAGCAGCTTACCTGGGTCACAGAGCAGGAGGCTGGCGAACAGCTGACCGGAGTCTCAGAACAGGAGCCTGGCGATCAGCTGACCGGAGTCACAGAGCAGAGCCTGGCGATCAGCTGACCGGAGTCACAGAGCAGGAGCCTGGTGATCAGCTGACTGGAGTCACAGAGGAGCTCACTGGGTCATAGATCACTAGTTCTCTGGATTCACATTTATTTTTTTTTACAATGATCAGTTTGTGGTTTATTTAGAAGGGATGTAGTCAGGATGCCAGCGGCCAGAATGCCAGAATCCCGACACTGAAAGCCCGGCATGGGACTAAAGATAGGCGTCTGAATACCAATGCCTATCATTTGCCCCACGCTGAAATTCTGATGCCCGGCATACCGACCATGGGTACTTGGGCGTCTGGAGATATTAACCACGGGGGTGGGAGGGTTAGGTTTAGGTTTATTTTTAGTAATAAGGTCACATTTCCCATGCTTGTAATTGGAAATGTGATCTGCTCAAATTTACTTATGGTTAGGTACCCCCTGCGAGGGTTAGGGTTAGGCTAGGGGAAGAGGGGGTTAGGGTTAGGCACCACCGGGGGGGAGGTTAGGATTAGACACCCCCGGGAAAGTTAGGTTTAGGGTGTGGGGAGGGGGAGTTAGGCACACCCTAGGGAGGGTTAGGGGGGGGGGGGAGAGGGGAGGGTTAACTATACTTACCAGTCTGCTTCGGGATTTTCTGCAATCGGGCTTCCAGGGTCGGGATTAGAAGAACCGGCGGATATTAAGCCTCCTATATTTCATACCCAACCCATTTGGAGTGACACACAAGGCTGATCACAGGAGCCAGCTCTGCTCTGCCTGTCAGAGCAGAGTAGGAGTTGGTGAAACAGGGAAAAGCCCTAATAATGCCATCTCCAGGTGGCATTATTATCGCAGAGCACATGCCATTATTTTTTTTACAATTTTATTTTAGTAAATTTGAGCAGATCACATTTCCAATTACAAGTATGGGAAATGTGACCTTCTTACTAAAAATATGTCAATTTAAGGGTTTGGAGTAGTATTTTACGAAAACTGCTCCAAACGCCCTTTAATATATTTAAGTGAAACTAAAATAATGTGAAAAGTGGACGAAAACACATATTTTCACATTATTTTAGTAAAAATAATATTGCTAAATATGCCCGTTAGTTTCTTTGGTGAATTGTGAGTCATGTGTTATGGTGATAATAAATAACAAGAGGAGATTGTGAAAATACATAAGTGAACACGCAACTATGCAACAGATTATAGGTGCTGATGAGATTCAAAAAATACACACAGCACTATACACAATACATATGCCACTATGCACGATACATACAGTATGCCGCTAAACACTATGCACACATCACTATACACAATACGCATGCTACTACACATATAATACACACATCACTGTGCACAATATACAGATCACTAGAGACAATATACACATGCCACCATACGCAATATATACATAGCTCTATCGGGACGGGATGTACTAAGCATCGCATTACCAATCCAGTACATCCCTCCACTTATCAGCATACTTCAGCTTCCTCCTTCCGGGAGGGAGCTGAATGCCTGCATACAGCAGGGGGGCGTTGATAAAGCATTGGGGGTGCGGGGGGCATGACCACGCAATCGCGTAATCGTGGCTCCACCCCCTCTTCACAATGCCGAAATTAACAACATTGTGAAGCAGGGGGCGGGACAACGATGAGGCGATTCAGTGCGAATAGCGTCACCGGCCCCCCCACTGCAGAGGTTTCTATCATTACTGCGGAGGGGGCCTGATGGGCTGGCGGCCACTGGGAGGTTTGCCCTCCTTTCCTGGGGGGGCTGGGAGTGGCACCCGATATTCGGGAGTCTCCCGGCCAAATCGGGAGGGTAGGCAACCCTGCTTATCAGGTACATATCGGCGTTAATAATGGGTAGGACCTAGAAATGCGGAAAAGACAGCTCTCCCGATAAGTGCTGTCCTTTGCGATATACGTACAGCTTCATGACCCAGAAGTCCCACTGCAAATGCGTTATATGACGTGCGCACTGCATCTGATTGGATCCCGCTCAGTGCAGAATACAAAAGAAGCCCACAGGTAGAAGCTTCGGAATGTATAGCGTTTTTGCCTGCATTTTCTTTTTAGTACATCCCACCCTAGATGCGTTACTATACGCAATACACACATCAATGTACACAAAACACACATCACTATACACAACATACAGCCAATATACACCATACACACATCACTATACACAATACATACATCACTATGCACAATACATATGCCGCAATACACACATCACTATACACCATACACACATCACTATACACAATACATACGCCACTATACACAAAACTTATGCCACTACACACATCACTGTGTACAATACACAGATCACTAGAGAATATACACATGTCACATACGCAATATACACATACTGTAGCTACACACAATATATACATGTCACTGTACACATGTCACTGTAGTTGCATTGCTATACACAATACACACATTAATGTACCAATTATATACACAGCAATATTGTAGGCGAAAGCTGAATAGGCTTAAGGAAATATAAGAATACCGGCTTTTGCTGATTAGTCTGTTTGATGACAGCCTTGTTGCTGGGTAAGTTACTGAAGTTGGGAGGTCTGGTCAGCTGGGTCCATGGGCCAATTATATAACTTGAGGAAGTGGTTAGATATAGGTTATATATTGGCTTGTTTTACATAGTATCAGCGTCTTTTGCTGGATTTTCGCAACCCACCATCCCACCCGTAATTGTTTCATTGTGCATTAACCTTGTTTTTTCCAATTTAGGGGAAGCGCAGCATGGAGGGAGTATGCTGCAGCTCAGTGGCTTTATGTGGTGCAAGATAACTTTGTGGGGGCACTTGCCCTCGATGTCCATGGCGAATTTGTCCTGCTCCGTGCGAGGGGACCTGGCGCTTTTGTATGGAAACGCCTTGGATTGGCCCAGGAGGGAAGTGAGACTCTTGCAGCGCTAATGCGTCTAGAGAGAGGGGGGCGTCTTAGTCGTCCCCCGAGTGTTTGAGGGAGGTGAAAGCTAGAACTGAGCTTGCTGCATCTGTTTGCCACCCTGGTTGGGTTAATTGATTTAGTTATAACTAAAAAGCTGTGACCTTTTTTAGCCAAGCTCTGGTGTTCGTGTCTTTATTCGTAGTTTAAGTTAAGTAAGTTAATCGAGGTTGTTAAGGTTTGGAGGCGATAAACCAATGTAGATCTTATACACAAAAATAATTTTTGCAAAAAAGGCTCATATGCCTCCACCTGTGGGCAAATGAATATAATAAAAGGGGAAAACATCTACACACTACATAGCATTATAACAGTAATATAATTAAACTACAATAAAGTTTAGGGTAGTTTTCCATGTTAGATATACAGTATATATGAATAATCTCTGCAATTCCTACACTTGTTGATCTTGAGTGATGAAAAATGCCGTGTTTACATGGGAAAACTGAAAAACAACAGTGTTAAGCCAGTGAAATCTCACATCAAATAGTAACCGTATGAGCCAGTTACCACTAATGTGTGAGGTGCAACCCCTGGGGATTACTTCTCCAGAGGCAAGACAGACCTACATTTCACAGCTAGACATCAGTAAATGAAACAAGAGTATGTTAAATATATGCACCTGCCTCTTAAAAGATGTGTAGCAGGAAAAACAGGAAACCAGAGCACTCATAAAATATCCTGCCTGTTTTTTCCTCAGTGAATGAATGGGAGTGAATGCTGACAGAATTAAATGGGACAGAAATTAGCACCACACTTCTATTAACTCCGAGGATGAAACATAACTTGAAACATTAAAAGTAACATGTAGCATACATAATGCTGTGATACAGTAGGTGAAAACAACTAGTACTACAGTATAACAGACATGGCATATGCTGCGTTTCCTCAATCTCTGCCCCCACTCAGCCCTGCCCTCACTATGGCCGACCGTGCACCCTCTGTGCTGTCCCCCACCACTTGTTGATATGTGCGCACTATTTGTTGTATACACAAGTTGAATAATAGTATGCATCAGCAGCATCAACATATGAAGTGGGTCATGCAGTGTGACTTAACCATGGTTTCAGGTTTGTAGCGTGCAGATGTACAGCCATACTCACAGTAACAATAATAGATGGTGGACATGAAGCAGAACATACAGTCGACTGTCCAGTCATGTATATGCAGCGGTATGCAGGATAGCACGGAGTCTCCCCACAGCTGAGTACTAAACACGTCCCTGTAGTACCCTGGCGCTCAAACACAGTGGCAAGATGGCGCTGCACATGTCAGTGGCCATCTTGGTAAAGGACCTGATGCCTCAGTAAAGGACATCAGGAGCGTACTCCATTACCAATGCCACCCCCATCTGAAGTTTTCGGAGTTTGATAAATGAAGGTCCCCATACTAGAGCATGGGAACTGTGGACTGCATCAGTGAGAGGTAAGCAGGAGATAACAGTGATATCTCCTATTTTATCATTATAATGAATGTGTCCGTTACTTCATTCCTTCAAAAGTAGGTGAAAAATAATCTTGTTGAGACTTGGGTGTCTATTCATGAAGATGATGAATGCTCCTGCACTCAAGCTGATGAATTCTGTCCCCATACTAGTGTATGGGGACAGCAGGCCATCCCGGGAGAGTAAGGTAAGCAGGAGATATCTGGGATACTAGTGTATGGGGTCAGTGGGCCATTCCTGGAGAGAAAGGTAAGCAGGAGATATCTGTGATACTAGTGTATGGGGACAGCAGACCATTCCTGGAGAGGAAGGTAAAGCAGGAGATATCTGTGACATCTCCTGCTTTACCTTCTTGGTGAATGGCCCGAGAACCTAATTTCTACAATTGCAGGTGAGATGAACATTTTCACCTGCTTTTGTAGAAATTAAGTGATGATGAATAGGAACCATGATCATGTTAACTTATCATTTAGCCTACCAGCCATGTGCAGGGTAGCTCAGCTGCAGGGAGAGGCTATGCATCAAGGGGTTTAAACAAGTGATGACAAAAATAATTTGTGGGTGGTAAGGAAAGCTGTCTTAGGCAACCTTATGCAGGACTGACCCTGGGATTTTCCTCTCCGGAGCACAAAAATCAGAGCCTGCAATTTAGCATTCCAATAAACCATCATACATATGTGGTTATAAAAGCTATCTATAACATTTGTAAGTATATATGTGTAATATAAATAATATATATTACAATTTTTATGGGAGAATCTTTTAACTATTAGAAAGATTATCAAGAATATAGATTTATGTTAGGATTAATACTGTTAAAATAAAAAGAAAAAATGATACATTGAAATTAATATTTTCAGGGCTTCCCTCCCAGTTCTGATGGCTCACAAGTCTCATTTCATACCCCTTTTACACCAAAATCCCGGGTTTGACCTGGGATTTGGAACACGGTTCCAATCCGGGACAGACCCCGTTCACATTGCAGCTCCAACCTGAGTTATTCCCGAGTATGGCCGTTACACCGCACACGGGTGCATTGTTAACTTTTCTGTCAGTGCTTGGAGATGACATCATCTCCAAGAGCTGGTAAGGCGGCTGTTCCTATGCTGAAGACAGGACCCAGATGGAGGACCCCGGTCACTCGTTTCCACTGCCCCGTAACCCGAGTCTAACCCTGCTCGCCACCCAGGTTGGATTACCGGTTCACTGGGCCCGGGTTGTTTTCAGGGACCCATTAACACTGAGCCGCGACCCGGGTTGACACTTCAATAACCGTCTGGTAATGACCTTGTGTTTTAATAGCGTTATGTAAATATATACATAAATCAGGCATGAAAATAAAATGCCATGCTCGGTGATATCCTGACTTTCTATTGCAGCTTTAATAAAGGCAAATAGCAAATTACAAATAGCTTTAACATACTGGCTAAATGGATGCAGAAAATAATAGAGCAAAAAAGCTTAAACAGCAATGTTTAGCATGTTAGTTATTCATCCTGTGACATCACTGCTCTGTGCCTGAATCCACAATCTGCAATCTGTAAAGGGCCTTTCTCTTGAACCTACTTAGCAGATGTTTAAAGGTTACACAAAGGAGTGACATATTTATTTAAGTATAAACAGGTATAAGTGTTAGAAATGTATAAGTAAGTATAAACATTAAAATCATCACAAGGTGTACGGTTTCGGCTGTCAGGGTGTCTAATCTCAGAGTTAGAAAATGATCCATGGGAATTGTAGGCCTGATTCACTACGGGACGCTATTGCAACCACAGCTGCGATTGCGCACACAAATCTGCTTCGACAATATGCTAATATCTGCAATCACAAAGCCAGAATAGAGATGCCCACTGCCACTATCTCACATCCGTAAGACCTCGCAGACCTGTGTGTACATCGGTACCATAGAGTAACATCGGACCCTCACGCACAATTACAACAGGTCTGACCTTACACAGGAATTGCAACTGTCTCCGCACGCATTGAGTACTCAAGCTGCGTATGCCGTTGCAGTGGCTAATTTATGCACCACCCTCAAACGCTGACGACCCGTCCCTCAATTTGTGATGGCTTTGTATCTGCATAAGTGATTGCAGTGCGATCACAATGCTAACTTACGCACATGCACTGTGGTGTATACGCATACGCAGTACGCACCATCGGCTGATCTGTGTACGCTGTTGCAATTCCGATCCGTAATGAATCAGGCCCTGTGTACTTTATTCTGACTTCAGATCTTTTTCCACAAAAATATCAGGGATTTGATAATAGGGGTGGGGTGTAGAAAGTGTTCTTTTCCTTACAAAACCCTGCACTTCTCCAAGGCTGCGGTTAGGATGAGGGTTAGGCTGCTGTTAGGAGGAGGGTTAGGCTCAGGTAGGATGAGGGATAGGCTGCGCTTAGGAAGAGGGACAGGCTGCGCTTAGGAAGAGGGATAGGCTGCGGTTAGGAAGAGGGATAGGCTGCGGTTAGGATGAGGGTTAGGCTGCTGTTAGGATGAGGGTTAGGCTGCTGTTAGGATGAGGGATAGGCTGCGGTTAGGAAGAGGGATAGGCTGCGGTTACGATGAAGGCTAGGCTGCTGTTAGGATGAGGGCTAGGCTGCTGTTAGGATGAGGGTTAGGCTGCTGTTAGGATGAAGGCTAGGCTGCTGTTAGGATGAGGGCTAGGCTGCTGTTAGGATGAGGGCTAGGCTGCTGTTAGGATGAGGGCTAGGCTGCTGTTAGGATGATGGTTAGGCTGCTGATAGGATGAGGGTTAGGCTACAGTTGGGAAGAGGTTTAGTCTACGGTTAGGATGAGGGTTAGGCTGTGGGTAGGATGAGGGTTAGGCTGCGGTTAGGATGAGGGTTAGGCTGCGGGTAGGATGAGGGTTAGGCTGTGGGTAGGATGAGAGTTAGGATGAGAGTTAGACTGTGGTTAGGATGAGGGTTAGGCTGCGGTTAGTATGTGGGTTAGGCTGCAGGTAGGATGAGAGTTAGACTGTGGTTAGGATGAGGGTTAGGCTGCGGTTAGTATGAGGGTTAGGCTGTGGTTAGTATGAGGGTTAGGCTGCGGTTAGTATGAGGATTAGGCTGCAGTTAGTATGAGGGTTAGGCTGCAGTTAGTAGGAGGGTTAGGCTGCAGTTAGTATGAGGATTAGGCTGCAGTTAGTATGAGGGTTAGGCTGCGGTTAGTATTAGGGTTAGGCTGTGGTTAGTATGAGGCTTATGATGAGGGTTAAGCTGCAGTTAGTATGAGGGTTAGGCTGCAGTTAGTATGAGGATTAGGCTGCAGTTAGTATGAGGGTTAGGCTGCTGTTAGGATGAGGGCTAGGCTGCTGTTAGGATGATGGTTAGGCTGCTGTTAGGATGAGGGTTAGGCTACAGTTGGGAAGAGGTTTAGTCTACGGTTAGGATGAGGGTTAGGCTGCGGTTAGTATTAGGGTTAGGCTGTGGTTAGTATGAGGCTTATGATGAGGGTTAGGCTGCAGTTAGTATGAGGGTTAGGCTGCAGTTAGTATGAGGGTTAGGCTGCAGTTAGTATGAGGATTAGGCTGCAGTTAGTATGAGGGTTAGGCTGCGGTTAGTATGAGGGTTAGGCTGTGGTTAGTATGAGGCTTATGATGAGGGTTAGGCTGCAGTTAGTATGAGGGTTAGGCTGTGGTTAGTATGAGGGTTATGATGAGGGGAAGCAATCGGGAAGCCGACTGCCTATATACCTGCAGCCGGCTTCCCGACTGTCTTATCCCGGCATGGGTGAAATGCCGGGCGTCTAGATGTAGATGCCCGCATTTCCCCGACGCCGGGAGACCGGCACCCGGCATCACGAGCGTAGTGATGCCGGGCGCTGCGAGCGGACAGCCGCGGCGGGGGGACGGTTAGGTTTAGGGCTCCCGGGGGGGAACTTAGGGTTAGGCACCCCCCCGGGAGGGTTAGGGTTAGGCTAGGGGGAGGGAGGGTTAGGGTTAGGCACCCTTGGGGGGGACTTAGGGTCAGGCACCCCCCCCGGGGGACTTAGGTTTAGGTAGCGGGGAAGGGGGTGGTTAGGGTTAGGCACTTAGAGGGGGGATTAGGGTTAGGCACCCCTAAGGAGGGTTAGGGTTATGGGGGTTAGGTTAGTGGCCCGCGGTATTTCATACCCATTCCATGATGAGGGTTAGGCTGCGGTTAGTATGAGGGATAGGCTGCAGGTAGGATGAAAGTTAGACTGTGGTTAGGATGAGGGTTAGGCTGCAGTTAGTATGAGGGTTAGGCTGCAGTTAGTATGAGGATTAGGCTGCAGTTAGTATGAGGGTTAGGCTGCAGTTAGTATGAGGGTTAGGCTGCGGTTAGTATGAGGGTTAGGCTGCGGTTAGTATGAGGGTTAGACTGTGGTTAGTATGAGGCTTATGATGAGGGTTAGGCTGCAGTTAGTATGAGGGTTAGGCTGCAGTTATTATGAGGGTTAGGCTGCGGTTAGTATGAGGATTAGGCTGCGGTTAGTATGAGGGTTAGGCTGTGGTTAGTATGAGGCTTATGATGAGGGTTAGGCTGCAGTTATTATGAGGGTTAGGCTGCAATTAGTATGAGGGTTAGGCTGCGGTTAGTATGAGGGTTAGGCGGTAGTTAGATGTGGGTTATGCTGCGGTTAGTATGAGGGTTAGGCGGTAGTTAGGATGAGGGTTAGGCTGCGGTTAGTATGAGGGTTAGGCTGCGGTTAGGATGAGGGTTAGGCTGCGGTTAGTATGAGGGTTAGGCGGCGGTTAGTATGAGGGTTAGGCTGCGGTTAGTATGAGGGTTAGGCTGCAGTTAGTATGAGGGTTAGGCTGTGGTTAGGATGAGGGTTAGGCTGTAGTTAGGATGAGGGTTAGGCTGCGGTTAGGCTTTGATTATCTAACCTATTGTCGTCATTCACACAGTTGACATGCATAATGTCGGCATGTTAAACATGTCGATATTATGTCAGTCTCAACATTGTGAATGCTGACATGAAGACTACCGTCCACATACTGAATGTCACCATTCAAACCGTGCCAAATTTTGACATTCTGATTGTCTAACTCATACTATACCACACCCATTCAAAAGAAACCATAATACAAACATTTAAGATTATATTTAAAAGTACATTTTGCCAGTGTTTTTTATAAACTGATAATAATGTGCTTTTATTTCATATATTTCCTATTTTGGCTGTTCTGTAACTTTAAATTGCTCAGAGCTTACTCCGACTCCCCTCTCCTCCTTCAGGAGAACCATTGGGGTGTTCTCTCCTATGCCTCCCATTCTGTTTTAAGAACACATGTGCCTTAAACTAGGTACACACCTGGCCGATAGGTTGGTATATGATATATCTAATGTTGTTATATGCATACACACACTTACCAATTGTTCGAACGATGTGTGTTGCTACCCGAAACATTTGTATATACCCATCCACTTGTGACGTCAATGGCTGCTGCGGCCAACATATCGCATGGTCGGCCATACAGCCAGGTGAAATTAATGATCATAACCATGCTGCAAGGCCGATCAGATATGTCTGTCAACAATGTAATTCACAGACATATCGTGTGTACACACCTGCTGATGATGGAAAATTACTGTATATCGTTCATCTTAGTACAAGGGAGAGATGTACTAAGCTCTGGAAAGTGATAAATTGGAAAGTGATAAACTACCAGCCACAGCTCCTACCTGTCATGTTACAGGCTGTGGGGGAGATGTATGAAGCCCAGAAGCGGTATCAGCGCACGTTATGTGCGCTGATAACGCTTCTCCCCGATGTATGATCGGGGGTCTGGGCGGTAAATGACAGGGGAACTATGCGCCTCTGTCATTATCGGCGCTGCTATCTACAAGATAGCAGCGCCGATAGCCTGTGTCATGTACGACGGTCATATCGCCTGACCGTTCGACCCGCTGTAGCTGTCGTTATCGACAGCTACAGCCTGGTGCTAGCCTATCCCCCACAGCAGGGACAGCGCTGTCTCTGCTGCGGTGGCTGCCCCCTCTATGCTGCACGCGGGGATCTCGCAATACTTGCGAGATCCCGCACATGCTCAGTGGAGCCGGCTGGGACAGAGACACACGGCATCAGCACTAGGCTGATGCGCTGCAGTCTCTAGCGGGTAGCGCCAGAGGGGGGAGTTAACGCTCCCCCTCTCTGGCCGATGAGATGTTCTTACATCTCATCGGTAGTGGTTCCTGCTTCGCCTCGGTAAAGAGGTGAAACGGGAAGCGTTATAGCGGCATGTTAAGTGCCGCTATCATACATCTACCCCTGTGTTTGAAAAATAAGGTAGGAGCTGATTGGTTGGTACTTTTTCACTCTCCAATTTATCACTTTCCAGAGCTTAGTACATGTGCCCCAAAGACTCACTGTCACTCACTGATGTTTTGCTCTGATAGACCATGTTTTTTGCACTGCCCCGTACCCAACATCTGCCAATTTCCATGGCCACAACTCCTGCTCTATCTGTTAAAAATCAAAAAAGGAAATAAATCAGCCAAATTTCAACAAACATATAATGTTATACCGAAAGTAGTACATACATATAATTTTATAGGCAATTCACATAAAAATTTAATATTATATCTAAGCCTAGTTAAATACACAGATTATTATTGTTATTATTGTTTTTTTATATGGTCCTACAAAAATGTGTGCAAAAATCCCTAAAAGCTAGAGATGTGCTGGTTTTGGTTTTAATTTGTTGGCTGGTTTTGGTTTTGGTTTTGCCAAACCGCCGTGACTGGTTTTGGATTTTTTTCCAAAAATTGGCACAAAAAGCTGAAATCACATAATTTTAGCTTTTTTTGTTCCTAGAGTATTATGAACCTCGATAACATTAATTTCCACTCATTTCCAGTCAATCTTGTCTCCCTCACAGCTCACAATATTGTTTTCAATATTAAATTTTCAAACCGGGTCATACTATCATACTTGCTTCCCATTGCAAAGGATTATTACACAGTCAGTTGTTTTATAAAATAGTAGTCCTTTTGGTCCCCTTTATCTATCCCAAGCAGCAGCAGCAGGCCTAACGCTGAAAGAGTCTTCTGAGGAATCCTGGATAGGGAAGGAGTCACCAAGCCTTAACAAATTGGATGCAGGATTACCTCCGATCATTACTGTGGATATTGAGGATGAAGGTGTTGGTGCTAGAGATTGCAGGTGCTGGGATCTAGTTGAACTTGAGAGAAGGAAGCTAGTTGATGCTGGACTGCTTGTTGTTATCTTTTTAGCACCAGTTTTTGATATTGTCAAAAACATTTCATAAGTTTGTTGCAAATGATGTAACAGGGAGGAGGTTCCTTGATGGTTAATGTCCCTACCTCTACTTATCTTGGTTTTACAAATGCTACAGATGGCTTGACAACTGTTGTCAGGATATGGGTACAAATAATTCCACACATAAGAGGTGCATTTGTTGGTCCTATGCCCAGGCATGACAATGTCCCTCCTCTTATCATAGCCAAGAGCTGTTTACACTGGAGCCTGACTTACAAAAACAACATCCTCATCAGCAACGTCCTCATTAGCGCCGCCGTCAGCTACACAAATATCCCCCTCATTCTCTTGCACTTCCTCGGTGGTATGCTCAATTTCTATGCCATCAGCAATACTTCTGCTGCTCATCCCCACATTTGCAGAGGGAGCAGAAATGGTGGAAGACACACTTGTGGACACACTTAGACTCTCCTCAGGGATTTGTGACATTTCTGTTTCTGAATGCAGTTTGTTCTGCTGCCTTAGTGGTTTTCATTTATTTTTATAACTCTTCTACACTTTGAGTGATAAGGTCTTGCCTCATCCTGAGAGGCAGAGGAAGATGCCTCACTGACACTTGCAGAACCACAACTCATAAATAAAGGCCAAGGCCTCAGTCTTTCCTTGCCACTGCGTGTGGTGAGCATGTTGCCAATTTTATGTTTTTCTGCACCACACTTTCCCTTTATTAGATGTGTTTTTTCTTTAGCACTGTATATTTTCTTTATTTTAGATGCCCTGACTTATACCCTCTATGCCCTTGAGCATTGGCTTTAGTAGATGACATTGAAGAACTAGCGTCGTCATCATTACTGGTGGCAGCAGTTGCAGCGACAGTATTTGGTTGCTCTTCTCTAAACGGAACGTTATCCATTTTTCAATTCGTAGATCACTGTGTGGCTTATATATACACTTGAACAAAGCTCTCCAAACAGTATAAATAATACAATTTATTTTTTTTATGTCACAGTCACAGCTCTATTCCTGCATGGACTGGAGCCACAGGGCTTATATATGTATGTGAGCAAAATAAAGCGTACAAAACAGTACAAACAATACCATTATTTATTTTTTTGATGGCGCAGCTGTATTCCTGCGTGGACTGGAGCCACAGGGCTTATATATGCACGTGAGCAAAACAAAGCACAGAAAATAGTACAAACAATACAGTTATTTCATTAAATTTTTTTAGGTTTTGATGTCGCAGGCACAGCTCTATTCAAACAGCATGGAGTGGAGTCATAGGGCTTATAAATGCACGTGATTGTCTTACACAGCACAGCCAATACAGCAGAGTACAGCACAACATACAGCAGTGTACACCCCCTATACACATTGACTAAGCAGCACAGCCACTTGTGACTTGTAAGTGTGGACACAGCCTATACAGCAGAGTACAGCACTGTATACAGCAGCGTGCACCCCCTATTCACATTGACTAAGCAGTACAGCCTATACAGCAGAGTTAAAGGCAGCATACACCAGCGTGCTTGACAAGGAAATGGCACCGAGTCCCGTCCACTGCGCCTTATATAGAATCCAAAACCTGCGAGAATCCGACGCTGCAAGGATGACGTTTTGCCTCAAAGTGGAATCCCAGTCAGACAGGAAGATCCGAGCAGCCGCTCGGATGTACTCAGATTCCCAATGTTCGGGGGCGGGTTCGTATTCCAAGGGGTCCGTACCGCTTATCTCTACTAAAAAGTCGTACATCGCAGTAGCGACTGGAGTGTACAAAAGTATTGAAATTGTATTGGTGTTCTTGGGTGGTCAGTGGCATCATGAGGGGGGGGCGGGGGTGCAGGCCGCACCCAGGTGTCACCCTTGGAGGGAGGGGTGGGCTGCCCCCTGAGTGAAGCACATATAGACACACGCTTGTATACCAGGGGAAGGGCTGATACCAGCAATAGCAAGCAAATATTTGCAGATGCAGCAGAAGGCGCTAAAGTGGACTTTAACTAGACCAAAGTGGAAATGACTTACAATTCAAAACAATGCAAACCATAGGAGGATACGAGCTATATAAACATTGCTCACACTTCCTAACTTGTTTGAAATGTGAATCGGGAACCTGGAGCGCATGCGTCCGAAAAAGTGGCGTGGTCTCATGTCAGGGATGTGGCTTAGTGGGAAATGCCATACGCCCATAATTCACGTCTCCTATTTTCATCACAGTGGGGGTATGACCAGCGCTGGACTGGACTGCCCCCATTCCCTCTCTCCTGTGAATAGATGCTGTGTGCATGCGCAGAGCAGCATGTGAGAGAGGGCCTCCCAATCCCTCCCCCCCACACACGCACACTGTAGGACACTGCGGCACATGGGTGTGATGGCAGGACAGTGTAAAAAAAGTGGGACTGTTCCTTCAAAATTGTGACAATTGGGAGGTATGCATTGCTGCATATATAGTTATCATACCCACAAAGGCAGCACTGGCTGAACCCAAAGTTCAGTGCATCTGTTGGGAAGGAGAAGATGATATAAATGAGGAAACAGGGAGGACATAGGGGAAGAGGGCCCTATTTGTGAGAGCGTACAGACAACGCAGAAGGGGTGAGCCATAGTTATGTAATATTATTTATACATTATGTCACCGTTAATTATTCATGCACAAAATACAAATAAACTGCTAATTACTTAAAGCATCCTTAGGCCGGATCCTATCTGTCCCGTACACAAATCTGGGACTGTCATATTTATGGGAGTCATGTTGCGGGATGTCACAGATTGATTTTGAGGGCATTGATTAAAAGAAGAAAAAACTAGGCCTGATGGGGCCACTCTGAAGCCTTTTACCTTTAAGTCTATCCTGGTAGTGTTTCCCCGTGTTTCCCATTTACTTACTCTGCTCCTAAACTGCCTTAGCAGAAAGATTGATGTGAACACTTTCCATATGTCTTCTGAAGTGAGGATTCTGTTCTACCAAGACAAATGGGACAGATGATATGAATGCCTTTATAAGTGACAGCAAAGGGACAATGAGCAGCCTAGTAGGAGGGTGACATCTCTGAGACACACCGGCAGGGCAACCTTTTCTCTCCAGGAATGTATTTGTGTGGGCGGATCTCCGTCTTAGTGGAAACTCTGCTTGTCAGCGTATGTTCTCTGTGGGTTATAACAATGAGAGTTCTCCTAAATGCAGCAGTTTCACCCCAGACTGCTATCTATAATGAAACATCTGTAATTACTAGGACAAAGCCCTATATTATTAGATATTATATTGTATCTATGAAGGGCTAGTCTATTTGGGGTCTATTCATTAGGTTAATTATCGGGGTCCGAGCGGACCCCCATAATTAACCTACTAACTAGCCGCGAGTGCCAGAGCAATTTATCTTTGCTGCCATGCTGAGACAGCTGATCCGAAAATCGGCTGTCTCCCCGAACGGCTTCAATATAGCAACCAATCAGATTCTAGCTATTATCTTCTAGAAGGTGCTAGTTACCAGTTATTTATATAGCGCACACATATTCCGCAGCACTTTACAGAGAATATTTGTCCATTCACATCAGTCCCTGCCCCAGTGGAGCTTACAATCTATATTCCCTACCACATGCTCACACACTTACACACTAGGGTTAATTTTGTTGGGACCCAATTAACCTACCAGTATATTTTTGGAGTGTATTATTAGAATCATATTGGTTGCTATGGGCAACATCTCCACTTCTAGAAACCCGCACTTTACTATATACCACATGGTCTCCACATTTCGTAAGAAACAGTTATTTGAGCCCCTGGCGGGATCACTTCTGCAGTGTCTATGGCCTGCGAGTGCCCATGTGGTCCAATAGCAAAGATCTGCCGTTCACTTCCCACCGCTTTCGCCCACATGCTCACATACCTCGCAACATTTGATGAGGGAAAGGAGGGACCGAAAAGGGGGCATGACTTATGCTAAAAGGTGGTGGAGCCTATGAAAAACTAGGCGGAGCCTCGTGACTTCCCCCGTTTTCGTCACTTTGGGGCGTGCCCAGCAGTCTCCGAGATGCTGGGCAGCCCGTACACATGAGAAAAGATGCATATGTCCTCCTCCTGCACACCGCTATGCATGCATAGCAGCGGTATGTGCTCTCCCCAACTTCCCCCGAACCGTGGGACACTGCAGCCCGCGGGTGGGGCAGCCAGATAGTCCCAGGAAAACGGGACAGTTGGGAGGTATGTGCTCAATAAGAACAAATCAATTTTAGCCTCATTATTATTGAGCTTCACAGATGTCTTATGAGCCACACACTGACATATTATAGACTCCGTTATTGTAGAATGTGCCTTACACTCTGAAAAATAGTGATAGGGGCCTATTTATTAAACTCCTATACCTCTTTTACCTATTCCATATGGTCACACACAGTACAATCCTGCTTGGCCCAAGTGCTGATTGATAGGCCTGTGTCCAATCTTTGTCTAAAGTATACTATAATGTAATTAAAGCTGACCTTAATGTGGCTGAACCCAACTGTCAGACGACCAGTCTCTATCTGATTTGTCCATAAACATACATAGACATACAATATAGGGGTTAATTAAAATACAGGAAATGTGTCACCAGGCATCTCCACTATACTCGGCTGTACACATTTTTGCCATATACGGTAGCGCCTGCAGCATCGCTAGATTTCCTTATGGCGCTAGGAAAAACTGCGATGTCGCTGGACAAAATGTGCTGTTACAGAGCATCACAAAGCAGAATCACCCCCACATAGACACATGTCATACTTGCCTACTTTTGGAAAAGCTTTTCAGGAGATTGTGCAACACCTATGACCGTGTGGTAAAGTGGGCCTGTACTGCTACATCTGAGAGGCGTGTCATAATACTGACTTACATCCACATGTAAACCAGCCCAAAAGCAGTTAGTAAGATCTATTTGTTGATGAAAACACACTGATACTTTTTAGAAAAGGCATAGGGATCATTGTGTCTTATAGTTAATGCAGGGAAATTATACTAATGATCCCATTTGAATGTATATATCTGTTTTTTATATAAATAACAGCATAATGGGGGTAAGGTGCAATCAGGGAGATTGCTAGACTCTTCAGGGAGTCGCGGAGATTGCTACTATTTTAGGGAGTCTCCCTGACAATCAGGGAGAGTTGGCAAGTATGACTCATGTAAAAGATATGGCTGCAGTCATGTTTTGTATCCTATAGCATTTAATTAAATGTCAGCTTACTTAGTCCTGACTGGTCGCTATGGTTACTTACAGCACACTATTGTCCTGTATAACACATTATTAAATAATCCCCATTGCGTCTTTAAGATATTAAAATACAACATAAATACATACATTCATTTCTGATTTCTTTCTTCCCAGGATTTCAAGTGACTCAATATAAAGAAGCATCTTTCTAGAAATATTGTTACATTTGTTTTTCTTTCCACGTACACCAATGTCACTGTGTGCCCTGTGCACATACTGCTATGTAGCCCATCCTATTCACCCACCACTCACACCAATGTCACTGTGTGCCCTGTGCACATACTGCTATGTAGCCTACCTATTCAAGTGAACACGATCCCAAAGCACCTCTGCCCCCACCCCTTACCGGTCGTATGGTGCCACACCTATCTCTTGCATTGATGATGTTTTTGTTATTGCTCAGCTTAACTTGACAGATCGAGATGAAACAAAGTGCAGGTGCAGGTGATTTCTAGGAGTTTCCACTACACAATGATGCAGTTCTCATGAAAATCGGTTCAGTAGTTTTTATGTCAACTTGGAATAGACAGACAGACACAACGTTCTTATTATATTAGTATAGATAAAGATGCTGCACACTCTGGGCCTGTTTCCGAGTCACACGGAAGCAAACAGCAAGTTTTTGCATATAGCGCATGCGCAGAATCGAGTTGCCGCATCTTTACGTATGTCCGTCCTATTATGTATCAGATGAAGCTTGGCTGGATGTGCCTTTCCGGGAATTATGGCAGTTTGGGGTGTGAGCTGGGCGGTGACAATGTGATGGCACGTCACCACTCAGACTAGTCGGAGTGCCAAGGGAGTGTAGTGGGCATATATATTAAAAGCTCCCTGTGATCTAAGTTGTGTGTACGGGGAAGGGAAGGCTGTTTCTGACGGATCTCTTGCACCTAGCATGGGGCTGATACAAGGGCAGATACGAATAATGATTGTTGCACATTACCAATAATGATGGTTGCATAAAATCAATGAGCGGCACGAGTTTCCGCTTGCACACATGCACGCACCCCTGCATAAGTTAAACGGATACTTGCATTAGCAACTAAAGCCACTTTGCCCCTCCTAAGGGTCAATCCAATTAGGTGCAAGTTGCCTTGTGAGAGTCACTGCGGAGTGCGGAGTGCAGTTGCAATCCAATTCCAAACTCACATTTTATTTTTCAGAGGAAACTTGCGTTTTTTTGTGTGCACCACCCTGACGGCTGAAGGTGTAAAATGGTAGGAAAATCTTTATTGTCGCGACACAGGGCCTAATTCAGCATGGATCACTATTGCGATAGCGTACGCAGATGGCCAATTGTTGCATTCTGCGCATGCCTATGTATCGCAGAGCGTGAGTTAGCATTGTGATCGTTCTGTGTTCACCTACGCAGATACAAAGCCATCACAGGTCAGCCTTTGGGGTGACGGGGGAGTGGTCAGAGAAATGCAGGCGTGCCTGTCCGTTTGAATACCGTTACTTGGGCGTGCATAAATTAGCCACTGCGACAGCATACGCAGCTTGAGTACTCACTGCGTGCGACGAGGTTATCAATTTCTGAGTAAGGTCATAAGGTCAGACCTGTTGTAACTGTGTGTGAGGGGCCGATGTTACTCGATGTTCCTGATGTATATGCAGGACTTCGAGGTATTTATGGATGTGCGAAAGTGGAAGTGGGCGTCTCTATGCTGGCTTTGGGCGTCTCTATAATAGCGTTGCGATTGCAGTCATTAGCATATTTTTGCAGCAGACCGGCGTGCGTAATCTCAGCTGCGATCACAATAGCGATCCATAATGAATCAGGCCCCCCACAGTGCAGAAACCCTTGGACAGTCCCCAAAATGACTAATTAGGCACTTAGAAGTTTTCAGTTCACTTAATTGGCCCAATAATTACATGTAATTTTTGCATGTTTAAAGAAAAGGCCTCAAATTACCCCCAAATCAACTTTTTTTGTTAGTTTAGGCCCCCCCAAATGTAATTACAGTATTTTCTTTACATGAAAAATAATTGCTTTTTATCATTTTTTTTACATAATTTTAAAAATAGTTAGGCTTCAAATAACACAAAATGACCTTTTTTTTACTACTTTTCTTTGCATTTTTAATTTAATTAGTTTGAGAATAAACAAAAAAAGTTGTTTTTTTTTATAATTTTTTCAAATTTAAAAAAAATGCACAAATCAGCCATTTGACACCATTTAGAAACCTCCAGTATTTTCCTATATAATTCTGATAATGAAGTTATCACTTTTATGGCGTCCAGAATGGTTTCCCCACTTTTTCATACCACCCTCCCGAGTCGCATGCTATAGGGAATTCTCACACCCTCCCCGCGACTAGTGCGAATAGGCACTTCTCTCTGGATTGAGCATTGCTCAGGAGCGAGCATTCGTGCAAAGTGTGCAAGATTATAAGGTATATAAGAAACTGTTAATAAATAAATAAGATTCTTGAAACAACCTCACACTTGCAAACTAATTGGATTGACCCTTATGTGTACTATCCTGGAGGGGAGGAGGGTGGGAAGGGAGCTCACCAGTGTGCCTATGCGTGTGTCAATTAAACATACATTAATGCACTGTACTTCTCATACATGTTTCACATACACCTCACATATGATATTTGTAAGTTCAGTGTGACTGAAAAGCAATTAAGATCCCAGCATGAACCAAAGCTCAATGGCTCCCCGATGCCAAGGACATATTGTCCCCACTTCTAAGTATGCCTGGGATTTGCTTCCAAGCTGACCATTTCTGAGGGTAATTCTGTGCTGATAAAGCTAACAGTATATAATGGAGGTATTAAAGAAACACAATAGAAAGAGTACAGTTAATTACGTCTAAAGTGGAGAGAGATAAGGCCTATCTGTCACATGATCCTCTGAAAGATCCCCACCGAAGATAACACTGTCTTTTTATAAACACTATCAGCTCTATTGTGATTGCACGGGGTAATAATGTCCATGGGCAAAGTGCATTGTTATAAGCTACTGGCCTAGTCAAGGTATCAGGGGTTAACAATGGGTCATCTGGACACCTGAGTATCTACTGTTTCCTCCAGGCCCCTGTCCTATTGAAGTGAGTGGCAGCCATCCGTCACAGCTGACCCAGTGAGTGATGCATTCTGCACCATGTGACATGTACTGACAGCTGTCAAACGTGGAACAAAAGCGTCTGCCTGTCCTGAAAGAATTGTATTACAGCATTGATCATAGCCGCCAAGATAAGAATGGAGAGATTCAGCTCAATGTTTTTCCCAGATGTGGATTGTAATTATGCATTGTGTTGATAGATGATGACGGATCGCCCTGCTGTATTTACAATGAAAAGTGGGATGTTAGAACCCTCAGATCTGAAGTTGCTGTGTAACTGAAATGCAAAAAGCACATCAATATTTATGTTTCACAAGTATGACATTATCTGCTGAATACCAATTTCCTGCCTTCAACGTGTGCAAAGAAAATGATCACAAAACTCACTAGGGCTACCTACCAGCTTCGCCCTGCAGAAGAAAATCTATCTATGAAATCTTCATGAGCTGCAGAGGGACAGAGGTGAAGGCTGAGCGATTTAGAAGTTTAGTCCATATCCAGGAGTAGGAAGATGGGGGGGGGGGGGACAAGGGGTCAGAGGGTTTGGTAGGGCACAGGAATAGAAGAGACAGCAGTCTGCTGTGACTGGCCATATGCTAGTACAATAATAGGCCAGTAACACTTAATAAGAAAAATATTTATACCACTTTAGATAGCATGTATTCCTAGCTGCCATTTGCAGCATCAATAGTGATTGTTGTATCTCCCTTTTTATATTGCCTGTATTGTATCTTCTAAAGAAGACAAGTGGATGTTTTACCAATAGCAACTTATCAAATTCTAGCTATCATTTATCTAATGCATTCTATAAAATGATAGCCAGTATCGTTTTGGTTGCTAAGGGCAACACCTCAACTTATACTCTTTACAAGGTTTGAGAATTCCTTTGCTTGCTTCCCTAGTGTCACAATTCCAGCGGGATATTAGCACTTTTCGGGCACTGTCAGATGGAACTGTCTCACCCGCGGTCCGCAGTGCCACGCGGGTGGAGGGGGGGGTCGGGGGCACTCTGTCATTGCTGATCTGCATAGCAGAGCAGCGATGAATGAATGACACAATGTTGGGAGGTATGGGTTTTAAAATCAGTGGTAGTGGGAGGTATTGAATATTCAGTATTCTACACTGTGTGTTGTTATGTTAATTTTCAATATCTAAATAATATTTACATTGATTTTTCAAATGAAGTGTTTATGCCCGATCTCCATTGTCATACAGGTCACTACATCACTGGTTTTCATTGAACAGAAAGTACAGTACAATGCAAAGTGTATGAAAACCTGAATGAATACTGTAACAATATAGATTCAGTAGTAAATGATTTTTCCATTGATCCAGCATTAAGTGGATCAGAAGTAGGTCAAGGCATTTTGCAGCGTGAGGCAGCGAACTCTACGGTGCCCCATTTATCTTTTATGGAAATAATGAACATTTGTATTAGAGTAATGCACAATGTAAAACACAACTAGCATCATTTTAAACACTATTAGACTTAGCAAGTTGTAAACGTATAAGACAGGCTCTATAACACTAACGTTCTTTTAGTGAAATGATAGCCCAAATTATATTTTTCTTTAAAGCAAGGCCCTGTCCCTAACTTTTAAATAGAGTGGGTACCAGAATTGGCACACTATCATATCATAGGGCACTCAGTGGGGCAGTACCACATGGTCTTCTCTCCAGGCACCTGCAGTTATTTAAAATGCTTTTATTTATATAGCACCTTCATATTACACTGTGCGTTACAGAGAATATTTCATACACACATTCGGTCCTCTGTGACTTTCCCCATTGAGGCCAGGAAGGTCTCAATATTTCGTTTTACATTTTTCCGTAAGGTTTACTAGTCAATGTAAACTGAGTTTCAGGCAAGCTTCTATTTGCTAGGACCCTTAATGCACATGTGCAGTACCATCTGAGGATGGCGAATGCTCCCGCAGTCAAGCGAACTTGATGAATACTATCTCCATACTGGGAAAGGGGGCCATTTTGGGAGAGGAAAGTAAGTAGGAGATATCTGTGATATCTCCAGCATTACATTTTGATGAATGGCCCGGACACTTAGGTGTAAATTTGCTAACGAGTTTTATCACCAAAACAAGTGATAAATGTCACTGTGTATGATAAATGGTGCTCCAGCCAATCAGCTCCCAACTGTCATTTTTCTAACAGTTGACAGTTGGGAGCTGATTGGCTGGAGCACCATTTATCATACACAGTGACATTTATCACTCGTTTTGGTGATAAAACTCATTAGTAAATGAGGCCCTTAATTTCTACAAAAGCAGGTGAAAATGTTAATTTTCATCTGCTTTTGTAGAAATGAAGTGATAATGAATAGACCCCTAAGTATTACAATAGTTTTTATAGTTTTCTCAGAAAATGATGCATTATTTTCCATTTTATGTATTTAAGGAGACAGTGGGGCTTGATAGTGTAGGGGGTGAACACATGCACTTGGCTCTGGCCACACCCACACAGCACTGGTTACAGCTCTTTCCCTTCTCAGTATAGGCCCTTGAACATTTTCAAGCCCAGGCCAATGTGGCCCTTAATCCGGCCCTGCACTGTGTAATTGTGAGGCTACAGCCTAGCCTCACATGGACTCATTTATGAAGCGCACAGGATGCTTGCACCAATGCACATCCAGGGTCCACCTGTGGCTTCATTTGTTGTGAGTTTGAGGAAAGTGAGGGGATATTGGTAGTGGGTTTATTACATGTGTCACTTTAATCTGTGATGCTTTCAGCTACATGTACAGTGGCACACACATGGGGGTCCTGACTCTGAGGACCTGATTCAGAGTTTCAGACCCGCTCGCTAGGATGCGTTCGCTTGTAGCAGGCCGATTGTCGCTTGCCGCGCATGCGTACGCATGACAGTGCGCGTGCGCGATACAGTGCGAGAGATCGGGAAGAGCGCGAGAGATCGGGAAGCAGTCGCTCGTTGTGCATAGACTGCCCAGCAGAGTGAGTGACAGGAGAAGCTGTTTGTGGGTGGTGACAGGGGCAGGCCACTAGAAATGGGGGAGTAGAGGTGCGAACGCAGGCGTGCCTGAGCGTCTAATGCCATTTCTGAGGCTTGCATAATTAAGAGTGCATAATTAAGAGTAATCTCCCACTGCATCCCAGCACACAGCGTGTGCTGGGATGCAGTGGGAGATTGCTCGCGGCTGCCAAGCAGCAGCCACAGCAATCTCCTATGCTTGAGGGGGGATCAATCACACTGATGACGCCCCCCTTGCTTTCTTTTTCAAGGGGCGTGGCCATGCCTCCAGCGATAAGGCCACGCCCCCTCTTTATCGGGGCCCGGCGGCGCTCTCTACGCCCCTGGGCATCCCGAACGAGGTAAGCCGGGGATACTTAGGTTGAAGTCGCCGGGGGAGGGGCGAGAGTTAGGTTTAGACACCCCAGAGTGGAGGTTAGGGTTAAGCACGCCCCCGGGAGGGTTAGGCTTAGGGTGCGGGAAGGGGGGACTTAGGGTTAGGCATCACTAAGGTAGGGTTAGGGGAGAGGGAACAGGAGTGGGTTAGTCTACTTACCAGCCGCTGTCAGGATATCCTCCATTCAGGCTTCCGGCGTCGGTCTGAGAACCTGTGGGTATTCGGCCGTTGGTATTTCATACCGATTTTATATGAGAAATGCAGTCAAACCCACGAAAACTGCATTTTCGGGGGTTTAAACGCATAATAGAGCATAGCGCCCTATGTCTATTCAGTAATATTAGCTCTGCAAGAAGAAATATCATTTTCACACTGCTCAGACAAAAACCGCAAGTATTGCACCTACCTGTAGCGAGAAACACTCTCACATTTCCTCCCCACAGCAAACGTCTATTTCTCTGCAAACACCCTACTTGTTCAATAAATCTATGCACTGTAGCAGGGAAATCCTTATACAAATTGAGGGGAATGATACAAAAGCTGATCTTAACTCCTGTCAGTCGGTCTACACTTTATAAATGACCTCCACATAATCTACGTAGAAATAACAGTGACAAAAGGATAATATTTGAACTAGAAGAGTTTATTTTCACTTTATTGTTCTACATACTGTACATTCACTTAATGTTATCATAAGATGCGAATTTCTCTATATTTAAACTTATTGCCTGCTCTGATTTAAAACAATTGCCAATAGAACAGTGCCACCCAGTGGCCAAAATTGTCATGAAGCCTAACAGAATTTTTAGATGGATTTGAAGACTACAAAAATGCAGGATTTCAGTGCAAATGCCATATTGTGATATTTTGTTACAACATAAGCACATTTGTGTGAAAGACACCTACGTATATGGCTAAGCACATGATAAGTGTGTCAAGATAGCAGTGAATGAGGTGTGCAAAAGTCTAATGGGAGTACTGTTGCTAGGCAAATCTTGGCATTCAATTTTGAATGCAGACTTGGTGCAGGAAAGTGCCTCATTCTGTACCTGTTTACACAAATTACATTTCATGTTGTAGGGCAGCCTATTTCAATAAGAGTTAGGAGCCTGGGAGTGGGGATTTAGGAGGTCATCCTTTTCAGGACTGTAGCACAGGCTGTGTGACCAGGGTCCAAGCCCAGTGTGCAAGGTTGAGGCAGTTGTTGTCCTGGTTGTACCTATGCCCAGCTTGTCGGGGTGCCTGGAATGGAGCCCAGCGTGTCTTCTTAGGGTGCCCCCAGCTTCCTGTTCCTGGCCTCCTCTTGTGTGATGTCATGACGTGGGCATTGTCTGAACCCCATTGTTGATTTGATATTATTCTGTGCGCACCCGAATGGCGCCTTTGGGTGTTGCTTGATTATCTGCATTTGTTATGGGGTATTTTGTAAGTACTCATTCAGTAAGTATTGCTATGTTTACTTTCTCATTGGCTGTTCTTTTATATTACCATTTGATCTCTGATGTATGTGTCCTTATATGTTGTCTTGCATGTCTGCCATCCTTTCCATAAGCCTGTTTTCCCTGCCTGGGTGTAACTCTTTATAATTTCAACAAAAATACGTGATTAAGAAAAAATTCTTCAAAACACAATATGACTATTAGCATACAGTATATTATTACTTATTAACAGTGAGGCTCACAACACAAGCTAACTTGGACAGGAAATTCATTCAGTAACACTACAGTCCAATATGTAATAACAATAAACAGGACATAGCAAGGTAACAGGCAGAGGCATAATTGGTGTTTGAAGGCCCCATAGCAAAAGTTTGTAAGGGCCCCTACGTACCACCCAATGGTGAAAAATGTATATAACACATCTAACTTTGACAAGGAAGATGGGCCCCCCTCAGCTCTGGGCAACATAGCAGCCGCACCCCTTGCAGCTATGGTAGTTACGCCCATGGTAACAGGGTTATAGCTTATGGGCTGATTCAGCAAGGAATGCAGATGAGTATTCGATGTTTCTGCACTGCGCATGCGTGAACTAGCCAGTGCGAGCGGGTAGGGTACGCAGGCTACACACAGTGTGTACGCAGACCATTCCGATATTGATTGATAGGAAGTGCCGTTTGTGGGTGGTGACGGGGGGTAGTCGAGCGAACGCAGCCGTGCCTGTGCGTTGGGACGTCGTTATAGGGGTGTGCATAGTTAAGGCAGGGTGGTGGCATACGCAGCCAGATGACTCGATGCACGCTGGAAGTGGTCAAAATCCTGCACGACATCAGGTCATCCTCTATTGTGTGTATGGTTCTGATGATTCTCAATGTTACCGATGTTTCCGCTGTCTTGCGGACTACTCAGGCTTTGAGTAAAGGAAGTTAGTGGCATCGTTTAGTGCTGGGCATCTGCATATTATTAGCATATATCCGCAGTGGCTGAGTGCGTGCATGCGCACACTTGCGTACCTTGCTGAATCAGGCCCTTTGGGCCTGATTCAGAGCCGCTCGTAAGTGGCCGCTCGTTCGCTCCGAGCGATGTTTGCACAACTGCGCATGCGTATGGGTCGTAATGCGCATGCGCCAACCAGTCATTGCGGTCGGAAATCGAGCGCTCGCAAAACAACGAGGGGCTGCTAATTTGAGTGACAGAATGAGGCGTTTGTGGGTGGTAACAGGGGAAGGTGCTTGAAAATGGGGAGTGGAGATCCGAACGCAGGCATGCCAAACAGTCAAAACGGGCGTTTTAAGGGTGTGCATAATTAACAAAGCAGCGTCATCGACCACGTCACTTGGTTGTCTCTTAGCCTGAATTGTTCGCATGATTGCGGTAGGAAAATCCAACCACAAGCGAGCAGTTCAGACGCCTTTCGGAGATGACGTAGAATGCGAGCGGCCAGGGGGCGTCTTTACAAAATAGCGAGCGCATGTTTTGTTCGCTCGCTCAGACATAGAGGCGTCAACAGACCGCAAAGAGCGAGCGCTCAATTTAAATAGCCGGCCCCTTTTTCTGAACGAGCGAGCGCAAATAGCATCCGGCTCTGAATCAGGCCCTTACTTCTTTATAAATAGAGGCTGC
Source organism: Taudactylus pleione (assembly GCA_031769625.1). NCBI lineage: Eukaryota > Metazoa > Chordata > Amphibia > Anura > Myobatrachidae > Taudactylus > Taudactylus pleione. The sequence goes on from JAUIMM010000119.1 coordinate 16,372,257, forward strand.
AGCCGGTAGGTGCACGATGAGGCCACTGGGCTCTATTTACTACAAACCGCATATTGAATGCAGATTGTAGTGTGATATTACAGAGTGAATTCGCATTGCGAATTCAGGCAATATCACAGGGATTTACTATAAATCCCTTGCAGGGACAGAGCTTGCGATAAAGCTCTGTCCCTGCGGATCCCATCCGCACTCTAGTCGCGGTATTTTCAGAAAAAATACCGCGACTAAGAGCCCGTGCATGCGCCGACCGACCACCGCAACTACCCCCCCACCGACGCTAAGCCCCGCCCCCCGGACATTGTGCAAGTGTGCGTGAGGCTCCGATGGTACTCAATGTTACCGATGGTTTTGCAGACTTTTACGGATGTGAGTAAGGGGAAGTGGACGTCCTTATGTTAGGCTGCAATGGCATTGCATTGCAAACCATTAGCATATTTTCGCAGTGGGAATGTGTGCGTAATCGCATCTGCGATCGCAATAGCAATCCGTAATAGGTCAGGCCCTTATTTAGAAATTTCCAAAGAATATGGCCAGCATCATAAAGCTAGTGAATGCTCTATACCAGTGTTTCCCAAACTCATTCCTCAGGGAGCACTAACAGTGCATGGTTTCCATGTTTCCTAGTTGGGGCACAGGTGTGTTCATTACTGGCTGACACATTTTAAAAGATCCACAGGTGGAGCTAATTATTTCACCATACCTCCCAACATTAGGAGTCCCAGAGTCGGGACCTGCATGCGCCCGAAAAGATCGCAAAGGGGGCGTGGTCTGATGACATGCCCCCCCATTTACATCACTAATGGGGCTTCCCCCCCGTACTGTGAATATACACACAGCATCTATTTTCGCACTGCATACCCATGCAGAGCAGCGGTGTATGCTTTCCCCCAACCTTTCCCCCACTGCGGGACACTGTGGCCCGTGGCTGGGACAGCGGGACAGTCCCAGAAAAACGGGACTGTCCCGCTGAATGCCTGACAGTTGGGAGGTATGCAACTGAATTTGCTGCGTTATATAAGAAACTGTTAATAAAATAAAATAAATGTTTCACTTGTAATTCTGTGAGGAGACATGGAAAACATGCACTGTTAGTGCTCCCTTAGGAATAAGTTGTTATATTGTATATGAATTGTGTACGGTGATTTTAGCAATTACTGCTTTAACAGTCAAGCTGCATTTGTTGGAGTAAATGTGACACATATACTAATATTCCCCCATGTCATAAACCAGGCATATATACTTCACTTTCAGCGTAAGCTGAACAGCATGCGCCTTTTGTGGTGGTGGATTTTATGTTTGTTTGTGGTGGTAAATCAATACAGGAAACAATCATACTTTCACATTTTCCCACGTTATTTATCAATACACTTTACAGATGAGAACACATAACTAAGATAAAGCAAGGTACACACTTGTACAATCACACTTTCAATGCGATTTTACTTTTGATTACACTTACGTTCGGAAGTCCCGTTCAAAGTGGCGATTCATGCACACACACAATATCTAACTTGCGCTCCAGGAAACGTATCTAAAATATCTGCTGAAGAGCCACAAAGGCGGCGCCGCTGCTGGAGGAGCTTGGGCAGAGGCATCGGGCAGTACAGTGGGCAGTGCCTACACACCACCCTTATTGTCTGATATTGTACCATGCAATCTGATGAAAACTAATCTGCACATAAACCCTGATCTTCAGATGCGACCTGTTTTCTTCCAATAAAACATGATGGAAGGCGCATAATACCTACTCTTCATGAACTGGTCGGGAATCAAAAGAAAGGCCTGGCGATTGTATAGGTGTGTACCTGGCATAACACAAAACCCCACACAATAGTCTTTAGTATTGTGCAGCTGACAGACATCTACTGTATCTAGGAATAGATCCAGGTTTTTATGACTTGTCCATTAAAGTTTGAGTACTTTTATGTATTCTGTGCTATTTAAACTTCAATAGGAGTATTGAAATACAGTACAGATGTTGATCGACAGGTCGCCCCATTTTGTAGGCGTGGACGGGGGTGGCTTCACAAAGAGAGGCGTTCCCAAGCGAACGTCTGCCGTTTGTGGGTGACCCCACTGACATCACCAGTGATGTCAGTGAGAGAGCTTCCGGCTCTATTAGAGCCAGAAGCTCTCTGGGGCTTGCGGCCATGAGACCCTACCACAAGGGTCTCGTCACAAGCCCGATGGTTGCGATGGTCTTGACAATCGCGACCATCATCCTGGCCACTCGCAATAGCTGTGGGTGGTCACCCACAGCTATGCGAGCGGCCAGGAGGCCGCAACTAAAAAAACCAGTGCCCGCCCTGATTCAGAGCGAGTGCTCGCTTTTTGCGAGCGCCTCTGAATCAGGCTCAGAGTGCCTGTGAATTGGTCCTGGCAGCTATGAAGTGAGTCTCCTTAAAGGGGGATCAGCTATGATAGAGAACATCACCCCCAGGGTGCATTTTTGGATGGGTTTTGCAGGTATTTGTGTAAAGCGATTACACATACACAAATAAAGACAAGTAAGAAGGAAGTAAATGTCAGGGCTGTTTGTCAGTGCTTTATGCATTGTGGTGGGCCGGGAGTTCTGTCACTGTGTCACTCGCCGTGCCATCTTGGGACATGTCTGCCTGATTCTGCTGCAAAGCAGAGTCCGCAGCCCCACACAGAAAACACTTGCCAGTTAACAGAAGTCAGAGTGGCAGAGTGACACACAGATCTTGTATTTCCTCCCACTTCTACTCCCACGCCTCAAGCACTATGCCATGATGTATATACAGGGAATAATAGAGACAGACGGATGCCCCACTGAGGGAAGCCTGGGAAGCCATGAGATGTAAAACAGAAACAAACAGAGAGAGCCTCTCAGCTGCCCACCAGAGAACGTGCATTTTCCCTATCACAGAGCCGCCAATACTGTTATATACAATATGTAATATGTATAATCAGAGGAGAGACTAAGGGTGGTTAGGGCAATGAATGTCCCCCCTAACTCAATTCTGGATATATTTCTTAACAGTGTCTATACAATCTATATTGATGTATTTAATCAGTATTAGAATTGTGTTTTGGGCAGATGACAAGCATTTTATGCCTATTTATGAAGAAACCCATTTTGTATTTTATTTTCAAATCATTAGTAAATACTATGAACCAGTTGAGAATCATAATTTTAGTAGTTCTTGACTAATAATTATGATTCTAAAGAGTCCATGTAGCAACAGGTTTAATATGAAAGCACATTAATCTCCTGCTATTGTTGTTTGTGTTATTATAAATTACCCATTACCTACACAAATGGAAGGCAACCATTTTGTGGGCTAAATTAACAGTCAGGTTGTCCCTTAGCTAGGAACCAGCATAATGAATGAGGCATGAATGAGACAACCATTCACTAGTAACTATTATTACCAGTGATGACACTGAGGTACGACACGTAGAGGGAGCAGCTATTTTGTGGGGTAATTCAATAACATGTCTATGAAATTACTATTAACAATTGATAAAGTGATTTCACCCAAATCAAGTCAATTGATAGTCAGCATATTATATAGTTCAATAATATTGTTATACAGCCCGCAGATTGGCTGCCTCTAAAGGTCCACTTGAATTTGTAGTCCTGAGAACATGACTATTAATTCATATTGCCACTGACACTCCTACAATGTAGGGACATACTTGTTGGGCCAGCTCTGTACAGCATCTCTTATACTGCTTTTATACCTAAAATCCGGGTCTGACCCGGAGGTTGAAACAGGGTTCCAAACCAGATCAGACCCGGAATTTAGCCGGCGCCGACCCAGGGAATTTCCGAGTTAGCGCTGTTCATACCGGAGCCGGGTCTGCAGAGACCCAGCTTTTCCGGCGTTGAAGTGGATGCTTGGAGATGACGTCATCTCCAAGCGCCACTGAAGCCAGCCAACCGTCTGGCATGCGTCGCGCTCCGGGTCATCATGACCCGGATCGCAACGCTTACACTGCAGGGTTTCACGGGTCATTCCCATGTTCAACCCTGCAAGTTACCTGGGTTGGATTGCCTGGTCACTCGACCCGGGAATCCAACCCTGTCCCCTTTTACACCAAGGAGCTATCCGGGGTAACCCTGCAATAACCCGAGTTTTAGCTCTGGTGTAAAAGGGGTATCAGTTTTATGATTGCAGGTTAATGGTTTACAGAGCTTCTCAGCCCACACAGACACAACACAGGAAATGAGGGCCAATTACAGGTAAGCGTTTGAGCCTTTGAGCTATAGCACATGCTTGGTATGAAGAGCGTTCCTACTGTAAGATAAAAGGATTCATATTGGTGGGTCCTGAATACAACTCACATTATAGAAATGAGACGATATATAATATAATATAATATAATATAATATATGTGCAGATGATGTGTTTGTGTCACAATTGCAAAATCCATATTTTTTCTGATCCATTTGTTATATATATGATCTATGGCCCTCATTCAGAGCCGTACGCTCTGAGCAGAGCGCACGCTCTGAATGAGGGCCGGGCTCCATTTTCATGGAGCGTCCTCCTGGACGTGCTTTTTGATGGCCGCGATGGTCGAGACCATCGCGACCATCGAAATTGCGAGCCGGAGCCTGCGGTTGAGGTTTTCAACCGCAAGCTCCGGAGTGATTTTGGCTCTATCAGAGCCAAAATCACTCCCACTGACATCACTAGTGATGTCAGTGGGCCGGCTTCTGACGGGAGGCGTTCCCGTGGGAACGCCCCCGTCAGGGAGGCACGCCCCCGGCACGCCCACCAAAGGGGGCGTGCTGTCAATCAACATTGACAGCACGCCCCCTTTGATCGGACACAACGAGCGAAGGACTTTCCTTCGCTCGTCGCGTCTGGCGCATGCGCACGACGGAGCTCCCTCCGTCGTGCGCATGCTCAGTGCATAACATCGACCCACTTGCGAGCGGACAGCCGCTCGCGAGTGGGTCTGAATCAGGCCCTATGTGTCTATAGACTGATTCAGCAGCAGACGCAGTTCTGTAATTTATTCAGATTAGGCGATTATTTGCCATTGCGCAATGATGTTAGTCGCGGTGCGCACGCATTGCGATTTCTTTGCAATTACATACGCACATAGGAATGATTTGCAAAGTGAATCTCCTGATCAATGTTTGGAGGAGGTAAGGGGGTGGTTTGGTCAACGCAGACATGTCTAACCATGTAAACGCCATTCCGTGGGCTTGCATAAAGAGGTCATTGCGATTGCTTTCGCAGCATGAGAGCTCTCTGCGTGCGAGAAGGACTGCAGTTTTCGAGACAGGTCAGACCTGCTGCAATGGCCACATGGCTGACCGATGTGTGTTGATGTTACCGATGTTTACGCAGATACGTGACATCGAACGCAGATGAGAAAGCAGCAGTGGGCGTCCCTATACCCGGGTAAGCTTTTCAACTATTGGCATATTTTTGCAGCGTCATTCTGTGCGAAATCGCAATGGAAATCGCATTAGTATCTTTGCTGAATCAGGCTCTCAATGTTAAAAAAGCATGAATAATTTAACAATTTTCAACAAAGCTGCATCACTGTATAATATAATATATACCAAAAACTTGTCACTATGGGGTCTATGCACTAAGGGGCCTATTCATTATAACTAAAAATTCTCTGGAGGTAATTAGGTTTACAACTCGCATGGCGTTCTACCTAATTACCGGAGGAATTCATCATTCCACCTCTCCTTAAGTGTCTATTCCAAAATGCTGTCATTTTTGCGATGACAGCTTTTCGGGAAATAGAAACTATTCCCTGCCTACACTACCTTATCGCATCTGTAATCATTCACAAAAGTAGCGCATGCGCAGCACTGACTACACCTGCGATTATTCTGCGTCCATCACCCCCTCTCCCCCCCTTCACTTACCTGGACGCGGTCTGCAGCAGACAGCACGGACAGGCAGAGGGGGCTGAAGATTTTATTTTATTTTTATAAACTTTATTTTGTTCTCACAGCCGCAATACTGTGAGAACACAGAGCAGCAGCCGGAGCCTAGGAAGGGACCAGAGTGACGGAGAACCTGCCCAGCTGAAAGCAGGTAAGTGTCACCTGCTATTCACCACCTCAGTGTGGTGGATAGTAAGTAACAACATCAAATTCCGAAAATATATTATTTTCGGATTTTGATGAATACCATAATTTCCATATCCCCATACTAATGTATGGGGAGTGTGGAAATTAACGCAGACGGAGATATCAGTGTTAAGTGTCTTCATGAATACTAAAATAATGGCAATTAAGGAAAATCTCCTTAAAACCGTTATTTTAGTGTTAATGAATAGGCCCCTAAGTCTTGGAGAGAGATAAAGTGGAGAGAGATAAAATACCAATCAATCAGCTTCTAACTAGCAGTTTTCAAACGCAGCCTGTAAAGTGACAGTTAGGAGCTGCGTGATTGGTACTTTATCTCCAGCCACTTTCTCTCTCTCTCAAAGGCTTATACATAGGGCCCGATTCAGACCCGCTCGCTAGAAAGCGTTCGCACGCAGCCAGCCAGCCAATTTTTGCATTCTGCGCATGCGTATGTATCGCAATGCATGTGCACAAACCAGTGCGAGCGATCGGGAAGCGTACGCTCGCTACGCATAGACAGCCCCGCTGAATGAGTGACAGGAGAAGCCGTTTGTGGGTGGTGACAGGGGCTGGTCACTAGAAACGGGGGAGTGGAGGTATGAACGTAGGCGTGCCTGAGCGTCTTAACGCCGTTTCAGAGGTGTACATAATTAACAGGCAGCGTCATAGTACACGTCACCTGGTTGTATTTCACACTGAATCACTCACAGTGCTTGCGGCAGGGTATGGTCAGCCACAAGCGCTGCGAGCGCTTCCGATGGTACACGATGTACCAATGGTTGGATACACTTCCTGGAGATGACGTGCGCAAGTGAGCGTCTTAACACAAGCTGGTGAGCATCTGCATAGACAGAGCGATCGCACGCCAAGACATAGTGGGCATGCTAATGCCTTGCCGTGCGATCGCCTGCCTTCCCAAATTTGCATTCGCATCGTGCGAGCAAACGCATCTAGCGAGCGGGTCTGAATGAGGTCCATAGACCCCTATATATTATTGCATTATTGCTACTGTGAATCATTATGATAATACTGCATTAATAAAAAAAAAAAAAGACGGAAGAAAAAATGTCAAGAAAACATTCTGTGTGCAATGTTATTGCATTCTCCATAGGATCAGTCTGCTTTTTTGTTTAATTTAGCTGTGCACAAGGCCCTCTGTGGTTATTCTTAGCAGGTTTAGGCTTTCCTTATAGTTTTGGTTTTACTTGTTGATATAGTATATTCTAATTGTTTGTCCCAAGATCTTGTTCTGACTCTGATATGATGAATAAACCCTTTTGAGACTGTGGATCTAGCACAGGAGTGTTACTTTCACACTGCAGGTATCTGTAATAACCATTGTGCCCCTAAGCAATCACTTCCAGGACATGAGCATTGCCTGGGTGTCGTAGCTCTCTGCAGACTCAGCGTTATAGTAATAAAGAGAGGCTGCCCGCCTGTACTGACATGTCATAAGATCACCAGACTCAATAAACACCAGACCTGCCATATAAGTGACCATTACCTACTACAGCATGCCAAATTCTTAATATACATGTTAAAAATGGTGCAGATTCTTTTACAATGAGTCTCAACCAGCTAAGGAGGACGTTGTCTGTCTCACTTTTAGGACAAGAATGTGAAATGCACAGAATAGATGAGCAGTACTATACATTGGTTTAATAGGTTATCTGCCTCTGCTGAATGGGGGCAGCCATTACTATACTCCTCAGATGTGCCCATATGATACTGTATAAAATGAGCATGTCACGATAGGATGAAACACAATTGGAGAAAATAAAATTGTTGCAATATACAGTATATTGCATAATATGTACGACTTGACTTATAAATCAAGAACTACAAATACATTTCCCAATTGTGCTTTTAGAAGTTACAGAAAATTTCTGCTTGTTAAGCTAAAGTTTTCATAGTCCCATTACCGTGCAGCATAAGGTACAGAGATCTTGTGCATCATACAGTATATAGTATGTCTTTCTAGATACTGTGCACATTTCCCAGTATCTTGCCTGTGCAGCACCTACTAAGTAATAAAGATGACATACAGTACTAAACTTGCCTACATTTGTCTTTATCTTATTTCCCAATGGCATGTTTTTTAAACTGGCTTTCTGGGGCTTTGAGCGTCCCTCTTCCATAAGCAATGCAGGCATTAGCCAGGTGGAACTTTTATTATTTAACAGTTATCAGTTCTGAAAGTCAATTAATTCCATTTTAGAATGCCGTAACTAACAGGGCTTAACTGCACCCTGTCCCGGCACAGCCCCCTCAGCGCATGACATCATAAAAGGATCACCCATTTCGACTTTTCGCCTTTCAGAAAAGTATCGCCGTATTAAATTCCATCCGCTTTTCTCGTCCGCGAAAACGCAATGCAATGTACTAGGCGAAAAAGATTCGCCTGTGAATAGGTGGAGAAAAGAAGTACAAAATCTACTATTTTTTTGGGGTGCAAAGGTGAGGAAACCACTCTGCATCCTTGGAACAGCCCCCCAAAGGATAACTGCGTCAAAAAAGTGAGGAACACCCCAAAAAAGCACTTTGAAAAAGGGGGCAAAAAAGTGCAAAGTGGGGGTACAAACATAAAAAGTAGCAAAATAGACTTTTGGGGGGCTGCGAGTATGGGTGAGGTGTTTTTTGGTTTGCAGGTGCTTCAAGTGTGTTTTTAAGGATTTGTAAAACTTTACTTTAGCGACTTTATACCATGCTAGCACCCATTTTCAAGTACCCCAAATTTGACAGGACTACTTTTTTTTTTTAAACTGCTTAATGCTATTCTTCAACACTTGTGCAAAGACGCTAATTAGAAGAAATTGACACACCTTAAGTACCCCAATTACATTTATTAGGGCTATACGGGGGCATTTAGTTTAATCCCTTATGTTAGTGCATCTTTTAAAGGGTGTCAGGCTGATTTCTCCAATTCTTACAGAACTTTTTGCCTGGTTTGCATCCACTGGGTTGCGTTTTTGCATATTTTGGAATTGAATACGGCGAACAGCACGTATTCAATTCCAAGGGAACTTATCGTGCCCTGGCGCGCACGATAAGTTTCCGCAGCTAAAATACGAAATGTGGGCGAAAAGTCCGGCATGCGAAAAAGTATCGCGGGTGCAAAACTAATTGAATACGGGCCTATATCGTATCACTGAAGCTTAAATGCCTATTAAGGTGTGCAGTGACTTAAAAACAAAGTTATATAACTGTATTATATATAAAACATACTTGTTAATATATTATTGTATTATTGCTACTGTGACTCATTATAATGATATGGCATTAGATGAGACGAATGTCTATTTGAACTTGCATTGGGTAGAAATACTCTTTGTTCTACTTCCTGTTGCTAATTATTCTCATGCACTGTGTAGGAGATGGTGATGTGTCAGAAAGAAGATGGTAAACATCCGGGAAGAGGGACAGGAAAGCTTTGCAGTTCTGGGTGAAGACAGAAATCCCACACTCAGATGTGCCTTAAATACATGACACTTTGATATTGAGATAGAGTACGAGGCCATTCGCAGACGTTGTGTGGGCAGACAGAAAATTAGCAAACTGTATTAGTGAGCTGAAACACAGACTTATGTTTTTCCTCCTCTGTGTCACACTGGTGCACACTCTGCTGTTGATTGTTACTGAATATTATCAAGAACACTGCCCAAACATCTCTTATTGCACTAATTACAGTAGGTACTAGCAGGACTTAAAGTGGTCCTGGAGAGGTGGTGGAACTCATGTCTGCCGCAGCCTACTGTCCATTCCCCGGCCACGCTAGTCTGACAGGCCAAATCATGTGTGAAAGAAATCGGTATGATCAGTGGAGGTTCTAGGGGCGGGCTAACAGGGCCCTCGCCCGGAGTGCCGGCCCCTAGAGGGCACCACTGAGTCCCCAGAAAGAAAAACAAATCCCTTAAGAAAAAAAAAAAAAAAACCAGGTCCAGTCCCCCCCGCGCTAGCCGCTGCAGGGAGGCTCCATTTACTGGGCGCCCGCTGATATTTGATATCAGCGGGCACCTGGCTCCCTCCCTGCAGCAGCAGCCGAAAGCAGGAGCTCACTCCTGAGCTCCGGCTCCCGCAGAGAGCAGTATGGGAGGAACGTCATGACGTCTCCCCCATAGATCCGTGGAGCCGGAGCTCACTTCTGAGTTCCGGCTCCAGCAGAGAGCACTATGGGAGGGACGTCATGACGTCTCTCCCATAGATCCGTGGTGGAGCCGCGGTCGGACCGGACGGCAGCGAACGCCGGAACGGGGCCTAAGGTAAATATTGTGTTTGTATTTCAATTGTATTTTTTCTTTTTCAGAAAGGACACATGGGGGCATAGCTATAGGGGGGCATTGCTGTAAGGGGGCATGGCTATAGGGGGGCATTACTACTGGGGGCATGGCTATAGGGGGGATTACTACTGGAGGCATGGCTATAGGGGGGCATTACTACTGGGGGCATGGCTATAGAGGGGCATTACTACTGGGGTTATGGCTATAGGGGGGATTAATATAGGGACATGGCTATAGGGCATTACTACTGGGGGCACGACTATAAGGGGGCATTACTACTGGAGGCACTTCTATAGGGGGAATTACTACTGTAGGCACTACTATAGGGGCAGTACTAATGGGGGCATTACAACTGTGGGTACTACTATAGGGGGCACTACTAACGTGGGCACTACTATTGGGGGCATTACTACTGTGGGCACTACTATTGGGGGCATTACCAATGGGGGCACTACTATAGGGGACTTTACCAATGGGGTCATTAACACTGTGGGCATTACCAATGGAGGCATTACCACTGCAGGCACTACTAATGAGGGCACTGCATGGGGGGCACCACTACCGGGGCCATTGTGTAAGGGGCACCACTGCTGTGAGCATTCTATAAGGGGCACCACTACTGTGGGCATTGTATTAGGGGCACTACTACTGTGGGTATTGTGTATAAGGGGCACTAATTTGGGCATTGTGTAAAAGGGGCACCACTGTGTGTCATAACATGAATAAGGGACTAATGTGTGGCGTAATTTGAATTGGGGAAACTGTATTATAAAGGTAATTGCTGTGTGTGGCACAATGTATTATACAGGGCATTACTGCGTGTGGCATAATGTGTTATAAAGGGCATTACAGCATGTGGCTTGAATGTGTTATAAAGGGCATTACTGCATGTGGCATAATGTGTTATAAAGGGCATTACTGTGTGTGGCATAAAGTGTTATACAGGGCATTACTGCATGTGGCATAATGGGTTATAAAGGCCATCACTGTGTGTGGCATAATGTGTTATAATGGGCATTACTGCATGTGGCATAATGTGTTTATAAAGGGCATTACTGTGTAAGGCGCATTACTGCACATGGCAATTATTCACCACTAGAGGAAAGCTTGGGGGAAGCCCAGCACCTTCATAAGTGCTGGGCACGCCCCACAGTGTGATGAATTGGGGGTATTCCAGGGGACACGCACCCTTTCTGGAAGCACGTGCGCTTTCAGCGTGCGCAGAGGAATTCCATCTAAAAAAGTTATTTTTTGTTGGGGGGGTGGGGGTGGGGATGCAACTGTGAACTTTCGCCCTCAGCTCCACAATGTCTAGAACCGGCCCTGGGTATGATTTACCGCCGGACCCATGCCCGGCGGTTGGAATCCCGACAGCGTCATTCTGGCAGAGGAGGAAATCCAGATCGTCAAAGGTAAGTATATCCTATCCTATTTCTACCCCCTAACCCTAACCCTCCCTTAGGGGTGCCTAACCCTAACCTTCCCCTCAGTGCCTAACCCTAATGCCCCCTCTAAGTGCCTAAACCTAACCCCCCATTCCCTGCCGCCTAAACCTAAGTCCCCCCGGGGGTGCCTAACGCTAATCCCCCTTCCCCTAGCCTAAACCTAACCTCCCGGGGGGGTGCCTAACCCTAAGTCCCCCCCGGGAACCCTAAACCTAACCCCCCCCCGTGGCTATCCGCGCTCGGTGCCCGGCGTCCCTTCGATCGAGATGCCAAGCGTCAGGCTCCCGGGATATGTCTAATGACACGCGTCGGCATATCGATGCCTGTCTTTAGACCCTTGCCGGGATATGACAGTCGGGAAGCCGGCTGTCAGGATTAGTTCCGCCGGCTTCCCGACTGCATACCCCTGTGAAAACCGTTCTTTACACACACACACACACTGTTGTGCATAGGAATCGGTAAAGTGAATGGCTGGGGGCCGCCTAGCCCCCAGAAGCTTTGGGGGCTATGACAGTGTGAAATACATTTTTGATGCTTTTTTAGCACTCCTGCCATCAGCTGAGACTACAATGTTAGATCACTTAAAAACAAAAAAACATTTCCTATATCATCAGTGTTATTTTTCTGCCGTGCCTCTGAGGTTTTTTTTGGTGTCCCCACAACCTAGTCTTTGTCACTTGGATGCCCAATGTTTTTTTGCAACCCCTGTGTATTGATTCTTTCCTTACCTATATGCTGGTTTCTCTGAAGAAATTGAGCCTCCCTAGGCAGACAGTGAGTGGCTCTCTGCCTGTGGGACTTCTGTGCAGGGACTTGGTGGAGGTGGAACTAGTTCCACCTACCATTAGAGGTGGCGGAACTCAGTTCCACCCCATTCCTGCCCACTTTAACCCCTGGGTACAACACACATTCATGTTCAGAAGCATTTTGCTTTATAACGCTTCCAGGTGACTGATGTTGTAACATCTGGTAGTTAAGGCAAGTACCATCTAAATAGCACCTGGTAGTTAGGTAAGTGCCATCTAAACAGCACACATGGTAGATAGGTAAGTACCATCTAAACAGCACACCTGGTAGCTAGGTAAGTACCATCTAAACAGCACACCTGGTAGTTAGGTAAGTACCATCTAAACAGCACACCTGGTAGTTAGGTAAGTACCATCTAAACAGCACACCTGGTAGTTAGGTAATTACAGTACCATCTATACAGCACACCTGGTAGTTAGGCAAGAACCATCTAAATAGCACACCTGTTAGTTATGTATTAGCAGTGTTGGACTGGAGCAAGAAGGGGACACAGGTGGAATGCAGTGGTGGGGGCCCATGAATTGGTTTGTGGTCAGTTACCAACAGGCCCGTTGAGAGCCGCGGCAGGCCCGGGTAATAGGGAGCGTGGCCTAATCATGGGAGGCGTGGCCACGCCCCTTCTCGAAAAAAAAAGAAATAAAGATTTGCGGCGCTGCGCGCTGGGGAGGGGAGTGCTCTGGGCCCCCTCAGCCCTGCTCAAAGCCAGGGGGGCGCGATCTGTGTGATTGCTCCCCCCCACAGGCTTAGGAGACTGCTGTGGCTGCTGCTCAGCAGCCACGAGCAGTCTCCACTGCAGCTCAGCACACGCTGTGTGCTGGGCTGCTGTGAGGGAGGGGGAGCGGCGCCGGGCCCCTCAGGAAGCCCGGGCCCCGGTAATCTGTACCCGCTCCCCCCCCCCTCTCGCCGCCCCTGGTTACCAAAGGAGATGAGGCCAGCTCACACAGAGGCTTGAACAGAAATTAGAGACCATGGGCCTGATTTAGCAAGGACCGCAGTTGCTTATACTCACACAATCAGTCGATTAATTCGCACTGCGCATGCACGAGCCAGATGCTGCGTTCAGAACTGCATTCGCAGAGGCTATGCAGACCCATGACAGAGTGATTGACAGGAAGTGCCGTTTGTGGGCAATGACGGGGGGGGGGGGGTCGGGCGAACACAGGCGTGCCAGTGCATTTCAGCACCGATGCATGGGCGTGCATAAATTAGCCACTGCGAAACCAGACGCCGCTTGAGGCCTCAAGGCGTGCGCAGAAGTTAGCAATTCCTGAGTGAGGTCTGACCAGCCTTAACTGTGCATATGGGTCCGATATTACCAATTGTTTCGCTATGTTGTTAAAGTATACGGATGTGAGTAAGGGGAAATGGGCGTCCTTATGTCAGGCTGCGATCGCAATGCGAATGCAAATATTTACATAGCACTGCTGATATTAGCAAAGCAGTTGCGTGCGTATAAGCAGAATGGTGATCCGTAGTGAATCAGGGGGTCATTCAGAGTCGGTCGCAAGCGCTGAGCGCTCGCAACCGACTCGATGTTGCCCCACTGGGCATGCGCACGACAGAGCCGGTTCCGTTGTGCGCATGCGCGAGACCCGGCTAGCGATGGACGCTCCGTCGCTAGGGGTCTCGCAGCAGACGGGACGAGCTGTCGATGGTGAGTGACAGCTTGCCCCGTTTGGGAGGCAGGCAGGGAGCGTGCCTGCCCAAACGGAGGCGTTCCCGCCGGAACGCTTGCCATTTGGGGGCGGCCCCACTGACATCATTGCTGATGTCAGTGGGGAGCTTCCTGCTCGATCAGAGCAGGAAGCTCCCTGGGGTTTACCAGTGCCCAGACCCAACCTTAGGGTCTGGTCATAAGCCCCGATGGTCGCGATCGTCTTGACCATAGCGACCATCACCCATGTCGGTTGCTAGAGCTGTGGGTGTTAACCCACAGCTTAGCGATCAACAAGGAGGCGGTCGTTCAGGATGCAAGTGGCCGCCCTGATTCAGCGCGACCGCTTGCAACTAACGACCGCCTCTGAATGAGGTCCTCAGGCCCCATGTAACTGACTTTCTGTTAGAGTAACAATGCATAATTCAAGTGCATTAGAGCAAGTGATGGGGCCTTCAGGCAGTGGGGCAGACCGGAAATTTCCCCTGAACTCCTGTGGGCCAGTCTGACCCTGGGTTCAGGCATAATGGTTACTTACCTGCTGAAAATCAATAGAGCCAATACAGTGCCAGTGTGACATATAGAGACTCCAGGCTCAAGTTTGTCTCAGAAGCCAAGTGGATTAATATAGACACTAAGGGGCCTATTCATCATTACTAAAAATTTGATGGAGATAATTAGGTTTAGAACTCACATGGAGTTCTACCTAATTACTAGAGGAATTAGTCATTCCTCCTCTCCATAACTATCTATTCCAAAAAGCTGTCATTTTTGCAATGACAGATTTTCGGGAAATAGAGAGTTATCCCTCTCTACACTAACTTACCGCAGCTGTAATCAGTGCAGTGCATGCGCTGTTACATTCACAAAAGCGGCGCATGCGCAGCATTGCCTACAGCTGCGGCTGCTGCTCTGACACTGTGTTCTCCCGGCAGAACACAGTAAAGTTTAGAAAAAAAAAGTTTTTTTTTATTCTAAACTTTACTGTGTTCTGCCGGGAGAACACAGTGTCAGAGCAGCAGCTGGAGCCGAAGGAGGGACCAGGGAGCAGAGGAGGGAGCAGAGGAGGACCTGCCCAGCTGACAGCTGGTAAGTGTAACCTGCTGTACGCCACCTGAGAGTGGCATATAGTAACACCATCAAATTCCAAAAGTACATAATTTTCGGAATTTGATGAATAGCCTAATTTCCATATCCCCATACTAATGTATTAATGTATAGGGAGTGTGGAAATTAATGCAGGCGGATTTAACCAGGAGATATCAGTGATATCTCCTGTGTTAAGTGTCTTCATGAATTCTAAAAAAACGGTATTTAAGGAAAATGTCCTTAAAACGGTTTTTTTAGTGTTGATTAATAGGCCCCTAAAGGCCTGATTAAGAGTTAAATGCAGGCATGACCGCGGCTGTATATTTTGGTGCAGCTGCATCTTTATCTTTATGCTAAGTCCTTCCATGGTGTACATTTGTCTGCAGGGTCAGACTGGCCAACAGGGGTACAGGGAAAATCCCTAGTGGGCCCCACCTAATATTCTAATGTCAGGTTTCAGACTCTGCACTCAAATTTGACACAATACTCTATTACAGGGTCAGTTACCTTTTAAAGCAGGAACCTGGATGAACATGGATGCACTGTAGTAACCATGTTGGGTGCAGGCTATGTCCTCTTTAGTGGTTGAGTAAGCCTCTGTGGTGTAAGTATAAACCCCTACCACTGCCTTCTCCCAGTGGGCCCTTCATACCCCAGTCCGACACTGTTCATGTTTCTGAATGTACAAGGACTGAGATGCCCACTGTCAACGTCCGCAGATGCTGAAAATACCGATTGGTGCAACTTTAGTCCCAACATCGAAACTTGTAGTTTCTACGTCTGAGTATGGCCTTCTATGCGAGCGATTCGGCATCTTTGTACACAACCACTTTCAGTGACACGGCTTTTTAGCCAACCCAATACCTCCCAATCACTGACCAGGAAAGCTCCTTACATTTCTGCTATGGTGCTGGAGAAGTCAGTCTGAGGCTCTGTACAAACTTGGGACACATGCAAGGTGCGACTCAGACACATGCACAGAAGAAAAAACACTGAGCGTCAGTACGAATACTGGCACGGCATGTGACTCTGAATCAGTCCCTAAGGACATAATGTGTCAGATGAACTGTCGATGTTGGACGTTTTTTGAGCAATTGTTTTTCTTCCGCGCATGAGTCTAAGTCGCACTGCGCATTCATCCAGAGTCCGTGCGCACAGAGTCGCAGTTGTGACTGAGACAGAGGAAAGGCACGTGGTATCAGAAATGTATTGGACATGTGCTGGCCGGTGACTATGCAGACACACGTAGGCCCAAAGTCCTGTTATCTCAGTCATCTCAGTATCTTTAGAACATTTTTTATATATTTATATATTGATTGTGTTTTCTTAAATTGGGATGCCCATCCCTAAGTACACATTATTTTCTCTAGAAACACCCTAGCACTCTAGATTATTTAGGTCCTAGTACCTCTCTGTTCTGAGATAGAAGGACTTTCAGACCCGGTCCCTAAGCAGCTGACGCACGCTATGGGCGATTATCGCCCATCTGCGTATGCGGCAAAATACCATGCGCAAACCAGTCACTGCACCCGGGAATCGTGCGCTCGTAGTACACAGACTGGACGCTATTTTGAGTGACAGAATGTGCCGTTTGTGGGTGGTAACAGGGGAAGGTGCTTGTGAACGGGGAAGTGGTGCTGCGAACCCAGGCATGTCTGGGCATCAAAACTGAGTTTTATGGGTGCGCATAATTAGCATGGAAGCATCATTGTACACATCACTTGGTTGTATTACAGCCTGCAGTGATCGCAGTGCTTGCGGCGGGGTACGGTCTACTAAAGCGCTGCATGCAGCTACGATGGCTCTCGGTGGTTTTGATTAATCATACACTTCCTGGAGATGACGTGTGTTAAGAAAGAAAAGTGGGCATCTTTATACCGGCGTGCGTTCGCTCTGCCTACGCTCTTTAAGACATAGAGGGCGTCCTTACACCAGACAGTGCGATCGCGGAAATTGCATACCCGGCCCCTTTTGACTGCGAGAGAGCACAGTTTAGCGTCCGGGTCTGAATCGCCCCCTTTATTCCTATACTAATAATCTGACGGACATCACCATACGTGACGGTAGACACTAGGTTGTTTTTCTGTAACCCTTTCTGAGTATCCTGAGGAACACCAGATGGTTTGTGCAATCTGCTATCACTGGCGGGTAACAGTGAAATATTACCCAAGGCTCGATTTCATTCAAGAATCAGTGAGCATATATAAGTGTATGTTTTTGGACTCTCACAGTGTACAATCTGGGGGGGAATTCAGTTAGCCGCAATAATGTTATTATATTATTGCACAATTCGTGACTTTTGTGTAATAATTTCAGTCTTTTGCCTATGCGAGTTCCCTTTATTCTCACAATACAATTCTAAAAACCACGATGCGGCATTCACACAAAAACTGTTCATGGTGTTACCTGCAAACATTATAGCTGAAAATAGGGAAATCTGCCTGTACCTCCAAAAAAGGCAAACTGAGATAGGAAAACAATATAGAAGTGTATAGTGACCCTAATAAAAGTATTTGCGGCTACTAAATTGTGCCAAATGGCTGTTATATGCATATTTCTAAAACAGTGAAAAAAATATGAAAAAAATATAAAAAGCTATTTTTTTCTGCAAATAAAATGTTCTCCTTAAATTGGGGGTGCATAAAATGCCTATAAGTATATAAGTTGTAAGTGTCATTTAAAGGCACCTTTAAAAAAAAAACCTTCAAAACACACCTCTAACACCCACCTGCAATCTTAAAAACACCTTAGCAAGCTTCGCAAGGAATTGACCCATTGGCTCCCTCAGAAATTTTCATGGTTAGGTCGGATGAACATAATTAAAATGAATGTGTTCCCTAGACTTCTATATTTGTTTACAACAATTCCTATAGAGCTCCCACCTCGCTTTCTGTCCAATGTACATAATGTTATTTGCGAGTTTGTATGGGGTGGCAGACGACCTAGGTTTAAAGACCAGATTCTTTTTCAACAGAAATCCCAGGGATGTAGACAGCTTCCTATGATTTCTGCTTACCATCAAGCGACAATGTTAAGAAGGATTCTGGATTGGACCAGGAATCCTGGGGAGAAGCAGTGGGTGGACTTGGAGTCTTATTCCACAAATCTCTGCTTACAATTTCTACCACGGTGTTCTAAGGTGTCTCACTTGGACCACCCAACAGTTGGTCCTACTCTATCACTGTGGAGAAGGCTGCGCTCAAAACCTGGTGTTTCCTCGGTGGTGTCTCCACTTACACCCATTGTACATAACCCCCTTTTTACTCCTGGGATTTCCGGACGTTCTATGTCCTCCTGGTCAAAGGCTGGTATTACTATAATGGGACACCTGATTTTGGGTGGTTCGTTTAAGTCTTTTAGAGATTTGTTTGCTGAATCAAATTTATGCACTCACAACTACTGGTTCTACCTACAGATCCGCCACTTTGCTTCTTCTCTGGGAGGTCTTACTAAATTCAATAGAGACATGACTCCTTTTGAGACTATGTGTTCTCATCCTAATGCTCCTGTTCATGTAATTTCCGGCATAAATCAAATACTTCTGACCTCCCATTTACCTTATAGTCCGGCATTACAAGATGTGTGGGAACGGGAATTTCATTCTAGGGGTATACAGATTAATTAGGAGAAGGTGTATCAGACTGCTAGTACCTGTTCTTCAAGTCTGGAAGTTGTGGAAACACAATATAAAGTACTGTCGAGGTAGTATCATTGCCCGGTTACATTACATAAATGTACTCCAGGAGTGTCTCCACTCTGCTGTCGATGTCATCAGGTCAGGGGTTCGTTATTCCATATATGGTGGGACTGCCCATTGATTGTCCCGTTTTGGAGAAAGATTATAGCCTTGGCATCAGAGATTCTGGGTTCACCTGTCCCGACTGGGCCTGATTTTTGGCTCTTATCGCACTCAGATATACCCATTTCTAAATATAAAAAATCTTTACTCAAACATCTGAATAATGCAGCCAGAGCGGTGATACCAGTCCATCCATTGGCATTCTTCTGTACATCCCTCACCCTGGGAATGGTTTCAACGCATAGATTTCTTATGTCAATGGATGACATTTTTTTTTCAATGTGACACTGTGGTTTGGTTGGATGGACTTCAAATCTTCTTCTTCCTATAAGGATTTGATACCCCGAGATCAATTATAAGTAACTGTTTTCCTGGGCTTTAATATGTAGCTTTGGTTATATATTTGCCAACTAGATCTTGAATGGCCACATTCTTTTATTATTATTATTATATATTAGATACCCGTTTTCTGCTCTAGATTATTCCTTATGCCCCCTCCCTCCTCTTTTCCATTTTATATCCCTGTAGTTTGTCTTGTATTATGTTTATGTTTTTGATTGTATTATTATTTTTTGCAGTTTTATGAATATATACAAATTGGATGTCACAATGGTGTCTTTTTGTGTATCTTGTTTATTATATTGAATGATATTGTTTGTTCAGTATTTCTTTTTCTCTGTTCTGCTATCGTATATGTTTATTGAAAAAAATACAAAAATAACTTTGAAAATAAAGAATTTATTTAAAAAAAACAAATGTCTCACTCATGCAGCACCCCCATACCTGTCTCACATTAAGTAACCCATTTTCCTGCACTTTTTCACCCCAAAAATGACATGTAATTATTGGCCAAATTAAGCTAATTATAAACTTAATTACTCATTAAGGAGGGTGCCCCAGTTGGTCTGAATCAAGTCCCGACATTTTTACCTTTGCGCAATTTATCACCTGCTCAGGAGGTGATGAAAACTTCTTGCTATGGAGAATTCGCAGATGTAAAAACAGCTGCAAATAGGCTTGCCCGATAAGTACAAATTGGCATGATAAGCCACTTTTCACCAAAAAGCGGCTTATCGCGGGTAATTGAATTCCCCCCTATGTTTGTTTTTCTCTTTTTTTGGTAAAATAACCCAAACATTTTGAGACTAAAGCTTGGGGATTATTGGATTATTCAAGCCTGAAAGACCACAGTATGGGCCCGTGCATGTACTTTTGTTTCAATAATAATAAACCTAAACATACAGGGGCATGCTACATTTATGTGTACAAGCACAGGTACTGTGCTCAACTTGCACTGTATATACAGATGTATATATGGATGTGTTTTTGGTACGCATGTGCAGTATGAAAATGTGCATATTTACGAAACAAAAAATCCTGTTAATTTAACCGCTTTGCCACTGATAATTTGGCCAATAATCTCTCGTCCCTGTGCTATTTTGCCACTTTTTGGGATGTGTCCATTGTAATGTCAATATACATTTTTAAACAAATTATACCTTGCTTTTTGTCAGAAGAATTCTCAGATTGCTCGTGCCTCCTGACAGAACAAATAAAATCTACCCCAAATTAGTAAAAATATATATATATATATTGTGGACTTTGCTCAGGCATAAATCCACCTTTCCAAAACTGCAAAAAGCAGGATACTACACCTCGGTTTTACATAACAAAGTCTGCACTTTAAAATATTAATGTCTTGGAAAAAAAAACAACACACAAAATGTATAGTAATAACAGGGTCGGCCCTAGCCAATTTGATGCCCTAGCAAAGATTTTGGCTGGTGCCCCCTAGCAGATAACCCCACCACGATTTTTAAAGTGGGTACACACCTGACAGATATATCTGTAGATTATGGTTGTTCATACACACTGAACAACCATCGCTCTCCACACCATCCTGCCTCTGCCATCTCCACCATGCTAACATCCTGACATCAAGTCCCCATCTACACACTCATGCCTCATCTCATCTGTCTGCCTCCCCTCTCCCCTAGATTGTACACACTCATGCCTCATGTCATCTGTCTCCCCTCTCCCCTAGATTGCACACTCATGCCTCATGTCATCTGTCTTTCTCCCCTCTCCCCTAGATTGTACACTCATGCCTCATGTCATCTGTCTTTCTCCCCTCTCCCCTAGATTGTACACACTCATGCCTCATGTCATCTGTCTTTCTCCCCTCTCCCCTAGATTGTACACTCATGCCTCATGTCATCTGTCTTTCTCCCCTCTCCGCCAGGATTGTACACTCATGCTTCATGTCATCTGTCTGTCTCCCCTCTCCCCTTGATTGTACACTCATGCCTCAGGTCATCTGTCTGTCTCCCCTCTCCCCTAGATTGTACACTCATGCTTCATGTCATCTGTCTTTCTCCCCTCTCCCCTAGATTGTACACACTCATGCCTCATGTCATCTGTCTGTCTACCCTCTCCCCTAGATTGTACACACTCATGCCTCATCTCATCTGTTTGTCTCCCCTCTCCCCTAGATTGTACACACTCATGCCTCATCTCATCTGTTTGTCTCCCCTCTCCCCTAGATTGTACACTCATGCTTCATGTCATCTGTCTGTCTCCCCCTCTCCCCTAAATTGTACACACTCATGCCTCATGTCATCTGTCTGTCTTCCCTCTCCCCTAGATTGTAAGCTCCTAGGAGCAGAGTCCTACTCCCTACTGTCTCACAGCCCCCTTCTCTAGCACTTAAATGACAGCCTTCACCTCCCCAGCTGTATTGTGTATGGAGAATTGTAGTGCTAATTGTTGCCTGTGCTATGTTTATGTTTTGGTTCCTGTATTGTACTGTTCTGTGCACCCTGTACTGTCCTACTGTTGACGTATGCACGGCGTTGTGGACCACTTGTGGCGCCCTATAAGTAAAATGTATTTAACAATAATAACCATCACATAGCTACTCCCTCCCTGCCGGCCTCTGCAGCAAGTGTAAGGGAGGTCGGCTGATCGCCCGTACACACAGCACGATGAGCAGATATATCTGCTAACGACTGTGCTGCACAGTCGACGCAATATGTCTGTGAACGATGTTGTTAATGGACATATCGTGTGTATGGGATACATTCGGCATCTCGGCGATCGGGATGCCGATGCTTACATTACCGGCGCCAGAATCCTGACACCAAATTCCCGACCACTGGGATACTGAAAGTAAGTAACGGGGTTAAGGGGAAGGTTAGGTTTAGGGCTTAGGCACTAAGGAGGAGGTTAGTTTTAGGGTGCAGGGAGGGGAAGGTTAGGTTAAGGCACCAAAGAGGGAGGGATAGGTGAGGGTTAGCATACCGACTAACAAGTGTCGGTATGCTAACCTTGTCTGGATGCGGGGTCAGGATTCTGACCACCAAGATCTTGACTGCCGGCATCCCATACCCAACCCGTGTGTACACACTGGCTGACGGGCACACAATATATATCGGCCATTCAATTAATGAATGTCGGCCAGTGTGTACCCAGCATTAGTGTTTATACGCGGATGCCAAACAATATATAAATATATATATGATATATATATATATATATATATACACACGTTATGATTATATATATATATATACATACTTTTTACCTTGAAGAAGTCCAGGATACGGACGAAATGCGTTGGAGGGCTCTCTTCCCATTTATGAACTTGCCATTTTTTATCAGATAAGCAACTACTTTTTATCCCTTTTTATTCTGATAATTTTACAGCAATTTTATGTGTACATTGTTTGTGTTTTTTATCCTTTATGTGGAAGGTTATAATTGTTGTGTCTGATTAAAATGAATTTATAAATTTTTTAAAAATGAAACGTTTGAACTTTCATTAATTTGCACTTTAAATTATTTATGCACCTTTTGCACATGTTTATGAATTCGTGTTGCCATTTAAGGGTGTCATTTATTTGGGGGTTTTTATTAATGCAATATTAATTGCACTTAGCACTTTAGGTGCGCAGTTCACTTAGCACTTTAAATTATATATTTTTAGATTCATATATATATATATATATATATATACACAAGGTTATGTAAGCACGTAAGGCGCTCTATTCCAGATCCTGTATTTATTATCTTTTGTATATATAACAGATCACCACTGATACATTTTTCTTCTGGTTGAGCTGACACCCATATTTTTATGGGGTGCATGTTAATTTTTCACATTTTAGTCTGGTCAGAGAATACACACGTGTGAGGTAAAAGAAACATATTGAGAAAATCTTTATTATTTAGAGGGATTTTCACTTAATTGGCGCTGTAATCTTCTGTTACACACATATATATACATGGGCGCCGAGAGGGGGGGGAGCAGTTACAGTTTACCCGGGCCCGGGCTTGCTAGAGGGGCCCGGCGGGGTCCGGCATCGCCCCCCCTTTCCTCACAGCAGCTCAGCGCACAGCTTGTGCTGGGCTGCACTGCGAGATTGCTCGCGGCTGCTGCAGCAGCCGGAGCAGTCTCCTATGGCTGTTGGGGGGAGTGATCACACTGATCGCCTCCCCCCCCGCTTAGCGCCGGGCTGGGGGGCTTACAGCACCCCCCTCCCCAGTGCGCTGCGACGCTATGCAGCGCTGCAACAGTGATTTGTTTATTTATTTTAAGCAAGGGGGCATGGCCACACCTTCCGTGATTAGGCAACGCCCCCTCCTTTACCAGGGCCCAGTCGTGCTCTCTACGGCCCTGTATATATAAGTTTGTATCAAGACCCGGAGTGCAGTGTGATGCAGCAGGGCAGCTCTAACAGCACCTACACCAATGACGTACATGCTTCTTTGACACTGGCACCAGGGCCGTTGCATCCATTTTTTGAGTGGGAGTGCCGGACCTTTGCTGCATATATACATATATATCTCAACAATGGAATCAGATCGGAGTGCCAAAAAATGCCATATATGTAGAATTAAAGTGCTTGTGCAAATAGTAGTGTAAACAATTAATATAGTGAAAAGAATCTATAAGATTTCAGAAACATATAATATAGCAAGAGCACTGATGTATGTAAAAAATAAATATTTATTTATACATACAAGATATAAGATATAAACAATTAAAAACATACAAAGATCAATAAATAGAGTTAAAGCCAGAATTTTTCTGAAAAAAAAAAAAAGAGGTAGATATGGACATAAAAGTTTTAAATAAAGTTCATGCTTATCTCATATTTGAGGTAGAGGTATGGAGTAGCATGGTGGGTGCAGGTCCCCAACACGTTTCATCCTATGGTGGACTTCTCAAGAGTCTAAGCATTAAATAAATATTAATATTAAGAGTTGTTTGAAAAATACAGTTCAATTAGCACAGTATACTTTAAAAATGAACAAGGCAAATACGGCTCAGGTAAAAATACAATCCTCAGTATCTGTTTTACATGAGAAAACTATGGGTTTCTGTTGATCTTTGAAAATCACAATATGTCACTTCTGTATGCTCAATTTAGGGCTGGGGTCCCCATGTTTCCCAGAACAGTCTCCTGTTTAATATGCATTTCATTGGATCTGAGCATGTTTTGTTATCTATCATGATGTCATGTTTATGATGTTTGCCCCTGTGTACCCTGTTATGAAGTAAGGAGCTAAAGAAGAACTTGTAACCATTCAGTTAATTGCAATGGTCACAGCAAAAGGAGACATGAGCAGATGTTGTCGGGGGCAGTGACCTGTCCCTATTTGTAATAATTTTAGTGGATATAGGTCTACATCTGATAAGGCCATTATTATATCATGGGCAAATGGAGACCAGACTGAAAGATAGTTGAAAGAGTGGGCTACCCAACAGACATAAAAATAGTTATGTGAGGATCTTGCCAAATTGATGCATGAAAAGTTACTGTCTATAAGAAAGTCCAATTTTTCCATTAGTTCAGACACCTAATGCACCCATATTAAATATATAGGTTGGAATGATGATGATTATCCATTTGGTCGACATCGACTTTCAGACACTTTATGGATCAGTGAACGCAATGCTTCTCTTTCTCTGACTGCTTCCTTCAGGTCATTTATGGGCATGTTCGAATCAGCCTTTGTGTCCAGCCAACAAGTTCTTTGGCGTCCTCTTCTTCTGGGCCCGCTGACGAATCCATAGGTTGGAATAGGTTTCTGTAAAAATCTTATCCCTAAAAAGTATAGGTGCTTTGTATGGCCTGAGTATTAGGTCACACGGGTATTTTTAATTTCTGTTTAAGCTATGTTGGGAATGGTCCATTCTATATACTTTGCCTCTAGTAGGTTTTGTAAAAGAAAGAATGACCACTTTTTCATATGCCTGGAGATGCTAAAAATCCCATCTTCTCTTCCTCTCATGTAGTACCACATTGGTCACCAAAAATACTATGCAAGTTTCAACAGACTTAGTCAAACTTAAATTCTTTTAGCAATATTTTTGAATGTATTGGTGTTTCCGCCACAACAGGGTCCACTCTACCAGTGGTCAGGGTGTCTGTCTTATGAGAGGAGGTGGCAATCTCCGTAAGGGCCCATCTCCTAGTACCAGCGCCTGTGCAGTGAAGACTCAGGAAGTCTTCAGCAAAATGTCACCATTTTCCCTGGGTTGTGGCCACAAGTTAAGTATATTGAATGGGTGCAGAGGGTGCACTGTGGGCCCCACCTGACTCAGGGGCCCATGTACACTGCACATCCTGCACCCTAAATAAAATATTTAATAATACATACGGATGTCGTTACATTTATTACAGTGATGCAGGGATTTGGTGCGCCAGTGGAACCAATTATTTATACAAATAGGGGCAATTTGGAATGAACAGAGGAATTTGGATCCCAAAGAGGTACAATTGGAAGGTAAAGTTTGTAGACAATATGTATAAAATGTTTGTGCGTTAGATCTTTAGATACAGTACTACACCCTGCTCACTCAGAGATGAACGCAAAGTCTGAGACAGTAGAATTACTGACATTGCCAATACTTGACATTATTACATTATGCTTCGACATGGAAAATGTAACTTTTTAGCGAGTTTGTTTTAGCGTTCATACTGTAATTTATCTGGGGGTCTTACAATGATACATTTAGAGATCAAAACCGTAATAGGATTTGTTATTCAGCTAAGGGCTGTCGCAGCAGTTTTACTTTTTTTCTGCCCCTGTGAGTCATCAAATTCCCTTAAGCAATTAGCTAATCAACAGGATATTAATGAATTGCTGGGAGAGGAGATGAAGGGTAAAGATATATATTTGTGTTTTATTACAGGAAAGGCAGCGTCTCCAGATCACTTTCTAACAGTCCTTTGAACAAAACAAAAATGAATTATTATGTGCAGGAGAAACACAAACACGTGTTCGTCATGATGGCAGCCTCAAATTTAGACTTGATATGTGTTTGGACTAATTAGATTAATTAGGCATGCACGCCTGAACAGCGAGGCAGGTGGCAAATCAGATTGAAGACACCTTATGATCTATTCCACTATTTACATCCTCCACTGACATATGGAATAGAGAAAGGAAAGTACAGTAACATTATTAATAGATGTACTTGCATTAATCAGTTCATCCAAGAGGGGCACATTGAGATGGAAAGGTGATTACTTCACTCCTGCATCCACAGATGAGAGGCTTCCCTGTGTACAATACTTAGATATTTTATTTCACAGTACAGTAAAAATAACAAAAAAGATACAGAGAGCATCAAATAAGTTCTTTGTACAAACAGATTACATTCAAAGTGTTTCACTCGCTGTTGGCCCCATGGTTTTCCTTGTAACTTTTAAAGTAATTGACGGTCTAGAGGTGGGGTTGCAGTGCAGTCCAAAATTCAAATAGGGGAACCACACCAACTGCCATCCTCACTGCCATCATCACAGCCATCCTCACTAGCATCCTCACTGCCATCCTCACTGGCAGTTGGTGCGGCTCCCCTATTTGAATTTTGGACTGCGCTGCTGACTAGGGTGGTGAACAGCTGCCCTGGATGCTAATGGAGAACACTTTTAAGACTTGCTGTGACTTCCTCATGTATCTCATAGACCAAGGTATGTCTGCATCAAATTTCACTAAATTACGTCAATTACTTTAAAAGTTATAAGAGAAACTTTGGGGCCAATAGCGAGTGAAACACCCTGTATCTTATTGTAACACCAACTATTCTTTGTGAACCTTTGGCATCATTGGTTGCTGGGATGACTACATTTCAAAGGCCCATGGGGCAGATCAGTATATGTACAGCTATGTAGCCACCATTCTGCTTCTTCTGGTGGAACCAACATAAAGGAAGGATGTGCAGAGTGAGCTCCATATAAGAAGAGCACATATAAAGTATGAACAGAGACAGAGTGCTAGGACAGATTACTTATCCCTTATACACCTAACTAAAGGAAGGATGTGCAGAGTGAGCTCCATATAAGAAGAGCACATAGACAGTATAGACAGAGTGCTAGGACAGATTACTTATCCCTTATACATCTAACTAAAGGAAGGATGTAAAATATTCAGCTGTGTTAGTGAGATTTGCTAGAAGTGCCACGGTGGAGACGGACACATGTCGGCCACCGGTCTGTAAAGTGCACATTGGGATTTTTCCTGTGCACCAACAGTAATGACTGAAAACACGTATTATTTACAAACTGATTAGTGACAAAGCGACATATAAGGGTTCATTAAGAGTTGAACGTATGGCTGAATTTAAAGTGTAAATTACAGAATATACACATAAAATTGAGTATTGATACATACATATTAGGGGAGATGTATCAAACCTTAGATAGAGATAAAGTGGAGACATTGCCAACAGCAAGCAATCAGCTTCTAGTTATCATTTATCTAGCACAGTGTATAAAATGACAGTGAGGAGCTGATTGGTTGCTGTGGGCAACTTCTCCACTTTGGCCCTGATTCAGAGCCGGACGCTCTGACCAGAGCGCTCGCTCTGAATCAGGGCCCACCTCCATTAATATGGAGCGTCCTCCTGGACGCTCGTATAGCTGTGGGTCACCACCCACAGCATATACGAGCGTGCAGGTTGATGGTCGCGATGGTCTTGACCATCGAAACTGCGAGCAGAAGCCTGCGGTTGAGTTTTTCAACCGCAAGGCCAGGAGTGATTTTGGCTCTATCAGAGCCAAAATCACTCCCACTGACATCACTAGTGATGTCAGTGGGGCCGGCTTCAGACGGTAGGCGTTCCCTTGGGAACGCCTCCGTCTGGCAGGCACGCCCCCGGCACGGCCACCAAAGGGGGCATGCTGTCAGTCAACATAGACAGCACGCCCCCTTTGATGAGACACTACGAGCGAAGGAAAGTCCTTCGCTCGTCGCGTCTCGCACATGCGCACGACGGAGCTCCCTCCGTCGCGCGCATGCGCAGTGCAGACCATCGACCCACTTGCGAGCGGACAGCCGCTCGCGAGTGTGTCTGAATGAGGGCCTTTATCTCTCTCTAAGGGGGAAATCAATGTTGTTTAGCTCCGGGATTGAATGCCTGGAGGCTGGAGCTATACAATCGTCCACATCACAGCCAGAACGTTAGTCGGGAGATGCAGTTTACTGCAACTAATGCCCGAGGTTTAGTCATGGTAAACGGCATTTTCCAACTTAAGTGGCCCACAACTAGCATTGCGGCACTAGTTAAGTTGGATTTCTGCTCGCACCTCAGGAGCTCTGGGGACTCACTCCAGGCACTATTCATCATTGCATTCAATTCTTCCCCCCAAGGTTTGATACATCTCCCCCTAAGAATTTTGTATAACCCTAATTTAAAGATATGCTGGGTACACACTTGGCGATATATTGCTCATTCTATCGACACACTAGATATCGTGAGTGCATCGGTGGGTGTGTATACCCGAAATGTCTTTGAACATAATAGTTCACAGAAACATATATCGGTGCATCTGGCTGTGTGTACGGATGAGCCGCCGACCGCCCATACACTTGCTGCAGGGTCCACCGACATCGCAATTTAAAATGCCTGCCCAATTGTCATGTCAGCCCAGTCACACTGATTTGTAAGTGTGTATAGTGTATGTATATAGTGTGAATATACCATACCAATCGGCCGACCGATCCATCATTAAAGTGTGTACTCAACAACAGAAGTGATATGAGGTATATATTACACCAGGGGGTATATTTACTAAAGTGCCGTTTTTAAGAAGTAGAGATGTTGCCCATAGCAATTATGAGATTCTACTTATTTATCTAGCACCATCTAGAAATAAATAGATATAATCTGATTGGTTGCTATGGGCAACATCTCCGCTTCTAAAAACCCAAAGTTTAGTAAATATACCTCCAGGTGCTCTAATGATCATAAGTTAAAAAAAGCTTTTACATAAAAAATATAGATTGTAAGTTTGGGAACAAGGCACTCTTACCTCTCTCTGTCAGTTATTAGTTACCTAGAATTAATTTATTACCATTTTATTCACAATTGTAAAGTGAAATATAATATGTTGGCGCTATATAAATGACTAAACCAAAAATATATTATTTAATTCAGGTTCATGACGCACAGGCTAGGGCTGGAAGACATTATGAAGTAAGTACCCCATGCTGCAGGTTTCCCTGGTATGGTGTCACCAGACCTGCCTGCCATAGCCTGGTGCTTGGAGCAGCTTTTGTTCAGGGACCACTCACTGGTTACCCCCTGCATTTGCCATTAACAGCCCAAGCTGTGAAATCTGATGCTGGTATAAGTTTTGGAGTGGTCAACACTGTTTATTTTAGAATTATTTTACTAAATAATTTGTCATTTTTTAAATGATAATAAGAACGCCATTAATTATGTTGTCTCCATGGAGTCACATTTAAATTTTTTGAGGAATTGTGCAAATAGTAAGATGGGTGTAACTCAAAATAAACAATAAATTAGCAATTTTTTTGCATGATGTAATTTATGTCTGGGCTTTTGGTGCAAACTAAAGCATGCATCCCTAAAAGTTCCCATTGTTGTGAGAGAGTGAGTCTGTGATCTTACAGTACTATTTCATTCAAATGTATTGGCAACACTACTGGCTAAACAGTACACTATTATAAACCCATTATAATAATGAGCCATTTTGGCTTAACCCATACTTTCATTGTTTAACTGTATTGTTGAAACAGATATGGATAAGATCTGCATTGGTTTACTGCTTCAAATATATCTTAACACCTTGATATCTTACTTAACCAATATATAAATAAATAAAGACACGGACACCAGAGCTTGGCTAAAAAGGTCACAGCTTTTTATTTATAAATTATTAATCAACCTAACCAGGGTGGCTAAGAGACGCTGCAAACTCAGTTCTAGCTTTCACGCTGATCAGAATACTCGGAGGACTACTTAAAAGTCCCCCCTCTAGACGTACTAACGATGTGAGAGTCTCACTTCCCTCTAGGGCCAATCCGAGGTGCTACCGTACAGCCAGCACCCGGGTCCCCCGCACAGAGCAGGACAAATTTGCCAGGGGCAACGAGGGTCAGTGCCCCCACAAAGTTGTCTTACGCCACTTAAAGCCACTGAGTTGCAGCGTACTCCCGCCAAAGCCGGGCCCTAAAAGAGACCGGCCCGCCACCCAAAAACCTAACCCAGGAATGAGAACAAGTCCTTAATAAACAAAGCTGTGCCCACAGCATTAAGATGTACCCCATCATGCCGAAAAAACTTCCCAAGCTCTCCGACCAGAAAAACATGTCTAATCGCCATTCCACCCAGAGACTCAACATGTCTCGTAATTGCCACATTCACCTTCTTCCGTGACCTATCCAACGCACCATGCTTGCGCACACCTCTCCAATTCAAACGCGGCATCATATCCGACCAAACAATCTGAATAGTCGGCCATCTGACACGCATCTCTTTCAAAACTTCACGCAGCCTCACAATCAATTCAACTCCTTTCAGCTGACCAAGATCATTCCCTCCAACATGGAGCACCAAGAATTTGGGCGTTCCCCATCTGGCAACAGATGAAACAATCAATCCTAGCACCGACTCCACACGTAAACCTCTCACACCAATCCAGCGAACACTAACACCACTCGGCCACAAGTTCTGACC
Source organism: Taudactylus pleione (assembly GCA_031769625.1). NCBI lineage: Eukaryota > Metazoa > Chordata > Amphibia > Anura > Myobatrachidae > Taudactylus > Taudactylus pleione. The sequence continues at coordinate 16,403,393 of JAUIMM010000119.1, forward strand.
CTGTGACAAGACATGCTTTTCCGCCCAAAAAATATAAGAATGGCCCACTAGCCACACTGTCACATCTTCATTTGCCAAATCTGTGGAAAAAGAGAAAACCCTAACCTTAACAACCGCACCATACCCAAAAACACAAACACAACTTTAACAACACATGGCAACTAACTAGCAGGGATGCAAAATGTGGGGAAACTGGAACCCGAGTGAAGAAGAAAACCCAAAAAACCTTCCCGTGAACCAAATATGGGCCAAATCATGGCTAACGGGAGGAAAAATTAAAAAATCCCTTCACACCCCCAATTACTCAACGCTAGTCGTTGAACAATTGGCGGGTAAGCAACGCTTTCGGGTTGACGCCAGGAGCGCATCTACACCTTGTCGCAGCGCACATACTTCTTAAAAGCAGCCGACTTCCAGCGCCCTACTTGCTGAATGGAGTCTGCTGAAGCTCCAGCGAGAGCCGCGCTAGTAGCAGCGCCAATTCTGAAGGAATGAGTACCATATTCTGACGGATCAGCCCCTAATTCAAGCAAGCCTTTCCTGAATACTGCTGCGAACTGGTATTTCGTGAGGGGTGAATTATCAGCATGTAGCAACCATTGCGCTCCCCCCGAAGGGCGCTTTACCATGTAATCTGCCGCTAAGTGTACCGGACAAATATTCTGGTCCTGCTGTTGTTGTAAAGTAACCCACTTACCCCTGCCTGTTTGATCAGTTTTAGAGAAACGAAGCCGACAAAGCACCGACGAATCTCTAAAAACGATATCGCTCAACAAAAGTCCTGATGAATTGGACGCCTTGCTGGAAGCTACCAGCTCACTAACTCTAAATGCACCAAAAAATGCTGTTGCAAATGAAAGACGGAAAAGACAAGCCTCAAAATTAGCAGAGGCCACCCTCCCCATAACTGATAACAAATTTGCCAACAACTGTAAGTCTACAGGCCGCCGTGAATCCGAATGAACGGAGAAAGCCTTAGCCCAACCTTTCATGGCCTTCGTTAACACAAAAGACTTGGTGGGGTCATGCAAACCCCTCAGCTTACAAAAAAAAGAAATCCCTGCAAGCGCGGATCCCATGGAGGCCCTGGACCTACCCTGTTGATATCTTTCCCAAACAAAGGAAGAAATCAACTCATCCGCCGACTTACCCTCCTTCTCAAGGAGTGCACCATGAGTGCACCAATCCCGCCAAGCGGCCGAATAAGCCTTGAGAGTCGACGGGGCAAGCGATTGTAACGCCAAACCTTCTAAGCCGGCCTGATGATCTGCCACACAAAAGGGGGGCACACCAAACCAACGTCAGAAGCCGACGGGACAAGAGCTTTAAAGCGCGCAAATTGAAAGCGAGACAAAGCATCAGCAATTTCATTACAGACACCCGGTACATGTCTAGCTCTAAACCTTATACTGCCCTCGAGGCAGCGCAAAACTAAATGCCGAAGCAAACGTAAAACAAAAGGTGAGGACGAACGTTGGTTGTTGATGGCGTGAACCACTCCAAGATTGTCACACCAAAATATTACTTGGCAGTTACTTAGTCGTACAGACCAGAGTTCCACCGCTACGACAATTGGGAACAGTTCCAACAACAACATGTTATTCGTCAGCCCCTCCCTGTGCCAATCAAGAGGCCATGGAGCAGCACACCACTCCCCATTGAAAAAGGCCCCAAAACCAGACGACCCAGCCGCATCCGTAAAAAGTTGAAGCATACTATTCGCCAACGGGGGTGAAGGCCAAATGCGTTCACCATTGAAACTCAACAAAAAACGCTTCCAATTCCTAAGATCCTCTTTAATCTCTCCCGACAGGCGAATATACTGATGCGGCTGCGTCACACCAACTGTGGCCCTCTCCAATTTTCTGCAGAAAACTCTACCCATGGGAATGATCCGACAGGCAAAGTTTAAGGAACCCAGGAGCGACTGAACCCTGCGTAACCTAACTGATTCTGCTGATAAACACGACTCAATTAGTTCCTGCAATTTCTCCACTTTATCCTTAGGTAGCCTGCAACAACCCACTGCCGTGTCTATCTCTATGCCTAAGTACGACAAACACGCCACCGGACCCTCCGTCTTGTCATGGGCAACGGGGACACCTAACACTTTGAACAAAGCCTGCGCCGAAAAGAGAAGATCAGCACAAACTTCGCTCTTTCCTGGGCCTATAAAGAGAAAATCATCCAAATAGTGTGCTATACCCATCTGGCCTGTACCGGCATGCAGACACCATTGAAGAAAAGAGCTGAATTTCTCAAAATAAGCACAGGAAACCGCACAACCGATAGGCAAACATTTGTCTACGAAATAACCCGAATCCAATTTAAAACCCATGAATTGCATGGCCTCCGGATGCATCGGTAACAAACGAAATGCAGCCTCTATGTCTAGCTTTGCCATTAAAGCGCCACTACCAAAACTGTGAACTAAGTCTAAAGTAGCATCAAAAGATTGATACACTACACTACAATAGTTCCCAGGTATAGCATCATTCACTGAACCGCCCCGAGGATGGGAGAGATGTTGAATCAAGCGGAACTTACCCGGCACTTTCTTAGGAACCACCCCCACCAGGGATATACAGAGGTTATGCAAAGGAGGACAGGGAAAGGGACCCTCCATCCTCCCCAGCAAAACCTCCGCACTAACTTTCTGCCTCAATTCCCCTGGGAAGTCCCTGGCGGAACGCAAATTCTGTGACGCCCTTATCCGCAAAGGCCCCTTTATAGGTAAACGAAAACCAACTGTGAAACCTTCTAACAAAAACAAAGCATCCTCTCTACAAGGATATAACTTTAACCATCTGGTAAGAGAATCTAAGCATACCGGAGAAAAGGCTTTAACCATTTCCTTTGTGACCCTCTCCTCTATCCTGTGACGCACTTCCTGAACCCCGTCGACAATCCTTGGCTGGATGCTCCCCCCCGCAGAGACGACAGGAGTGGCGAAAACGACAGCCTGCACCACGCGTACACTTGGAATCATTATAGGCAAAACATTTACCTCTCCCCCCTCCCGCCGTCCCCTGTCTGTTGTTTGTGAGATTCTTACGAGGGGGAGCACCATCCAAGGGGGGCCGACGCTGCTGCGACACCTCCAGCCAAACCTCTACGTCTTTAACCCCAAATGGAATGAGGAGAGCACCGTCATGCTTCTTGCGAAATTGAGAGTCATATTCGCGCCATGCCAGATTACGAGACCTGACAAACATGTAGAGTACCAAAAATAAATATCTTATAATGTTAACATGCTCGTCTGCCCTGGTCTCCAAATAACATGTCGCGAAAATGAGCATTCCTTTCAACCATGTGTTGAAGCTGCAAAAGGCATCTTCGCCAATGCCGCCCGACTTTTTCGCCTGCGTGAATCCCTTTTTCATATCATCTGTGAGCGAAAAAAGGTCCACGAATTTTCCCCTACGTATTCTGCTTCTAACACTTTTACGCAAGCCCCTAAGCACCGCCGTATTAGCACAGTGAACTGTGTCTGCACCTGCTTCTTGCGCTTTAGCCCCTATCTCATCATCCTTCCTAGTATTGTTACTGGACTTTTTAGCTAGACGCCGCGCTACCTTTCGCGCAATTTTGCGGGGGCGTGCAGGGGATCCAGAAGAGTGTAAAGAGGAAGAGGAAGAATCGGTAGAAGACATGTCATTTTCATGCTCACCAGAACCTGATGGGCCCGGAACTTCTTCTCCCACTTTATCTCTTGTTTCCGCACCTGTCCCGGTCACCGTGGTAGAAGGATCGTGCGCCGTTTCAGACAACGAAGACATTACAACCACCGCGGTAACTTGCCCGCTAACCGCATCTGTACCTGAAACTGAAAGAGACGTGTGAGGCTCCGGCAACGTGGACAAGGTAGCGACAGTGGGCGAGGGTGTCGGGTCCACCACCGGAGGGGCAATGCGAGGACCTCGAGCCGGAGATGCTTGACTGTTACTATCAACAGGGGGGTTCAAAGGAAACGTATGGGAAATAGGAGGATAAAGCACAGGTCGAAGAGGGGGTGCGGCCGGGGCAGAGGGGTAAACTTGCCAAGGCGGTACGTAAGGGTAATACAATTGCTGCTGTGTTAAAGCTGAAGGGTAGTAAATGGGGGGTGCTGTAAAATGTGCCCCGTACACAGACGAGGAAGGGGCCACTGCAGGGGAGGATAAAACAGGTGGGGCAACACCTGAACTCCATGACGCTTGGCTCCAGTTAGGACCAGCCATGGAAAGGGGCATTGGTGATGCGCTCGCTGCTGCCTGACTACCTGCTGGCGTGAACCACGGGGGCTGATAAGCCGCCTGGGATACTACACTATTGGTACCACCCCACCTTGAGTGGGGAACCAGCTGGGAGCTGGTAAGCGTGGCGCTATGCTGCTGTGCAGCTGACTGACCGTGCCGGCAAAATAAGGGGAGCTTATCCCCAAAATGGCGCCCGGCTGTAAGATGGCCGCCGGATCCGCCGTGTGAGCCAGGCCGGCAGGACCACCCAGCGTTAAAGAAGCAGAGGAGGAGGTATGCGGGGAAACAAGCCCGCCTCCCAGGCCCGCATAAGGCCATGCGGAAGGACCAGCTATGTGCCCGGCTACAGCGTAGGGACCTGTCGCCGACGGGTGACTCGCGGAAGGAGCCCCCGCTAGAACAGGTAAGAAGGGAGTGCTAGGAGGGGGAGAAAGGCTAACTATGCTGGGCAAACCTGGTAGAGGCGCGGGACCAGAGGAACCGGAAGGTGTACCCGGCGACAGGGTGGGGATGCCGTCGGTCGCGGAAGGAGGACGCTCCGCCATGAGGCCTGAACCTGGTGCAGTCTGGGGAGGGAGAGGTGCTGGGGAAGCCTGCCTGCTGGAGGGATGCAAAAGCAAGGGAGGGGGCGCGGCCAAAGAGGGAGAGCCTGTTTGTGCTGGGGGACTGCCGGGGGGGATGATTGATCCACCCGGAGACAAAAGTAAGAGGGCAGGCTGAGGAATGGGGGATGCACCGCGGGAGGGAGCGGAGCGAATGGGGCATGCAAAATCAGCCAGCTGGCTGGGGGGGGGGGGAGCAGAGCGGCGGGGCCGTGACATTATGAATGGAAAGGGGAAAGAATCGAGTGCTGGCAATGTGCAACAATGAGCAGACTAGCAACCCAGATACTTAGCTCATATAAGAAGATCACTAAAGAGACTGAGCTGAGTTCTGGCAGCCCTTAAATAGACAAAACCTAGCTCCACCTACTAACAATCCTATAGGCTAATCCACTCAATCTGACACAAACAGTTTAACCCAGCAACAAGGCTGTCATCAACACCCACACACAGCAGAAAACCAGCAATCTTACCTTTCCTCAATTCTATTCAAATTTCGTCCTCCATTGTCCCAGGTCACTCTTTGGTGGGAGAAGTTAGTATTCATTATCTACTGAGAGAGAAACTTCAATTAACACATTACACCCCCGGAGCACACTTACATAGATTGCAGTTGGTCCACGGCTTAGAATTGCAAATTGCTGGGTCAAGGTAACACAGTAACAGCTGCCATGTAAGGCAAAAATGTGGCTTTCAGAGTTTTGGCCGCATTTCCATATGTACCAAGCTCCGGAATGCGATAAATTCTGGAACTTGGACCTGGTGGGTAATGTCATCTTTAGATAGCGTTACCAAATATAAGCCAATAAGCTTCTTTTCGCGTTTCCTACTGAGAGGCACTACGCGTCATACAGCGCATGCACAGAGGGACTTCTGGGTCATAAATCGCAAAGGACAGCTCTTATCGGGAGAGATATTCTTTGGAATTAGAATCGCAATTCAAGTTAAATACATACTGGCGTAATTAGCGCCAGTATGTACCCAATAAATCGCAGATGTGATGCTTAGTACATCCTGCCCCTAGGCTTGTATGGAGAAGCACAGACTGTAGTTGACTGGATCCTAATAGAGTTGGGGGTATCAGAGACTGTAACCAATGACAGCACACTCTGGGCCTGATTCAGAAGTGCACACTATTGCAGCCGCAACTGCATCTTTGCCACAGTGCGACTGTGTATTTATAATAGCCTAATACAGCAGCCCATGGTGTTTGAACAAAACACAGAGGGGAGAAAAACATCAAACTTCCACACTGACTGCCTGACAGTGACTGTCTTTGTTGGATCACGGCCAGCGCTACTATTCTCCTGCTGTCCGCTGCTAGCTGTCTATTGGAATCACTGCTAGCATATATTTGCTGTGCTGTGTCGGGTGTGATATGTATTACCAACGGGCGCATGGCCGACAGAGGAGGAAATCCCGATCGTCCCTAGGTAAGTATAAACTAACCTATTTTTCCCCCTAACCTCCCCCCCTGTGCCTAACCCTAACCCCCCCCTTCCCCGCTGCCTAAACCTAAGTCCCCCAGGGAGCCCTAAACCTACCCCCCCCCCCCCACGGCTGTCCGCTGCGGTGCCTGGAATCCGTTCGATCGGGATGCCGGGCTCCCGACGTCGGTCAAATGACAGGCATCTGGATGTAGACGCCTGTCATTCGTCCCTAGTCGGGATTACAGTGTCTGGAATCCGGCGGTCGGCATATAGACCGTCGGCTTCCGGACTACATCCCGCTGTGTCAGAGCGCCACTTGGGAGACCTTGCACCGCCCACGTGAATATCCTTTGTTCAGTGGGCTGGTTACCATGGTCTGATGTGCAGCTGCACGGGATTTCCCCTTGCCGTGACTTGTGGCTCTGGTGTCTGAGGAGAGCGGATAGCTTCACACATCCATAAGCACACTCTCCAGCCCTTTGTGCCGGTGTTCTATTTGGGCTAATACCAATCTGTTTCGGAAGTAATACTGGTGTATTTGCATCATTAAGTTGAGTGGCCGACATATTGTGCTAATTAAAGGTGCGTACACACTAGACAATGTGTGTACGCACCGATATTGGCAGAGACGGGACCCGTCGGGGGTGCTGGCATCGGTAAGTGCATACAAACACTATTGTCAATGCCGGCAACGACGAATGACGGCGGGCGGGCAGCATGGCATCGCTAACTAAATCCCCACATTGTACTGCAAGGACAAGCCACTGGGGATATCATTAACGACCCACGGGAGCGTGCATCGTTAATGATCTAGTGCATACACACTAGACGATTAAACAAAATTGTCATAACGATGTGATGTTATCGTCAATATCATTTAAAAAATCATCTAGTGTGTATCCACCTTTACTGCCTAATCTTCATCACAGGTTTTTGCTATATAGAGGATTCTTTTAACAGAGCAAACATACCAGAGGAACTCACATTTGCAGTGACCATTTGGAGATTTGGATTTTATTATATATGCCTTAAAGAGAATAATATAGCAGCTTATGAATAGTGTGCTATTGATACAGGTGTGATCACTATTGCTACTTTGTTGCTATATTTTGTTATTACATTACACATTTGTAACAATTTTAATTGATATGGCTGCAGTCAGTGTTTCTTATACATTTACTTTTTGAATAAAGTCAATTCTTAATAACAGCTCAAGGGATATTTTATATTGTTTTTCATTTATAGCTCAGATTCTAATATTTTTTATTTGTACAATAGACACCCAATGCTGCAGCGCTAATCCGCCACTGTGTGTATTAAGACGCACCATCCGTCGCTACAATATCGAACATTGCACCAGACCTATGGCGGCGCAGATTATCCATCTGGACATGGCGGTCTGTGTCAGTACAACTGTTTCTTTAGACGCAGTTTCTGATGGTGATATGATGCCCGCGTCATTTTAGCCACACTTGTTACCTCTAGGACCGCCCACTGAAATCACCAGCTCTTGCATCCAAATTTGTTCTGCAGCTCACGGCACGCATGTGCAGTGTGGCTTGAATGCTTGCGCAGACTGAAAACATTGTCCGCTTGTGTGCAACATTACGTGCATCTCTGAAGCAGGCCCTCTATGTGGACTGCAGGATCTAAGGGGAGTCAAAATAGTGGAAAAGGATCAGGTAAGTGGCAAAGATATTCCACACCAACAATCATCTGGTTCCGTAGATCAGACTGCTCTCATCCGTTACCCTGCTGTCAGGGCTGCCTTGTAGTGTGGGCCAGAGGCAGATCTACTGTGAAACCAATGAAGCTTAGCTTCAGGGCCCCTAACTCTCTAGAGGGTTTCTACATCTATCTATCTACAGTCTCTCACTCTCTGGGGGTTTCTACATCTATATACAGTGTCCCACTCTCTGGGGGGTTTCTACCTCTATCTATGTACAGTCTCTCACTCTCTGGTGGGTTCCTACATCTATCTATCTATCTATCTATCTGCAGTCTCTCACTCTCTGGGGGGGTTCTACATTTATCTATCTATCTACAGTATTTCACTCTTTGGGGATTTCTACATCTATCTATCTATCTATCTATCTATCTATCTATCTATCTATCTATCTATCTATCTATCTGTCTCTTATTCTCTGGGGGGGTTTCAACATCTCTGCCATTTGGACCTCAAGGACCTTGCAAGGGCAGCAAGGCCCTTGGACCTTGTTGGATGTTGTCATATTGTTGCTGGTTGAAAAGGATCCCCATAACAATCCAAGCTTCAGGGCCCCCAAAAATGTAGATCTTCCACCGGTATGGGCACATACAAACTTATCTATTACATAGAAGCAAATTATGCCTAAAAATACTAAATTTATGGGCTTACTTATGCTCTTAACTGATATGCAATTGAAGTGAGTGCTAATATGGTAATTCACAGCTTGGTTAGACTAGGTATTATTTATCTGTTATATATAGGGCCTGATTCAGAGGTGCACTCAGTGTTTATATGCTGCATGTGAGCAACCAATGTTTTCAGTCTGCGCATGCCTCCGAGTCCCACTGTGCATGTGCTCCGATGGTTACCGCTGGGAGCCGCAGCATGAATTTGGATGCAGAAAGAGACAATTTCAGTGTAGGTGTCTGGGTGGTAACAGGGTGGAGGCTATCCAGACACGGGCATGTCGTGGTCTGCCACAGTTGCACTGATTCCAGCAGCCATGTACAGACGGACAATCTGCACCTCCTTAGGGCTAGTACAGTGTTTGATTGTGTGGCCGATGATGGCGATGGATTAGAGCGGAAGCTGCTGGGCGTCTCTGTATGATTTCCATCAACTGCAGAGTTAACATGAAAATGCCATCACGCTGCAGCAAAAGACGCTTTTGTGGCTGCATTACAATGCACCTTTGAACCAGGCCCATAATCTCCTTGTTTTCCTTTTGGTTTGATGCCGTTTATCTGCTCAGCCTGTTTGAGGTTTGCAGTAAAAGACACCCCATAATACAAATAATATGTAACTGTAATAAATAATTATAATAAAGTAAAAATAACTAAATAGTTAATGACAAAGAAAATATGTGATGTAATTGTCAGGAACAAAATGGAAAAAAAGAATATAAATGCCACAGTAGGACAATACACAAGGAAATGTAAAAAGTGATAAAAGGCTGAATTACAATGTAAGAGATTTGATAAAGCAATGATTATATTGAATTTAAATAGGTTAGACATTTGAATTTGTAACAAGCTACAAATCTTTTTAAGTTACAAAGTTTTGTTTGGCAGCTGGTGGTGGTTAAAGAATAAAAGTGTACAAGTGTATAATAATGAAAATACAGTAATCAAAAGTATGAATTTGAAAAGCAAAGACATCAATAGAAAAAAATAGAATGGAAATAATGCAAGGTATGATAGATTTCCCACAATGTAAATAATGAATAATATAAAGTATACAAGTGTATAATAAATAAAATGAATTAATGAAATATAGTGATTGAGAGATAGGCAAGAGATCATTGTGAAAATTAAAAAGTAAATAATGAAATATGTTAACTGTAGTAATATTATGCTGTAACTGTTTTCCCACAGTATAAAAAATTACTTTTTGTGAATGTGAGTGATATATAAAAATTGATAGTAATAATAACGGTGAACATAGCATAATTCTCTCTGCATAACTACCAGTATTCCTTGGTAAAAAAGGGACACAATATGGTCGTGCATCCAATCTACGGGAAGCAGTCGGGAAGCCGACGGACGCAATCCCGACCGCCGGCTTCCCGAATGTCTAATCCCGGCAAGGTGACAGGCGTTGAAATCCCGTAGCCTGTCATTTTACCTATGCCGGGAGCCTGAGGCCCGGCATCCCGACCGAAGGTAAACCGGGAACCGGGCGCGGACAGCCGCAGGGGGAAAGGTTGGGTTAGGATTAGGGCTCCCGGGGGGGAGTTAGGGTTAGGCACCCCCCGGTAGGGTTAGGGTTAGGCACCCCCCCGGGAGACTTAGGTTTAGGCAGCGGGGAAGGGGGGGTTAGGTTTAGGCAGAGGGGGGATTAGGGTTAGGCACTGAGGGGGAGGTTAGGGTTAGGCACCCCTAAGGGAGGGTCAGGGTTAGGTGGGAGATAGATTAGGGTTATTTACCTTTACCAGCTGTCGAGATCTTCACCCCTGCTGGGCATGCGCTGTCGGGATTTGAACCAATACATACCGATCCCCAATCTACCTAGCCCTCAAATTGTACAGCCACACCCACATCAATTGGTATCATTCACAAATTAACTAGACCTGCCCCTTTATGCAGCTACAATGATATAATTCCCAAATTAACTGGACCTGCCCCTTTATTCAGCTAATAATGGGCGGCAAAAATCGAACAAATAGGGGTATGCTGTGTGGAAATCCCGTTGAGCTAAAGTCTTTCTTTATTACTTGGCCCAATTTACCTAATATGTTGAACACAACTGGCGAATTTTGTAAAAATTTATTTGAAAGACAGAAAATTACCATATGTGATAAAGGCTTTCCCGATGTCCTCTCCCATTGAATTAAGCTAAACCAACTATTTTAATAGAAACAAGTTTGTTTTGAGAAAAGGTATTACCCTAGGTCAGTGGTTATCAACTCCAACCCTCAAGTGCCCCCAAGAGGTCATGTTTTGTGGATTTCTTTAATCATGCACAGGTGAGTTATTATCCCACCTCCTTCCACAGACAGACATCCTCAAAACATACCCTATTGGGGGTACCCGAGTTGATAACCACTGTTCTATGGGGTTGGAGGTTGGATATGGACAGGACTTTTATATTTTAGCCCGATGTGCCTCAAAAGAAGAGAGCAAGTGAGTCCCTTGATAAACATACTGATGTCAACTCATGACATTTTGGCCTGTCCATCCAGTGTGTTCCGTAAATAAGGTACTCTGGGCCTAATTCAGACCTGCTCGCTAGCAAAGGGCAGCTCGTTGCAGACGATGTTTGCTAATGTGCGCATGCGTGTAATTCGCAGTGCGTGTGCGCAAACTAGTGCGAGCGATCGGAATGTGCTCGCTCGCCCTGCAAAGACAGCCCAGTGGAATGAGTGACAGGAGAGGCCATTTGTGGGTGGTAACAGGGGCAGGCCAGTAGTAACGGGGGAGTGGAGTTGCACACACAGGCGTGCCTGAGTGTTTTCACGCTTTTTCTGGGGCGTGCATAATTAACAGGCAGCGTCATAGTACATGTCACTTGGTAGATTTTTACACTGAGCTGCTCGCAGTGCTTGCGGTAGAGTGCAGTCACCCGCAAGCGCTGCGGTCTGATCCGATGGTTCCCGATGTACTGATGGTTGTATATACTTCCTGGAGATGACGGATGCTAGTGGGTGGCTAAAGACAGGCTGGTGGGCGTCTATAAACACAAAGTGATCGCTCACCAAGACACAGTGGGCGTGCTTATGCCTTGCCATGCGAGCGGCTGCCTTGACTTCACTTAGCTGAATTACCATACGCTGGGAGCGAGTGGGTCTGAATCAGGCTCCCTGTCTTCACAGGATGGGCCATGAATCAGCTTGTGATAAGATGCCCAGATATTCAGTCCCACCTCTCAGCATAGGCAAGGCAAGAGGTATTTTGTCGGCAATATTTTTTTCTCTGATAACAATCAGGAAGGCTTGCCTTCAGTTTGATATAAGGCCCAGATAGTATCTCTAGGCAGGCAAAGCTCTGTCAGCTCTTTGTTTCTTAACCCTAATCATTGGCAATTACATTTTTATACCCAGCCCTCAAGCAGTACAGCAGACCTGGAGTAGAGAACTGCCAACTGGAAAGTAAAGTACAATTTACTTTCTAAGGAATCCAATGAAGAAACTTAGCCCTGCCCTAACATGGCCTAACAGAGAGCTCTCCAATGATGTTGGTAGTAGTGCCATGAGTTAGGTACTACTAGTGACATGAGTTGGGTACTAGTGACATGAGGTGATTACTAGTGACATCATGACACGAATTAGCTACTAGTGACATGTGGATGGTGAGCAACAAGGTTACAGTCAAACCCCATTTTTACAGGATCGGTATGTATTGTTGATAGTCATATGGTCGACAATGAAACCTACTCCCCACTCCTGTACCCTCTGGCAAGATCTCTCTGCACATTTAAAATTTGCCTCACCTGCAGTGCACAATTACTTTCTCTTTTTTTTTTTTTTTTTTTTTTGCTGTGCTCCCACCTCATAATCAGACCCCAAGTTTAAAGAAAAAAATGAAAAAGAATCCCTTGATAAACATACCGAGACAGCCCCGGCTGCTTATAAAGTTTGCAGGAAGGGAAATGCTGTAAATTTTTAGGAAGGAAGGAAGGAAGGAGGGAGGGAGGGAGGGAAGGAAGGAAGGAAGGAAGGAAGGAAGGAAGGAAGGAAGGAAGGAAGGAAGGAAGGAAGGAAGGAAGGAAGGAAGGAAGGAAGGAAGGAAGGAAGGAAGGATCTTTCTTCTGTAAATAATGCAAGACGGTCTCTGGGGAAAAGGACATGTATGTATTTCTGTTCAACATACACATGAGTACACTTTTAGTAAATTGGTGATATATACATTTTTAATTCACTTCAGTGCTCCAACATGTCACATTTGAAGTTCAACCTTCCCTTTAAAAATAGTGTGCCACTCCTTAGAGAACAGATATTTCAATTAACTACAAGAAGATTAAAATGATACTATCGCCATACTCAGCTCATTAATAGCAAACCACTTAATTAAAATTTGTATTGCGAATCAAGTAAACAAATGCCTTTCCAAAGAAGGACATTAATAAATGAATGTAATCTGCAAGGATCAGCTGTGTCAGAGCAGTATGAGACTTTTAAATAATGAGTGGAGACACTTAAATGTTACTGAACACATAGCGAGATATGATATTTTATGCAGTCTAGTTATTGGGAAAACAATGTTTCAGTACTATGAGTACACATCAGATGTAAGTTTTAGATTTAAATAATGAAGAATTTATTAGTGAGGTACCATGATAATGAGGGCACTAATATTTAATTTTAAATTTGTGCAGGGACTATTATTTATTTTTAATACTCACTGTGGTTGATTATACATTATACATTATACCATGGGGGCACTATAATTGATTTACAATAGTGCCCCATGCTGATTTATATCAACATGGGGCACTATTCTTTATTTAAATTAGGATGGAACAAGACTTGTAGTACATACACTTGTGGAACTACAAGTCACAATGGACTGAATCAATTATAAATAAGTCCAAAGGTCTGTCTTTAATCACCATCAACTGCTCCCAGCTACTATTACTGTTGACCACACAATCACTATCATTCCCACAGGACTTGCCCTTGGAAGTACCTGCTCTATACTACCAAACTCTCTAGTTTAGGAAGGAGTAACCCACCTAAACCAAGAATTTCCGGGACTCCTAAATTACAAGCAGATTTGTTTTGATATATTTTGACTATAGAGAATAGGTCTGCCCTTTGTAGCCAAACTATCAGCGACCTATGAAGTTAACAATAGATAATATACTGATATAATATATTATTTTCCATATTACTGAGTAGGCTTTTTGATGATAAAGAGAAACAAGTACAAATACAGTAAATATTATATAATGAAATGAGCGCACCAATTCAATGGTGCTGCAGGAAGTGCTTGGGTGGCCACTTACACCCTATAAACCACAAATCAGTACAGTACTTGCAATTCCCGTGCTCCTCTGGAGTAAAAGGCAGATTCAGGAAAAGTTAATAAATGAGAAAATTTCCCCGGAATAGATTCCTACGCTGTTCCTTTTCAAACGATTCAACCAATAAATATGCCAAAATTCCTGTGGGAATGTTCTTATGTCCACTTCAGGTGTCTTCAATCATCAGAGGCTGTATGATAATAATGAGGCACCACAGTCTGCTCCCCTGTATTATAACAATAAATACCATCACCTGCTGCTTAAGGAATAAGCAGCAGGTGATGGTATTTATTGTTATAATACAGGGGAGCAGACTGTGGTGCCTCATTATTATCATACAGCCTCTGATGATTGAAGACACCTGAAGTGGACATAAGAACATTCCCACAGGAATTTTGGCATATTTATTGGTTGAATCGTTTGAAAAGGAACAGCGTAGGAATCTATTCCGGGGAAATTTTCTCATTTATTAACTTTTCCTGAATCTGACTTTTACTCCAGAGGAGCGCGGGAATTGCAAGTACTGTACTGATTTGAAGTACAAATACAGGTTGCTACAAATGTAGTTATTGTAAACAAGTACTGTACATCAATAAAGAATGCTATAACTTTTTTGCCTTAAATTCCTTTTTTTATATTCCTCTAGTAACATATCAGCTGCTATATGTTGTTTTGAACTAAACAATATGGTGGCAAGGAGTTTTGAAAATGTAAATGACATTTATTAGAAAATAACATTACAACTGTACAAATGAAAGTGTCAACCTAGGACAGAGGTTCCCAAACTCAATCCTCAATCACCCTAACGGTCCAGGTTTTAAGGATAACCATGCTTGGGCACAGGTGACTTAATTAATACCTCAACAAGTGTGATATACACAAGTGGTGCGCAGTAAACATAAGAAAGCAGCCACATAAATACCCAAGGAGATAAACACAAATTCTCCTATTACAATCCAAACAATCACATACCCATACCTTTATTGATTGTTTTAATTAATACCTCAGTCAATTTGTTTTAACTGTCCTGTGCTCCTGGACCTGGACTGGTAGGGTGCCTTGAAAACCTGGACCGGTAGGGTGCCTTGAGGATTGAGTTTGGGAACCTCTGACCTAGGTATTTGAAGCTCCACTTGCATTAGATAGATAGATAGATAGATAGATAGATAGATATTCTCTTATGGAGAAAGTATTAAAAACACACAGGAACAGGGGCTCCTATAAGACCCCGTCCCTGCAATGTGTTTGAAGTAAAGTGTTAAATAATGCACTTCTTAGTTCGGGTGCTGACCACGCAACATTGCATTTGTAGTCATGTGTGAGAGGCCATTGCCAGGGAGGTGTGCTTCCAATCCCTCTCCTGGTAAATATTGAGGAGTGCAGCCCATATGCACTATGGTGGCTGCTTTTACAGTAGAAAACGGAGGACTGCAACAAATACAGTCAGGTGCATAAATATTGGGACATTGACAGAATTTTCATATTTTGGCCTCTATTCACCACCACAATGGCTTTGAAATGAAACAAACAAGATGTGCTTTAACTGCAGACTTTCAGATTTAATTTGAGGGTAATTACATCCAAATCAGGTGAACGTTGTAGGAATTACAACGGTTTCTATATGTGCCTCCTACTTTTTAAGGGGCCAAAAGTAATGGGACTATCAACTCAAAAGCTATTTCATGGACAGGCGTGGGCTATTCCCTCATTATTTCATTATCAATTAAGCAGGTAAAAGGTCTGGAGTTGATTCTAGGTGTGACATTTGCATTTGGAATCAGTTGCTGTCGACTCTCAATATGAGATCCAAAGAGCTGTCACTATCAGTGAAGCAAGCCATCATTAGGCTGAAAAATCAAAAGAAACCCATCAGAGAGATAGCAAAAACATTAGGTGTGGCCAAATCAACTGTTTGGAACATTCTTAAAAAGAAAGAACGCACCGGAGAGCTCAGCAACACCAATAGACCCGGAAGACCACGGAAAACAACTGTGGTGGATGACAGAAGAATTATTTCCCTGGTGAAGAAAAACCCCTTCACAACAGTTGGCCAAATCAAGAACACTCTCCAGGAGGTAGGTGTATATGTGTCAAAGTCAACAATCAAGAGAAGACTTCACAAGAGTGAATATAGAGGGTTCACCACAAGATATAAACCATTGTTGAGCCACAAAAACAGGAAGACCAGATTAGAGTTTGCCAAACAACATCTAAAAAAGCCATTACAGTTCTGGAACAACATCCTATGGACAGATGAGACAAAGATCAACTTGTACCAGAGTGATGGGAAGAGAAGAGTATGGAGAAGGAAAGGAACTGCTCATGATCCAAAACATACCACCTCATCAGTGAAGCATGGTGGTGGTAGTATCATGGCAGGGGCATGTATGGCTGCCAATGGAACTGGTTCCCTTATATTTATTGATGATGTGACTGCTGACAAAAGCGGCAGAATGAATTCTGAAGTGTTTTGGGCAATATTATATGCTCATATTCAGTCAAATGCTTCAGAACTCATTGGACGGCGCTTCACAGTGCAGATGGACAATGACCCGAAGCATACTGCAAAAGCAACCAAAGAGTTTTTTAAGGCTAAAAAGTGGAATGTTATGTAATGGCCAAGTCAATCCCCTGACCTGAATCCGATTGAGCATGCATTTCACTTGATGAAGACAAAACTGAAGGGAAAATGCCCCAAGAACAAGCAGGAACTGAAGACATTTGCAGTAGAGGCCTGGCAGAGCATCACCAGGGATGAAGCCCAGCGTCTGGTGATGTCTATGCGTTCCAGACTTCAGACTGTAATTGCCTGCAAAGGATTTGCAACAAAGTATTAAAAGTGAAAGTTAGATTTAGGATTGTTTAGTTTGTCCCATTACTTTTGGCCCCTTAAAAAATGGGAGGCACATATATAAACCGTTGTAATTCCTACACCGTTCACCTGATTTGGATGTAATTACCCTCAAATTAAATCTGAAAGTCTGCAGTTAAAGCACATCTTGTTTGTTTCATTTCAAAGCCATTGTGGTGGTGAATAGAGGCCAAAATATGAAAATTCTGTCAATGTCCCAATATTTATGCACCTGACTGTATCTCCGATATCTGCTGCAGTTCTTGATTCATCCTGCGATACTTAATATTTGCGTGTAACTGCTGAAAAGAGTTATTTTCCAGGGATATCCCACAATATTTTTTTATGAATATGCCCCTATATAATAGAATTCTTTATACGATTTGTAATTACTTAATCATTTTTCAGCAGTTTATGTACATTCAGCATTTGCGTTGACTAATGTAGGCTTGACATATAATTCCAATAAAACTACGATTATAGATGCAATTGTTAATGCTGAAAAGTAACACTAATTAGGCATCTTTTTAGCTTCCAGCCAGCTTAAAGGTGCTTTAATTAACCTGACTGATGTGGCACTTCAGCAATTTAATTGTACAAATTAACATTTCATGTAGAGAAAGAAGTCAAGAAACCTGAAAGGTTGTTTGCTGAGGTCTTCCAAATGCTGAGAGGGAGCTGAGCGTGACTCCCTGTTCTGCTCTGAGGGAGAGACTGCCCTGAGGGAACTCTCCAGCTCTGCAAAGTAACTTTACAAGCTACTGGCTCAAAAATGGAGCTGAAGGGATTAAAAATAATAATAATGCTCTGATACTCCACTGTCTGACCTCCTTGTGCCCAATGCATGGCACAGTCCTGTCACTCGCTGTGAAGACGAGTGGTGTCACTGTCTACTCTCCTACACTCTCCTGTTATACAGCATTAGGAGAAATTGCTGCTGCTGTGCAACAAGTGAAAGGCCAGTCTCACTTAGAAAACCACAGCAGCTTCATATCATAAAAACACATGGCTGAAATCTCCTGTGATTTCAATTAGGGATGTGTAGGCTCGGATAGGTTCGAGTTTGCACGCCGAGTTCGGATTTTTCCCTCCAAAAAAACGGGACTCAGAAAGAGGCAAAATGTCATCTTGCATGGACAAACATCATCATTCCTGGACCAGGAATGATGATGTTTGTCCATGCAAGATGACATTTTGCCTCTTTCTGAGTCCCGTTTTTTGGAGGGAAAAATCCAAACTCGGCGTGCAAACTCGAACCTATCCGAGCCTGCACATCCCTAATTTCGATGTCCAGAAACATCGTAGTTTCACTTGAAGAAATTGCTGGGCTTATCCCTACACTGGAAGGGTGTCCTTGTTCCTATTTGCAGTATGCACGCAGCACAATAAATCGGTTGGCACGTGGCTGTAATTTCAGACAAAGCGCTTTATATAGTGGGTACATAACAGTACTTTGGACATGAGGCTGCTCTCCATTAAGCCATTGCTATGAGGTTCTAGTCTATAGATCTACAATAAAAAGGTTGACAATGTGTAGATAGACACCACATGGTAGACAGTCAATAGATCAACAGGGACAAAATGTTGACAGGGACAAACGGTCGACACAGAAAAGGTCAACATGGATGAAGATAGACAGGTACAAAAGGTCAACGTGATCAAAAGGTCGACACTGAAATTGTCAACACATGGTTTTTTTTTTTGGCTTAGGGTTGAGAGCTTACCGTAGGGTCATGGTTAGACTCTAGGAATGACGGTTACACTTAAGTGCCTAACCCTAACCATCAGGGTAAGTGCCTATCGGGGGTTAGGTACTAGGAGGGACAGTTAGGGCTAGGCACTTACATCGATGGTTAGGATTAGGCACCAGGAGAGAGGGTTAGGGTGAAGATTAGGGTTAGAAAAAAAAAGTGTTGATCATTTATGCATTGACCATTCTATGTTGACATTTTCACACAGTGGACCTTTTGCAGCTGTCTATTTTCATCCATGTAGACCTTTTGTGTGTTGACCTTTTGTCCCTGTCGACCTTATGTTCTTGTTGACCTATTGACTGTCTGCCATGTGGGGTCTATCTAGACATCTTTTTCATGTAGATCTTTTATAACAAAACCTTGATATGCACAGCAGTAGCTTTTTTACTGTTTTCCATGTGTTCGGTATTGTGCGCCATACTCAAAGGATTAACTTTTTCTTCAGTCGTGTGACCTCCAATCATGGGATCCCATACCAAAATTTGGCAGGAGGGGGGGATAGGAGCAGGGAGGAATCTCTATCCCCTGTGCAAGCACCTTCAGTGAAGCTTCGTTTGCACATTCTCAAAATAACACCAACTGTAGTGTTTCTAGTTGCACCTGTTTCCACCACACCATGTATAATAAGGTTTTCCTTAGCGTTATACAATGTGCAGTGCTGTGCTTGGTACAATAAGCAGATCCATTTTAATACATCACACACTACTTCTACTCTCCTTTAGGTAGTGTCGTGGTCATCACCTACATAGCAAGCAATGTATATTTACAGAAAGTAATCAACTATTAAATACTATTATATTGAACCAACAACCAGGGCATTGCATAGCAATTATTGTCGACTGATTACATATGATCCCAGGCCCACATGTCCTTAAGGGGTCTATTCATCATGTTAATTATTGGGGTCCAGATGGACCCTGATAATTAACATTTTAACTAGAGAGAATAAAATGACAGTAACAACAATAATTTTATTATGTTATGGGGTAAGTAAAATAAACAACCATTATCCAAGTTTTTGTTAATAATATAATATTACAATAATAGCCACGGGTTCCCTGAGATCATAGGCCCCCTATGCTTGTAACCCAATCCCACCCTGCCTAAAATTATATTATAACTTTCCCTGGTACGCAATTTTTTGTATTATTATTTTGTCTTAGTATTTGTTGTCCATATGAGGTTTCGACCAAAGACACACTTTGAAAAAGACACTTTGGATGAAACAGGTCAATGTGACTGGAAGAAGACTGCAGCCACTAAAGAACCTTGTGGAGGACTGCTGACTGCTACTAGTGAGGTGACTTGTACCCGAGCTATACATTCAGTACTATATGCTTTCTCATGCGCCTTTCATTTAAAGGCCTTGTTTGGTACGCAGCCTTTTTTTTTACCCTTGTGATTTGTCCTACTTCATGTGCATAAATAAATTCTGTATGGTTTAACGCTATGGGATGCCTCTTTATGGTATTTTCCTGAGGTATTGATAACCTAGTCGAAATATACAAGGTGGCAACACCGCTATGGGAGAAACTTAAGAAGCAAATTCATTTAAACTCCTGATGTAAGAATACTTCAATATTTACCTATGTTCAGTACATCTACATTCAAGATATGTTTCTTTCTTCTTTGGGGATCACACGGATGAATGAGTGTTTTCTCTGGAAGAATATCGTGGACATATTTGTGGAAAGGACTTTGGGCCTGATTCAGAGCCGTTCGCTATTTGCGGTCGTTCGTTCAAAAACAAGGGGTGGCTATTCAAATGATCCGTTCGCAAATTGCAGTCTGTTCACACCTCTAAGTCTGAACGAGCGAGCAAAACATACGCTCGGTTATTTGTTAAAAACGCCCCCTGGCCGCTCGCACCATACGTCATGTCCGCTATTTATTAGATTAATCGAGTACATCGACCAGCGTATGAACTGCTCGCTATTCTTGTGGTTGGTTTTTGCTACCACAATCTTGCGAGCAGTTCTGGCTATAAAATAACCCAGTGACGTGGTCAATGACGCTGCTGTATTAATTATGCACACCCATAAAACGCCCGTTTTGACCTTTAAGCACGCCTGCGTTCGGATCTCCACTCCCCATTTTCAAGCACCTTCCCCTGTTACCACCCACATACGCCTCATTCTGTCACTCAAAATAGCAGGCATTCGCTATATTGCGAGCACATGAATTTCGGCCGCACTGACTGGTTCGCGCATGCGTATAACGATCCGTACGCATGCGCAGATGTGCGAACATCGCTCGGAACGAGCGTACTGCCGCTAGCGAGTGGCTCTGAATGAGGGCCTTTATTCCTTCTTACAATATTAGTAGTGACATTGTGTTGATATCATATTATATTGTATTTCCCTAGTGAAAGAGCGCTTGCTAGTTGCATTTTGTTTTATACCGATTGTGATTGGTGATCATCATGTATTTATTGAGCAGCACCTTCCTTGTGTGGAGCGCAGGGGATATCTTATTTTTGTTTTCCCTGTATGATTGCCTTGCATTGATTAAATGATCATGATTAAGGACGGCAGAATCTGAGTGAGATCTGTTCTATGAAATAACAATGAAATACCATGGCATTATAATAAGGATTGCTAAGTGCCTTCATTCCTCCCCTTCCCTAAATATGAGAGCTTCCACAGACAATAAAACAATGCACTTTTATGGCCTTCTGGCATTGGAATTAAAAGTAGAGATCTTAAGAGATATAAAGAAGGTCCCGGGGGGCATAATTACCTTATTGCAATAATTCTCTGAATGTGCTGTGAACAGATGGTTGTAGTACTGGAAGGTCTGGCTAATTTGTCTCATAAAGGTATTTATGAGTTCCTTTTGGTCAAGAATCAGCCTGGGTGACAAGTCCTGCCTGTTCATAGTTACTCCATTTAACTTAAGATCTATGGCTGGAATGAAACATTGCTGGACCTTTTTACAGACATGACCGTGAAACAGTCTATTGATTGGGACATTTCCCAAAGAAGTTATGTGACAGGCAGCTAATAAGGAAACGAAGGATTCGACAAACAAGCTTTATGTAACACAATTTTATTGCATCACTGCAGCTTTTGAAGTGGACATAATTCATAGCTTTAGTGAGTGTCAATTTACAGCACGACACATACCCTATTGTACGAGCTGATGCTCAGTTGATGAGGGCAAAGTTACAGAAGATAACAGATTTGTAAGCACTCAGAGGGAGCCCCTATCTTATTTTATAAAAAATCTTTATACATTAGGGGGTTAAAGTCAAGGCTTAATAGTTAATTGGACCCACTTATATTATTCAGTGATGAGAACTAATCCAAAAATAATCATTGGTTAAACAATTGTCACATTTCTTATCCAGTTAGCATTCATTTTATGTTATTATCATGATATCTTTATAAAGTGTTCTGTAGTATTGATGGGATTACAGATAGCTGTGTAAGCATACATTTGGACCTAATATTATAAAAAGGTGCAAATGGTAGAGAGGGTCCTTCTTAAAGCCTAAATGGGTGATGGGTTAAATAAATGAGGCACAACAGATTCAGAGGGCGAGACAGAACACTTATAGAATGGCAGGAATACATTTATCCATGGGTTAGTGATGTAAGGAAGAGTAAAGGTTTTATTATTGAGTGACAGAAATGGTCTTCACATACAGGGGTCTATGTACTAAGCCTTGGAGAGACAAAATGGTGGATGGAGATAAAGTACCAACCAATCAGCTCCTGTCGTTTTTCAAACACAGCCTTTAAAGTGACAGTTAGGAGCTGATTGGTTGGTACTTTATCTCTGTCCACTTTATCTCTCTCCATGGCTTTGTACATAGGGGGTCATTCAGACCCGTTTGCGAGCAAAGGACGCTTGCAAACGGGTCGATGTTGCCCCACTGCACATGCGCACGACGGAGGGAGCTCTGTCGTGTGCATGCGCGAGACCCGGATAGCGACGGGCTCTCCGTCGCTCCGGGTCTCGCACCAAAGGGGGCGTGCTGTCGATGTTGATTGACAGCATGCCCCCTTTGGTGGGCGTGCTGGGGGCGTGACTGCCAGACGGAGGCGTTCCCATGGGAACGCCTACCGTCTGAGTCCGGCTCCATGATGTCAGTGGGAGTGATTTTGGCTCTGATAGAGCCAAAATCACTCCAGGGCTTGCGGCAGCGAGACCCTACTGCAGGGTCTCGTCGCAAGCCCGATGGTCACGATGGTCTTTGACCATCGCAACCATCTTTTTGGCCGCTCGCATAAGCTGTGGGTGGTCACCCACAGCTATGCGAGCGGCCAGGAGGCCGCTCCAAATTTAGCTGGGACGGCCCTGATTCAGAGCGAGCGCTCTGGTCAGAGTGTTCAGCTCTGAATCAGGCCCATAGACCGCATTGTGTTACTGACTGGAAGTGATAATGGACAGTAGCTTAATAGGCAGATCTTCAGGTTAAATGGACTTCTATATGTGTGAGGATAACATCGATACTTGTATATGTAAGAAACAATGTAGGTGTCTAAGAGATTACACTTAAACAGCTATGTTATTCTTATTCTATGTGTACATAATACATAAAAATACATGTAAATGAATGAAGGGATGGATGAATGAAGTTAATGTATGGTGGATTTGTTTGTACTTTTGTGGATAATCAAACCTAAAACAGAAAGGATTTAAGCTAGGTACACACTAGACGACTTGCAAACGATGCAATGTCATCAACAATTTCCCTTGAACTCTCGGACAAACTATTTAGAGTATACACATTGTGCAATGTAACAAACAACCAAATGATATATATCTTGCATCGTTTGGTGGTTAGATCATTAACTATATAATGTAACCATATCGCCTGATTGTCCGGTATTGCATACACACTGCACGATCTAAGGGGAATCGTTAACGGGATTGATAGATTTTCCTGCATGTACAAAAAAGAGCTGAAGTTGCGATGGACGATGCATAGTGCGTACACATTTGGCGATTTGTCGCTCCGATGCATCTGAATCGGCCAAATCATTCTAAATATCATCTAGTGGGTAGTGGCCTTTACTTTTTGTTTTATGTTATATTGTTTTCTGGGTATTTGGTGGCACCGCAAGGTTTTATATGCTGCTCAAACCAGCAAGTGTAGGCATCTTGCTCTTTTACAGGAATATTCCCAAAGATTGTTAAGTGGGTATGAAACAGCTACATTTAGGTGGACAGTTAGGTATGCTATTGCAAATAAGGACGTTTTTTCGTAATAAGATTTGTTGAGTTATCAAAACATGTATAACTAGGGGTCTATTTATCAATGTTTTTGGTCAGGATAATTAGACGGAAACAGCAGTCCCCAAAAGATTATCACTAGCTTAAGTAAAAAGACTATTGAGTTTATAATGGAGGAGATATCATATATCTTCTTCATTACTTTCAATATCGCAGCACACTGCAGTCCTCGTACAATGTAAGCAGACGTTGCAGTTTTGCTATTTATCAAGCTCCAAAAATTAAAAGTTTAGCTCACTTCTATCTATTGCAAGAGGAATCCAACACTCTAAGCTTCTGCCACCGCTATTAGCCGGAAAGTGTAACTTTTAGGTTTCACAGGAAAAGCTGTCTATCAGAGCAGTTTTCCTTGCTTGGGGTAAATGATATATTCCCTGGAAACACATTCCAAAATGGAGGAATTAGGCAATATCACAATATTCATAATATTGATAAATAGGCAACCAATAGTATTGATCAGTGTTTCCTCCATTTTCTTTGGTGTTTTACCAAAAGTAACCATGCAAACCTTATTCACAGAAAGCATTAAAAAAGAGAAAAGGGGTCTCGATGTTACAGCCAAGGTGTTAACTTCAATACTAAGGGCTCTATTTAAAAACAAGCTGCAACCCCTTTATCACTCACTCAAGGGGTTATGACCTCCGTTCTGTATTTAGCAAACAGCGGTAAGCTTATAGATGGCGTTACTGGTATGGTCCTCATTGTCACCAATGGGACCCAGGAACAGCCTTTTTGGCATCAGGGAAGTCTTCCAGGCTTTGCTCAATACCCTCCAGGTTGAAGACATGTGCAGAATTCCATTTCACGTGCTCATTAACCAGCAACCCGTCGCCGGCAGCGGCAGGATGCCGGAAACACAGCAGAGGACACCGGTGAGGAGCGAGACATTGTGGCCACACACCTGAGAAGTATGTTTTATTAATTACCAAGGCATATTTATTAGTATCACTGAGATACTAAATGAAATGTGGAGCCCTAAGTAATTCATGAAAACCTAATGGCGATGAGAGTTTAGCCAAAAAAAAAAAGAATTGATCATCTTACATTGATATTTTACAAACATTCCTAATCACAGAATGTCCATGTGACTCACAAATTTTGGGGAGTCCTCCCAAACCCCTCGGAGAGAGTGGTACACTTCTACTCCTGTGCAAGAATTAGGTGGACGAAACGCTATGCAAGCTAGAGGTGAGCGGTTCGATCCTGCTGAAAAGCAAACACACCCGAACTTTCGAGTTGAAACGAGTTCTGGCTCAGGTCTTCTTGCAAGTCGGATCTCTAAAAAATCGGATCTCGCAAGTTTTTGATTGCATGTAAGTCCCTCGCTCGTGACTTCAGGTGCCAAAATTGGTCACAATTGACTGGAAATGACTGGAAATTAATGTAATACCCCTTTTACACCGGAGCTAAAACCCGGGTTATTGCAGGGTTAACCCTGGCAGCTACTTGGTGTAAAAGGGGTGAGGGTTGGATCGCCGGGTCGAGTGACCCGGCAATCCAACCCAGGTAAATAGCAGGGTTTAACACAAGCGTAGAGTATAACTTATGCATTATAAGAACACATAGCTCATACAAAGAAATGTATCCTGGGAATACACATCTCACTCTGACATACTGTAGGACACAGAGAAAATATTTCCATAAAAACTCATACACACTATCAAAAATCCTATGTTGGGTACTAGAGTTTGGAATTCTGCATAACCCAACAAATAAATACAATACTGTGGACCAAAAATGTATATTACACCCTATTGTCAAAGCTTCGATGTCTCAACAATACAATCATCAGGACAAGCATGACAATGGTCATCATTAGCTCTATAGACAAAGGACTGACCTAAAACAATGCTATACATATATGCACAACACACACCTTGGTCTCCGAATGACCCTACTGCTAAACTGTACAAAATCATACATAATAGAGTAAATATAAATATATATGCCAGATTCTTTGTAATGGATAACAATAAAGCATTTGACAAAAGAGAATTTGTAATTTAATCTGAGAACATTTATGTAAGCACCTGACTATATTGTACAAGTAAATGGAACACTGACAGGGAACAATCCAGGCTGGAGAGAGTGCATTATCTATTAAGATAAAGCCTTGGAAATTTGTCAGCTGCAAGCACTAATAACTCTTTTATTCCATTATTTTTAAATAACATTCAGCAGAAGATGAAGAGAGAACCTCTTTAACAAACAGAGCTTTGATGTACCTTTTCAGTAGCTGAAAGGCTGTGTCTTTGGAGAAGGCTCAGATTCTTGTTTGGAGGCTGTTCATAGAGAGGTTCGCAAGTTGTTGCATGTCAACATACCTGGGAATTCAGTCTATTCATGCCGAGGCTTAGGAGTAACGCACATTAATCAAGTCACTTTCTATGGCTGCCCATCCCTATTCTATTTCACATTGCCTATTTTCCAATTCAATTGACTTGTAAAAAAAAAAATGAATGTGACTGAATGCCATAGTGGTCAGAAAGTGCTATGGAGAAGAGTAAGAGATAAAACTATACATAAATGATGATACCTGTACTGTGGCAACGAAAGGTACAGTAGAGAGACATTATGGTTCCATAAAATGAAACACATTCTCGCTGGTGAAGTGGCGGTGAGGGCGGCTTGAAGAAGAGATCCGTGATCGGAGGCAACCAAAACATCTGCAACTATGACCAGAACATGAATCTTTGCCTGGTTGAAGAATCTTTGTCTGCCAGTCAAAATATAGGGGTTATTTTGCCTAGTACACCATGCCAACACAGTCTGCAGCTCTTAGATAATTGTTTAGGATATCTGGTAAGGCTGACCATTTAAATAGCAGACCTTATGCCAAGGCCGATAATGATGAGGTAGACTGATGTATAATCTCATAATGTCAGGTACAGACTGTCTTAATGTATGCAACTGTTGAGTTTGCTTTTTATCTTATTTACAAATGTTTATATTTCATCTAGTCTGTGTTTATTTTCGGTGCGATTAACAAAGCTGCATTAATCCTTATAAACAAGATACGCACAGACAAGCAGGAGGAGGAGGAGGAGGAGGAGGGGTGTGTGTGTGTGTGTGTGTGTGGTGTGTGGTGTGTGGTGTGTGGTGTGTGTGTGTGTGTGTGTGTTGTGTGTGTGTGTGTGTGTGTGTGTGTGTGTGTGTGTTGAACAACTTGTAACACAGCACTAGAATGTTAAAAGCAGCACCAAGAATTTCAGCTAAGCCAGCTCCTGCATATGCTCAGTTACAGGTGAAATCAGAGTGTTTTAAAAGTTGCATGCTATGTATTTCATACTTACTAACTTTAAATAAGTCCAGAGAGGAGATGCAACTGACAGCTTCGGGGGTGGGACCAGGCTCTTCACGTCATAAGGAGATTTGCGGAACTGCGAGGAGGAGGCAGGGCTAACTTACATGATTTGCGCCATTATAGTCCTGTCCCTTAGTACAGACCCGCAAATTCCCCGTATAATCTTTCCAACCAGTCTATTTCAATAGAAGTATGCAAATATGATATATTTTGCTGCATGGAATTGTGGTTTTTCAATCAGATAATCTGCTGACGATCAGATATCAGTAAGAGTGTGTACCACGATCTTTGTAAAACAAAGTCTGTAAATATAAGGAAATTTTGTATGATTTGGGGCAAACAGTAAAACGAATCAGGAGGCATCTGCCCCATCACCACTGAGCTATTATAATCAACTAGTATTTGGGCTCTATTCATCATCATTTAATTTCTACGAAAGCTGGTGATAATGAAATTAAGTTATCGGGCCATTCATCAAGAACGTAAAGCAGCAGACATCTCCTACTTACCCTTCTCTCCCGGAGTGGCCCGCTGTCCCCATACACTATTATCACAGATATCTCCTGCTTACCTTCCTCTCCCGCTGCCCCCATACACTAGTATCACAGATATCTCCTGCTTACCTTTCTCTCCCAGAATGGCCCGCTGTCCCCATACACTAGTATCACAGATATCTCCTGCTTACCTTCCTCTCCAGGAATGGCCCGCTGTCCCCATACACTAGTATCACAGATCTCCTGCTTACCTTTCTCTCCCGGAATGGCCCGCTGTCCCCATACACTAGTATCACAGATATCTCCTGCTTACCTTTCTCTCCCGGAATGGCCCGCTGTCCCCATACACTAGTATCACAGATATCTCCTACTTACCTTCCTCTCCCGGAATGGCCCGCTGTCCCCATACACTAGTATCACAGATATCTCCTGCTTACCTTTCTCTCCCAGAATGGCCCGCTGTCCCCATACACTAGTATCACAGATATCTCCTGCTTACCTTCCTCTCCAGGAATGGCCCGCTGTCCCCATACACTAGTATCACAGATATCTCCTGCTTACCTTTCTCTCCCGGAATGGCCCGCTGTCCCCATACACTAGTATCACAGATATCTCCTGCTTACCTTTCTCTCCCGGAATGGCCCGCTGTCCCCATACACTAGTATCACAGATATCTCCTACTTACCTTTCTCTCCCAGAATGGCCTGCTGTCCCCATACACTAGTATCACAGATATCTCCTGCTTAACTTTCTCTCCCAGAATGGCCGCTGTCCCCATACACTAGTATCACAGCTATCTCCTGCTTACCTTCCTCTGGCGGAATGTTCCACTGTCCCCATACACTATTATCACAGATATCTCCTGCATACCTTCCTCTCCCGGAATGGCCCGCTGTCCCCATACACTAGTATCACAGATATCTTCTGCTTACCTTTCTCTCCCGGAATGGCCCGCTGTCCCCATACACTAGTATCACAGATATCTCCTGCTTACCTTTCTCTCCAGGAATGGCCCGCTGTCCCCATACACTAGTATCACATATCTCCTGCTTACCTTTCTCTCCCAGAATGGCCCGCTGTCCCCATACACTAGTATCACAGATATCTCCTGCTTACCTTTCTCTCTCGGAATGGCCCGCTGTCCCCATACACTAGTATCACAGATATCTCCTGCTTATCTTTCTCTCATGGAAGGAGTGCTGGGTCATGAAAAGGGATCCTTTTAGATACCTCGGCACCTGTCCAGCTCCTCCTGTAGGTCACGCATGCGCACTTGTCTCGATGAATTGCTCCGGCGCTCACAGTGAGTCATTATGTTAATTATCGGGTTTCAGTTCGGACCCTGATAATTAACATAATGAATAGACCCCTAAATCACACAAAAGAATGTAAGGTAAGTGACAACAAGCGCTTCGAGACTTTAGCTGCCTGGATTCCACACCCAAAAACCAGAAATAAATTATAAAGAATAATAAATAGTAGAGAATACCAAAATGGCACTTACAGTAAATCATAAAAACATAAACAATGGAGCATAAACAGTAAAAAGACACGTGTGCCTCCCTTGGTGTAGCTGATAAGAAAAGACGTTATACGCCTGTCAATGTATAAGCCAGGTGGATGCATAGGAACTAAGGGGTCTATTTACTAAGCCTTGGATGGAGATAAAACAGATGGAGATAAAGTAAGTACCAGCCAACTGCCATTTTTCAAACACAGCCTGTGACATGACAGATAGGAGCTGATTCACTGATACTTTATCTCTGTTCACTTTATCTCCATCCAAGGCTTAATAAATAGACCCCTTATACTACAAATTTGTGGAAAAGGGGTGAAATCATGGAATAATGGGGTCGATTCAGACCTGTTCGCTAAGCTGCGGCCACACACTATGGGCGATTATCGCCCGTCTGTGCAGGTGTATGCATCAAAATACGCATGCACGAATCAGTCACTGCGGCCGGGAATCGTGCTCTCGTAGTACACAGACTGGACGGTACTTTGAGTGACAGCGCCGTTTGTGGGTGGTAACAGGGGAGTGGTGCTGCGAACGCAGGCGTGTCTGGGCGTCAAAACGGATTTTATGGGTGTGCATAATTAGCAAAGATGCGTCATTGTAACGTCACTTGGTTGTATTTCAGCCTGCAGTGATGGCAGTGCTTGCGGCAGGGTAAGGTCTACCTCAAGTGCTGCGTGCTGCTCCGATGGCTCTCGATGGTTCTGATTAATCGCACACTTCCTGGAGATAACGTGTGCTAAGAAAGAATAGTGGGCGTGTGTTCGCTCTGCCTTCGCTGTCTAAGATGTAGAGGGCGTCCTTACACCAGACAGCGCGGTAGAGGGATTTGCATACCCAGCCCCTTTTGGCTGCTAGAGAGCGCAGCTTAGCATCCGGGTCTGAATCGACCCCAATGTCCCTATGTGCACAGGGTAAAGTCCGGACCTTTCAACTGTGCCTCAGGTGAAGATGTGACACCCATGAAACGGACACCCCTAGGACTGTGAGGGGTTAATACCACCTTGGGCAAGGAAGGAGTTAATACATATCTCCCCAGCACGTGTGAAGCAAGGGGACAGCTGGTGCTGATTGGATGAGCCTGAGGAGAAGTGTGGCGTGCAGCACGAGGACAGCGGGCAGAGACCGTCAAGCTGCAAAGCTCTAGTGGAGTGTGGAGCAGCCGAGCCGGGAGCGTGGACGCCGGGGACCCGCGGAAGATAGACCGGGTCAGGTGAGCCACAGCAGTGGGAAGTTGGGACCAAGAGCAGCACACCATTAAGGCGTCCAGCGCAGCAGCAAGAGCCGCTCGTGGAGGTACACAGCCACAGTGGCAACACGCAGTACAGAGTAATCATCCTCCCTGCCCCATACCACAGCAGCAGCCATCATAGGGTAACTTCAAAGCACCCTCATTTCAGTTTTACTACTTATAAGAGAAGGCGCTGTCCTATTGTGATTTATAACTTTTTCTGCCAACCACAAGATGGCCGCAGGCCAACAGCAACACTTGCTTTGAGTTGCCATGCTGCCAACCACAAGATGGCCACCGATTAACTGCAGTGTAGACATACAGCTCCAGCAGTGGAGAAGTTACATAGCCTTGCACCAGAGGTAACTACAGGAGTGGTGAGTGGAAGACTGATTGCACCACAGGCAGAGCTGCACTGACACTCAGTATTAGTGGACTTTCTCATACCTTGTTGCAAATAGCAGAACCTCAGTGTTACTTTCACTTTCATGATATAGGAGTTATCTGCTTCACTGACCAAGCTCCCCACTATTTACCCTGCATGCTTTCCGGATCACACCAAGACTGTCCTATTTCACAGCACAGTGATTCTTTGATACTTGAAAGCTGGAATACACTACTTAAAGGAGATAATATAGCCCTTCAACCTGGGATAGAACTGCGGGACACTTTACAGTAACAGTTGTCTAGGAATATTGAATAACCTTCTGATTGCCTGAGAATTGAATGTGCCTATAGAGAGAAAAGTGGAATTCACATTCAGTGACTGAATTGCTGTACTGTGTACAGGACTTCCATATACACATTGGCGATTCTTCCCTCCCAGATTTAATACTAACAAACGTTACACTAAGTGGGACTAGTACCGTGGTCAACTTAAACTGATCTATAAGAGCTCCACCAGCTGCAGCAGCGAAGATGGGTAGGAATACAGTGTTTTGTGTTTAAGGTCATCTGGACATTGAAACTGTTAGTTAGTTTAGTACTGTCATCATTGCTGAATTGTTTTCTTGTAGTGTGCAACCGTTTGAGATAAGAATGTATGCTCAATACTGAATTTAACTGTGAATAGTAACGTAAAAGTTGCCTTACATTGTATGGTCATACTGCCGAAGTATTATTACACCAATCCGTATAGTGCCGTGCAAATGCCATTGTTTTTATGTGTAATCTCATTATTGATGTTTTCCCCACTGATGCAATACAAAGGCTGCCTCATTGAATGCGGAGTGTTATTTATGCAAGTGCCCTGCCGACTCTCTAATAAACCTGTGTTCACAAAATAAAAACCACAAGCTGCCTCGTCACCCCTTCATGTGCTTCCATTACTCTCACCTCTCCGTAAGTCGAGTGAAGATTGAACCACAACACACAAGGTAAACTCTTTACTTACCACATAAAGTCAAGGTTACCACAACTGGCGTCACGAACAGGATTAACGGAGTCCAAAGTGAGAAGGTTGGAAGTATAGAAGAGCCATGTCGACCGATCCACCAGCCCAGGCAGTACCGCCTGCTGGCGCAGGAGCACCGATCAACCCACCTGTGGCACAGATCAATCCTATCACGCTCCCCTATTACTTCGGAGCCCCGTGGCTCCCCACGTATTCTGGTGAGGACCATGGCACAGAAGGAAGCACTCTCACAGAGTTTAAAAGGAAGATGACCTCTATGTTCCGTTTGTACCCGCTAAGTGATCAGCAGCAGGTCGAGATACTCATTGGGCAATTGAAGAATTCGGCACTCAGGGAAGTGACGTCCTGGCCAGCCAGAGAAAAACAGAACGTAGAACAAGTCTTTAAACGACTGGCGACCACTTTTGATGCCCGTACCTTATCCACCTTGAAAATGAGGTTATATGCATGTAAACAAAAACCTGGGGAGAGTCTGCGTGACTACGCCCTCACCCTGCAGGAGGCCTTGAGGGCAATCCAGGCTGTCGATCAGGGAGAAGTCAGGAACCCGGATGAGACCTTGGTCACCCAATTGATAGAAGGAGCTAACAGAGAAGGAACACGAGTTCAACTACGACTACTGCGACTACAACTTCCGACGCATACTTTCTTAGACTTTAAAGAAGCGGCTATCAAAATGTTGGGCACGGTCGAAGAGCATAATACGGAATTCCCAGAATTACCAAGTCAGTCCTACTCAGCAGAAGCTGGCTTACGGAATGCATGTCAGGCACCCAAAGAAACCAACCCCGCCTCCCATGGGCTGCAGCTGCCATCCCCTGACCCAATACAACTGTTGAGGAAACAGATGGAAGAAATGACATTGGGAATGGCAGAGATACATAGGGAGTTGCATAGCCTAGCTCAATCCCAACCGGCGGATTTTGAAGAGCCGCAGTGGCGGCCAAGAAGACAAAGGGCTGATGACTGGTGGGAACCACCCGGGGACAAGGGAGAAGATCAACAGATCGGTTTGATGCTCAAGGCCGTCCCATCTGCAGGTGGTGCCAGAAGGCAGGTCATGTGGAGAGACACTGCAGGCAAGAGGAGACGTTAAACTGCAACACCCCGAGGGTGGGGGTCAAGCCTCGGGGAGAACAGGAGGAGTAGACCCGAATCCTGAAGAGTGGTGGCCCTGGTATGTCGGGACGTGTCCGACAATCCCAATTGTCATAAACGGCGTGGAAGTTTTGGCCATGTTAGACACAGGATCCCAAATCACCACCATACAGCTACCTGCTTTTCAATGCTATTGGAAGGAGGGGCAGTTGCTGATGCCACCTCCCTCATGGCTGCAACTAATTGCTAGTAACGGACTGGGATCTCCTACATGGGGTACTGGGAGGCTAATATGCAGATCGGAGAAACCCTCCTTCCACTACAGGGATGTCTGATCACTGAGAGCAGTGAAGCTAAAGTAGCACCGGTGATTCTAGGAACGAACGTCTTACAGCAATGTCCGGAGGAGCTATTGGCCACACTAAGGAGTGAATTGTCTCAGTTGGTCACCGGGGAGCGAAGAATCATACAGAAGACTATCAGGGTGCTTCAAGGTCATCAGAGGTTTGCCCAATGGTTAGACTAATGGATAGTAAGCCCATCAAATTGCAACCCAATTCAGAGACCATCCTCTGGGGCAAGGCACGATGCGGACCAGCTGGCAGAAGCTATGAGGCCTTAATTGAACCCTGTTTAACGTCCGCTCGCCAGGAGGCGGTAGTAGCCAGTACCCTAGTCACTGTGGAGAACGGATGAGTCCCAGTGCGGATCTTAAATCCCCATAATTACGCAATCAAGTTGTATCGAAGCCAGCCACTGGCCCGATTGTTGTGGACCTCATTTCAAGATGTCGTATATCCATCCTTACAAGCTAATCAGTGTCAAGTAACCACGGAGAGTAGTACAGCTGATGAGCAGGAAGATGAATGGTGGACAGAGATTCAGGTAGGGGATGGCAGCACACCGAGAGACCATAAGGCCGGAATCCTCCAGGTTGTGAAGAATAATGCTGAGACTTTCAGCCATATCCCTAGAGATCTGGGTATCGTGAAGGTGATACACCATCGTATCCTGACAGGGGATGCCCCACCCATAAAGGAGCGGCATCGCCCATTGGCACCAGCGCTATATCAGCCCGTACGGCAACTGTTGGAGGACATGAAGAGCAATGGCATCATCCGAGAGAGTCACAGCCCATGGGCAGCCCCATTGGTGTTAGTTCACAAAAAGGATGGCCAGCTAAGATTCTGTGTAGACTACAGGAAGCTGAATGCTATCACACATAAGGATGCCTATCCTCTACCCCGAATTGAGGAGTCTCTGACGGCGCTTAAATCTGCCAAATATTTCTCAACCCTAGATTTGACCAGCGGCTACTGGCAGGTTCAGATGATGGAAGAGGACAAGGAGAAGACTGCCTTCGTCACACCAATGGGGCTCTATGAATTCAACCGTATGCCATTTGGCTTATGCAATGCTCCCGCCACCTTCCAACGCGTGATGGAGCATTGTCTAGGCCATAGGAATTTCGATGTGGTTCTCCTATATTTGGATGACATTATCATCTTTTCAAAAACCTACTCTGACCATCTGCAACACTTATGGGAGGTTTTCCAACAGCTGACTAGATTCGGTCTGAAGCTGAAGCCATCCAAGTGCCACCTGCTCAAGCCCCGAGTTCAGTACTTAGGTCACATTGTAAGCCCTGAGGGTGTGACCCCGGACCCCGAAAAGGTGAAAGCGGTATTGGAATGGCCCATCCCGCTGACAGTCAAAGATGTCCGACGGTTCCTTGGATTTGTAGGATATTATCGACGGTTTGTGAAGGACTTTGCCAAAGTCGCCGCCCCTCTATTAGAAATTTTACGAGGGATCCCTAAGGATAAGTATAACAAACGAATTCCCATTGAGTGGACGACTGAACGACAGACAGCCTTCGACCTGCCTATCTCCCCAGCACGTGTGAAGCAAGGGGACAGCTGGTGCTGATTGGATGAGCCTGTCCTGTCTCTCAAGCGGTGGGTGTGGTCAGGTGCCCGCGAAGAAGAGGGTGAATTATAGAGGGGGTGCCAGGAGCTGAGGAGAAGTGTGGCGTGCAGCACGAGGACAGCGGGCAGAGACCATCAAGCTGCAAAGCTCTAGTGGAGTGTGGAGCAGCCGAGCCGGGAGCGTGGATGCCGGGGACCCGCGGAAGATAGACCGGGTCAGGTGAGCCACAGCAGTGGGAAGTTGGGACCAAGAGCAGCACACCATTAAGGCGTCCAGCGCAGCAGCAAGAGCCGCTCGTGGAGGTACACAGCCACAGTGGCAACACGCAGTACAGAGTAATCATCCTCCCTGCCCCATACCACAGCAGCAGCCATCATAGGGTAACTTCAAAGCACCCTCATTTCAGTTTTACTACTTATAAGAGAAGGCGCTGTCCTATTGTGATTTATAACTTTTTCTGCCAACTACAAGATGGCCGCAGGCCAACAGCAACACTTGCTTTGAGTTGCCATGCTGCCAACCACAAGATGGCCACCGATTAACTGCAGTGTAGACATACAGCTCCAGCAGTGGAGAAGTTACATAGCCTTGCACCAGATGTAACTACAGGAGTGGTGAGTGGAAGACTCTACCTCTCGCTACCTCTATCAGTTGGAATACCACAAGGTTCAGTATTAGGTCCTCTGCTTTTCTCAATATATACCACCTCTCTTGGCAAACTAATCAGCTCTTTTGGTTTTCAGTATCGACTGTACGCGAACGATACTCAAATTTACCTATCCTCCCTAGATTTGTCACCATCTGTGCTGGTCCGTGTCACTGAATGTCTCTCTGCCATTTCATCTTGGATGTCATCTCGCCACCTCAAACTTAATATATCCAAAACAGAATTAATTATATTTCCACCAGCCAATAGCAGTTACCAACCTGATATCTCTATTACTGTTGACAACTCGACAATCTACCCCACCCCACAAGCTCGCTGCCTAGGTGTCATCCTTGACTCTGAACTGTCTTTTGTTCCCCACATTCAATCTGTCTCTAAATCCTGTTACATACATCTAAGAAACATAGCCAAAATTCGATCATATCTTACGCAAGACACTGCAAAAACTCTTATACACGCACTCATAATTTCCCGCAATGACTATTGCAATAGTCTCCTTATTGGTCTTCCCAAAAACAGGCTCTCCCCACTACAATCCATTTTGAATGCAGCTGCGAGGTTGATCTTTCTCACCAAACGTTCAGTGTCTGCTGATCCACTCTGTCAGTCCCTCCATTGGCTGCCGGTCTTCCACCGTATTCAATTTAAAATACTTACACTCACACATAAAGCTATTAACCAAACCACACCAACATACATCTCTTCACTTATCTCAAAATATCTTCCAACCCGACATCTCCGTTCTGCACAAGATCTGCGTCTCTCATCCCCGCGCATTACTTGTTCCCATGCACGGTTACAGGACTTTTTTCGGGCTGCACCCACCCTGTGGAATGCCCTCCCATGCACAATAAGACTTTCCACTAGTTTCCAAACATTCAAGCATTCTCTGAAAACTCACCTCTTTAGACAAGCTTATCAGATTCCAGGGCCGCCCACCTAACCTTTTATAGCTCCCTATCTAACTCTCTTCTTATAGTAAACACCTATCACATCTTCTCTTTCTTCAATTGAACATCCTCCTAACCCTAGGCCAACTTTCCAGTGTGATTGGATTATACAGCCCACCAAGAATATCTGCAATTGGGCTGGACCAATTTGCAATAGCACCTCTCCTTGTGTATCAACACCTATTTCCCTATAGATTGTAAGCTTGTGAGCAGGGCCCTCTTACCCTTATGTATGTCATGTATGTATGTCTTTTACAACCCAGTATAATGTTAATCTTGATTCAAATTGTAAAGCGCAACAGAATTTGATGCGCTATATAAGAAACTGTTAATAAATAAATAAATAAATAAATAAGACTGATTGCACCACAGGCAGAGCTGCACTGACACTCAGTATTAGTGGACTTTCTCATACCTTGTTGCAAATAGCAGAACCTCAGTGTTACTTTCACTTTCAGTATATAGGAGTTATCTGCTTCACTGACCAAGCTCCCCACTATTTACCCTGCATGCTTTCCGGATCACACCAAGACTGTCCTATTTCACAGCACAGTGATTCTTTGATACTTGAAAGCTGGAATACACTACTTAAAGGAGATAATATAGCCCTTCAACCTGGGATAGAACTGCGGGACACTTTACAGTAACAGTTGTCTAGGAATATTGAATAACCTTCTGATTGCCTGAGAATTGAATGTGCCTATAGAGAGAAAAGTGGAATTCACATTCAGTGACTGAATTGCTGTACTGTGTACAGGACTTCCATATACACATTGGCGATTCTTCCCTCCCAGATTTAATACTAACAAACGTTACACTAAGTGGGACTAGTACCGTGGTCAACTTAAACTGATCTATAAGAGCTCCACCAGCTGCAGCAGCGAAGATGGGTAGGAATACAGTGTTTTGTGTTTAAGGTCATCTGGACATTGAAACTGTTAGTTAGTTTAGTACTGTCATCATTGCTGAATTGTTTTCTTGTAGTGTGCAACCGTTTGAGATAAGAATGTATGCTCAATACTGAATTTAACTGTGAATAGTAACGTAAAAGTTGCCTTACATTGTATGGTCATACTGCCGAAGTATTATTACACCAATCCGTATGGTGCCGTGCAAATGCCATTGTTTTTATGTGTAATCTCATTATTGATGTTTTCCCCACTGATGCAATACAAAGGCTGCCTCATTGAATGCGGAGTGTTATTTATGCAAGTGCCCTGCCGACTCTAATAAACCTGTGTTCACAGAATAAAAACCACAAGCTGCCTCGTCACCCCTTCATGTGCTTCCATTACTCTCACCTCTCCGTAAGTCGAGTGAAGATTGAACCACAACACACAAGGTAAACTCTTTACTTACCACATAAAGTCAAGGTTAACACAAAAATATATATAATTTCCACCTACATCTAGTACTCACCTTGCTGTTTTATATGCCTATTTTTGTACCTATTAAATGTTTATATCCGCTTTTGAAATACCACCCTTGTTTATGCTCCATTGTTTATGTATTTATGATTTAAACGCCCTTCTGGTATTCTCTACTATTTATTCTTTATAAACCACACAATGTTTGTTGCCAAAACTACAACTATATATTTATTTAAAAATAGAAAGATTGGTGGCAACCTTTAGACTATCAAAAGGATAACAAATTAGCAGCCACAATTGTAGATATATAGATTTGGGACAATGCACAATCACATAAAATTCAAATAGAACAGTAATAGAATTCAAAAAAGAATAATCTCAGCGATAGATACTGTACAACATGGAAAAGTAACCAATTGACAGGATATGTAAAGCTCGGTAAAAATCGAGTATGGCCATATCGGAAATCACTATCGAATGAGGTAAAAACAAAAAAATTGGTCAAGAAAGTATAATATGAATTTCTGGCATACAAATATCAATGTCCAGCATATAATTTAGAGCAATGATGATAATATACAATGTAGAAGATAGAATAAAAGAGAACGTACACAAGAAAAACAAAAATCAAAGAAATAGCACTGATAATCAAAACTCCTTGCAGCAATCAATACAAAAATTCACTCCAATCCATCCTTTGACTCTAGCGATCACAGGTCTGTGGGCCTGATTCAGAGCCGCTCGTAAGCAGCCGTTCGTTTGCTCCGAGCGATGTTCGCACAACTGCGCATGCGTATGGGTCGTAAAGCGCATGCGCCAACCAGTCAGTGCGGTCGGAAATCGTGTGTTCGCAAAATAGCGAGTGTCTGCTAATTTGAGTGACAGGATGAGGCGTTTGTGGGTGGTAACAGGGGAAGGTGCTTGAAAACGGGGAGTGGAGATCCAAACGCAGGCGTGCCAAACGGTCAAAATGGGTGTTTAATGGGTGTGCATAATTAACAAAGCAGCGTCATCGACCACGTCACTTGGTTGTCTTTTAGCCTGAACTGCTCGCATGATTGCGGTAGGAAAATGCTACCACAAGAATAGCTAGCAGTTCATACGCCTTTCGATGTACTTGATTAATCAAATAAATAGCGGAGATGACGTGTGATGCGAACGGCCAAGGGGCGTCTTTACAAAATAGCAAGCGCATGTTTTAGAAGCTCGCTCAGCCATAGAGGCGTCAACAGACCGCAAAGAGCGAGCGCTCAATTTAAATAGCCAGCCCCTTTTTCTGAACGAGCGAGCGCAAATAGCGTCCGGCTCTGAATCAGGCCCTGTGTTCGCATGCACCCGGTCGATATTTGCATTCTGCGTATGCACCGCAGTGCGCGAAGTGGCCGCTGCGATGGTGAATGCGAATGCAGCGTATTCTCTACTATTTATTCTTTATAAACCACACAATGTTTGTTGCCAAAACTACAACTATATATTTATTTAAAAATAGAAAGATTGGTGGCAACCTTTAGACTATCAAAAGGATAACAAATTAGCAGCCACAATTGTAGATATATAGATTTGGGACAATGCACAATCACATAAAATTCAAATAGAACAGTAATAGAATTCAAAAAAGAATAATCTCAGCGATAGATACTGTACAACATAGAAAAGTAACCAATTGACAGGATATGTAAAGCTCGGTAAAAATCGAGTATGGCCATATCGGAAATCACTATCGAATGAGGTAAAAACAAAAAAATTGGTCAAGAAAGTATAATATGAATTTCTGGCATACAAATATCAATGTCCAGCATATAATTTAGAGCAATGATGATAATATACAATGTAGAAGATAGAATAAAAGAGAACGTACACAAGAAAAACAAAAATCAAAGAAATAGCACTGATAATCAAAACTCCTTGCAGCAATCAATACAAAAATTCACTCCAATCCATCCTTTGACTCTAGCGATCACAGGTCTGTGGGCCTGATTCAGAGCCGCTCGTAAGCAGCCGTTCGTTTGCTCCGAGCGATGTTCGCACAACTGCGCATGCGTATGGGTCGTAAAGCGCATGCGCCAACCAGTCAGTGCGGTCGGAAATCGTGTGTTCGCAAAATAGCGAGTGTCTGCTAATTTGAGTGACAGGATGAGGCGTTTGTGGGTGGTAACAGGGGAAGGTGCTTGAAAACGGGGAGTGGAGATCCAAACGCAGGCGTGCCAAACGGTCAAAACGGGTGTTTAATGGGTGTGCATAAGTAACAAAGCAGCGTCATCGACCACGTCACTTGGTTGTCTTTTAGCCTGAACTGCTCGCATGATTGCGGTAGGAAAATGCTACCACAAGAATAGCTAGCAGTTCATACGCCTTTCGATGTACTTGATTAATCAAATAAATAGCGGAGATGACGTGTGATGCGAACGGCCAAGGGGCGTCTTTACAAAATAGCAAGCGCATGTTTTAGAAGCTCGCTCAGCCATAGAGGCGTCAACAGACCGCAAAGAGCGAGCGCTCAATTTAAATAGCCAGCCCCTTTTTCTGAACGAGCGAGCGCAAATAGCGTCCGGCTCTGAATCAGGCCCTGTGTTCGCATGCACCCGGTCGATATTTGCATTCTGCGTATGCACCGCAGTGCGCGAAGTGGCCGCTGCGATGGTGAATGCGAATGCAGCGTATACGCAGTGGCACAGAGAAATTACTGACAGCAAGTGCCGTTTGGAGGTTGAGAGGGGGGGTGGTCGAAGGAATGCCGGTGTGCCTGTGCACTTGAACGCCGTTACAGGGGTGTGCATAATTATGCTCCAGCGACGGCATACGCAGCCAGAGCTCTACATGGTGACAGGAAGCTTCGCAGGTTGTGAGTCATGTTAAGCTCAACCACAACTCTGGTCAGATGTTACTTGATGTTACCATGGTTTTTGCTG
Source organism: Taudactylus pleione (assembly GCA_031769625.1). Lineage (NCBI taxonomy): Eukaryota > Metazoa > Chordata > Amphibia > Anura > Myobatrachidae > Taudactylus > Taudactylus pleione. The sequence continues at coordinate 16,444,060 of JAUIMM010000119.1, forward strand.
ACTTGCAGTTGTATGTAATGGGAAGTGGACGGCTTTATAAGCTGGTGGGCATCTAGGTATAGTACTCTGAGCGTGATGCGATCACATTCATTTACATATTATCACAACGTGCAGGTGCTTGCGAACGCAGACCTGCGATCCAAGCTGAATGAGGCCCACAATGCAATCCCTCTAAATGACTAACAGTATAGGGCCTGATTCAGCAAAGAAGGCAGTTGCTAATACGCACGCAATTGGCCATGCACGTGTGCAAACTAGCTATTGCGATCGCAACTGCGACTACGCAGACGCATCGCAGAGTGATTGACAGGAAGTGCAGTTTCTGGGTGGTGACGGAGGGGTGGTCGGGCGAACGCAGGCGTGCCAGTGCATTTCAACTCAATTGCAGGGGCATGCATAAATTATCCACTGCGATGGCCTATGCAGCCTGAGGTCTCATAGCGTGGATGGTTGTTAGCAATTTCTTAGTAAAGTCAGAATAGCTTTTGTAAGTGTGCGTGAGGCTGCGATGGTACTCGATTATACCTATGGTTTCGCAGTCTTGTTAAACATTACGGATGTGTGGTAATTAAAGTGGGCATCCTTGTGTAGTGCTGTGAGAGAATAGTGATCGCAGTGAATTAGCATACTACAATCACAGTTGAACTTCGTGCATAATCGCTATTGCATACTTAGATGCTAAGATGGGGCGGAAGTTCTATTTGGAGACGGAACCAATTCCGCCTCCTCTGGCATTACTACTGGAGCATTACTACTGGGGGTATTACCACTGGGGACATTACTACAGGGGGCATTACTACTGGAGGCACTACTACTAGGGACACTACTACAGGGGGCATTACTACTGGGGGCACTACTACAGGGGGGCATTACCACTGGGGCACTACTACTGGCTGCATTACTAATGGGTGCACTACTACAGGGGGCATCATTACTGTGGGCACTACTAATGGGGGATTGCATAGGGGGCATTGCATAAGGGGCACCACTCCTGGGGGCACTGCATAAGGGGCACTACTACTGGGAGCACTGTAGAAGGGGCACTACTAATGGGGGCACTGCATAAGGGACACTACCACTACAGTGGGCATTGCATAAGGGGCACAACTGCAGTGGGCATTATGTGTAATGGGGACTACTGCTGTAGGCATTGTATAAGGAGCACTGCTACTGTAGGCATTATGTGTATTAGGGGCACTACTACTGTGGGCATTGTGTATAAGGGGCACTAATGTTGGCATTGTGTAATAGGGGCACTACTGTGTGTCATAACATGAATAAGGGACATTACTATGTGGTGTAATGTGAATCAGGAGCACTATGGGCCCGATTCAGACCCACTCGCTAAATGCGTTCGCACGCAGCCGTCAGATGCAATCGCACGGTAAGGCATTAGATTGTCCACTATGTCTTGGCGTGCAATCGCGGTGTGTATTTAGATGCCCACCAGCCTGTCTAAAGACGCCCACTTTCCCTTAGTAATACACATCATCTCCAGGAAGTGTATGCAACATCGAGTACCATCGGACCCATGCGCAGCACTTGTGGCTGACCCTACCGCAAGCACTGTGAGTGCTTCAGTGTGTAATTCAACCATGCGACGTGTACTATGACGCTGCATCTTAATCATGTACGCCTCTGAAATGGCGTTAAGACGCTCAGACACGCCTGAGTTTGCACCACCACTCCCCCGTTTCCATCGGCTAACCCGTTACCACCCACAAATGACTTGTTCTGTTACTCAATCTAGGAAGGCGTCTGTGTACAAGGGGCGATCGCATGGACTGGTTCACGCACACGCACTGCGTTGCATCCGCACATTGCAAACATTGGCAGGCTACGTGCGAATGCAGCCTAGCGAACAGGTCTGAATCGGGCCCTATGTGCGGTGTAATGTGATTAAGATTGTGCTACTGTGTGGTGTAATTTGAATTGGGGATACTATTGTGTGCTCACGCCCCTTTCTTTCTGAAACCACACCCCTATTTTGAGACCACACCTTCTTTTGTGGCAGAAGCAGCATCGGTGGGGGAGGTGAGTTCCACCACTTCTCTAGAACCACTTTAAGCACGGCACTATCCTATAACCTCTCTGCTCAATAATGACCACAGCTACACACTACTATCACACTCAATATTTCAGCATAGAAGTGAGCGCAAGAAAGGTTCCATGGGTTTGTCAGTGAATGCCAGGCCCGCAAAGAGCCACGGCGGGCCCGGGTAACAGGGGGCGTGGCCTAATCGCGGGAGGCGTGGCCACACCGCCTTCCCGGAAAAAAAAAGGCTTTGCGCTGGGGAGGGGGGGGGGGGGGCTTGGTGCTCTGAGCCCCCTCAGCCCTGCTCAAAGCCAGAGGGTCGCAATCAGTGCGATCGCTCCCCCCCACAGGCATTGGAGACTGCTGTGGCTGCTGCTCGGCCAATGAACGGCTCCCTCCATTGAAGTCAATGGTGGGAGCCGCAGGGTAAAATTTAGTAACCCTGCGGCTCCCACCATTGAGTACAGTGGAGGAGCCGTTCATTGGCTGCGAGGCGGGCCCTGACCTCTCTCAGCCAATGAACGCACAGAGCCGGAGCTTCAAAGGATGAAGCTGCGTCTGTGCGCTTCATTTGGGAAGGAATAATCATTCTGGTTAGAATGAGTACTCCTTAATGCGGTGGTCAGGTTTTCGTTTTATTATTTTCAAACATGGATGCCTACTGGAGAAGGGGACCACTGGAGGTAATATAGGTGAGTATGTGTGAGGGTGTATGTATGTATTAAACTTGTAAGGTAGGTGTGTTTCCCAGTCCCAGTGGGCCCTTAATGCCCCGCATGCTGGTACTTGTGGTTTTCCAAGTACCAGCATGCGGGGGAGGCTTGCTGGGACCTGCAGTTCTACTGGAAAGACAATGTTTATTTATATCTATTTTTTTATACAACACCCAGACAATCAACCCGCCACCCACCGCCCAGGGGTGGCAGGGATAGCCCCTGGCTATCAGCCTAGGCTAGCGGTGCCCCGGAGAGGGAGACCCCTTTTTTTGAAGGGGTCTCCAACACCTCAAGGATCCCTGACCTGGGCTGACTAACGGTCAGGGCTGATGCTGCGGCTGGGGGGGGGGCCCGATGATAGGGCTCCCCTGGCTGTGGCATCAGTCCCCCATTATAAAGGGTCCAGGGCTGGTTCTGGATCTTACAGGGGAACCCTACGCAATTTTTTCCCTGTAAATCCAGGACCAGCCCTGCTTCCCATAGCCCAGTGCTGGTTGTACTAAGGGCCTGATTCAGAGACGGACGCTCTGAAAGAGTGCTCGCTCTGAATCAGGGCTTTTTTTTTTTTTTTTTTTATGGAGCGGCCTCCTGGCCGCTCGCATAGCTGTGGGTTGCCACCCACAGCTATTGCGAGCGGCCAGGATGATGGTCGCGATGGTCTCGACCATCGTGACCATCGGGCTTGCGACGAGACCCTTGTGGCAGGGTCTCGTTCATCGCAAGCCCCAGAGAGCTTTCGGCCGGAAGCTCTCCACTGACATCACGAGTGTTGTTGCAAGCGTTCCTCGGGAACGCCTCCGTTTGGGCAGCTACCCCCCTGGCCCGCCCACCAAACGGGGTGAGCTGTCACTCAACATCAACAGCTCGCCCCCTTTGGTGCGAGACCCGGAGCGACGGATTGCCAGTCGCTAGCCAGGTCTCGCACACAACGGAGCCGGCTCCGTCGTGCGTATGGTCTGTGGGCCACCATAGACCCGGTTGCGAGCTCTCAGCACTTGTGACCAGGTCTGAATCAGGCCCTAAGTACAGGGAGACCCTACGTCATTTTTTCCCTGTACTTTGTCAACCAGAACTGGGTTTCAGCAGTCCGGGGCTGGTTATGATTTGGAAGGGGGGACCTCATGTCATTTTTTTTCTAATTTTAACTCTTTCTTTGCTTTTTACAGCCAGATACATGCAGGCATCTCACTGATGTCTGCATGTATCTGTGTCAATCTGACCTGCTCATGCTCAAATCGACAGCATGAAGCAGGTCTATTGTATTGGGGATTTGAAGAGTGATTTGAAGTTCGATTTTGAGGTCGATTTCAAATCGAATGATAGTAAATAAGGGTTTTGTGTGTTGGGCTATGTAAAAGTACCAATATTTTCCTGATGGGCGATTTGAGTCCAAATTTGATTTGAAGTCTGATTTTACATACGATTTGGCCTTTAGTAAATACTCAAAACCCAAAATCGAAGCCAAATCGAATGAAAATCGCAACTCAAATCACTCAAAATGCCAAATCGACTTTTAGTAAATTTACCCCCATGTCTCTTAAAAAAGGAAAAGGTTCCTTTAATACTTGGACTGCACTTGGTATAGCAATCTAGCAATCACTTCTGCAATACTCATCATTGGGTGACATCTGACCCCCGATATTTAAATATCCAACTCGCCCCGAGTTGCGGCAGTGGATACATATACTAGAGCAATTCAGTAAAAGCAGGCTGTCCCCGTGATTCCATAACACTGCTACCGGACTATGCTGGCCTTCTGTGCATGTGTGACCTGAGCTCACAGCCGTAGATGAAGTTTATGTAGTTGATTCTTGGTAGCAAACTTTCAGCTATCGGAGTTTGCTGAATATTAGGCGGCATCTCTGGCTTAATAATGATGAACAGGCCCTTTACATAAAAATATGCAGAAACTAGCTATCTGCATGTGTAACAGGCCCATTACTGATGATAACTAGGCCCCAAAGTAGTTGGAAAAGAAACTCAATAGTCACCCTTTCTTGATTGAAGATACCCTCTGTGACATTCATCCAGAACCGGAGTCTCATTCTTTGCCCAGGGACTAGCTTGTAAATGCCCAATTTTGTATAGACTGGCCTGGCTCTCCCAAGTGGTCAATGTAGGGAGCTACACATTTATCAGTAAATTGTGTTGGCAATACAAACTTGTTAACTTCAGGTTGGTGAAATTGGTGCTTAGCCCTGTGATGTTTAGCCGGGATTCTTGGCTTTGCCTGGGCAGGACAGGGGTGGAGATTCGCAAAGCAGCCCTTCCCCATGTAACGTTTACCCAGGGTTGGGGCAGCGATGACGTATTTCATAGCGAATCATGTCATCAAGACCCGCATCTTGCCCACTTGATGGCCGGCCAACTGGATGTGTAGCTTTAGCCCACTTATCTGGCCACTTTATTAAGTACACCTTTACACCAGCTTATTAATCCACAAAACCCATGCTTATAAACCAGCTCTAGAAAAATAATCACTATACTAACAAATATGGAAAATCTCAGAGCTGACTTTGTTCAAAAATAGTTTAATATGTACACATTAAATTAGATAAACAATTAACCAAAACACACAGAAAACACAGTATTATAAAATCACTTCATTAGGAGCATCTCTGGGTTTAAGAATAATATTGCACAATAAATAGAATAACCTAAAAAAGGATGTTCATATAAGGGATGTGCGGTTTGGTTTCTGTGGAAACCAAACACACACAAACTTAGGGGTTCAGAGTCCAACCGAGCCGAGGCTTGGGTCTTCACGCCATGTTTTGCTTCAAAAACGAGGCAAAACATCTTATATTGGATCTCGCGTGGTTTTGATTGCTTATTAAGTCCCTCCCTCATGATCGGGCGTTATTTCACACAGGAGACCAGAGGGAGAGGGTGTGTGCTGGGCTTCATCACTGTGGGACACTAAAAAACGCCATTAGGAGCAATGGACTGCAGCACTGTGTTGAAAAATCCCAGGGGCACTGTCATAAAAAAACACGATTAGGAGCACTGCGTTAACGTGGCACTGTATGTGTACAGACACTGTGGACTGTGGGCTGCAGCACTGTGAGGCACTAAAAATGCCATTAGGACTGGAGCACTGTATTAAAGCCTACAGGGACATTTTGACATTTAGAAAAAAAAATAAGATTAGGACAGGAAAACTGTGTTTGACTTAATGGGCCCCTGTGTAATAAAAAAAAATACCACAGAATCACTGTGAGGCACTGTGTTGTGTGTTCAGGCACTTTTAAAACATTTAAATTATAAAACTTGTGTGTTAAAAAATGTAATGTCATTAGGGGTGCTGTGAGGAACTGTGTTGTATGTTCAAGCACTGTTATAAAAAAAATAACATTATAAAACTTGTGTGTTAAAAAATATAACGTCATTAAGGTGCAACCATTACTAGGAGCATTGTGAGGCCCTATTTTCTATTTTCAGGCACTGTTATAAAAAAATAAAATGCTAAAACTGTTAAAAAAAAATAGAACGTCATTAGGGTACCATGCTTATACTAGGAGCGCTGAGAGTCGATATGGATCAGTTGATAGAAGAGGAGGAGCAGCAACCCAGTACTAGTGCTTTGATTTGATTGTGGATCCAGACTTAGGTTATGAGCTGGACTGCTGTCAGAGTGAGTAAAGCTGACTGACTTGAGATATGATCTGTGCATGTGCAGGAATCTCTGGGAATAGCTCTGGATCGGAACACTGGATCACTGGAATGGGACCGGAAGCTGGATACCTGGAATGTAACCAGATTTGCTTGAACACCGGTATGGGACCAGATTTGTTTGAACACCGGAATGGGACAAGATTGGCTTGAACACCGGAATGGGACCAGATTAGTTTGAACACCGGAATGGGACCAGATTAGTTTGAACACCGGAATGGGACCAGATAGGCTTGAAACCAGAATGGGACTGGATTGGCTTGAACACCGAAATGGATGAAATCAGGTATGTGACTGTAACCGATGGTGCTGGTTATCGGACTGGAACCGATGGTGCTAGTCATTGGACTAGAACCAATGGTGCTAGTTATCGGACTGGAACTGATGGCGCTATTTATCAGACTGGAACCAATGGTATCGGGTATCGGACTGGAACCAATGGTATCAGGTATTGGACTGGAACCAATGGTAACAGATATTGGACTGCAACCGATGGTATAAGGTATCAGACCGGAACTGATGGTATCAGTTATCAGGATGGAACCAATGGTGCAGGATCACCGGGATGGATCCGATAGTGCAGGATCACCGGGAAGGAACCGATAGTGAAGGATCACCGGGAAGGAACCGAAAGTGAAGGATCACTGGGATGGAACCGATGATGCAGGGTCACCAGGATGGAACCAGGTAACAATCACCGGGATGGATCCAGATACTGGAGCCAATAATGCAGCAAGATGGTAAACTGCACTAAGAATCTCTGGAGAATAATAAGAATCTGCAGGAGCTCACTGGGAAGCACACCGCTAAACTGTGGACAACATTGCATTGGCAAGTGCTGTGTGTAGGGAGAATCCTTATATACCCCTGGGAGAGCAGGGATTGGCTGCAGGTGTCATGTGACAACAAACTGGTCTCCTGTTGGCGGATGGACAGTCCCCTGACACAGACTGTCATGGCTGCGCCCAACAGTTAGCTCTGGAAGGAATGCTGCACATGGAAGCCAGTGAGTATGTTGGAAGCTGCAGGGAGGAGAAATGACAAAAAGTAAACCACCAGCATACTGTATGAAATCAGCAATAAGATTTCAAAAACTACATTGTGGTAGATCATACTTGCCGACAATCAGCTCCAGCCTTCCGGGAGGGAGCCGATTGTTGGCTAACAGTGGGGGCGGGGCTGGCCAGTGACGTCACATGGGGCGGAGCCCGGCTGAGGGTCCGCCCATTGAGGTCACATTGGGGCAGGGGGGGGGGCATGTGATCGCGTCATCATGGCCCCGCCCCCTCTTCACAATGCCATTATTTTCGGCCAATGTGAAGCAGGGGGCGGGGCCATGATGACGTGATTCAGAGTGAATCGAGTCACCGCCGGGGGTTTCTAATTTTTTCTGGGGGGAGGTTGGGAGGGTCGCAGGTTTCTGGGAGGCTTGCCTGCCGAGAGCGTCACCCGAAAATCGGGAGGCTCCCGGCCAAATCGGGAGGGTAGGCAAGCCTGTGGTAGATTATTCAGAGATCTCAGTTGCATATATTTGCAAAGGTATGGCTAAGCCTCCAGGCCACGTCACGGCGTCTCTGATACCAGAGGTCCCTATCACTTGGTCAGAGTTTGGGGTGCAGAACCCCAAAAAAGTCGGCGATGGCCAGCCACCCCAGTGAAGCCGGCTTTTTTGGGCTTCGTACGGAGACGCAGTTGCGGTCGCATTAGCTTCCATCTTTGAATCAGGCCCTATATTTCATTACTAGAAAATACAGAATTTCCTTTTTATTTTGGCATTGGACCGTTTATTGCAGCATTTTTGCGATATGAGAGGTTGGCAGGGTATACGGATTGGTTAAGGGGAGGTTAAGGTCTCGAAATTTGCTGATAATTTCCTATTATACTTTGTGAATCCAAAAGCTGCCTTACCTTTACTAATATCAAAGTAATGGGGCTTTCAGAGGGTGGCAGGCTATAAACTCAATTATGCTAAAATGGTGGCTATGGCACCATTGAAGGACGCAGAACAGGGTTGGCAGGGTCATAACTACGGGTGTGCAAGCGGTGCGGCCGCACAGAGCGCAGCACCGCATCTCACCCACAGCTCCTCCATCTGTCTCGCAGAGTGCCTGTAATGGCACCCTGCTGCCAGAATCGCTGCAGCAGTGCCACCTGGAGCATCCTTAGAACACTCCAGATGGTCACAATGCTGCCCTTACAGCACCCCGGAGCAACTTCATTGCTGTAATCACCCACTCCCGGCGTTGGTGCCAGGAGCACTAGATGAGGGTTGGGGAGATACTTTTACCTTTCTATGGATGGATTTAGGTATCTGCGAATCAATATCCCTACTTACCCTTCTAAACTATACAAGGTAAATTATACTGCACTTTTGCAGAAGACCCTTACTGACTTAAGCAAATGGGCTAATTTACCCTCATCATATGTAGGCATATGCTATTTATATAAAATGGTCTGCTTCCCCAGATTTTTGTATGTACTCCAAATGCTACCATTATTGCCATCTGAACAAGATTTGAACAAGATCTGAGCTTGCTGAACAAAGCCTTAAAGCTGGCCATACACCTACACGAAGAATGCTGATGCGACTCATCATGCAGTTTTCCCTTCAACTCCCTGGCAGTCCCGGCCACACGATTGACACACGATGTACATACGATCTCACGATACAATGCATCGTGCGTCCATTGTGTGCGGCTTCATTTGTTTACAAAATAAAAACTGATACACGCACGGGGAGATCCGTGATGCATACATCTGTCTGTTATAAAATAAGCACCGATGCAGGGATGGTTCAGTGAGACCCATCCGTCAATCTGGGAAAAATAAATAAAAAAAAGGGTTTAAGAAAAAAAAAACGGTGTGCACTCCCCCCCCCCCCTCCGAAAAGCAGCTGTCCCCACAATTGGTAGCACTGCTACAGTGGTAGCAGCCTTACTTACCTCTTCCGGCACTGGGTTTTGTTCATGTGTAACCTGAGATCACACATGCGCAAAGCCGGCAGGGGATTCAGTAAAGAGGTGGTGGAGAGATCCGCTCAGATCCCCCATCGCATCCCTGGAACTTCTTCCAGCAGGAAGAAGTGGAGCAATGAGAACAAGCACCATCTGAAAATGGCGTTTGTTCTCGCAGGCGAACTCCAAAAACTTTAAGATTTCTGAGTTTGCTGAATATTAGGTGGTCCTATCAGAACCCTGGTGATGAATGGCGCGTTTTACGCATGGTTAATGGGCCATTTTAGTTATGATAAATAGGCCCCTTAGTGGGCTGGTTTTTAGTTAAAAATAAAGAAATATGGCCCCTGGCCCTTTGTGGAGAAGCTTGCAAATATAATTACAAAACTTCCCTTTTTATTGTAGCACACATGCAACTAAAAAATAAATATATTGGATTATTCAATAACACTTGCATTTAGCTAGAGATGATACATTATGAAGCAGTGGATCATAGTGATGATTCTCACGTGTTTAATCATCTAGGATATCTTATTATGATCCCCTGTTGAATGCCTGAACCCCACTCCTGGTTTCTAGAGCAGTTTCAGCTGTCACAGCTGCTTACAGTACATGGTGCTGTTTTTAGTTACTCATTCAAATATTCATAAGAAACCAGGACTGCAGTTTTCTGTCTGGTAACAGCTTCATTTTCTGCTCTTACAGAGATTGCCCTGCGGACTATCCTGCCCACTGCGGATTGGCCTTGGAGTTATCATGTGACCCTTCAAAGATAATGGAGTTTCCCTGGGAGAAGTGGAGAGAGGCATGTTGTGCTTTTTATCCTTGCCTGGCCAGGCAATGAAAATAATTGCTGTAGACAGTTATGGATTATCAAAGAGGGCTGAGAAATGATAAAGCCGGTATCAAGCACTGCTCCGGGCTGCCGCAGGGAGCACAACCTCTAAATTATTTACCTGATGGGACATCTCATACCTCAGGAAACCAGAAAACAGTCACAGCTCTGTGCAAATATTTACCTTAGCAGTATTGTACCAAAGTAGCGTAGTAAAAACAGCCTGTGATTCTGGGAAATGTTTTGCGCAAAGGCCAATGGACTGTGACATTACATGACGGGCAGGGGGGCTGCACTTGCTAACTAGCTAACTAACCAAATATTCCTATACGGCAACACTGAACAAAGCTGGCTGTGTGTACGTCCTTTATTGCTAGAGCAGACAAGGATAATTGTGACAAGCCTAGGGTTCACTAAATGCATTATCTCAGCATGAGCCTGACGTCAGCAGATGCCCACCAATTATACCCCCTTGAATTTCTACCTTTGCTATTTAAAAAAACTATTAAAGCCATCACTCATTCACATTCTCCTGAACCAGAAATAAAGATTCAGAATACAATTGAGCTTCATTTTCAGGGACAGCTCCATGGTCAGAAGATTTTTCCTTGTTTTTTTGTCCTTGTTAATGTCCACTGTGCAGGAGCGTATATATAAACGGTGAAGGTTGTGCGGTGCACATTGGCCCCTGGGTCCAGAGGGGGTCCGCACCGCACACCCTGCACCCATATTATACTTACCACTCCGGAGTCCCACGTCAGCGCCGGTGTCAGTGCTGTAAAACGTCTGGAAAATTGCAGCGGCAGCCATTTTCCCATTGTTTTGCGCATGCGCAGTACAGGGAAAGTGCCCGCCGTGGCCATTTTCCTGGTGACCTGCGCATGCACTATAGACTCTGGGCACACTCTAGTGCCCAGAGTCTATCAGTGCGGCGCTGGCAGCGCTGCCCTCATTGCGCTGCTGGCCGCCAGACTGAGAGGAGGTGGCCCATGATAGAGACTGCACACGGGCCCCCTCCTCTCTAGAAGTGCCCCTGCCACATCTGCACCCATTGAATATGATATTGACCGCACATGCACCAGCACAAGGATGAAGCCTACACGGAGACTATATAGGGGCTCTCTCCTCGGTTATAACTCATCTTTTAATGTCCTTATCTTTCAGTACTAATCAGCTGTATAGAGAGATGCAGGTGGGCGGAGATGGGGGGGGGTCGACTATCCGCAAAAATTAGTTGGTGGGGCAAAATAACGCAATTATCATAGAATCGCATAATTAAGTCCCAACCCCTACTCGCGGACCACGGATTGCTGGTAAAATTCTCCCCATACTGCCTACTTCCCTAGGAAGTGGGCTGGATGCGAGAGAAGTACCTTCTCTTCTGGGGGTACGGGAGGCTCCCCGAAAACTTGGGAGCCTCCCACAGGTTGCCGGGAGAGTAGACAAGTATGCATCGGCTGCAGGCTGCTCTCATTATAGGGCAATGCTAAAAGTTTACATTCCTAATTATTGCATATCGCAGCAATACAGAATATTTTTTCAGGGTTATGTATGAACTTCATAGAAAACTATAGAGAAGGCTCCTGCGAGGGCTAGAGATGTCTCCTGCTTTCTATCAAGTTATATACTGATGAGCATTACAGGTTGAGTCTCCCATATATTTAATTCAGTCCTTAAACATGTGTAACCTTTGATTTTCCATGTTTTAAGGGCAGAATTTGCTTGATAAATGTGCTACTCTATATTCAGATTTCCGGGGATTCATAGAATAATTATTAAAAAGGGGTGTAACAAATATAATAACAAACTTCACAATTGATAGATGTCCCTAACTGCTACGGAAGGGTTGAGGTCAAACTACATGGAGGTGTGGTCTCATCATATTGGGACGTGCCTATAGCTCCCTTATCCTCTGCCAAAGTCCCCCTCCCCCCCTTTAATGCAGCCATCACACCTCTCCCTGTTATTGAAGGAGTACCTTGTGGGGTACACCTCTCAATTGTCCAGTAAACAGTACTAATTATACATGGGATGGAGAGATAGTCCCCTCAAATCATTGTACCAACCAAATCAGGACAGTTGAAAGGAATGTAATAAAGAACATTATAACAAGCCAAGATTTATCCATATATACTGAATGATCTTCTTACGTGCATCTGCCTAGCAACAAATTATGGGGTATATTTACTAAAGTACAGGTTTTTAGAAGTGGAGATGTTGCCCTTAGCAACCAATCAGATTCTAGCTATTATCTTCTAGAAGGTGCTAGATAAATATTAAGTAGAATCTGATTGGTTGCTATAAGCAAAATCTCCATTTCTAAAAACCTGCACTTCAGTAAATATACCCCTATCTCTCAAAACCCCTGATTTCTGGTGTCAATTGAAGTAACAGTTCTATAGGATGCCTTTCCTACTACTCTTATGTATCTGTGTGTGCTTCAAGAGCCTGACATATGGGAAAATAATTATTATACAGTTATGCTACAGAGTTCCACCCACAACAAACAGTACTGTTCTTCATAACATAGGAGGCCTAATAATAGGGAATGACAGAGATAACACAGAAATGAAAATACTGGTAGTTTTGTAAACTATTAATTTAAGTTCTGCAATATGTATGTTCAATTACCTTGTTATAATAAAAAAGCATTACAGGTTGAGTCTCCCATATACAAATATTCCGAAATACGGAATATTTTTAGCATGACTGAGAATGAAACCGTTGCTTTTTGATGGTACAGTGTACAAAAACTTTATTTAAGGCACAAAAATATTATTAAAAATATTGTATAAAATTACCCTCAGGCTGTGTGTATAAGGTGTATATGCAACATAAATGAATTCTGTGTTTAGATTTCAATCCCATTCCCAAGATCTCTCATTATGGTATGCAAATATTTCAAAATACAGAATATTCCAATATACAAAATACCCCTGGTCCCAAGCATTTTGGATATGGGAGGCTCAACTTGTATTACCAACTTTTCAAAAATATTTTCGAGAGATAATTTGTTACTGAGCAGGGGTGTGGTATAAGAGATAGGCCAGGACGTACTAACCTTGCGGTGTACATCCCGCCAGTCATCGCACCTACACTAATTGCATATGTACTAAGATGCGATTAATATTGCAAAGGACAGCTGTTGCGATAAGAGCTGCCCTTTGCGAAGCTGCTGCCGACGGGTGAGGGGGTCTCCGTGTGTCTCCTCCCCGTCCTAGCCCCGGGAGCTTTGTGCTGGTGACCTCTTCCGGAAGTCTCGACTCCTCCTCCTCCTGAGAAGGAGGCCAGGGACCCAGGAGGAGCACGGGATGACATGCAGGAAGCTGAGGTGAGGAGGGGCCGGTGCTGGGCGGAGAAGTGGCGGGATCAGGATGCAGTAAGAAGCTCATAGGTTTTATGGTGATACCTTCCACATCAAAAATCGAACGGTACGGGTTTAGTACTTATGAAAATGCTATAAAACCCCTGAAAACAGGGTTTCTGCAGCATTTTTCCTTTAGTACATCCCGGCCATAAACAGTAATTAGGTAGACAATGACTAGGTAGATACCAGATGTTAGACAGACAATAGGTCGACACACTAAAGGTCAACATGTAATAAGGTCGACAGGTACAAATGGTCGGAGGGTCAAAAGGTCGACATGAAAATGGTCGACAAAAAAATTGACATGATTTTTTTGTGTGTTTTAGCCCTATTATTCACCATAACCCTAACCGTCGGGATAGGTGTCTGATCCTAACCGTCCCTTCTAGTGCCTAGCACTAACCCTCCGGTAAGTGCCTAATCCTAACCCTGCCTCCTGGTGCCTAACCGTCTGGGTAAGTGCCTAACCCTAAACAAATAAAAAAAAAATCATGTGTCAACCATTTTTGTCAACCATTTTCATGTCGACTGTTTGAACCTGTCAAACATTTTTACATGTCGACCTTTAGTCCCTGTCTACCTATTGACTGTCTAACATCTAGAGTCTATCTACAGCCAGAACCCTGATACTTATGGTTCTTTATCACGTGTTTTAAAGATTTCTGTGTGTAAAGGGCTGACCCGCTGCTTGGAAATGATGACATGTTGGATTTCACCAATCCTCCGACCCGGGCATCTGGGGGATCGCCGATTTGCGGCAATTAGTCGCTGGTGTATGGGGACCTTTATAGGTATAGGTAGGAACCCGAATACCACACACCTGCATTACATTTGTTTAATGTGATGACAGAGGATGTTATATACTGCGCATGCAGGACGCCTCCGTGTGTCTTTACGTCATTGCCAGGGCCGCCATCAGGGGGGGACTGTCGGGACTACTGTAGCGGGCCCGGGCACTCCACCAAGCAAGGGGGGCCCGGCCCGATCCTACCACCCACCCGCTGCTATTGCTTGAGCTGAGCAAGGCAAAGGGGCCTTCTGTCTGATACCCGCCCACCGCAAATGAATGGGAACCCCCGCCGCTACTGCCTCGCCCGGCATGTAAGTGGTGCCTGACCTGTGACTGTCCACAGGATCAATAAAGTTTATTATCTGGCGCGCGTCATGACGTCAACGCAACACTAAAGAGAGAGAGGACAGAGGAGCCGCAGCGCCCTTCTAGACATCCATGGAGCAGAAGCCTGGACCTAACCTGGAATTAAAGGTAAGTTAATTCATGTGCTGCCTGGCTGGGGAAGAAGGGGACAGGCTGGACCAATACTGTGTGCAGGATGCAGTGAGGCAGAAAGGGGGCTGGAAACTAATCACATAGGCTATAGAGAATTAATAAAAAAAATGTGTAAATATATATATATATGTGTTTATACACTATATATATATATATATATATATATATATATATATATATATAGTGTGTGTATGTATGTGTGTATATAAATATATATATATATATATATATAGTGTGTGTGTTTGTATGTATATATAGTGTGTGTGTGTGTGTGTGTGTATATATATATATATATATATATATATATATATATATATATATATATATATATATATATATATATATATGTCCAGTATTAGTCCACACTCACGTCTGAAAATCCAATTGCTGGGGTAGCCACCCAAATGGGATCACCTGTATCCCTGCATACAAAAAATGAACAAAGGGGGTGCACTCACCAGTCTTCTAAAATGAGTTTTTATTTCATCTTTTTAAAAAAAAATTTACAGCGTCATAGTAAAGCTCCGACGTTTCGGTCCTAGCCATGGACCTTTGTCAAGGTACAATTCCAAGTAGTACTTTGCATCAATATATACCTGAGTCCAATTAAGAGACTCCTCCCTCACAATCATGTGAGTACAAACAATACAAACATATAGAGACATGAAGACATCATTTGTAATTGTGCAATAATACCAATCAAAGACTAACTAAAAAATGAAAAGTAATGAAAAAAAACATGTTAACAGACACATATATAAAAACAAACCTTACAGGTATAATCGAGCTGCATCCCCCGCTAGCGTGCGTGTCAATTCCCCAAACTTCCTGCCAAGTGGAACGCAAGACGGTACCATTTCCTGTCAAGTGGCACGCAAGCTAATACAGCAGTCATGACAACCGCTGTTAAGGCTTCCTGCACTTCATCCGTCGATGCTAGCGCCCGGAGCAATCAAATCACAAAGTAATATACAAGAACACTAGGGACCCGGTGACGCAGAGAAACAAGTATACGTCACCATATAACCCATTAATTTAAATGAAGATGTCGTGAGAGGATGGCTAACCATCGATCCTCTATTAGAGCCGCGCTTGTTAATGGTTCTTCTGATAAACCTGTAGCAAGACATTTCCTTGAAACACAGCATGCTTTAGCAACATTGAGATGCATGATTATCGATTGGGTGCCTCCACCCAAGAGAGGAGGCGATCGGGCCAAAGTCTTGCTCCAGAGAGAAGCGATGTGGATACATAAATTGGATACGGTCCACCCTCGCGGCCTTAATGAAGCTATACACCTTGGGATGTTTTTGGATTAAAGTATTTTTGGATCTCAAGTGGGGGTGCATCATCAGATTTTGTAATGATACAATTTTTTTTTTATTTTTTTATTTTTTGTTTTTTCGAGTGTTGTGGCAATGTGGGTTTCCTATGGAGTTTGTTTATTTGTTATTTATTTTTAATTATTTAATGTGTCTAAATTTGGTTATGTTTATAATTGAAATTTTTTTAAAAATGTCGACACACATGTTGACAAACCATGTTTTTGTATACATTATAATTTAGGCATATGTAATTCAATCCAGATGGATAGACATTGTCTTATCATTATATTATCTATGAGGAGGTGTTTATCATTGGTTTGCTTACAGGCTGCGTCTTTTTGATGGACGTGCATGTCGACTGCCCGATTGATATTAGCTTGATGAGTCAATATATGAAAACTCTGTTAGTTACATCTTCATTTAAATTAATGGGTTATATGGTGACGTATACTTGTTTGTCTGCGTCACCGGGTCCCTAGTGTTCTTGTATATTACTTTGTGATTTGATTGCTCCGGGCGCTAGCATCGACGGATGAAGTGCAGGAAGCCTTAACAGCGGTTGTCATGACTGCTGTATTAGCTTGCGTGCCACTTGACAGGAAATGGTACCGACTTGCGTTCCACTTGGCAGGAAGTTTGGGGAATTGACACGCACGCTAGCGGGGGATGCAGCTCGATTATACCTGTAAGGTTTGTTTTTATATATGTGTCTGTTAACATGTTTTTTTTCATTACTTTTCATTTTTTAGTTCTTTGATTGGTATTATTGCACAATTACAAATGATGTCTTCATGTCTCTATATGTTTGTATTGTTTGTACTCACATGATTGTGAGGGAGGAGTCTCTTAATTGGACTCAGGTATATATTGATGCAAAGTACTACTTGGAATTGTACCTTGACAAAGGTCCATGGCTAGGACCGAAACGTCGGAGCTTTACTATGATGCTGTAAAAATTTTTTTAAAAAGATGAAATAAAAACTCATTTTAGAAGACTGGTGAGTGCACCCCCTTTGTTCATTTTTTATATATATATATCTATCTATCTATCTATCTGTATGTGTGTATATATATATATATATATATATATATATATGGGTCTGTGTGTGTGCATATATATATATATATATATATATATATATATGGGTGTGTGTGTGTATATATATATATATATATATATATATTATATATATGTGGGTGTATATATAAATAAAATGTGTTTTTATTTATCTGTTTGGAGACATAACATCGGCATCAAGCAGCAGCAAACCAAGAACATGCTGCATTTCTATATACAGGGTGTAAGGAGGGTGTACTAGCCGTACCTGCCATCGGCTGCAGCCCGCGCCCTTCTCCGCCTCACGGTTTTTGTAATGCTTGGGAAGGGGGTGGGCCCTGCCTATTTTGACAGTCCCGGGCCCCACAACTTCTGATGGCAGCCCTGGTCATTGCATCCATAAGGTCAGGGTGGACTCTGATACTTTCACCACAGTCAGAGCCATTTCAGCATCCACACATAACTTCATCACCATTGATACAAAGTAGGATAGCAGGGCTACCATACACCAGTGCATTCACCCAGCTCTTGCCCAGGGCATTACAATGCCTAGCAATACCCTAAGCTCCAGGCTGCTATATTCCACACAGATTGCCTACTGCTGTTACACCTGTGATATCCCTGTGTCATTTGTTACTTGCTGTTCTACCATTTTACAATAAATCTAAGAAATGGTAAAGCATAGCATGTGTGGACTAACTACCACCAGCACCGACACCAGCATAACACACAGAGCTCTGGAAAGTGATAAAGTGGAGAGTAATAAATGACCAGCCACTCAGCTGTCATGTCACGGGCTGTGTTTGAAAAGTGACGGGAGCGGATTGATTGGTTCTTTATCATTCTCCACTTTATCACTTTCAAAAGCTTAATACATCTGCCCCACAGTACTATCAGCATCTTGGCCAATACATGCGTACCTGGATTTAACTTCTTATCTGGAGGACTACCGCACTAAGTCCATTCTGCTATGCATGTCTGTGACAACTTTACTCTGCTACTGTTTGGGTACACCTAGGTAACCACACAACTCCCAATGTCTGACTATGGTGAGCTTCACCTACAACAGAAGTAAGTTCTTACGGTACTTGGATGCCGCCAGGACTTGCATACAGCATCAGGGAGTCAATATAGCTACTAGGTGAGCACAAGGAATGGCCTGAGGTGGAAACTGAGAGTAAATCAGATTCTGATGAAGCAGGGTAAGGAGACAGACAAAGTAAATAATCAGGTACAAAATAAAGAGAAATAAACAGGCACAGGTCTGCGCAAAATTGGGTTGCAGGCTGAAAAATCCAAAGGCAAGAACAAGTTGCTGGATACTGGTAAGTAGAATCTGGCAGAGTTTCCACAGGATTAAACAGCAGCAGGGCAGGTAACTTCATGCAGGCAGAAGCTATAACCGGCAGAAGGGCTAAGCCCTCTCTTACTTTTGCCAGGACCTGGGAACAATCAGTAGGGAGGAGAAGAGCCAAGCCCCATTTAATAAATCTACCTGCACGTCCCTACTACAGGCATCCCACAGCTGCTTAGTAACAGCTGGGACCATGGGATAATGCGGCCGGTGAAGTTCCGGATGCTAGGCAAGTGGCGGGACCATCAGGTAGTGTGACCGGAGTGTCGTGGTGTCTCGGTTGCCTAGCAATGGCCAGGATCCGCTGAAGTCATGAGCCACTGCGGCGGCTCCTAACAGCTACTTCTATCTGCTATAACCATACTACTAGACTACTACTATCTGCTATCACCGTACTACTCTGAAACTACTACATATTTTCTGGCACCATACCACTATGCTACTACTATCTGCTATCACCTTACTACTCTGCTACTACTATCTGCTGTCACCATACTACTCTGCTACTACTATCTGCTGTCACCATAATTCTCTGCTACTACTATTTTCTGTCACCATACTACTCTGCTACTACTATCATCATAATTCTCTGCTACTACAATTTTCTGTCAACCTACTACTATGCAACTACTATCTGCTATCACAATACTACTCTGCTACTACTATTTTATTTCATCATACTGCTATTCTACTATCTGTGTGAGGTTCTGGTTTTGTTGTGGGCCCGGGGTGGTGATAGGAGCAGACACTGAAGCAGGTTTAAATGAAAAGGTGGAACTTTTAATGAGTGGTTTAATGAGTGGATGAATATGACAAAAACTAAAGTCCAGATATAGCACTAAGAGCACTTGGGAGCTGTGGTGAAGTAATGGGAAAAAGTCCAGTTAGTGACAGGCAATGAACAATGTCCAGGAAGCGACTGGTTAATAGAGAAAGTTCAGTTAGTGGCAGACAATGGGAACTGTCCAAGTAGTGACTGGTTAATAGGGAAATGTCCAGTTGATGACAGGCTGGAGAAATCAGGTGTAGTGGCTGAAATGAAGAATGCAGGCTGAGGAAGGATTATCCAGCAGAGTGTCAGTGGAGGCAAGGTGCAGGATGAACAGCAGACTCAGGTACTCAAGCAAGGGGAAGTTAATGGAGGATACAGGGTAGTCCAGCGGGGTTGGAGCAAACAAGCAGGCAGCATATCACAGGAAACAGGTGGTGAGCACAGGGAACTCTCTCAGCTATGCTGAAAAACATGTTGCACTTGTCGAAACTGGATTATTGGCTGAGACAAGATCAGTTTAAAATTGAATCGCAGCGACACCATCTTGCGACTGGCCACAAGATGCCATTTTGCGAAATGGCCGCCTAAGCGCCATTTTAGATAAACTCACACTTTAGTACATGTGGCGATAATACTATTAGCATCATGCGAATGCATCTGTGACCATCGCCATAGGTTACGGCGATTCACCAAAAGCCTATTTCATTACTTTACGTATTATAAAGGATATATATTTCAGAAATGGCTTTACAATATGCCAAAATTGCATTAGCTGAATAGAGCAAATGGCCATGTGACAACTAGCCTGTGTAGATAAGCTTCCTGGAATAACGTCTGCTCCCACTCCAGGTGGTCCGGCTAGAATACACACCTTACATTAGCAGGCTTCCTGCAATTACATGATTTCAAAGACTAGAGTGTCATCTTAGGTCTGTCTCTTGTAGCTGGGCTATTTGCATTTCACACAAGAGACTGGGAGAATAAAAAGAGTTTTTATTTTGAAGCCTGGGACAGGCAGGGGGGGGACTGCTGACAGAGTGGGCATGTGGAACTATCTGGCTCAGCATGTCACACTGCTAAGATGTTCACTTAGTGAGAGTTAAGTGCACCCTTCCTCATACACACATTAATACGCACAATTGCGCTGTTAACTAGTCGAATATTAGCGAATGCATAAGACTTTGTATGAAACTGCTGTTTTTATTAAGCTTTGTGCGCACGCATCTGCCCCAAGTTAACTAGCGTCCTTATATCAAACCCCGCATACTCACACACTACATATTCACACATAAGTTTTAATAAGCTTTAAAATAGAAGATTTAAGTTGTTTCAGTTAGTTTAAATGCTGTGAAATAAAAAGATATTTGATAACTAAGGTTTTATACATGTTAAGAAAGCCGTGTTTGGGTTCATGCTGATGCATACTCTCAACAGAATTCCGGTACTATCGGTGTGGAGATCGCATCAGGTATTCTCATCTTATGGACCGCAGAAACTACAAGCAACAAAATGTATATTTTATGAACAACTGTTAGGATGCAGCATGGGGAGGCGGGAGGGAAAAGACCCTCAGTTGTTAGAGGCTGGGCGAGTCTATTTGAACCAGCCTGTTAAATGCACTGTAACATATGCTTCTCCCCTGGGAACCAATGGCATAAGCAAGAAACTTCTCTATTGTCCTGTCTATTCTGGGGGGGTATAAACATGTGTGCTCAAACACTGGGTCTTTAGTCTTCTTGCTGAATGCTGATTGACAGAGGTTTTCTTTCTGAATGCCGGGATCTGGTCCAGAGGCGCTGCGTATGTATACTGTACTTGGGTCTGTATAATTCCTTTGCGCTAAATTGTACACAGATCATAGCGTGTAACTGACTGTACTTTTACTTGAATAATACTATGTGCTTCGGAACCACACGTTCTGAGTCTGGAGTCTCTATTTATTGTATGACTGCGTATGCAAGTTAGCGTCATCCTTAGAGGTTTATAGGAAGGATTTTAGAAGGTACAGGTAGGGGTATATAGAGTGCAAATTCAATTCTTATAATAATAAAAATATATAAATTTAATAACAAAAATACCCTGAATGTACAAGGCAACAACAAACATAAGTCACCCATAGTTTTATTATTTTAAACACCACTCTTAAGCTTAACTTAACTAATAAATAAGACACAGACAACTGAATAGAATTGGAAAAAAGAGGTCACAGCCAAATTTATTTACATCGGAATAGAATTTAATTAATTAGTCCTGGTGGCGCAAAAGCAGTGCTACCTCGGTCTACAGCTCATAATAATTATTCGCTTTACCAAAAATGGGGTGAAGTTTTCCACCCCGTGCGCAAGCTATCCTGGGTAGTACCACCTCCCCTTAACTGGCACAGTGCTGGTCCCTCCCTAGGATGAAGACCTGGTTCCCCCCCTAAAGTAGTAACCGACTCGCCTCTCTCAAAGGGGGAATGCTAGCCAAGCTCTGCTGCGCTAAATTGAGCCGCCGAGGAGCACTGCTTTCCGCCTGCTGCGCCTCACCTGCTGGAGAAAAGAACATAATATACTCCAACGAATACGTCTTGGTACAAACCAATTTCAATAAATATTGGTACAAACCAATTCTCACAATGATACATATTGGTACAAACCAAATGCTCACACTGCATAAATATTGGTGCAAACCAATTTCAATAAATATAGGTACAAACCCAATTCTCACAATGAATAAATATTGGTACAAACCAATTTCTCACAATAAAGCAAAATTATTGTGTCATCCAGTGGCGCTGGATATAAAATGTTGCAAAACACAAAGTATTGGGATAGTACTTAATCCTTATCAGAAATTTGAAATCCTGCTGGTCATCCTTTTGTATCTGGAGTTCTCAAAATCTTCATACTTTATCCATATGATACATGTAACAAAAATAGTAAAGGAATGTCTTAATAGTCTGATGTAATTTTCCTATTAATGTTCATATGCAGAATGACGTTCTTATCAAATAGGCACATATGGTTGATGCGTACCCCACTCACATTAGAAAGTGTGGTTTAACTCCTAAAAAGGTTTCTTTACTCTTCCTTCCTAATTGTTATTCCAAACAAGTCTTTTTATATCGTGACACACAAATGTTTATGAGGGGTGAAGTGATGCGTACCCTACTCACATGGTGTAAATGCTGTAACCTGCATATAATGGTTTCTTTTCGGATATCCTCCTGGAGTATCCTCGGGCTTAATTCCCATATGATGTTTCCAGATGCATCCAGCATTGGGAGCAGTCTTGTTCAGCAGGGTTGCTTAGAGACCGTGTATGCTGGTAACACAAAGTAGAGCCAGGACAGAAACCAGGAATACCAAACAGCAGGTACAGGAAGCGGATAGCACAACTATCTCCGGCAAGGCAGAAGTGAAAGCCAATCCCATGTGAGCAAACGAGTTTCTGGAAACATCATATGGGAATTAAGCCCGAGGATACTCCAGGAGGATATCCGAAAAGAAACCATTATATGCAGGTTACAGCATTTACACCATGTGAGTAGGGTACGCATCACTTCACCCCTCATAAACATTTGTGTGTCACGATATAAAAAGACTTGTTTGGAATAACAATTAGGAAGGAAGAGTAAAGAAACCTTTTTAGGAGTTAAACCATACTTTCTAATGTGAGTGGGGTACGCATCAACCATATGTGCCTATTTGATAAGAACGTCATTCTGCATATGAACATTAATAGGAAAATTACATCAGACTATTAAGACATTCCTTTACTATTTTTGTTACATGTATCATATGGACAAAGTATGAAGATTTTGAGAACTCCAGATACAAAAGGATGACCAGCAGGATTTCAAATTTCTGATAAGGATTAAGTACTATCCCAATACTTTGTGTTTTGCAACATTTTATATCCAGCGCCACTGGATGACACAATAATTTTGCTTTGTTGGATTATATGTATTGGAGTCGGGTGAGCCTCCATTTGTTGTGTTGAACTGGGGGCAGCAGGTTTTGCGCACCATACCTTATAGTCACTTTTTAATAGACTCAATTTCTCACAATGAATAAATATTGGTACAAACCAATTTCTCACAATGAATAAATATTGGTACAAACCAATTCCTCAATATGCCGGGTGGGTGGGTGGGATCACAAACTGGAAAGAGGCAATTGACTCCTCCTCCAGCCCTAATATACCATTGCTAAACCCCGCCTCGACGGGGCAGCTAATAGGCTAACCGATAATGATTGGCAACTGACCTCTACCAATTATAAACTAATAACAAAACCAGCTCTAACTAGTACTGTACCAAATAAAAAACAGTGTGCTTATATCTTCTCAAGCTTATTAAGCATTCGAATATTTTAAGTCACCCATAGTTTTATTATTTTAAACACCACTCTTAAGCTTAACTTAACTAATAAATAAGACACAGACAACTGTATAGAATTGGAAAAAAGAGGTCACAGCCAAATTTATTTAGATCGGAATAGAATTTAATTAATTAGTCCTGGTGGCGCAAAAGCAGTGCTACCTCGGTCTACAGCTCATAATAATTATTCGCTTTACCAAAAATGGGGTGAAGTTTTCCACCCCGTGCGCAAGCTATCCTGGGTAGTACCACCTCCCCTTAACTGGCACAGTGCTGGTCCCTCCCTAGGATGAAGACCTGGTTCCCCCCTAAAGTAGTAACCGACTCGCCTCTCTCAAAGGGGGAATGCTAGCCAAGCTCTGCTGCGCTAAATTGAGCCGCCGAGGAGCACTGCTTTCCGCCAACGACGTGAACAACATGGCCACGTTCCGCCACCAAAGAACACCTAGCCCCTCCAAACTATTTCATAGAAGCAAAGATATCCGAGATAAAAAACTCCAAACCTTCTTCGGTGAGGTGCACTCCATCTGGCCTATATAAATGCGCCTCCATATAGGGAAGACGAGGGTGCTTGATAAAAATGCCCATCTAAAACCATCACAAACTTAGACACCGCAGCGCTCGCTTCCTTCTAACTCTGTGTAGGACTGCCCCACCCTGAGTGCCACTCAAGAACCTCCTCAGAATTATTTCAGACCAACAAATCTTAACCTGTGGCCAGCACTCCGGTATCAACTTCTAATCCCGCTTAATGGCGAGTATCAGTTCCACTCCCTTACACGTGCCAAGGTCATTACCACCTTAGTGCACTACTAAACAGTCAGGGGTCCTCCACTTTGCTTTCAGACTGCCAAAGAAGGTCCGAAAAGCCTCTCCACTTAAAACCTGTCAATCCAATCCAACGTACCTTAAAAAGGGGGGGGACCTTAAAAGGGGCTAAGGTAGCACAGCTATGCCTTAGCCCAGTACACAAAAGAATGCCCAACAGGCCACACCCAGCAATCTCTCCTCAAATAACGTGATGGGAAAAAATTGTATACCTAAACATTAACAGAATATAATAATACAAACTCAAACAGGAAGAAAGGAGGGAAATTGAGTTGTTTGGGCGACCCAGATGGAGGTGAATGACACAAAACCTCTTAGCTGATTTGAGGGCAAAAGTGAAAAGAACTCCAATCCCCCCTAGTGGCGGGTAGCATAAGGCACTGGGTTTCCCAAAAAACAAAATCGCCAGGAGCGCCATTACTTCTGCAATTTATTGCCCCTTATATATAACTCTTGTTAGCTGAAAACTTCCATCTACCTAAGTGCTTGGTTGCTTCCGCGAAAGAACCTGACGCTGCTGCGCAATTTGTTGCCCCAATCCTAAATTAATGGGTGCCGTACTCTTCAATCAACACGTCCAAAGCTATCAGGCATCTATTGAACACACTTGCAAACTGGAACTTAGATACTGGAACTTGGGAGATCTTCATGAATAAGCCATTGAGCCCCCCCCATTTAGACGCTGCTGATTATACCTGTTAGCTAGCGTTACTGGGCAGATGCTCGGCTCCAGATGCGAGGGGACAGAAATACAACGCCCCCTACCCATCTGATCTGTTTTTTATCAAATTTAAATTAGCCTTAACTACAAATTATCCATTAGCAACCCTGTGTTGGCTGGTTTTTTATCTGCTGCTACTAATTCCCCAACCTGTAAAGTACCGAAAAATGCCAGCGCAAAGGACAAACTGATCAAGGCCACTTCAAAATCACCCTTACTTATGCCTGATTTCCAAAACTAAATCTCTCAACATACCCACATCTTTTGGCCTACACGAATCGCCCAAAGACGCCTGCTCATGAAGCCGCTTGCTCCCTCGCCCAACCCCTCAGCGCTTTAGAAATAATAAATTACTTGGTAGGATCAGTCAAACCATTCACCCGCACCATACAAACTCAGACATACTGACATGCGGATCTTTACTGGATTCTGTCTTTGCCAGAAAAAAAAACGCCATTCATCCCACGCTGCGGCAAAGGACTTCCATGTACCTGGAGCAAGTGCTCTCAGAGTGAGTCCTTAAATGCCGGATTCATGATCTGCCAGACAGAATCAGGACAAAGCAAACCGTGAATCCCAGCTGACGTGGCCAGTTACCTAATCCTAACCCATTGGAAACGAGACAATGCATCCGCAACCTCATTCTCAACACCCTGGACATTCTTGGCTGTAAAATCAATATTCCTAAGCATACAGACAAAAACTAAATGTCTAAGTAGCCGTAGCACTTGGGGGCTGACCAACCTCTGATTGTTAATAGCTTGAACCACCCCCAATTTGTCGCACCAAAATATGATTTTCCAATTGCTAAGCCTCACTGCTACCACAATTGGAAATAGTTCCAACAGCAGTAAGTTACAAGTCAAACCCTTCGAATGCCACAAATCGGGCCAAGCCTCTGCGCACCATTCACCCTCAAAAAATGCTCCTAAACCCAAAGCCCCGATGCGTTTGTGAACAATTGAAGTTCGTAATTAGCCACAGACAAAGTGAGCCAAACGCGAACCCCATGAAATTCCTGTAGGAAACTCAACCATACCTTAAAATCCTCCTTCATATTGGCGAAAGGCGGATCATATGGTGAGCCTTTTTGACACCTGCGGAGGCTCACTCCAGCCTGCGACAGAAACCCCTACCCATGGGAATGACGCGACAAGCTGAATGGAGTCACCTAGTAGGGACTGCAGCTGCTTCAAAGATATTTTCTTAACGGACACAAAATCGCTAACAACTCGCTAATCTTGCGTACTTTTCACAGATGAGCCTACACAAACCCAAATCCGTGTAAATTTCAATACCTAGGTAAGCCAACTTAGTAACTGGCCCCTCCGCCTTTTTGTGCGCAATGGGAACCCACATTAACCTAAAAAGCGCTTGAGCCGAAAACAGCAGCTCGCTACAGACTGCGCTATCGGCCTGTCCTACTGAATGAAAGCTGTCAAAATAATGAGTGACGCCTGACTGGCCTCTACCCGCTTGGAGACACCACTGTGAAAAAGAGCTAAAACACTCAAAAAAAGGAACAAGAAATAAAACAGCCCATAGGTATACACTTATATACGTAAAATGAACCGCCTATCCAAAAACCCATGTACCTAAATGACTCGGGATGTAAAGGGAGCAACTGCAAGCCGATTCAATATCAATTTTTTGCTAACAAAGCCCCATTCCCAAAATCCTGCATAAAACTAAGTGTATCCTCAATTGACTGGAAGGTGACACTACAATCGATTGGATCTAAGTAGGGATGTGCAGGCTCGGATAGGTTTGAGTTTGCACGTGGAGTTCGGATTTTTCCCTCCAAAAAAACGGAACTCAGAAAGAGGCAAAACGTCATCTTACATGGACGAACATCATCATTCCTGGACTTTTGTCCAGGAATGATGATGTTCGTCCATGTAAGATGACGTTTTGCCTTGAAGAAGTCCAGCAATCGGACGAAACGCGTTGGAGACTCCTGATTCCGCCTTCCATGAACTTACCTTTTAATATCCAGATAAGCCATTCCCTATTTATTTCCTCTTGATCTCCGTTTTTTAAAAGTCCTTTCTGCTAACTGTTTTTTAATACCTGTCAGTGGCATATTTATTCAATTGTTTGTTGTTGCCTTGTACATTCAGGGTATTTTTGTTATTAAATTTATATATTTTTATTATTATAAGAATTGAATTTGCACTTTATTTATTACACATGCACGTTGTACACTTTATATTGTGATAATTGCACAGTTTCTATTGATATCGTCCAGTATACCATTTATATTTTGGTTGTGTTTACTTAGCACAGTGCGCTTTATATTAGTTTTATTATTTACACATTCTTCTTTTAACAAATCACCATTGTTAATATTTTACTGATAAGCTGACACCCACACCTATGGGGAGTGCTTTGTTATAATGTTTTAAAATTTCCTTTTCTTTGATCACCTGAATTACGGGTTTTTAACTCTGATTGAAGGGATTTCATTTCTCTTTGGCGCTATAATTTCCCATATATATCGGGGTATATAGAGGTTCATGTTAATATCGTCACACTGGCAATGAAGTGAGGCTCTGAACCTCCCTAAATACCAAGTGCTGTGCCATGACTGGCCAAAGAGAGCATGTGACAAACCAGGTTTGAGTGATTAGGTCACGTGACCGGAGGCAAGATGGCGGCGCCCATGCAGGAGCGGAACGGAAGCACCAACAGGCCTCACCAGCCCAAAGTGACAACATGCCCGCACAGAACCACGCACAGTCAATGCCCCTCGCCAAACACCAGCGCCACCGCCAGACGCCCCCCGCCATAGTGACCTCACAGGTAATACCCGTCGACCACCATGCCGAGAAATTCTGGTCGTGACAATCTGCTATCACCATACTACTCCTATCTGCTATCGTCATACCAATCTGCTACTACTATCTGCTGTCACCATACTACTCTGCTACTATTTTCTGTCAACATACTACTATCTGCTGTCGCCATACTACTCTGCTACTACTATCTGCTGTCACCATACTACTCTGCTACTACTATTTTCTGTCATAATACTACTATGCTACTATCTGCTTTCACAATACTACTCTGCCACTACGACCTTCTATTGTCATACTATTCTCCTACTACTATCTGCTGCCCCTGTCACCAAACTACTATGCTACTACTATCTGCTATCACCACAATACTCTGCTACTACTATCATACTACTCTGCTACTACTATCTGCTGCCACCACACTACTACTCTGCTACTACTATCTGCTATCACCATACTACTCTGCTACTACTATCTGCTATCATCATACTACTCTGCTACTACTATCTGCTATCATCATACTACTCTGCTACTACTATCTGCTGCCACCATACTGCTCTGCAACTACTATCACCATATTACTACACTATTAGCATCTCCTATAGTCATACTACTCTGCTTCTACTATCACCATATTACTATGCTATTAGTATCTGCTATCACCATATTACTATGCTATTAGTATCTGCTGTCACCATATTACTCTGCTACTACTATCTGCTATCGTCATACTACTCTGCTTCTACTATCTGCTGCCACCATACTGCTCTGCTACTACTAATTTCTGTCACCATACTACTATGCTACTAGTACTATCTGCTGTCACCATACTGGACACTGCGGTTCGCAAAGCGGGACAGCGAGACAGTCCTTAAATAGCAGGATTGTCCAGCCAGTTGGGTGGTATGTAATAGCACTGGTTATTGATCCAGTAACCTGGGTCTCACTGTGGCTAAAACAAAGTTACATCTAGGCGACATTAAGTCTGCCAAAGCTGCCAATAGCTAATAATAATAATTGTATTTATATAGCGATTTTCCCCAGCAGGACTCAATTACAAGTAACAAAAGCATAGCACAGAGGTTTAGTATTACATCGAGAAGAAAATAAACTGAAAATCAATGAACATAGTGAACGAGGACAATGAACCTTAATGCAGGGTTGGTGCAGCCATTTTGGGTAATGAATTCCACAGTTTACATAACCCACCCTTGAAAGGTACCAGGTGTGAGACACATTTTTTGTCATGCTAACCTGGGTGGAATAGGCATCGGCTAGAAGAGATGACACAAAATGGGGAAATTGCAGCATAATAAAGGTAGAACCAGAGCCTCTATATAACCATGAGTTCCAAGTATTTTTCTTCCCACCCACGGGCGTACTAGTCGTGGAAGCCATCTTGGGCTCACTACTAAGGTTGCAATGTGTGATATAAGCCATATAAGAAACTAAGACATATAGGGGTGACTGAAACGTGTGTAATATACTGGAATTTGCACTAAATGAATAGATGGATCCACATGTTGTTCAGCCTGCCCAAGAAAGAACCATCTGGGGCGTACTATGTAGGTTACATCTGACAGGGTTTGCAATTAGCGGAAGTGTAACATTCAGGCAGAGAGAAGAAAAAAATTAAAATAAAAAAAATAAAGTAAAATATAAAATAAAGAGAAGCTGAATATAAAGGCATAAAAGGGAAGTATTTGAACAATGGTGACAGCACTATAAAAAAAACTATGGTAAAGTTAATCAAAAATTAAAAGATCTTAGTTCTCTCTCTCTCCCCAAATCCTATAATTGTATAGCACAAAAGAAAAAGAAAAATATTTGGCAATCCTATACTTGGTAGAGCTACCCATTTCATTTGGGGGCTACCTTTCCGACATTACAGTGTTCGTGTCAAATTTACTGTAGAAAAAAATTATAATAATGTGTATTTTAAAAATTGACAAATTAAATATTATTCTGAACCTTCTCCTTGTGAGCTCACTGTACATTGGCAACTGGGATTGTGTTTTGCCAAACTCTTGATCACCCCTAGAAGATACAAGTAAACCCAGGTTTCTGGTGCAAACGCCATCTGAAGAGTGAAACTCTGAATATATTTTATTTTCGGAGCTTGATGAATTTAGGCTTCCATACTAGTTTATGGGGACAGTGGGCCACATTGGGAGCGAAAGCTAAGCAGGAGATATCAGTGATATCTTCTGCGTTACCTTTATGATGAATGGCCCTACAATTTAATTTCTTCAAAAGTAGGTGAAAATGTTGATTTTCACCTACAATTGTAGAAACTTAGTGATGAGTAATATGGCCCTAGGCGGTTATTCAAACTGAAAGCTAAGTAACTAGTATACAAGAAAGGTGTAAGACAGTAACCTTTACGTATAAAGAGATAAAATAAACATACAATGAGGCGTAAGCAAAATTGGACTTTATATTGCTCACAGCTCTTGCAAAACCACTTGAGGACATACTTATGAAAATGTAGATAAGTAGGATCTTTTATCACCATTTAATAGTACAAATAATATGGCTGAGGCAGTTGTGCTGAGGTGGCAGTAGCAGCAAAACATACAAGCAATGCTGAATGCTTTATGAATAAGGTTATCCATGCAAAGGTATGGGCAAACCTACATAACCTCTTTGATGTAATCAGTGAAGTGAAAATAACCACTAAAGTCCTTTTAAGAATATGCCCCATAGTTTCTTAAATATCTGTGTTTTATCATTGTTTATATACCCATTTTGTATACGTAATTTAGTTTTTGCTTTCTTTTAATACATTAAATAAGGAACTTATCAGCATACAGTTGGACTCTATAATTATGCAGGAATTAGAAGTATGTCTGAGGCTACAGGAAATAGTGAGAGTATAGTGTAATTGCTGTTCTGTATACAGTGTAGAAGATGGGAACGTAACCACTTGAAATGCATTATTGAGTAGATTGTATCTGCATGGCCCAAGGTGTTGCAATGGTTTAGGCTGTCATTACAGTGACGGGGATAAATCATTTCCTAGATGTAGCTAAGTGAACTGATTAAATCAGACAATAAATTGCAGGGGTCCCTACACCCATATCTACTGTATGTCATAGATCTTATATACAAATATTTATTTATTAACAGTTTCTTATATAGCGCAACATATTCCGTTGTGCTTTTCAATTGGAAACACTGAACAAAACTGGGTAATAACAGACAGATATATAGGTAGGAAGGCCCTGCTCGCAAACTTACACTCTATAGGGCAATAGGCATTGATACACAAGGATAGGTGCTACAGTATATATTGCATTTTGGTCCAGTCAGAATGCAGTGTGTCTTGGTGGGCTGTATGATCCAGTCACACAGGAATGTCAGTCAAATGTCAGGAGGATGTGAAAGAAAGACAATGTGTGAGGTTATGTGAGGACTGTGCAAGGAGATGTAATTATATAGTAATTCATAGATTCCATATCTAACTATAGATTGTAAGCTAGTGAGCAGGACCCTCTTACCTTTATGTCTGTCTTTTACAACCCAGTCTTGATCTATTAATGTTGATTTAAATTGTAAAGTGCAACGGAATAAGCTGTGCTATATAAGAAACTGTTAATAAATAAAATAAGTAAATAAATATGAAGGTTATGTGGGCGGTTCTGGAATCTGATAAGCTTGTCTGAAGAGGTGAGTTTTCAGGGAACGCTTGAAGGTTTGGAGACTAGTGGAAAGTCTTTTTGTGCAGGGTAGGGCATTCTACAGAGTGGGTGCAGCCCAAAAAAAGTCCTGTAATCGTGAATGGGAGCAAGTAATGCGTGGGGATGAGAGACGTAACCAGACCGTAACTAGAGTTTTTGGTGCCCTGGGTCAGAAAGAGCATTGGCATTTATTGAACACCTATACTGACATTCAGAACACTCCAAGAAAACAGATTTGGATACCAATCCCCTTATACCACATTCATGCACAACTTGAGAGCTCCTTGACAGTTACATTATCCTTTAGTTTAAATCACACACCTCTCACATTGACAGACAGGAATGCTCCTGTAAGTACATATGAATATGCAGAGCTGTAACTAGACTTTTTGGTGCCCTGTGCCAGAAAGAGCATTGGTGCCCCCCTATTTTTTAAATGGGGACAAAACGCACCCGAAAAAGGGGCATGTCCTCATGGGGAAGGGCCAGGGAAAAGATGGGAATGCCAGGAGATGCTGGGGATAAAATAAGAGGAAGCTGCAAGTGAGAATGATTAGAAACAGAAAATTGAAAGGTTTGAACAGCGCCCCTCTGCCCTGTGCGGTGGCACAGGCCGCACTACCCTGGTTACGGCCCTGTGAATATGTGCATCTTCATTTACAGCCCACTTTATTTAACACACACATTTCTCTAGCTGTCATTCTCCTTAATTTAACGCACACCTTTTAAAATACTGTCAAACCCATAGGCGCCAGAACAGGGGGAGGCAGGGGACGGCTCACCCCCCCCCCCCCCAAACATTTCAGAGGTGCCAGTGGACAGTCAAGGGTGGTGCATTATAGCAATAGGCTGCAAATCCCCTGCACTGCACAGAGGAGGAGGAGGAGGTGTAAAGTGCGGTGTTTAAGTTAAAAGCCTGCACATTACACCTCTTCCTCCATGCAGTGTATGGGCTGTGCAGCCTATTGCTATAATGCACAGGCCCTGCCTTCTGCTCCACTATGGTGCCGGATAGTCCTCACTCGGACCCCGCCCCCTTCTATCATGGTGTCGGCTTCCTTCTCCCCCGTGCTACCGACCCACCTATAGCAGGAACGTGCAGTCAGGGTAGGCAGGGGAGGCTGTCCCCTGTCATACTCCTAAGATTTGATATAAAAATGGTTAGAAGAAGATATTTAAAACTTATAAACATCTTCTTTGTTTATTGTAATCATAGTTGACACTCACCAGCTTTGTGGAGCTCCCTGGGACTGCAGGGAGATGAGAAATGAGGCAGCAACAGCTCAGCCTCGCTTCTGTATAGTCATACACAGCTTGCAGAGCTGGGGGCAGGGCCACAGCACTGGCAGTAAGCTGCACAGAAAGAGAGCTAATAGAGGCATGCTTCTAATGACGGGGGTGTGCCATAAACACTGATGGACACCTTGGATGTGTCATGTGACCAGGAAGTGCACTACAGTGTTTAGACATCAGAGCTCAGCCAGCAGCAGCAAGAAAAGACACAGTGATGTAGGTAAGATAATCAATGGACACTGAAGCTTAGTGTAGTGAGGGAAGAGTTACAGTGAGTAGGGGATGAGACAGGCACTCAGACCCTTCTCCATGTGTGCCTCCCCAGTCATTGATCTCACAACACATCACTGGCCTAGACCCAGCAACAGGTAAGTTGAAGGGGGGAGAAAGATGGGACACCAATATTAAATTACATTTTGCCCCACCCAACATACATCCTTCTGACGCCCCTGGTCATACCCAGAACTCAAACCTATCACCTCTGGCACTACAGTCAGACACGTTACACATAGAGCTATTTGATCCTGCGTAGGAAGTCTATGAATATTAACTATGAAACTACTTGTAATTGTAAGTTTTAAACCTTTTGCAACTAGGCAGTATGTAGTGTGGAGCCACACATCCAATCCCCTGCAGCCACACACTACATAAATCTGCTTAGCTGCAATGGTTACTCTATACTGACAATTGCAAATAGCTTAATATAGTTAGAATTTGCAGGTTTCATTTGCTAGAGCAAATAGCTCCATGTGTAAGGTGTCTGACTGTCATGTAAGATGTGATGGGTTTGAGTACTGGGTATGACAGTATTTTATAATGTGTACGTTAAATTAAGGAGAATATGCCTGAAGGATCACAGAGATGGAAGGGGAGGTGGCCAGTCAGCAGAAGGAACAGAGGGAGTATTAGCCAGGGAGGAGATAGGGGGTGTCATGTGTTATCAGACCTGAAGAGAAATTATTAAAATAGATAATGAATAGGTGACGCTGAAAAGCAACCCCTGCCATGTGGTGCTCTGTGCCATGGCACATACTATGTGGCACCCTAGTTATGATATCATGATTTTGCACAGGGCACCACGAAGTGCAGCACTGCCTGGAACATCCTGAGGCCAGGACTGCAGCAGTTCCAGGCACCCTGCAAGCCAGTAGCAAGGACAGTAGGGCAACAACGGTGCTGTCCAGAGTGCTCTCCACCCTGTACAATGTCGAACACCCCTAGTTATGGCCATGTCTGTAGATTACATGGCAGTAGCTTCTGTACACAAATATGTACATTACACAGCAGTAGCTCCTATAATACACAAATATGTACATCACGTGGCAATAGCTCCTATACACAATTATGTACATTACACAGCAATAGCTCCTATACACAATTATGTACATTACACAGAAATAGCTCCTATAAACAAATATGCAAAGTACACGGCAGTAGCTTCTATAAATCAATAAAGTATAAATATGTAAGATAAAGTATACTGTACAAAAAACTCAGTACTTGTGATCATTTTTGGTAAGACCACATAGTGTAGACCCAGGCTCAGGATGACAAAACCCAAAAGTATCTTTTTGCACATTATTATAGATAAGTTTGTGTACTCATAGAAATAATTAACCATTATCTCAATTAGATAGAAATCATATGTACGTATCTCTGTTATACAGATGGGATACTTTTAAATCATACAGAAATATGACTGTCAGAGGAAGAAGGAGTGGTAAAGGGAGGAGCATTAAATATTCCTCTAGTCTAGTGAAGCAAAAAATGTAAATCTGGGCATATTCATAATGCATCACTTCATATTGCACCTGATTTGTTTCATGGTTGTCACTGAATTTCTGTCAATGTAACACAGACAAACATTCTAAACTTGAGATCAAGCTACATGTGTAAGGAAAAAATGGACGGCACTCCTAGCCTGATACCCTTAGAACAAACAGCAGACTGAGCTTACGTACATACATACGTACATACGTCTTCATAAAAGCGCTCAGTCGCTGAAACGTTGACACCTGACTCCGACTTGGGCCTGTATTCAATCAGCCGTGGAAAGTGGGAATCTGCAAAAAAAAAAAAAAAAGTATGGGCGATTGCGATTTTTCGTCAGGCGGAAACTTATCTCCGTATTCAATTGCAAACACTTTTCACATACAGAAACTAACCTGCTCCCGTCTGACAGTGAGTCCGGAGCCGCCAGCGAATCAGCGCCAGCTAATTGTAGAGCGGCCGCTGATTGGCTGGCGGCTACTGACTCACTGAACAGCCCTCGTGAGAACTGTCAGTTGCAGGAGCCAATCAGCAGCCGCTCTACAATTAGCGGGCGCTGATTGGTTGGCGGCTCCGGACTCACTGTCAGTTGGGAGCAGGGTAGCGCTGTATGTGGTCACACACATGCAGCGCTAACCTTAGTAAATAGCTCGGGTATTAATTTTTTTTTTTTGCAAAGACACCCCTGGATGCTACGGAGACCAGCGCGATGGAGGAGATGAGTATAGGAACTTTATTGCAGGTACTCCAAATGGGATTCTACTCGGACAAGTGGACAGATCACCTGGCAGCAGGTAAGTATGTGTGAGTGGGTAGGTGTATGTAATAAACTTTTACTTGTCACGGTGTGTGTGTCCTGTTATTAACTATTTATTTTACAGGGGGGGTACGGGCGCTGCCCGTCTGCTGGTACTTTTAGTTCCACAAGTGCCAAAGAGCAGGCATGCTGCCACCTGTAGTGCCACTGTAAAATATAATATTTTCCAACATATTGACCCTTTATTACCTCCGTATCCAACGCTCCAGGGGTGCGGGGAAGAGCCCCGGGCTTCAGACCAAGCCTGGGGTTTTGGGAGAGGGGGGGGCTCCACTTCCCCTGAGATCCCCAGCTTGGGGTTGTAATGCTTTGGCCATGGAGCCCCGGTGAAAGGGTATCCAGGCTGTGGCATTATACTCCGGTCGGTTTGGTCCGGTGCTGGTTTTAAATATATGGGGACCCCTACGTGATTTTTTTTCCCCCTATAATTAAAACCAGGACTGGCCCTGCAGCCAGGTGCTGGTTCCTAAATTATGGTGGAACCCTATCTATTTTGTTCCCCGTAATTTTAGGAACCAGGACTGGCTGGCAAATCCGGGGCTGGTTATGCTTTTTTGGGGGGGGGGGGGGGACCCTACGTCAATTTTTTTAGAAAACATTTAACCCATTTTTTACAGGTAGACCACACAAGCAGCTAACACATATCTCACTGATATGTGCAGGCTGCTTGCCTGTGTGAGTTTTGCAGAGAAAACACTACAATCTCTGGTAAGTAATCTCATCTAAACTCGCAATTTTGGGGAAAAAACTAATTCTGCTTCACCATCGGAAAACTCACTTTCAGCTAAACTCACTTCTTAGTAAATTTGCGAGTTTTAAATGGTAAAACTCACCCGAGTTTTGGTTGAGCAAAGTGAGTTTAAAAACTAAAAAACTCGATTCTTAGTAAATTTACCCCTTAGAATCAGAGGATTTTTTGTATAATATGCACATATACATACATACAGGGGCATAACCAGAACTGGGCCCCATAGCAGCATTTTGAAAGGGCCCCTTCCCAATGCTTCTAGAATTACATCTCTCCACAGTGGTTGTTCATTTTATGACCCATAGTATTGCCTTAGTTAAATTTATGCACCATACAGCAATTGTGCCCTACTGTAGTTCAATTTATGCCCCATAGTAATGCCCTGGTTGATTTTATGCCGGATAAAAGTGCCCTAGTTCACATTATACCACACAGCACCACCAGTTCATATTACGCCACATTGCATTCCACCCAGTTCACAATATGCCACATTGTAGTGCTGCTAGTTCACATTATGCCACGCAAGGGGCAGGGACCAACCAGCTCCTACCTAAGGGGTTACCTCCTAATGCAGGACATTCCATTCGGAGCGGAGATATTCTTACAGTAATATAGGCACATTGTCCCTTTCTGGGACAGTCCTCAGAGCTCAATTCCAGCCCCCCCCCCCAGCTTCACAAAGGGTATAAACAAGGAGAAGCCTACTCACCAACAGTGCTGGACTTACTGACTAGGGGCCTGATTCAGACCTACTCGCGAGCGGCTGTCCGCTCGCAAGTGGGTCGATGTTATGCACTGAGCATGCGCACGACGGAGGGAGCTCCGTCGTGCGCATGCGCCAGACGCGACGAGCGAAGGAAAGTCCTTCGCTCGTTGTGTCCGATCAAAGGAGGCGTGCTGTCAATGTTGATTGACAGCACGCCCCCTTTGGTGGGCGTGCCGGGGGCGTGCCTCCCTGATGGGGGCGTTCCCACGGGAACGCCTCCCGTCAGAAGCCGGCCCACTGACATCACTAGTGATGTCAGTGGGAGTGATTTTGGCTCTGATAGAGCCAAAATCACTCCGGAGCTTGCGGTTGAAAACCTCAACCGCAGGCTCCGGCTCGCAATTTCGATGGTCGCGATGGTCTCGACCATCGCGGCCATCACAAAGCACGCTCGTATAGCCTGTGGGTGGTGACCCACAGCTATACGAGCGTCCAGGAGGACGCTCCATGAAAATGGAGCCCGGCCCTCATTCAGAGCGTGCGCTCTGCTCAGAGCGTACAGCTCTGAATGAGGGCCTAGCTCAGCTGTGCATGTGAGTGTGAAACAGAAGTGTGGGAGATGGATCTCATCAGTGTGGAGCTTTATTGAAAGGAGAGACAGAGTTCACCACTGACAAGTCTCCTTTTCAGGTCCAGGGGTGGTCATGTTGTTGTGTAGGGTATGGTCAGACTCATGTTGTTGTGCTATACTTACCTACTCTCCTGGTTGTTGTGGGAGCCTCCTGAATTTTCGGGTAGCTCTCCGTACTCCAGGAAGAGTATCTGAATCTCCAAAGTAAAGTCGGCAGGATGGGGAATCACAGCTCCGTATGGAGGGGGCGGGGCTAAATTACGTAAAAACATGGGACCTAATGACATAGGAACCCGACTTCGCTCCCTGAAGTGTCCAGCTGTGTCTCCTCTCCGGGTATCTCCTGAAGAGAAGTTATTATAAGTCAGTAGGTATGTGTTGTGCATGGCATGGTCATATTGTTGTGCAGGGATAGGATGTCGTGCTGTAAGGGGAGAATATGTGAAGGGGGCATGTTAGTGAGCATGGTGTGCAAAAGGGCATACTGAAATATATTTGAGAAATGGTGGTAGAACTAGGGGCCCTACTATCAGCAAGAATAAAATGGAGGGGGCCAAGTATACACTTGCTCCAGACACCATGGCTTCATTCTACATCTCTGAGTATATCATAACCAATGAGGATTAGCATCTTATATCCAGTCAGAACAGTACAGCATGTCATACCCTCCTCTATGCCATCCAATCTAAAGACACTGTAACATAATTTACCAGAAAGTATACCTTAGGTTCTCTGGTAATCAGAGTGGCGAGTCCAGGGAGGGCAGTATAGTATTGTTCTGTAGCTCCAGCCTGTAAGCAATTATTTCTTATGGCACCGGTGTGGCATACTTTAGCTGACTCTCTTGTCTTCATTTTTATTGTGTGTTCCGATTTTGATGTAGTTGTTGGCATTTTATTAAAAAAGATGAATTATTGACTTGAGATAACTTTAGCTCAGATGTCTCAGGTATGTAAATAATAGTCTAAACTCCCGAAATAGGGCAATGTTAGTCTGTATTGTATTGTTTTGTGAACAGAAACATAAGTGGAATTTAGAAGCAGAACAACAAAACTGAGTTGATTTTGCTGAATTTTCATAAGTCTCTAATTGCTGCACTGCTCTACCCAGGTGTAATGTCTGCAATTAAATGGCAGCATCATGTTGTGAACAATGTAGTTAATGACGGTAAGGGTGGCGTATCATGAGAGCGTGGGAAACTTGGCTTCCGCATCCAGTAGGAGATGATTTATCTACCTGTAACAGAGAACTAAAAATAAGTAACATCTAATATCCATATAAGAGGGTACATCCTTAAACCAGCTTATAAGATATAACTGGGATATGGAAAAATTAACAATATGTTGGAGTTAAATGCTAATATTACATCTAAGAATGTTGTTGCTATAAGGAAAATTAATTATCAATATGTTCAATTGTCCTGTATCAAGTATAATGTACAGTACAATTAAAAAATAATAATTTTTAAATATTGATGAATAATACTTCTGCAACATATATTTGCATCGTGGTCTTTTGGATACTGAAAAGGATAAAGCTAAATGTTATTTGGAGGAATATATTCTAATATAATGTTTATTAGGAGGGTGTGTTCAACACTGTAACGGAACACTGGAGTGATACATTTAATTCATATGTCTTTTATTGCTTTATAATTGTGATATTTAAAAGATAAGGTTATGTTTTATGCCCACACTTTCCCTATTAATTAACAATTAAAAGGTAAATTTACTAAAGTGAGAGTTTTTACAAATGGAGATGTTGCCCATAGCAACCAATCAGATTCAAGCTATTATCTACTAGAACAGTGTTGGCTAACCTTGACACTCCAGCTGTTATGGAACTACATAACCCAGCATGCACTGCTACAGTTTTGCTATTAGGGCATGCTAAAACTGTGGCAGGGCATGCTGGGATATATAGTTCCACAACAACTGGAGTGTCAAGGTTAGCCAACACTGTACTAGAAGGTGCTAGCTAAATGTTAAGTAGAATCTGATTGGTTGCTATGGGTAACATCTCCACTTCTAAAAACCCTCACTCACTAGAAAATATACCCCTTAGTGTGTATTTCATACAACATACAAAATGTTAAAACTAAAGATGTGAAAGTAAGAAAAAATGTAATAAAAATGTTCAGAGACCCAGAAGAAAGTAATAATTAGTCTTGCTCAAGTGAGCTGGTGAAAGTGCACTTAATAATGAATCCTATATTCATAATAAACATTGATATACAGTTATTTATAACCATTGTTCAAAGTTCCCATATAAAATTTTACTTATATCCTCCAATTACTCAAATGTTTCTTTGTTTTCTGTTTCTTATTATAAATACATGATAATAAAAATAATTGTGTATATGCTTTATACATAAACACAAAGCAGACAGTAATTTACTGGTACACATTTTACTGAAACAGAATAATGCTGGGTACACATTAGCCGATGTGTATTCAGCATGATATCGTAGGTGGTGGGTCTCGGCATCGGCAAGTACATACACACTTGATGAAGCCGGGAACGAAGGCGCGGCAGCATGGTCCCTGCTGACAATATCGCCCATCAGGGAGCACGTCAGCTGGAATTGGTATGAAATACCGCCACCGGTTCGGTTCTCTGCAGCACGACATCGCTGGAAATCCCTAACCTCCCCCCCAAGTGCCTAACCCTAATCCCCCCTCTAAGTGCCTAACCCTAATCCCCCCTCTAAGTGCCTAACCCTAACCACCCCCTTCCCCGTTGCCTCAACCTAAGTCCCCCGGGGGGTGCCTAACCCTAAGTCCCCCCCGGGAGCCCTAAACCTAACCCTCCCTCCCTGTGGCTGTCGGCTCACGGCATCACTACGATCGGGATGCCGGGCGCCGGTCTCCAGGCGTCAGGGAAATGCCGGGCGTCTACATCTAGACGCCCGGCATTTCACCCTTGCCGGGATATGACAGTCGGGAAGCCGACTGACGGTATTTAGGCAGTCGGCTTCCCGATTACATACCCGTCAGCGACATAGCGGATACACCTGATGGGATGACATATCGTCTAGTGTACTGTATACCCAGCTTAACTGTAAGGTGGCTACACACGAACGGATCCTGCCATGAGTCCAATTACAGAGTCATCCATAAATAAGTCCACATACTGTACATAGGTTGCCAAATTGGGCAAGATCTGACTGTTCGGCTGTTGAGCAGATTACTTCTGGCTTAATTTTTACCTGTTAGTGTGATCAGAGGATAACGGCACATTGAAACCTATAGATATTATATTCCACCAGATTGTACACCAGGAGCCAAATTAAGGGTCACATTAGCCCGGAACTGAAAATTATCAAGAGCCTGTTGTGAGAAGTGGTTGAGGTGTGGCCAGTGTTGTGTGGGCATGGCCAGTGTCATACAGGGCAAAACATGGCAGCAACCCCCTTTTGTAACAGTTGGGGCGGGGGAGAAATGTACTAACCCTAACACACTGGGTCTATTTACTAAGCCTTGGATGGAGATAAAGTTATTGGTGATAAGGTACCAGCCAACCAGCTCCTGTCATTTTTCAAACACAACCTGTGACATGGCAGTTAGGAGATGATTGGCTGGTACTTTATCTCCATTCACTTTATCTCCACCCAAGGCTTAGTAAATAGACCTATCACTTGGAAAGTGATAAAATAGAGAGAGCTAAAGTACCAACCAATCAGCTCCTGTCATTTTAAAGGCTGTTTGAAAAATAGCAGTTAGGAGCTTATTGGTTGGTACTTTATCACTCTCTAAGGCTTAGTACATCTCCCACAGGATGGGCTATATCAAAATACTTTGTGGTAACCACTCTGCATCACATCACATCAGTCTGCATTCAAACATACCCTTGTCGCCCCCATTCAAAAAAAAAAACCTACCCTTGATTCTAACACTCTCTCCAACTACAGTCCCATTTCTCTCCTCCCCTTTGCTCCAACTCCTTGAGCGGATTGTCTACAACTGCCTTACCACTTTTCTTTCCTCCCACTCCCTCCTTGACCCTTTTCAGTCTGGCTTCCGTTCTCTCCACTCCACTGAAACTGCCTCACAAAAGTCAGCAATGACCTCCTTGCTGCCAAATCCAAGGGCCACTACTCTACTTATTGTACCCGGACCTCTCTGCTTCTTTCAACACTGTGGACCACTATCTCCTTCTGCAAATCCTTCACTCCCTTGGTCTACTTGACACTGCTCTCTCCTGGCTATCCTCCTACCTCTCTGACCGACCCTTCTGTCTCCTCTCATGACTCCTCTTCTCCCCCACAGCCTCTTGCAGTAAGTATTCCCCAAGGTTCTGTTCTTGGACCTCTCCTTTTCTCACTCTATACATCCTCACTAGGTGAACTCATCAGCTCTTTTGACCTCCAATATAATCTCTATGCTGATGATAGTCAGATCTACCTTTCCTCCCCTGACCTCTCTCCATCTCTCCCTCTCTCCTCACTCGTGTCTCCAACTGTCTCTCTGCCACCTCTTCCTGGATGTCCCTAGCGATTTCTTAAACGTAGGGATGTGCAGGCTCGGTTCTACTCGGTTCCGTTCGGTTTTTTTTACCGTATCTTATTGGCTATCCAAAACTTGTGACAGCTGATACCCAATAAGATTCGGTAAAAAAAACCGAACGGAACCGAGTAGAACCGAGCCTGCACATCCCTTCTTAAACGTAATATGTCTAAGACTGAGCTAATCATCTTCCCACCCCCTTACATAACCACACTTCCCACCATTTCTTTATCAATTGATGGCACAACTATCTCATCTATCCCCAAAGTGCGCTGTCATGGAGTTATCCTGTACTCCTTCTCCTTCAAACCACATATACAGAATCTCTCACAGTCCTGTTGTTTTCATCTTAAAATATTTCCAAGATTACCCAGGATGCCACTAAGACCCTAATACACTCACTGGTCATCTCCAGATTGGAATACTGTAACCTCCTCCTATCGGCCTACCCAACTCCCTTCTCTCCCCTCTCCAGTCTGTCCTCAATGCTGCTACTCGGCTCATCTTCCTCTCAAAATGCTCTGCATCTGCCTCCCCTCTCCTACAAGCTCTCCACTGGCTCTTATTCCCTTTTAGAACCCAATTTAAGGTTCTCACACTCACTTACAAATCTCTCAGCCATTCCTCTCCCATTTACATCTCTGATCTCATCTCCCTTCACTCTCCTGTCCGCCATCTTCGTTCAACAAATGCACGCCGCCTCTCATGCCAACTGATTACTTCCTTCCACTCCCACCTCCAAGATTTTGCCCGCGCTGCTCCCCACCTTTGGAACTCTCTCCCGCTTCCCATAAAACTCTCCACCTCTCTTCAATCCTTCAAACGGGCTCTCAAGACCCACTATTTCATCAAAGCCTTTCAGCTCTCATCTTAACTTGCTGCTACATACTCCTTCCTCCCTGCCTACCCCATCTGTGTCACACTTGTTTGTCTGTCCCCCCCTTTAGAATGTAAGCTCTTATGAGCATTGCCCTCTACCCTCCTGTATTTCTTCTTACTCTCTACCAGGGCACCTAACACGTGGTTACTTTGCATTGTTGCTTATCTGGGTGTTATGGTCACAAATGTAGCAATGTATATTATCTATGTCCTGTATTGTACTGTACTGTAAGTCACTGTAAATTCACCTATTTGTTTATGTACTTTGTAAGGCGCTACGGAACACTTGTGGCGCTATATAAATAAGCGATAATAAAAATAATACTGGCAGTGTGGGGGTGCCGGCAGAGTCCTTAGTGTTGGCAACTCAGGGGTGCCGGTGGTGTCGGCAGCGGGGGGCAGTGGTGTTAGTGCGGGGGATGGGCAGCATCTTCCTTCCTTTTCCTGTGCCCATTGAAGTCTAGGGGCAAGTGCTTATTGGCTGAGAGCTGTGACAGATGTCTCTCTCAGCCAATCAGCAGTAATCCCATTGAATTCAATGGGACTTTGAAAATGGGCGCTCGAGGCAAAACCTAGAGATCCGACAGTGGGAGGGCAGGGAGATCCAAGCTGTGTCTCGGATCCCCAAAGTTTGAGTAGCTCGGTTCTCTGAGAACCGGGCCCACTCACCTTCCAGGTCTCGCGGGTTTTGGATTCTATATAAGGTACCCGCGTCGGCACCATTTTCTCACTCGGCTGTGGACAGTGAAGAGGGAGGGTGGGAGTTAGGGCTGGCTGGGCTGTGCAGTGTAGTGTAGTGTAGTGCAGTGCAGTGTAGTGTTGTACTGTGCTGTGCTGCTGTTGTCCATAGGGGCTGTGTCCACTCCTCCAAAGTCCATAGGGGCTGGCTGTGTTGTGCTGTGCTGTTGTTGTCCATAGGGGCTGTGTCCACTCCTCCAAAGTCCATAGGGGCTGGCTGGTCTGTGTTGTGCAGTCAGTTGTCCATAGGTGCAGTGTCCCAGTCCTAAAGGGGTGCTGTAATGTTGTCCAAGGGGTGCTCTGTTCATCAGGGGTGCTCCCCCCAAGTGCAAAAAACATAAATATTTTTTCTGTCTT
The DNA here is from genome assembly GCA_031769625.1 of Taudactylus pleione. Classification (NCBI taxonomy): domain Eukaryota; kingdom Metazoa; phylum Chordata; class Amphibia; order Anura; family Myobatrachidae; genus Taudactylus; species Taudactylus pleione. The sequence continues at coordinate 16,488,266 of JAUIMM010000119.1, forward strand.
TGTGAATTGTGTGCACTGTAGCTGCACGTGCATCAACAAAGGAGCAGCGCCAAGCGTGCGCCTGTGTCCCATAAGTAAAGAGCCGGCTGGCTCATTTCTTAAAGGGTGGTGTAACCCGCAAAGTGCACTAGTCTCCAACAAAAATAAAAAAATATTTTCTGTGTTTGTGTGCGCCTTAGCTGCACCTCTATATCAATATATCTCTATATCAATATAAGATAAATGGAGGACCAAACTTTCTCCGTTAAAAATAAAATAGGGAAAGATCAAGAACCACTTCCTCCTAGTGCTGAAGCTGCTGCCACTAGTCATGACATAGAGGATAACATGCCATCAACTTCATCTGCCAAGGCCGATGCCCAATGTCATAGTAGAGGGCACATACAATCCCAAATGACAAAGTTCAGGAAAATGACCTTAAAAAAAACATTTAAATCATCTGAGGAGAAACGTAAACTTGCCAATATGCCATTTACGACACGGAGTGGCAAGGAACGGCTAAGGTCTTTCCCTATGTTCATGACTAGTGGTTCAGCTTCCCATGACTATGGAAGCCCTCCTCCCGCTAAAAGAATCAAACGAGTTAAGCTGGCAAAAACACAGCGAAGAACTGTGCATTCTAAGAAGATATCACAAATCCCCAAGGAGAGTCCAAAGTGTGGTGGTGGTTGCAATGCCTGACCTTCCCAGCACTGGACGGGAAGAGGTGGCTCTTTCCACCATTTGCACACCCCCTGCAAGTGCTGAAAGGAGCACCCACAGTCCACTTGCTGATATGCAAATTGAAGATGTCACTGTTGAAGTACAAGAGGATGAGGATACTGGTGTAGCTGGTGCTGAGGAGGAAGTTGGCAAGGAGGATTCTGATGGTGATGTGGTTTGTTTAAATCAGGCTCGGGGGGAGACAGTTGTTGTCCGTGGGATAAAAAAGCCCATCACGGTCATGCCTGGGCAGAAGACCAAACATTCCACCTCTTTGGTCTGGCAATATTTCTATCCAAATCCGAACAACTGTCTCGCCATATGTACTATATGTAACGGTGAAATAAGTAGGGGTAGGGACGTTAACCACCTAGGAACATCCTCCCTTATACGGCACCTGCCACCATGCTCGATCCTAGGTTTAAAAAGTTACTGTCAAGTTCAGAAACTTTGGCTAAGACCGTAAGCAGTCCAGGGACACCTAAATCCCGTTGTATCCAAGTGCCTGCAAACCACACCATCAACTCCCTCCTTGTCAATTTCCTCCTTAGTCAGGATCGGAAGTAGTCCTGCAGGCCATGTCACTGGCATGACTGACTCTCCTATCCGGGATTCCTACGGAGGATCCTACATTGCTACACCTACTGCTGCTGCTGCTGCTGGGAGTCATTCATCATCCCAGAGAGGAAGTAGGAACACCACTACTTTTACTAAACAATTGACCCTCCAACAGTCCTTAGCGAGGAGGATGAAGTACGACAGCAGTCATCCTGAAGCAAAACGTATAGTTGAGGCCTTGACTGCTATGTTGGTGCTAGACGTGCGTTGGTATCCGCCATTAGTGCAGTGGGATTTAGACAATTGATGGAGGTAGTGTGTCCCCGGTTCCAAATCCCGTCTAGATTCCACTTCACTAGGCAGGCGATACCGAGACTGTACAGAAACATCAGAAAAAGTGTCCTCAGTGTCCTGAATGCCATTGTATCCAATGTCCACTTAACCACGGACATGTGGACAAGTGGAACACGGCAGACTAAGGACATATATGACTGTGACAGCCCACTGGGTAGATGTATCACCTTACGCAGCAACAGCAGCAGCGTCACCAGTAGCAGCATCTCAGAAACGCCAGCTCGTTCCAAGGCAGGCTACGCTGTGCATCACCGGTTTCAGTAAGTGGCACACCGCCGACAACCTCTTAGAGAAACTGAGGGAAATCATCGCCCAGTGGCTTACCCCACTTACACTCTCCTGGGGATTTGTGATATCTGACAACGCCACCAATATTGTGCGGGCATTACATCTGGGCAAATTCGAGCACGTCCCATGTTTTGCTCACACAATAAACTTGGAGGAGCAGCAAAAGGCCACTCAAGCCTATACATCCACCTATGACATAGGCAAAGGAGGGGGTATGCACCTGACTCAAGCGCAGTGGAGAATGATTTCCGTGTTGTGCAAGGTTCTCCAGCCCTTTGATCTTGCCACACGTGAAGTCAGCTCAGACACTGCCAGCTTGAGTCAGGTCATTCCCCTCATCAGGCTTTTGCAGAAGCAGCTGGAGAAAGTGAAGGAGGAGCTAAGACGGAGCAATTCCGCTCGGCATGTGGGACTTGTGGATGAAGCCCTTCATTCGCTTTGCCAGGATTCCAGGGTAGTCAATCTGTTGAAATCAGACCACTACATTTTGGCCACCGTGCTCGATCCTAGGTTTAAAGCCTATGTGGTGTCTCTCTTTCCGGCTGACACAAGCCTGCAGAGGTGCAAAAACCTGCTGGTGAAAACACCATCAGCTGAAGCAGAACGGGACACGTCAACAGCTCCCTCTTCATTTTCTCCCGCAACTGGGGCTGCCAGGAAAAAACTTAGGTATCCTAAGCAACCCGCTGGTGGTGAAGCAGGGCAGGCAGGACCAAGTTTGGACATCTGGTCCGGAGGACCTGGCAACAATTTCTGACATGTCTACTGTCACTACATATGATACTGTCACCATTGACAGAATGGTGGAGGATTACATCGGTGACAGCATCCAAGTAGGCATGTCAGACAGTCCATACCTGTACTGGCAGGAAAAAAAGGCAATTTGGAGGCCCCTTTACAAACTGGCTCTATTTTACCTGAGTTGCCCCCCCTCCAGTGTGTACTCCGAAAGAGAATGTTTAGTGCAGCCGGGAACCTTGTCAGCGAAAGGCGTAGGAGGTTGCTTCCACAAAATGTGGAGAAGATGATATTCATAAAAATGAATTATGAACTCTTCCAGGGTGACCAGCCTCCAGAACGTACAGAGGGACCTGTGGTGGTGGATTCCAGTGGGGACGAGTTAATACTCTGTGAGGATGAGGATGTACACAACACTGAAGAGGGTGAGGAATCGGTGGATGAGGACGACATCTTGCCTCCGTAGAGCCAGTTTGTGCAGGGACAGATTAATTGGCAGCTTGTTTTGTGGGGGCCCAAACGAACCAATCATTTCAGCCACAGTTGTGTGGCAGACCCTGGCGCTGAAATTATTGCTTTGTTAAAGTGTGCATGTCCTGTTTATACAACATAAGGGTGGGTGGGAGGGCCCAAGGACAATTCCATCTTGCACCTCTTTTTTTTCTTTGCATTATGTACAGTTTGGGGCCTAGTTTTTCTAACTGCCATCCTGTCTGCCACTGCAGTGTCACTCCTAGATGGGTCACGTGTTTGTGCCGCCCACTCGTGTCGCTTAGCATAGTCATCCAGCTACCTCGGTGCAACCTTTTGGACATAAAAACACTATTGTGAGGTGTTCAGTGTTCAGAATAGACTGGAAATTAAGGTTATTAAGGTTAATAATAGCATAGGAGCAGAAAAACCAACACATTCTGTGATTTTAGCTGTTTTTATGCTTTTTTTAAACAAAAATACAGATCCAAAACACAAAACACAGAAGGGTGGTTTTGGCAAAACCAATCCAGATCCAAAACACGAAGAAAGATCCAGATCCAAAACACGAAAAGTGGCCGGTGCACACCCCTAATACACACACACACTATATAAAATTATGTGTGTATATAAAATGATTTATGTATCTTGCTCCAGCGACACCTACTGTAATTTATGCACAGGATTGTTTGAGGAAGGGGGCCCCCAAACCGATATCTTGCCTAGGGCCCCATGATGTCTAAATCCGGCTCTGGACTCGCGGGTAATTTAATATACCCCAATGTAATAAGCCGCAACAATTATTATTTTCTGCAGAGCATGTGATATCACGGACTACATTTCAAAGAGTCATGCATACTGGGTCTGATTCAGAGCCGGGCGCTATATGCGGACGGTCGTTCTGATAAAGGGGCCGGATATTTAAATTAAGCGCTCGCTCTTTGCGGTCTGTTGACGCCTCTATGTCTGAACGAGCGAACAAAACAGGCGGTCGCTTTTTTGAAAGAATACGCCCCCTGGCCGCTCACACAATACGTCATCTCCGCTATTTATTAGATTAATCGAGTACATCGAACAACTTCTGAACTGCTCGCTATTCTTGTGGTAGCATTTTCCTACCGCAATCATGCGAGCAGTTCAGGCTAAAAGACAACCAAGTGACGTGGTCAATGACGCTGCTTTGTTAATTATGCACACCCATTAAACGCCCTTTTTGACCGTTTGGCACGCCTGCGTTCGGATCTCCACTCCCCGTTTTCAAGCACCTTCTCCTGTTACCACCAACAAACGCCTCATTCTGTTACTCAAATTAGCAGGCATTCGCTATTTTGCGAGCACACGAATTCCAGCCGCATTGACTGGTTCGCACATGCGTATTACAACCCATGCGCAGATGTGCGAACATCGCTCGGAGCGAGCGGCCGCTTACGAGCGGCTCTGAATCAGGCCCACTGTACATCTACAAATTTCAAGTTAGACAGTGCTAAATATTCAACAAGACACTTGTCTTGAAACATTGCATTACCAGCAGGTGCTGTCTACACAGCTCATTCATGAAACAATGTCCTGTACATTTTCCTAATTCTTTTTTTTTTTTATGTGTACAAAAGCTAAATTTGTGTAAAAGGCTCAAACAAATTTGAGTTTCTTAAATAAGTCCTATATTGATGTATCAGTCATTTCCAAATATCATTTGTCTTCTTCTGACAATCATTTCTACATATTTTTGTGATGTGGCATATTTAACCATTTAGAATAGATAAAACAGCTGTCTAACTTGTACCTCAATAGTGCCACCTAGTGCAGAGATGCTTAAACATCGCATTAATACTGTACCTAAAGCCAATGTTTGCAATTGTTCATAGTTTTTTTTTCCTCTTACAGTCTGAAATTTAGTTAACCATTGCGTAATAATAATGCAGTGAATTAAATACTATTTATATAAAAGGGGCCCCAGTAATTTAATAAAGGGAAATTAGTATAAATGTGGGCAGTGACCTGCTTGCCTCTGAGTTATTTTATAATGATCTCATTCAGCCTAATAGCTTTTTTTTGTTATGTTATTTCTTTTTTAATTACACTATAATAGTCTGAGCTATAAAATTAAAACAGTATGGAGTTCTGTGGGACCTGATCCTTCTTTTGTGTGACTAACAGCTGACTGTGGGCCTGATTCAGCTTGGATCGCAGTTGCTAATACGCACACAATCGCCCGATAGTTGCGTACTGCGCTTGTTTATGCATCGCAGTGCGTGTGAACTGACCACTGCGATTGGGACTGCGATCTCAGTGACTACGCAGACCTATCTAAAATAAATACAAAAAATTGGCTGCGCTTTCGAACAACACTAGCAGCTCCACAGAAATTAATATAAAGATTATTTATTACTAAAAATACATAATATATGTATGTAGTACAAGGAAAAAACAGCATAAAACATATTTCTGTATCTGAACTGAAGTCCTTTAGTATAATCGGAGGACTCTGCTACTTGTAAGAACCCTGTATATACAGAAAAGTGCCTTTAAAACAGAGTTAAAGTATGAATCAGTTCCAATTGAGGAAGACCATGCAATTGTAATATTTGAAAATATTCAGAATCTTGCATAAGTATTGTATATAGCCAAAGAAATGTTCAGTGGATAAATGAGAATTCAATTAATTGTGATCCAAATTATTTTGATAGCCAAACTGGATCACGGAGATTATACTCGTTTCCAGAGATCAGCTCTCCTTGGTGTCTATAAGTTTAGCCATGAAATATACAGCGGCTGATGTTAGGTATACCTTATTGTTCTTGCCGACATATGCATATGTTATGATAATTGATGGATTAAAATAGGCTCACCCACTCTTTCGCTGACCAGTGGCTTCTGTAAAGTACTCCTTCGTCAGGAAGAGTCCCTCAGTAACATATAGATGGATCAGCAGCAGATAAAACTGGTGGATAGGAAATTAACAACAGAGAAATACATGACTAAAGTTTTAGCCCCAGGGCCATCTCTTCCATTGGGCTTGTTGGGCAGTTGCCCAAGGGCCCAAAGCTTGTAGGGGCCCGCCACCCCACCCCCCTGCAGCCGCGGCCAGCTGCTAAATTTGTGATATTTTATAAGACAGCCCTGTATTCCGATCTACCCTCCCCCCCTTCCCCCGGTGACAAGTACTCACCTCAGTCCCAGTTTCACTTCATCCGCCGGCATCAGAGTCTCTCTGCATGTTTGGGAGGTCTGATGGATGCAGGAGGGTTTAATTTCATTGACCATTTAAATTTTTTTTCCCGTGAATTGGTGGGTAGGGGCCCCAGTGCATTGCTTTGCCCAGGGCCCACACTACCGTTAAGACAACCCTGGTTAGCCCACTTCATCGTCTGCGCTGCTGCTTCATCTGTGATAAACTGGGACTCTCAGAGGGCACTCACGCTAGTGGGTGTGAGGATAGGAGGCCGCAGTCCTATCGTAGAGTGATTGACAGGAAGTGCCATTTGTGGGTGGTGACGGGGGGGGGGGAAATGCAGGCTGGCAGTGCTTTTGAAAGCTGTTGCATGGGCTTGCATAAATTAGCCACTGCGATGCCATATGCAGCTTGAGGACTCACGAGTGTGCGACGAGGTTAGCAATTCCTGAGTAAAGTCAGAGCTTGTGCAAGTGTGAGTGAGGCTGCGATGCTGACGCACTGCTATAACACCACCAATGGAAAGAGCATGAGAGGTGAACGATAACAGGTGCTAATCATTACACTGATTGTATAAAGAATGGACCGAAGGTGCACAGAGAATTGCACAATTGCACAAAAAACTGGTATACAGTTAGGAGATTAGTCTTTGCATACTTCTGCAAATTTGGCATGTTTGCTTTAAATGCACGGTCATGTGTTTTTTTCTTATTACACTTTTTAATTGAAGTGCCTTTGTTAGCACATCATTTACCTAACATGAATATATTGTATTTTTGAATTTGCTATGGTACTGTTATATTTTATTTTTAATTTAACTTTACAGACTTTCTTTATTGTTATGTGGCATAGTTGAATTGCTTGGAGGGTATACAATCGGGAAATCGGCTCCCTTAATACGACAGCCGGCTTCCCGACTGTCATATCCCGGCGAGGGTGAATTGCCGGGCATCTATTTCTAGACGCCTGTCATATCGCCGACGCCGGGAGACAGGCGCCCGGCATCCCGATCGACAGTCGCGGGGGGGGGGATGGGTTAGGTTTAGGGCACCCGGGGGGAACTTAGGGTTAGGCACCCCCGTGGGGAGACTTAAGGTTAGGCAGCGGGGAAGGGGGGGGGGGGTTAGGGTTAGGTTAGTTTATACTTACCTTAGCGACGATCTGGATTTCTAGTGCTGTCGGGCTTCTGCTGCCGGGAATTCTGCTTTTGTCGGCCAGGCGCTGCTGGGAATCGAACAGCCGGCCATGCGGCCTGCGGTATTTCATACCGATTCCGCTTGGAGTGTAGGCATGTTTGGGTTATAATATATTCTTTTATATTGTAGTTCACCAGACATTTATACATCAAAACCATCAGAAAAAAACACTATAGAATGTGTAACTATGAAACATCATACAATTTTCTAAAATAGGATCTTGTAGCTGAGTTTTGCAATAACGTTACTTTTAAAATATATGTTACACATGATGCAACAATAATGTATTGTGCTAAATAAATTGCTTACAACCTCTGTTTTACAAATACTATAAGAGATAAGAAATACTATAAGAAATACTTCACAGCACTGTATCTGAGCACTGCATTAATGTAAAATTATATAACATATAAAACACATTAATGATGTCAAATGTAACCAATGCACTGCACGTCTTGACCTATTCAGTATGTAATACACAGAGCACAACACAAAATGTTTTTTATTTTTGTTTTGGTTTCTCGAAAAATTATTTTTCCATTAAGCAAAAATTTGTAAATGACAAGAAATAAAAAAACATAATGAATATAAAAAAAAAAAAAAAAAAACAAACAAACAGAAAATCAGTCAGAAGGAGCTAAATATCCTTGCTGCCATGGAGAAGTGTCAAGCAGGAATATGGAGTTTGCAAGAGATTCCTGATACAGTCAACGTTTACATCGGCGCTTCGTTGCAAGCTGAGGCCGAGATGATGTTAATGCCAGCCGCTGGCTGGATCTGCAAGTGCCCTGGCCAGATGTGGACTGCTCCCGGCTAGGACTGGGGACTTGAACACCTACAGTGGTGGAGCACAATCCTTGGGTCTGAAGAGAGGAGCGGTCCTGCCTGCTCTCCCGGATAAGGCTGTTATGTTCCCGCATAACCTGGATTAGCACCTGTAAGAGCTCATCCCGTTCCCTATCCACTGACAATTGCTTAGATGTGATGTGTCTCATGTGGCTGCCCTCTGCATGCATGTCTCTGAGCATTGCGTCAGTGGTAGGAAGGAGGGGCAGCTCAGATGTTGCATCTGGAGCTGGTGTTGTTCCTGCCACCACATCCCCATAATGAGCCCCTTCAGCTGCATCATCCAGACCATGAGGAGCATCATCCACATATAAAATGGAAAAGGAAAATAATATAATCTTCAAACCACAAAATGTAGGGGCTAAATATAAATATTGAACATACCCAATTGAGCAAGTGGAGCTACATTGATAGGCATGTCGGTGTCAATATTCACCGCGCCTGTCACCTCTTCTTCAATACACCCCAGAGCCCTTTTCTCCAATGGAGTGTACTCCAAGGATTGTGGGGTTCCTTGACCACTGGTCCTCTTCGCATGCCCACAGCTGGCTGACATTTTGGTCTTCAGCCTGCAATGGAATTTTGCCCATCTGTCATGATTATACAAATTGGATCATAAAAAATGAGTACTACAATAATAAACACTTAAAACAAATGCAATCTAGAAGAAACATTTTTTGGACCTAAATTTAAGAAACCGTGTTATCCAAAAATAATATAACTAAACAAACTTAGGGCCTGATTCAGACCCACTCGCGAGCAGCTGTCCGCTCGCAAGTGGGTCGATGTTATGCACTGAGCATGCGCACGACGGAGGGAGCTCCGTCGTGCGCATGCGCCAGACGGGACGAGCGAAGGAAAGTCCTTCGCTCGTTGTGTCCGATCAAAGAGGGCGTGCTGTCAATGTTGATTGACAGCATACCCCCTTTGGTGGGCGTGCCTCCCTGACGGGGGCATTCCCACGGGAACGCCTCCCGTCAGAAGCCGGCCCACTGACATCACTAGTGATGTCAGTGGGAGTGATTTTGGCTCTGATAGAGCCAAAATCACTCCGGAGCTTGCGGTTGAAAACCTCAACCGCAGGCTCCGGCTCGCAAATTCGATGGTCGCGATGGTCTCGACCATCACAATGCACGCTCGTATAGCCTGTGGGTGGTGACCCACAGCTATACGAGCGTCCAGGAGGACGCTCCATGAAAATGGAGCCTGGCCCTCATTCAGAGCGTGCGCTCTGCTCAGAGCGTACGGCTCTGAATGAGGGCCTTAGTTTGTGATGTCAGAGCAAATCATGTGTTGTACAATTATTTTTAGAGAATAATCATTAATGCAAGAAAAATCATCTTACAGATTTATGCAGTTACTATATAGAGCAACACATAGAAACCATTACATGCTCGGTAGTAGTACGGTTACCCCTTGATTTAACATAATCTGCCATGATGTCAACTCAGGGGCATATTAAGAGAGGAGGGGGACCATGTTCACTCCCCGTCCAAGGACCCCTCCTCTCTCCCCGACTGCCATCAGTAAACTGACAGCAGCAGTAGACTCTGGGCGCAGTTCACCTGAAATATGGTGCAGCAGCCATTTTCCCGGTGATTTCCTACAGTGCATGTGCAAAATGCTGGGAAAATGGCAGCGGCAACCATTTTCCAGGCGTTTTCAGTAGCGTTACTTCGTAGGACATCGGAGAGGTGAGTATGAAAAAAAAAAAAAGGAGTTTGGGGGCAGGGTGTGGACCCAGGGGCCCGCGTGCACCGCACACCCTGCACCCATTATAAATATGCCCCTGTGTCCACTGTTGATTAGTACACATATATGTTCTGCTCATGTACACAACATCATACACACTGCATCCCATTTTTAGTTTTGTTTTGTTTTAAAGTAAATAATTTATATATGTCTTAGACACTACAGCATGTCATGTATACTTAGCTTGTACTTACGATGGGCGCCTCCGCATTGACTGCATCCAGTGCAAGATTAATGTCCACATGGGCCTGGAGCTAAAGTATATGAAGGGCCTATTGTGTGCCACTGCAGGGGGTGTGATTAGTGATGTGGGGGCATGACCAGAATGGTGTGGGTGTGGTCTATGTAGGGGGTGTGTCCTGTGCCACAGACATGTCTATCTCCATGGAGGGCATAGCTAGCGCCTACCTTCAACCCCTTTATAGTGGAGCTATGGGTGTCATTCAGAGTTGTAAGCAATGCCAATTTTTTGGCATTTGAGATTGTCAGTAAACCATGTATGCATCTAAGTCACATCACGGTACATTACAGTAGTCGCTTGCAGTGACTTTTTACTCACATTGTGATTAACAGTTGGGGAGTGTTTGGGGGAAGAAACGGAGTGGAGGCAAATAACACAGGAGTGCCGCAACCAGTTTGGGGGCGTGTCAAGTCCTGCACTTGTGATCCCATACACAAGAAAACTGGCTCTTTCTTATAATTTCCCGCATCCATTCTGCATGACCAACACTCCAGCACATGTACTATATGCAATTCTAATATTTGTCACAGCATTGAGTGGTGCAAGTAAGGTGGTATGGCGCACAATTAAGAAATAAGCAGCCGGTACGTGGTACCCCTTACAACCTTACTGCCTGCACTATTAGCTGCTGAGAGAGTCACAGCACTCTGCGGGGAGGCAGACCCCAGGCAAGCAGTGACAAGGAGCAGCCCACCAGCTGCCGGAGTGTTGGTCATGCGCCCAGAGTGACGAGTAAATGGGGATATTGAGCAGACTCCGTTTTGAGTGACTACACCATTCATGATGTGTAGCCTAGTCTATCTATCCATCCGACTAAATATTGTTTATCCTATCTACAGTATTTATCTTTCCAAAAGTTCTGCACTCCCATCTCAGTTCTGTGACAAAGGCTGGGGCTACCTCCAAGGTGTATTCAAAGATAACCCATACATATAGTAATAGTTTCAAAATGAGGATAGAAAGCCCTAACCAGACCTGAAATAAATCAGTATGTCAGCATTTATTAGAACCAATCCATACCATCTCTGGTCGCTGACATTTCTGTCCTTCAAGAACCTTTGTGAAGATTCTGTAGGTGCAGTATGACAACAAATACACAGCATATCAGGCAGAGATTACAGCACTATCTCCACGTGTCCCTTATTTATATACCCATGAAGATGTAGTCAAAAATAGAACCAAACAAATTGCGTTCTATCATGAAACACATACCGGAATTGACATCACAAGCTTTGTTTTATTTTTATAAAGTCTGCAAATAAGCTAGCAAATATGGCAGTGTTATTCATACATTCATATGTTAACACACTATTAGATACTAAAGATGTGCGCATGCCTGATGTGCATTTCACTGTGAGTGAGCAAGCCCAGCCTTGTATTACAAGATGGAACGCAAGGGTCTACGCAGGTGCAGCCATTTGTGTACATTTTGTCTATTGTGGCTTGTTGTTTGATCTATAGTGACCTTTAGTAACTAATGGTATTATGCATACATTGACAAGTTAGGCTATCAAACATAGCAGCATGCTATTTGCAGACTTTATACTAAAAAAATGGAGGAATAAAACCTTACTTCTGCTATGCATTCTATGCTGGAACAAAACTTTGGTGCTCTATTTTTTAATACTTTCTTTTGAATTTGTTTTTACTACTTTTTCATAGGTATAAATATGGTGCCATGGGATATAGTAATGTTTTCGTGCGGACATTGAAATATATATATATATATATATATATATATATATATATATATATATATATACATACACATACACACACAGTATATACATATGTATGTACTGTATACACACAGGGACCAGACATGATTGACACCTACCTGTGGGAAGTCCTCTGGTCATGCATGCTGGTTTCTCCTCACAACCAATGACAGCTCTTTTCCTAGGCTGTTCAGTCTCTGCACTCACAGCACTGGCTCATCTTATGATTTCAGTGCCCAGCAGCAAACTCAGTAGCTAAGAGCGGGATGATTAATTGGTGAATGTGCGTACTGCTTTGGCCAGGTTGGGGGGCTTCAGAGGATAACCCAGGAGGTGGAGCTTTGGTTGACACAGGGACAGCTGTGGGTGATGATCCAGGGGGGGAGCTTAACAGGACCAGAGATGGAGCTTTGATCAGATTGTGGGCGGGGCTTCAGACCGGAGGGGCTTCTGACGGCCCCACGTGGGCACCGTTTCAGCTGTACGGTTGGGGCTAGGCCTAGGGAGAGTGAAAGGAAGGACAATACTTCAGGGGATGAATGAGCTGGGCTGTTGTGATGGTATTTACAGGAAATAAATATATTTCCTGTCAACACTGCACTGCAATGGATCCTATCCCTATGGGCCTATTTTCATGGGTGGCCTAGAGCTGAAGCTCCATCCGCCCCATTGTTAATACGGCCCCGACTGCATCAGCAATCTCTTGCCATATCTAAGAACAAACAAACAGGCACTAACCTTCTGGGTAAATATATCGGACAATATGGTAGTGCTAATTAGTAAAACCTTACTGACAGTTGCCCCTCCACATGTAGGGGAATACAGGATACCTCAAAAATAAATAAAAAAGTAAAAAAGAAAGTGTAAGGCGCTAGTCAGTTAAAAGGTATCTTTAATTACAAGAAAATAAAAATAGTCACATATCATATATAAAAAGCACAAACCCTAGAAAATTCTAATTATACAGTGTGTGTTGTGCATACTATTTTTATAGACTAATAAGACCTTTAAGGCTCTATATATAATCCTCACCCAATATTTAGAAACATAAATGTGCACAATAAAATCCTAAAATCAAATAACAATATGATACAATTATGACAAGCTCAGACAATCACCAAGACTTAAGCTTCTGCAATATGTTCCACATGGTAGAGTACAGTAACATATTAAATAACAATTGTAACACTTTCAGTAATAAAAATGCTGAAGTTTAAATCCGTTTAGAGAGAATGTATATTGTATCCTTTTGAAGAGAAAACAGTCACAATATATTTGTAACAAAGTGTCCTTATGCCTAAAAGTTGTTCAAACAGGCATAATTACTAAGCTTACACTGGAAAAATTAGCTGCATTTGTATTGTTTGCAACTAAAAAACATTCCAAGTGAATAAATTAGTCTCACAAGCTTTAAAAATAGCACAGCTGTGGATTTATTAGGCATGGGTGGCAGGGAGAGTAAGGATTAAGTGGCATCATGCACAGTAAGCTTTTATCCTGAAACTCAATCCCCGGTGGGATCCCTTATGCACACTTTGAACTTAGAGTATTTTAGTTCAGAAACCACATGCTTTACCCGGGTTTCTCGATGGTCTTTATCCGGTAGTAAAGTTACTGAAAGCAGTGTTTGAGTTGAGCGAGGGAACCATACAGTCCAGTGCCAGCCCATGTATACTCAAGTCTCTCCACAGACGGGCACTAATTACGCGTTTCTCCGCCTCTCAGGCCCACAGCGGCTTGCTCAGCCATATCTGGGCTTTTTGGCCTGCACACAGAACAAAGATGACGGCAATGACATACATTTGACAAGACTCTTAAAGTGCATGAAAAGGACGGATCATACTAAACCTTAACATTTAAATAAACATGTGCTGGGGGACATCTTGGGGACACCCCCCTTTCTGTTTAATTCATACCTGCACCCATATTCCTGGGACCATGGTGTATTTTCTCCATGGCATCTGTCACAAGGATGTCTAGCTCCTTCCGACTGAAATGTGACTGTCTCCTCCTGCTCCTTCCAGCAGCAGAAATTTCCCCACTCAGTCTAGCAATTTCTGCAGCTATTTCCTTACTGGGGCCAGCAATTTCTGCACTTGGTGTTATTGGATTTCAGGCTTGTTACCTGTGCAGAGGTGCTTGGCCTTTCCATCTGTTGTTCTTCTGCCCTGTACCTCTGGTGCAATTGCGCAGTCACACTTGTAAGGCACCTCTCAATCAGATGCATTATCAGAGAATGATAGGTGCACAGGCAAGGACATTTATACTCAAACGCTAATTATGTTGTTCCGCTACTACGTGCGTATGCAGCAAATCAGATTGCATGGTGTGTTCCCCGTCAAATCCAGCAGGATGTATTTAAATGACATTTGTAGTCTGGCTTTGTGTGTTCAGAATTTGCCTTAGGATTGTGGGTCTTATTTAAGAGTTTTTCCAGACTTATTACTTTTGGATTTAATAGCAGGTGAGTGTGTTAGTCTCATTGTAGTCTGGCCTTCTTAGGCCCAATAACATAAAAGGAAGCAATCACTAGCTAAATGGAGCTTGCATTGTCTTTTTTATTTTTTCTATTTTGGGAGTCTTTCCAGCCATATTACTGGTGAAACTGGTTAACTTCTTTTTTTATTTTATTGTTTATGCAGGTCTATTTTTATATTTGTTTATATTTTTTTTGTTTTTTAATCTGTTTATTTTATTTTTATATTTTTCTAACAAATTATTTGTGTTTTTTCCATAATGGAACATTTGCCCCTGGTAATACATACTTCTAGTGTATAGATAATGTTCATAACTTAATGTAGCGATATGTATTTTTAATGTTTTTTTTTTTGTATATGGTGCAACGGCCCCTCCCTTTCTCCTCACACACTCAGGCACTGTAGGCGTCCAAGGGTCCGAAACTACGGCACCCGTGTTACCCTTTTTGGAATGCCTGATGATTAGGTGCAGAATCGCTTCCGCCTGCCAACTCATGTTATCCTGGATACTCTACAAACAATTGAGAGCGATCTAGAGAGTCAAATAAACATCACTACAGCAATTCAACCACTCACAGTTATTGGCGGTGTTAAATTTTTGCGCTTCAGGGTCCTTTCAGACCACAGTGGTAGTGGCAGCTGGGATATCCCAGACGTCTTTTAGCAGGATCCTGAAGTGCGTATGCGCAGCATTTCTGGCCCGCATCAACCAATTTATTTCCATTCCTTTAGATGGAGAGACCCTAGCTATGGCAAAGGCACAATTTCAGAGTATTGCTGGCTTCCCACACGTTATAGGGGTTGTGGATGGCACCCATGTAGCACTTGTGCCACCATCACACAACAAGCATATATTTAGGAACAGGAAACATTTTCATTCCTTAAATGTGATTATGGTCTGTGATGCCTCCCTCCACATTCTTTCCCTGAATCCTGGGCACTCACATGAAGCGTTTGTCCTACGGTAATCAGGGATATGGCAGAAACTATCCATGATGCAAGCTGGTGATGCATGGTTGCTGGGTAAGTATATTTCTCAAAGGGGGTGTCCAATTTACATATAGAGAAATTAACATACGGCTCTATTTGAACACAAAAATTGCCTAATTTTAATTTATTTTGACTGTTATAATTTATTGCATTTATTGTCTTAATGATTGGTGTAGGTTGCCAGCTGATGTCTTGGGAGTTATTTATTAACTAACATGTAAAAGGAAATTAATACATATATTTTACTGTTTGCCAGCACTTATTTCTTTTTTGGAATATACATTTTTTTTATGAGGAGGTAGGGTGCCCCCATTATTGTTGGAAGCAGCAGGCAGACGGTCGCACTATAAGTTTAATTGGTGCCAGGTAATTGTTTTTCTCTTTTTACATTTAGATTTTTTGTTGATTACATTTGAACATACATTCTTTTTTTATTTTTGGTTTGTATTATTTTCACAGGAGATAGTGCCTACCCCTGTCGCCCATGGCTACTTACTCCTTTTGCATCACGCACACCAGGTACAGAATCTGATTATAACACCACCGGAAAGTTCTGTGTGTGTGTACACAAGGAGAGAGGAAACCTGGGCGCGTATGTAGGAGTAATTGAATCCGCACGCAAAGCGAATGACTGCACAGGCATATGGTAAGGCAACTGTTCATGTGCCCTGAGTTGTGATGGGTATTATACATAGAGGGTGCTGTAAATTGTCAAAATCATAACTAGGTAATTATAAGAATCAGTCATTTTTAAGTAGACAGCCAATCAGAAAGCAGATTGCCATCATGAGAGCAGCATGCTTCAGTCGGCGTGAGCTACGCATCCTCACCAAGGTGATGGACCACCGGCTGGGGCATGCGGTGTCCTACGTGGGCAATGCAGTCACAATTGTGACATACCGCGAAATGCAGAGGAGGCTACACTGACCGGGGAACATTGCACTATCATGCAATTAGAATGCAGGTGGTCGGACCTACGACGCCGCCAACCTCCAGGCCTGCTTACTGTCCTCCATTTCCCGAAATGAATACACATAAAAGTGTGAGTGGTGGTATGCAAGCATGCTAGTGTCTGCACGATCCTCGCAGGTGAACTGATAATTGCTACTATATGCATGCGTCTGCTGTTGTTATTGTCACTTTGGTGCTTCCATTTTGTTATGTGTGGCCATTTTGAAATATCCTTGGATTGCTGTACTGTGTAGTCCAAATGCATTTTTATTCACAACACATCAATACCAGCTGGATTTAATATGCTGCAGGATTTGGTAGTGTATATTTGCATGTACCAATTTATGTGTGCATTTGTACAGTATCTGTTATAATAAAGTTGCATTATATTTTACATTTTTTGGGCCCATATTTAGATGTGTGTGTATATATATATATATATATATATATATATATATATATATACACACATACATATATATATATATATATATATATATATATATATATATATATATACACATACATACATACACACACACATATATATATATATATACATACACACACACACACACACACACACACACACACACACACATACATATAAATAAATATACACAGGACCGGACTGGAACTAAGAATCAGCCCTGGCATTTAGAGCACACAGGCCCACCTGCTGTGGACTTCATGAACAAAAAACATGCCGGTGCTAGTAAAACGTCAGCTATTACTTTTAGGCCCATATATGATGTACATGTAGTGTTCACTCTAGATCTGGTGGCAGACAGGGCGCTGGACCTAGAGCTAGAGAACATCTGCGCGTGCCCAAAGAGTGGGCGTGTGTTTACAAAACATTCCCTTTTCATTACTTTTGGCGGCGCTTGGTGACAGCTCAGCATGTCCGTAAGTGCACGGCCCTTACGGATATGCTGAGCTGTCAACAAGCGCCGCGGTCACTGTGAATGGATGCCGGGCGCTTGCGCCCGGCATCCATTCACTGATGGTGATTGCTGCTCTGCCATTTTCCCAACCCGCGGGACACTGCGGCCCACGGGTGGAGGACAGAACACGCAGGCTGTTTCAACGGGGCGCCGTGCTGGAGGGGAGGGTGCTTTCTGCCCTTCAGAAATAGGGCAGGGTGCGGTGCCCCGCTGAAACAGCCTAGCAGGAACACTATACATGGTAGCAATATTTACTCTAGTAAGTTTGTAAGGCTATCTGGTACACATCTAGATTTTACAGGACAAAAAAATGCTGCTCTTACTTTGACTCTTGCTGCCTAAACAACTCCTACCGCCATAATTACAGTTGGAACAGTGTAAGTATGCTGTCACTTAGATGCATTACATTCCAGTGTCACCCACTTCATGTCACTCACTGTCTCTAGTGGGTGAAACTAAGTGGATGACACTGGGGAGAGGCAGTGTTTGATAGGCAGTGGGTGATGCTGCTGAGTGGCAGTAGGTGACACTGGGGAGAGACAGTGGGTGACACTGGGGAGAGGTCGGGGAGAGACAGTGGCTGAGGGGGAGGGGCAGGGGAGAGACAGTGGCTGAGGGGGAGGGGCAGGGGAGAGACAGTGGCTGAGGGGGAGGGGCAGGGGAGAGACAGTGGCTGAGGGGGAGGGGCAGGGGAGAGACCGAGGCTGAGGGAGAGAGGCAGTAGGTGATGTCAAGAAGAGGGTGACAGGGAGAGTGTGACAGGGAGATAGTGACACGGAGAAGAGACAAAGGGTGACAGGCAAAGGGTGAGGCAGTGGGTGATAGAAAAAGATATAGTGGGAGGTGGTGAGGCAGTGGGTGACAGGGACAGGATAACGGGTAGAGGCAGTGATCAATGTAGGGAGAGGCAAAGGGCGACAGGGAGAGGCAATAAGTGACGGAGAGAGGCAATGGGCGACACCAGGGACAGGCAGAGGGCAATGACATGGATGACAAAGGGGAGGCAGTAGGTGACAGAGTATGATGGTGAAAGGCAGTGTGTGCCAGGGAGAGGTAGTGGGTGATGCCTGGTAGATGGTGAAAGGCAGTGGGTGATGGGGAGAGGCAGTAGGTGATATATAGGAGGACACTGGGCTAGATGGGAAGGGGGCAGTGAGATGGTGGTGGGAGGGGGGGGGACACTGGGCTGAATGAGGGGGGTCACTGATTGGACTGTCTGGGTGTTCTTGCTGAGGGGCAGTTAGATGGGACAGTGGGCTGATTGGGGAGCAAAGGGGAGAGACACTGGGCTGGCAGGGTGAGAGGCACTGCAATGAGGGGTCAGTGAGATAGTGGGGAACACTGGGCTGGATGGGGGGGGTTCACTTTGGCTAGGGGGACTGGACAGGATGGGAAAGGGCAGAGAGAAGGTTGGTAGGTGGGAACACTAGGCTGAATGAGGGGCATCATTGTGACTGGCTTGGGAGTTCTAGGTGGGGGGCAGTGAGATGGGTGTAGTGGGATGGTTGGGGAGGGAAGGAGGGAGACACTGGGCTTGCAGGATTGGAGACACTGGGATGGGGTCAGTAATGGTGGGGAACACTTGGTTGGAGAAGGATGGGAGCACAGACCTGCTGCTGTTCCATTTCTGCTGGCCCCGCACACTTGCTGCAGCACCACTCACACGCCACCCTCCTGAGCAGCCCTTCAGCGTCGATAACTCCTGGCCCCCACCGCGTATCTTCAAATCCGACCAACGCGTCATGAAGCGGCTGCCCATAACACTGGGCAGCGCAGCAACATGCCAGCTTAGAGGAGCTGGCTAAATAACGTCTAGCCGCACAGATTCACATGGCCGCCGACCACGTGATGACGCGGCCGCATCATAACGCAATGATGCATCCGCAGCGAATGTAATAAACAGGGTGAACGCTGCAGTGCCGGCGGTGACCCTGCGCGCAGCCGCATTGGCCCATCTGATCATCAGCCCGATGGCCGGTGTGTGTGTGTGTGTGTGATAGATAGATAGATATATATATATCTATCTATCTAACGGTAAAAGACTGGCACTCTGTTTACTCAGAGGGCACCGGAGCAAGTGGACACATTTATACAAATTCCAACAAACAGCAAAACAGTGGCACTCGGAGTCATCCAACGGTTGTAAAAAGGTATTTGCTGTGAAAAAATCACATTACCAAGTACCAACGTTTCGGGACAAACAAGGTGAATGAAGCAGTGTGTGTAAAGAACCTTACCTTAAATAGAGGAAGAAGAAAAACACCTGCGACGTGACCCAAAATGGGGGCGTGGCCTAATTACCATAGGCTATGCCTCCTGCTTGACATTATTCGGAGGCCTGCCATCCAAACGTCGTCAGGCAGGAGCGGGGAGGCCTCACTAGCTGGTCTTCCCCCAGCCCTCTCCCATCACTGAATGTATACTGCGCGCAGCATCCATTCAGACTCCATGGTCTGGCACCGCAGCACAGCTGCGACGGTGGGGGCCCCAACCTCCCGATCATCCCACGGGTGGAACAGCAGGACAGTACTGTTCCGCTGAAATCGGGATGGGGAGGGGTGCGCCCTCTATGGATGGCGCCCCTGTTGGACCGCACTGGTCAAATGCCCCTAGAGCCTAGATAGATAGATAGATAGATACTATCAGTATGTGAAAACATATATTATTTTAAAAACATTTATTTATTCATATGTATATATATTTCCTAGGACAACAGCGAGCACTTCAACGAAGGCACGGAAGACCTGCACTCCCCATCTCACCCTTCCCTGACACCTCTACCGCCTCTGCCCACTCCAACTTACCTGGCCACTCTGCCTCCACAGGCCAACATCCCTCCCCTGCCCAACCTCAAACCCCTTCTGGCTGCCCTTCATTGGGGGAGTCATGTTATGCAGCTACATCGAGCCCCGGACGGAGTGTCTACTCTGAGGCCCTCGGCGAGGTTCGTGATGACCAACATGTGGCTCAAAGTACATGATAAAGCTATCATAATTTACCCCACATGTAGAAGTAATGTCTCGATTTGATTCATTTAAATTGTAAAATGTATGGTCCAATAAGGTCCATCTTAGGTCCTGATTCAGGGATGGATGGATTTGTACAGCCACACTCAAGTAGCTGCAGAAGGAAGTGTCAGACACTTCCAGGTTGCAGCCTGGGTTCACCATTGGAGCAATCATCTATCGGTATTATTTAACATTTTTCCAAGGTTTAGGAGAGATAATTTTTACAGCTGCCTGGTCACGCAAGGGGGCAGGAATCTGCCTCCATTGATGCAGACCATGGCCTTTTGCTTCATGGAAAATGGAGCCCCCAAACCGCCATTTCCATGAATGGAGCACATGCAGGCCCCTATGAGGCAGCTTGTTCATCATGCTGCAGATTGCGTGGTCTGCAAGGGAGACTGTAGGACCCATTCTGCACATGTGCTTAACGTATGTTATAACGTATCCTTGGATGTATATACATACATCTCTAAATCAGGCCCTTAGTCTTTACTCAAGTCATAATTTAATTGTAAGGGCATCATTTAGTACAAAGTTTCAAACATTCACAAAAAAGTGTAGATACTTGTTGTGTATGATAGTGGTGGTCCAGCTAATCAGCAACCAACTGTCATCTGTTTGCTACAGCACCATTTAACAAATTTATCAAGTTTCATGCATGCAGGCCCAACAGGCTATGTTGCTGACATAGGCCCTGATTCAGACCCACTCGCAATTGGGCGTACGTACGTTCGGCGTACGTAAAAAAATATTTAAATTCAAGCACTCGCTCGTATTTTCGTACGCAGCAAAAAATCCGCCCAAAACTCAGCCGACCCCTCCTCTAACTAACGAGCGTGCCAAATAGCGAGCGTACATCCCCGAAATGGCTTGAAGGGAACGCACGCACAAGTACAAACCGGAAGTGGGACTGTCAGATTCCGATTACCTGCTCGTTTTTTCTGCCTACCTCCCTCAATCGTATCATGCCAATCAATGTATCAATTAGCTTAATTTTTTTTTTTTTTCAACACAATGCAATAAACTTTAATCTTGTCCGTGTTTGTGTTTGCTCGCAGAATACGTACGGCTGAAACCTTCGCTTTTATTGTTCAAAAGACATGTTAGCCCCAATTAAACAATTGTTCTATTTGTTTGTCTCCCCACAAATTTTCTGTGGATCATTTCTTTATTTAAATTTGCTTACGCATGTCACTGCATCAAGCCTATCATAACTCTCAAGAGATTTGTGGACCTGTCGAACACATGACTCATACACTAACCAATAGAATTTGTCCTGTTAATTTCCCAAATACATTAGCCAATCAAATTTTTTTGGGGTGCTTTATTAAAAATATTTAGCCAAAAAAACACCATTGCCATCATGAGATCCGCCGCATTCACCAGGCGCGAACTGCTGGTGCTGACGGAGGTGATGGACAGGCGGATCACCAGTCAGCCTCCACCCATCTCAAATAGGCGAAAGAGTTTCACATATGCGGAGGTACGTCGCCGCCTGCGCTCCTTCGGCTCACGCCGACATATTGGCCAGCTGGAGCGCAGGTGGTCGGACCTGCACCGGCGTACGCCCCGCTTGCTGGCATGCTTTCGCATGCAGATTGCGGAAAGTACGTTTTCTGGACTGTGGTTTTCAAGTTTATCTTGTGGGCCCTAACTGCGTGTGCATGTTTTCATGTCTGTCCTATTGAGTCATTGTAGTCATATCTGCATGTGCATGTTTTCATGTCTGTCCTATTGAGTCATTGTATTTTTTTTATTTTTTTTTTATTTTGGATTCCTGTTGAAACTAACCACAATATTTTTTTCATTTTTTAGGGGCACAGCAAAGACTACGGCGGCATCGCCAGACAAGACGCCGGTCCCGGCCCCTCTCTCCAACCCCCAATTCCTCAATTACCCCCTGTGGCCGAGATTTCAGGTCTACTTCCCCTCCAGCCCAATTCCCCCTCTCCTCCATCCCTCCCTCCTCCAAATACCCCCTCCCAGGATTCGTCAAACACCCTGCCCCTAGGTTTGGGGAATGTAGCCACCTCCGAGGTGGTCCAGGGAGTGGCTTCTGGCTCTGGCGTTTTGGAGAACGGTATGTTTTTTAATTTTATTTTGGGCACCACAAACTGTTTGTATGTAATCATGTGTCGTCCCCATTTTTGTTGGCTTTCTGTCGCCTTAGGGTATTTTTGGGGGTTGTCTTTACCTGTTCCTGTCACCATACACATATCACACCTGTGTGCATTTTTTTAGGGCCCTTGTATTTTTGGCCTAGGACATTTTGGGGTGCTGGGTTTTATCCGTGTAATGTTTTTTTTGGCCACAAGCTTTTAAGTTTTGGTTTGCTTGTTTTGTGTTTTTTTAGAATGTTGCTTCATTATAGATTTATTAATCCCCAAACTTTTGTCACCCACAGAGGAACAGAGGCGTCGGGCAGAAATCTGTCATTGTGTGGCCCGTATGCGGGAGCAGGTCACCGGGCTTCTGCAGGGCCTTGACCATCTGTTGGTCCTCCTTAGGAACTAGTTTTTTTTTTTTTTTTTTTTCTAATTGTTTCCTAATAAATCAGTTTTAATTCAAGCTCTGTCTCATGCGTTTTGAGTAAATCCAAGATTCTTTACACTGACATAAGTAGACTCTTCAAGCAAGGATTGCCACAGAATCTCACAACAGATTGTGTGTTGTATTTTGAATGCAAACAGGAACAAGAAACACCTCCCAGTACCAATGTCATTTTCCTTTTTTGTGGTGGCCAACATGATAGTTTACAACATTTTTCAGGTTCCTATTTGGTGGCCAAACTGCTTAGGACAATCTTACGAAGGCAACTGATTGTACAGGATTCCTTGGTGTGTTGGTTAGTACCCCGAAAACATATTACATTTTAGCTCCACTTGCTTCATTACTGGGTTACCCCTTAGGTAAAATTAACATTTGGGAGTTTGTTTACACTTGCTTCTAACGTGCCCAAAAAGGAAACAAATTACACTCTCCAAATATTTATTCACAACAGAAATCAAAATACAAAGTGGTCACTCACAAACAAAACACACAGTGATAATCAGAAATACACCACATACTAAAAACACGAAACAAACACACAACAAATCAAGAACTGGTTGACGAAGGTCCATGCCCACATGATTTCAAAAATACGGCGTTGCAATATTGGTGTCAGAATATATTCCAGAAGTTTCCACATAAAGGTTTTTGAAGGGTAGCAGGAAGTAGTCATCGTGGGAGTGCCAAAGATTATGCAAACAAACAGATGATGGTGCAAGAATTAATATCAAAAAAGATGAACGCTAAAAAACCGTAACACATTGGGTATACACACTGTTGTTTGGTCAATAATTACCTAAAATATCGGGCCACCACATCACCGCGTATGGCCCCCCCACATACTGACCTCCGACCAACCTCGGGGGGGCCATCCTCAGGTAAGGCATCCTCTGGCTGCATTGGAACACCACTCCTTATGGCGATGTTGTGAAAGATCCCACACAGGACCACAATTTTCGAAACCATATCCGGCAAATACATGAGCTCGCCACCAGAGCGGTGGAGGCATCTGAATCGGCCTTTTAAAAGGCCGATATAGCGCTCCACCACTTGCCTGGTGGCTGTAAGTGCGGTATTAAACTCACTTTGTGGACCTGGTGTGGGAGCCAAATAAGGAGTGAGCAGCCAGGGCATGCAAGGGTATCCACTGTCTCCTGTGAAAAAGAATAGACAACATCAGGATCACTGTGTATCAAGCTTAACATTGTTATGTACTAAAGGTCTCCACTTACCCAGAAGCCACGCATCACCAGCTTGTAGGTTGTTTAATTTGTGCCATATCCCTGATTGTCGGATGACGAAGGAGTCATGTGCACTTCCTGGTACTTTTGCATTCAGGGACAGGATCTGGAGGGAGGCATCACATACCACCATTACATTCAGGGAGTGATAGTGTTTACGGTTGCGAAATATCGCCTCCAGCCGTGCTGGAGGCTGAAGTGGTATGTGAGTACCATCCACAACCCCTATGATGTGTGGGAAGCCAGCTATTTGGTAAAAATTGGCCTTGGCCACACTAAGGGCACCCATATCCAAAGGCATTTTAATAAAATGATGGAGGTGCTTGAAAAGTGCCTCCATCACTGCCCTCAGGATGCTGGAAAAGGAGGATTGTGAGATGCCCGCCACTATTCCCACCGTTGTTAGAAACGATCCTGAGGCACAGAAATGTAACACCGCCATAAATTGCGTAAGTGGTGGTATTGCTGTTGGACTGTCAATTTGCCGCTCAAGATCACGCTCTATTAATGAGAGAGTGTCTATGATGATTTTGGGAGGAAGATGGTAGCGTCTTAAAACCTCATCATCAGGCATTCCAAAAAGGGTGACACGTGTTCGAAATATCTGGGGCCTTGCATGCCTACGATGCCTACGCCTGGGACGAGATTGAGGTTGGTCGGCTTCCGGGAGCATGGCCAGAACAATCCGCCCAAGATCAACCTGAAATGGCAAGATTTGAATGTAAGGCTTTGGACCCACCCCAAAAGAAAATTAAGAACAACTTAGCTTGATGATACCATCCATTGCTGCTTACATGCCGGGGTATTGTCATGATACGTCCAAACTGAAATTAATCCCAAAAATAATTTGAAAAAGTTTAGTCTGTGCATTTATGTTTCTAAATTTTGTGCTAGACAAAACATAAAATGGGCGAAACACACATTTGGCCAAAGAGCAAAACGACATTGCACACAGTACATCAAAATGGGTTGAAATGTAAGCCAAAAAAGCGAAAGGGCAACCACAAAAAATTTTACAGGATTAATAAGCATTTAAAAATGCGCTAATTAGTTCGCCAAAACAAGTTAATAAACAAACAGAGAAAAATGCACTAATTATTTCGCAAATACAAGTCACTATACAAACAGAGAAAAATGCGCTAATTAGTTCGCAAATACAAGATAAAAAATGGACTTACCAAGAGCAAATATATAAGATTCCAAATCAAAAGGTCTTTGGGTCCGAAATTAAAAAAAAACTAAAAGATGAAATTATGGACCCAAAAATTAAAAACAAGAAGAAACACAATGAGATACCAATTGAACCAAAGTTAGACTTCACAAAACTTACCAAATCAAGAAACGAGGCCAAAAAAAAAAAAAAGCGAACGGAAAATAAAAACGCAAATCTAGCAAACAAAATAAACTCCAAACGCCAACTCCTTTATCCGCAAACAAGAAACTCCAACCAAGGTAACCTCCAACAATCCAAAAACGCCACCTCGACTCGAGACACACCAAGCCATAAATAGTGTTTTGTTTCCCGCACAAATTAAGGAGGGATCATAGGAACGCACAATCAATGATGCGGCCGCAAAATAAGGACGCATGTATAAATGCGTCACGAAAACACATTTAAATTCTGGTGTATTTCTTGTTTGGACCTCAGACATGGCTACAGACCAGGGAAACAATGGACAAGAGTCAGGCGGTAAGTCTTTCATGCATTTTGTCTCAATGATTAATTTGAAACATAAGATTGGGCAAGTTGTGAATTTGAGAAATCTGAATATTTACACAAATAGGTGAGGAGGATGACATGGAAGAGGCTGCTGGGCCCAGTATTCCGGCCAAAGCTGCAAAAAAAAAAAAAAAAGGCAGCCACATTTCACAAGAAAGGAGATGGAGGTTTTGATTCAGAAGTGTGTGGACATCCTGCCACAGGCAGACAGGAATATGAGTACAAGCCAGAAGTGGAGAATGTGGGAAGAGGTAGCCGTTGCTGTCAATAGGGTGGGTGATTATGTCCGTCTAGCCCGGGATGTCAAACGGCGGTAAGTAAACACTTGCCCCCCCCCCCTAAAAACAAACACCATTTTAAACAAAAGGATAATTGTTTCCATTTTATCCCACAGATGGGGCGACTTCAAATATCGCCTAAAGCAAAAACTCACGGACAGGGCTAGGCATGCAAGGGGGACAGGTGGGGGTCCCACCCCTGTGTCATTGGAGTTGACGGATTTAGAAGAGCTGGCACAGGGGTGTGTGCAGCCTGTGGAGGTGTTTGGCGTGTCCAACATGGATACGGACATGCCAGACTTTGCGGCTCCTCATGTTGTCCCAGGTAAATCTTGTGATGTCACAACTCTGAAATGTTAGTGGGCCAATATGTAGATTCGAATGTGAGTCTTTTCTCATTTTTCCTAACAGAGACACAGGCGGATGAGTCTGCTCCAGAGGGGAGCCTTGGCCGCCGAATTTCTGCTGGCTCTGCAGGGGAGGAACCAGTACATCCGGCTGAGGACCCTGCAGAAGCCAGTCCAGGGCAATCCCCCTCGCAGGCAGTGGCCCTCCTCACAGAACTCAATTTCAAAATCGGATTTCCATACGGAGATTCTGCAGAGGATGGACGCCAGTCTGCTACGGGTGGCTGAGGCCCTGGAGCAAAATGCTGCGGCCAATGTGACCATTGGTCAGGCCCTGGCGGAAAATACCAGGGCCAACATCCGCTTCGCCAATGCCCTGGAGCAGCTCGTTCACCAGCACATGGTGGAGCCGACCTCCCTTCCTGCCGGAACATCAGGATCCTCCACCTCTGGCACAACATCAGCCAATCCTCCAAATGTGCCTAGCCCTGTGCCTAGTCCAGATTCCACAACATCTGCCTCTGGACAGGCAAGCCCGATGACATCCCTGACCCGGTCTGGCGCGATCCCTCCCCCAGCCAAACGGGTGAAAAAACGGTGAAAGCAATGGCGACTTTTCCCACACTCCTTCTGTGCTTGGCTCATATTCCTTTCTGGTCAAAACTTCCCTCTCCTTTCTTGTGAATTGTTTTTAATTTTGTGTTCTACATTTCATAAATCTTTTATTTTGGCCCAATTATTGTAACTTTGGAAATGAACCCTGCAAAAAAACTTTGCCAAAAAATTTTTTTATTGTGATTTTTTTGTTTGAGCAATAAAAAAATAATAAAAAACTGACATTGTATTCTCACATTGTCACAATGGATTACATTTAATCCTGGGCCAAAAGGCACAAACTGGCAAGAACCACATTTTACATGCCCCCCCAAAAAAGGGCTCTTTAAGGAACGTTTCAAATTTAACATAACGAGGCAAATTCAACAGGCCAAAAGAAAAAGGGAAAAACCAAAAAAACATGATGACATTATTGTTACAATAGGCCCTAACCAACAAATTGAGCCCCAAAGAAACTACCACAAATGTACGTAAATTGATTGTGTAATCACCACATTAGCAGCTATGATTTCCACCTGCGTACGCTTTTGTGCCAACACAAAAAACAACTTTCAAAACACATACCAAGCCGGTTTTCAATCCACCACTAATTGCTGTTCAAACCACCCGCGATTAATCGCAGCAACATCGAGGAGTGCCGGGATGGAGGTGAAGGCCATCGCCAATGTGGTCGAGTAATCCAGACCCTAAACTGTGCGAGCATTTTGAAGGGAAAGAGGATCATCCAGTGACGTATGAGTCGGTCCGTACACATTTTACGCTCGCATCTGCTAATGTATGTACGCCCCAAAAACGCCTCGCCACGCCTGCGTTTTTCCATCTCCACCCCCGTCAACACCCAAAAACGCCCTGTTCTGTCAATCACATTTGACATGTCACTTCCTGTACGCTATTTGACGAACGAGACCAAAAAAACTCGCAATCTGCCGTACGCACATGCGCAGTGTTACACCGACGCATGCGCGGTTAGTCAACATCGGAACGCAACGAGCGTACTGCTGTTTGCGAGTGGCTCTGAATGAGGGCCATAGTGCAGAAGCGTGCATCGTCAGCAACATAGCCAGTACACAGTGATCGATGCAGACAAGTTGGTTTATTATGTTATTGTTTACATTTGTAAATGAAGTGTCACAAATAAGCTGAGATTCTTCTTTTTATTATCATTTTCAGATGCTTAACGTCAGAGGCCGGAGAGGGATGAAGTTTTCATGAGGGAGCTACTCCTCCTGAAAAAAAAAACTTAAGAAATGTTGGGGTCTGTGGAGCACATGTTGGATTTTTTTTTTTTAAATAAATTTTGTTAATTTAAATAAATAAATAAAAATTATATATAAAACATTTCTTTGGTTCTAATATCTGTTGTGTAAAGCTGCATACACACTTAACGATTTTGTTAGTGAACAATTTTCGTTCAGTTTTTCCTTTGAAAAAGTGTAATGAACAATTTTTTGAACGATTTTTCCAACGATGAACGAAAAAAAATGTCCCTTACCCAGAGGCGTCACTTACCTTTGTGACAGCCGGTGCGGCAAGACTTAATTGCTGTGCGGGCCATAGGCATGCGCGCTTGAAAGGGGGCGTAGCATTGCAGAAAGGGGGCGTGACCATGACCCGCAAAGCCACACCCCGTATGTGTGCCGATATTGGGGGCGTTACCGCCTCCCATTCTCTGCACACAGTGGGCTTCCCCAGCGCTCCTGCAGCTGCTGGGGAAGCCCACAACCGCTCCCTGCCTGTGTCCATGTCACACCATCCGACGGGGTGACACCAAAATAGCAGAGCAGCTCTACTATTTTGGTGACACCCCCTCGGATGGTGTCGCCCAGTGCGGCCCGCACCACCCTAGTGACGCCAGTGTCCTTCCCTTAATGAATATTGTTAAGTTGGTCAGAAATGGACGATGAACTACAAAGGGGAATGTGCATGAACGATTATCAGTCAACTCAGAAACTGAACGATTTTTTGAACGATACCGACGTCGTCATAGTTAAATCATTAAAAAAATTGTTACGTGTGTATGCAGCTTAATTCTTGTTAAACTTCGATTAGTATAGCTGATAAGTGAGTATCTATTGTCATTACACAACAGATTGATGGTAAAAAAGTAGTAAATTGATGGAGACACTCTTAAAAGAAAAGAGTCGTAGATGATCTCAAATCCAGCAATTTGCTGGACCCCAAACAGCATGGATTTACTGGGGGGAGATCATGTCAAACAAATCTTATTGACTTTTTGACTGGGTGACTAAGGAAATAGATAAAGGGGGTGCCATAACTAGACTTTTTGTTGCCCTGTGCCAGAAGGAGTATTGGCGCCGCCCCCCCATTTGTTAAATAGTGAGATAACACACCCGAAAAAAGGTCATAGCCTTATGGGGGAAGGGCCAGGGAAGAGATAGGGGAGGCCAGGAGATTAGAGAGATAAAATAAGAGGACGCTACAAGTGTAAAATTGACAGGTCCAAACAGAGCACCCTGCCCAGCACCATGGCACTGGTCGCACCACCCTAGTTATGGCCCTGGCCATAGATACAGCTTATCTAGACTTTACTAAGGCTTTTGACACTGTTCCACATCGCAGACTGTTAAATAAACTGGAAAGCATGGGATTGGATACAAAGATAGTTGATTGGATAAGATCTTAGCTGCAGGATAGGAAACCGAGTAGTTAACGGAGTGCAGTCTCAAGAGGGAAATGTTAGTGGAGTATCTCAGGGATCTGTACTTGGACCTTTTTAATATCTTTATTTGTGACATTGCAAATGGTATTGCAGGGAAACTGCCTTTTTGCAGATGACACAAAGGTATGCAACAGGGTAGACACACCAGGAGGGGTAAAACAAGTGATTGATGATCTAGGTAGACTAGAGGAATGGTCAAGAACATGACAACTACAGTTTAATGCCAAAATATGCAAGATCATGCACTTGGGTCTCAAAAATCCAAAGACTAAATATAGTATTAATGGCACTATACTGGAAACTAGTGAAGAGGAAAGGGATCTAGGAATCAGTATTTCAGGTGACTTACAGGCAAGCAAACATTGTAACAAAGCAATGAGGAAGGGAAGTCAGATGCTTGGTTGCATAGGGAGAGGAATCCGTAGCAGGAAAAAAGAAGTGATAATACCACTGTATAGATCATTGGTACGTCCTCATCTCGAATACTGTGTTCAGTTCTGGAGGCCATATCTGCAGAAGGAAATACATACATTAGAGACTATACAAAGAAGGGCAACTAAAATGGTGCAAGGTCTACGCCACAAAACGTACCAGGAAAGACTAAAAGATCTTACTATGCATAGTTTGGAGCAGAGAAGAGAAAGGGTGGACATGATAAAACTCTTATATATTTGAACGTTTCTAACAAGATAAAGGAAGGAGGCATTCTTCAAAGAAAGAGAAGTATTAGAACAAGAAGACATGTTCTGAAACTGGAGGGTGGTAGGTTCAGGGTAAATTTGAGGAAAAATTACTTCACAGAAAGTGTAATGGACAAGTGAAATAGCCTCTACCACCTCTGATGGGAGGCTAAGACAGTAGAGCAATTTAAAAATGCATGGGATAGACATAAGGATATCCTTCAGAAGTAAGGATCAATAAGGGTTGAGGTAATATAGGTTTAAAAATGGGGCAGACTAGATGGGATGCAGTCAGGAAGCAGACGGTCGCAATGCCGACCGCCGGCTTCCCGACTGTCAAATCCCGGCAAGCTACTAATGACAGGCGTCGGGATTTAGACGCCTGTCATTAGACCTATGCCGGGAGCCCGACACACCGATCGAAGGTAAGCCAGGCTCCATACCGATTTGCCCAGTGCCAAAGTTGAGAGGTATAAGATAGTGTTATTTCTAATCTATTAATCACACCTGCAACTACCTCCTCTTCTGTCTGAAGCTATAGAAGGAGATGTACTAAGCCTCGGGGAGAGGTAAAGTGGAGAGTGATAAAAGGGCCCATTTATCATTAACTATGATGGGGATGCAATGCTGTCAACATTGCCAAGCTCTGTAGACCACGCATGCGCTGGAGCACAGGAGTGAAGAGACCGATAATGCGGTCACTTCACTCCAAGTACATCGCAGGGGCGGGCTCTTTTAGAAGCCCGTGTGGGTACAATTGAATGCATTTGGGCAGTATGAGCACATTAACGTTAATATTGCACCCAAATCGCATTGCAAATGTGATTATTGATAGATGGGCCCCAAAGAACCTGTCCCGAATCTGGGTCTTAGCATTGCTGACAGGTGCAGACTTTCATTCATGGTTGTTTCAAAACATTACAGGGACGTCCCCCTGTGATTAATTGCTGTACCTGTTCACTCACCTGGTCTGCTAGTCCAATGGCTAGAGACCACTCCCTATTTAAACTAGCTCCAGTGTTCAAACCATTGCCTAAACAATGAGTTCATACTCAGATAGTTCAAGGCTCCAAGAGTTCTCTGTATCCTGTTCCCAGTGACTTCCTCATTGCCTCATTGAATCCAGCAAGTTACCATCCTTTGAAGCTGACAGGTAAGCTATGATATTCAGCACAGAATTCACGCTGCTACAGACCAGCATCACAGCGCACACACTGATCTGCAGAGTTCCATCTACCACTGAATTCCTATACAGTCAGTGCTGCAGCTTCCACGCTGTGTACAGATCCATTACTCACCTGCCGCTGTGTCTGCAGTTCCGCCAGCGTTACAGCATCCATGCTACTTACCATCTTGGAAACATCCACCACAGTGCTCAGTTACCTGCTAGGCCTGCAGTTCCCATACTGCATGCAAGTCAGGCTTACCATCACACTCCAGCCTGCAAGTATACTCTGCTATTTACCTTTGAATTGTATACATCCTTGGTCTATACCTTTATACCACTGGGACACAAAGGACAGTTGATTACAGCAGTATGTACTTAGAAAATTGCAAAGGACAGCTCTCCCAATAAGAGCTGTCCTTTGTGATGCCTCCGGATAGAGGGACTTCCCAGTTTAACATCCAGAAGTCCCTCTGCGCATGCGTAGAAGGCCACGGGGGGATATGGGAGGGATCCAATTGGATCCCTCTCTGGGGGAGCATCCCGATAAGCCCATCTTCAGGTGGAATTACCCACTGGGACGTTGCATTCCAGTGATTTGTACATTTGGAAAATGCACTAAAGCACCCAAAAACTGCATTTTCAGGGGATTTACCGCATTGGAGACTCAAGATTTCCCTATAGATTGTAAGCTTGCGAGCAGGGCCCTCTTACCCGTATGTATGTCTTTTACATATTATTGATACCTCAGTCTATATACCCAAAATGTTGCTATTTAGCGCTAAAAGTCGCATAAGAAATAATTGCTTTCCAATCCAATTGTGGTTCCAAAGCACAAAAAGTTATATTGCAATAAAAAGAAAGTTAAATGGTTTGATCTAACACAATTAGCGCAAAAAGCAAGTAAATACAAAAAGGTACAAACCAATAAATACGCATGTGCACTGGTCCAGTATGCAGTATTTCAATCCTGAATCTGCGGTCATCATCACCCAAGGATATGGAAAAATGACTGCTGACTGCCTACTGCCCCAGCTCACAAGCCTATATTCGGTACAGGTTTCAGAGACAACAAAGGCACAGTATAACATATGCTCATTGGTTCCTGCTTCAGGTCACTCCGTTCATTGGTTAGTTCATATGGTGTCAGAGGTATGGATCAGCTTTCCAACTGCTTTGTGTTTCTTTCCCTGCGAAGAACTGGTTTAAAATAGCCAAAAGACACTACATACAGAGGCACATTCTAACCAATAATTCCCTATAAATCATAACTTGCAGGCGCATGATGCGGTCTCCTTGTCGATAGAACCGGAGATCTGCAAATAAACAGGGATTTAGAATGGTACCAAACATGACATGTCTACTAGATTCTGTACCTTAAATATCATATACATACATTTCACAACATAATTATTAGCCAACAAAACCTTCTAATATTAAGCTTAATGTGAGGGAACATTTTTATACATATGCGGTCGCATATGTGCGTCAGTGTAATGTTCGCATGTATGTGAACGCATGTGAGCATCTATGTATCTACATGTATGTTTATGTGTGTTTTATGTGCATCAGAGTATGTATAATGGAGATATTATATATTATTAATAATAATAATAATAATAATATCTATCCCCAACTTTTATCCATTTCTGGCATATTTTAATATTTAGACATTGCCTGAACCAAATTCTATGGTGTAAATAAAGGTTTATTTCTAAGCAGTGAAGACCAACAGCTGTTTGCTGAAGTCACAGTCTGAATAGGCAGAGGAAAACCTTTGAATTGGCTACCAAAGTTTAAATGCCAGTTCCTTTGGACAGCAGTAGTAAGGAACCTGTTTATCGTTAACAATTGTATACCTTTTGTTCAAGACAATTATTTTTAACTTTGCATTTAGAACCCTTCTCTGATCATATCACTATCTGTGTTACATTTTAATTATTTGTTACAGACATTATATTAGTATGCAGAGTTTCTCAATACATATGCAAACACCCACAGGCATACACATTAAAACCAGTTTTCCACACTCTGACTAAACCTTGTAGTAATGTATATATGCATTTGTGCATATCGGAATTGCGCTGACGAAGGGTAGCGTCCAAGCAATTAGTCATCGGACCATCGATGACTAAATTGTCAGATAATATTTTTACAGCTAGCATACTCAATTATTTGACTTCAACAGTATGTATGTTTTTTACAACCCAGTAAAATGTTAATTCAAATTGTAAAGCGCAACGGAATTTGCTGCGCTATATAAGAAATAAATAATTTATATATATTACAGTTTATTAACACTGTATACATCAGTCAAATGACCAGCGGCACTCTCCTCATACATTAAATTACCGGTGCCCTCCGCAGGCCAGCTAGTGAGTCTGGATATACATACAATAGAATCTGGTGGCACTACGCATGAAGAATGACATGAGACAGCGGCTGTTACTAAACCAACGTTTCAATGGGATTAATCCACTTTCCTCATTAGTATGTATACATACGCACACACACTCTAGTGACATTGTAGAAACTGTATATATCACAGTTGGTGTCACTAGAGCAAGATACATATACTCATATCTATCTATATATATATATATATATATATATATATATATTATATATACACACACACTATAAATATAGATTTATAGTTTTAATACGAATATGTGTATCTTGCCCCAGTGACACCTGCTGTGATATATGTATGTACAGTTCTTACAATGTTACTAGATGAGATATATACATATATATCTCTCATCAACCTGTAATGAATGTGTGAGTATATGCAGCCAAGCCAACTGTGTATACATTTCTAACATATGTACCTGGATGCTGCCACTGGCGCTGATTGTTGCCGGTGGAAGCCTTGCAGTGACACTGTCACTGTGGTGGCAGAGCGGCTGATGTGCCTGCTGGGGCGGCCACGGCTGGAGCAGCTGGGACTGGGCGGTGGACCACAGACGCAGGCCAGGTAACCCTTCTCTGATGCACACTAACTGCAGTCACTCTGCACAGTGCTCTCCTCTGTCACGGACAGACAGCAGCGCGGGACTCTCTGGGAGTGTAGGAGAGACTGCGTGGGGTCATGACACTCTGGGAGCACTTTTATCGGCCAGATTTCTTGGGGCAAAGGGGCCCGTCCACTGGCCCTAGGCAAGCACCTAGGTTGCCTAATGGGAAATCTGGCCCTGGTGTCAGGGCATGGAACCGCACTTCCGTGCTCACTCCAGGTCACGTCCGGGTCTTTTAGCTGAGGGGGAACTAGTATCAACCATATAGTATAGAGCTACACTGTATTGTATTGGACACATATTGAGCCACAATACTATATAGGGCACTATAAAGCTGGCCGGTGTCTCTGTGTACTCTGTAAAACACCTACCGATCCAACCTTTGTACTTTCCAGATACTTTATCAAATTATACCCACTGCACTCCGTACAACAATTTATAGGTCCTCCATTATATTCAATTCTTCCCCCTCCACTACTCATAGCCACATCTATACTCAGACAGCTGATTGGTGTTCAATTTAGACATGTACTGTATGTAAATATATCTTATATTCTAGTAATATCTGGGATGCAATCTGTGATATATGGATATTTTTCCTTGCGATTTTTCATGTAAATTATGTCCACTTATAGATGGCATATCTTTTCTCTTTAAGGCCGGGATGTACTAAAGGAAAAAAAAGCAGTAAAACCCCCGAAAACAGGGGTTTTACCGCATTTCCATATGTACTAAGCCCCAGCTGCACTTTTATCGGTGCAGAGGGTACCACCAGAAAAAAAAAAACCTGGCGTTGCCCTATAGAAGCCTACCGCACCCAACACTTCACCGCCGCCTAATGCTGGGCCCCCACTCACCTGCTCTCCATGGTTGGCGGCCCGTGATCCTCCGCCACCTCCTCTCCCAGGTGCAGGGAGGAGCCCGCGGCTTTCTGTACAGGTGACCAGCAGGAAGCTCGGAGAGGGCGGGGTCCCACGGAGACCCAGTCACCCTGCATCGGCTGCTTCGCAAAGGGCAGCTCTTATCGCAAGAGCTGTCCTTTGCGAAACTAATCACATATGTGATTAGTAAGGTTGTATGAATACCTGATAATCTATACACCCTAAATGTCGCTATTTAGCGTTGTAAGTTGCACAATAAGTAATTGCTTTCCAGACTGAGTGTGGTTTCAAAGCACAAAAAATTATTCACATAAAAAGCATTTAGTTACATGCTGTGATCTAAATACAATTAGCGCAAAAGATTATACATAAACAAGGTACAGTTGATACATACACAGGCGCACTGGTCCCAGTTACAGTCATCAATCCTGAGATCTGTGGTCATCCAAGAGAATGGCTACTAACTGGGAGTGGGACACAGGCTATATACCCTAAAAGATCATGATAACAACAATGTAGACAGAAACATAATTCCATTGGTTCTTGGTCTCTGTAGGTCATAGGACAGTTCACTAGGGGTATGTCCCAATTCTCCAGATTACATTGTCTTTCTTTAATTGATTTAAACTAGATAGAGACACTACATTACAGTGTATACATTCTAACCAATAATTTCCTACATTCCATAATAATCGAATGCAAGATGCGACTCCCTCGCTGATAGGTTCAGATATCTGGAAATAAACAGCGTGTCAGTTTAGTACCAAACATGTTGTATACCATTAATATCAAATACATGCATTTTACATCATAATTAAGAACTTTAATATAAAACATAATATGCAGGAACCTTTTATTATGAGTGCATGTATATTTATGATTATATGTAAGTATGCGTTGTCTGTCTACATGCAGCATAAAAAGGTGCACTGTATGTTTCTATTTACAAAATATATATATATATATATATATATATATATATATATACACAAATATATATATATATATATATATATACATATATACACACACACATATATATATATATATACATATATACACAAACGATCACATGGGTATCCAGAGTGTGTGTAAGTATCTATCTTCAAACTAGTGATTATTAATATTACTTCTGTCTGAACTGAAAAAGAATGACAATGGAGTTTGTCCTGTTCATAGATGGAACAAAAGGCTCTCCTATGTTTATCCAGAATACAACTGTTAGTTCTACTTAACCACATCAGCATTGGATACAAGGCCTACAATTGTTAAACGATAGCTAAACGTCTAACCATTGTTTCCAAATCCACATTCAGCACATCAGTGTCTGTTATACTTCAATTGTCACAGACACACTGTATCTGTATGCATAGCAAACACTCACAGTATCCTTGTGTATTCTTAATTATTTGTCACAAATATGTCCACAAGACATGTCTGTCATCACTGAATATATGAAGTCTTTAAAATCCTATCATACCCCATACGCATGAATACACATATAAATATATAAACAGTATGCAGTGGCAATGCGATCACACGATGCTAATAGCATATTAGCATCACACACAATGGTTTCATGCTGATGACACAAGATTGAGTCATCAGAGGCAACTTAAAATGGAGTCGCTCGATATTAATTTTAAGATGTGGTCTCAGCCAATCATCTGGCTTTGACAGTCCACCCTTTTATAGCAAACACACTATCACACTCTGGTCTTACATTTTATTTTTAGTCTTACACTATGGGATATTATGTAATGTTATATTATATTATGGGATGGCACAATGTGGTCATTAAACCATCAATAATGTGTCTCTGGTATGGACGTAAAACTACCCTTATACGCACACCGCGGATCTTGGAAGATCATGGGAAAGATGTGGGATGCATCTATCCTATAAAGGAAGTCTTGAAGGTGATAGGTACTTACAATATTTAGGATGTTTAAAATAACATTTAATACATTTTATGCAAGACTAAATCTATACATCATCTGGTGGTACATTCTAGTTCAGGATTGTAATATATAGTTCTTCCTTGACCTTGGTATCCATAATATCATTGCTCACCACAATCATCTCGGTTTCTCTGTTCACCCTTGTACATTTTCCACACTTCAATACATTAAGAACACACCTGACACACAAGCCAATTACT
Source organism: Taudactylus pleione (assembly GCA_031769625.1). Taxonomy (NCBI): domain Eukaryota; kingdom Metazoa; phylum Chordata; class Amphibia; order Anura; family Myobatrachidae; genus Taudactylus; species Taudactylus pleione. Next base: position 16,526,007 of record JAUIMM010000119.1, read on the forward strand.
AAGATGACAATCAGTATAAGGATCAGGAGCTTACCCACAGTAGCAAGTAGTTCTTGGACCCATTCTCCTAGACCGGAGAACCATTTCACAGGTTTCAACCAAGTGAACCAATCTTCAACCTTTTCCTCTACTTCAGCCACTGAAGCATTATGGTTCTTCCAAAATTACCATTTTAACTGCAGAATTTCATTCATCTTCTGGTTTATCACCTCCCTGGGGTCCACTAGTGTTATCAGTGACATACGTGCAGCACTTGACACCAAATTGAGTGGCAAAAGTTACACAGTACCTTCCAGTGACACCTGTTAAATAATTTAACACTAGCCTATGTTGCACAAGTTTTTTCTTATAAGCTTGTAACTCCCTACCGGTATACCTGAATGTGTCATCAGACATCTGTGATATTATCTATTAATTTAGCAGGGTCTTGAATATATCTGAAATTTAGAGTACCCCAAGCGATCCAATGCTACTAAAACTTGAAAGCCAGTTGTTTCACTAATCAGCTGTGTAGCTGCATGTATGTCACCAGGTATCATGTTTCTCTTGTCACGGTGTTCATAATGCATATGAAGATATGGAGATGGTGAAATGCTTGGTATCCATAAAAACATACCATGTGTAAGGGTCATAACATCTGGAACTACTCTTCCTAGGTAAAATAAACCTTCTGAACTCAGAGAGCCATTTATATGCTTTCCTTCCACATATAAAATACACATCATCAGGGAGAATGTAAGGAATAGAATGCATCATAATAGTCAAACATTTCCCTAGCAAGTGATCAAATCTCAGGTTCTCCCATTTGACTCTGCCAAGGTTATACAACCAGAAACTTGTATGAGTACCCTTCTGGTACCCTACAAACCATTTACTCGGTGGAACTAAGTGTATATTTATACCGGAAGGGTCTACCACCTAATCTAATGGAGCGTAAAAGTTCAAAATTAATAGGTTCATTATCAGCTCTTAGTGAGAAGGTCATAGTCTGGTTATTCCCAGTCACCTCTCAACTTCCTGGTTTGTTGGAGTTGGTGACGTATAAACATAAAAGTGATCTATCTACTTGGTACTGGTGGAGCTTAAAATGGGGTGGTTTGGACCTAAGAAATTTTCCATCCAGTGCATCCCCCCTTTGCAATTCTAAAACCTCAGAGACATTCAATGGGAATGGCACCAATTTTACATTATGCTGTCCCTGAGGCACGTGAGAGCATACCCAACAGTCAGTTTGTTTTAAAACTTTTCCCACCATGGTATGATAATCCTCTAAAGGATACCCACCCAAATATGAGTTATACTTAGGCTGACAGCACTGGATGCATCTTTCATCGACTAGGGACCCACAAAACTCACAAATACAATAGTCCTCAGATGATAGACCTTCACACTGTCTGAGTTTCCAAAATAACAGATCTCTTAGCAATTACTGTACTGGGTTTGGTCAGATACTCCCGATTGGTTTTGTACTCCTTTCCTGACTCCACGCCATCAATATCACCATTGACTTCTTTCTCCATCTGTTACAGAAACAGGACCTCCCGAACCAAACAAGTATCATGAGAACTATGGAAGGTAAGAACAAACCCAGCCCACCACTCCATTGCTGGAACAGTGGGCTGCAAATTTCCCTAGCTCAGGTTCTCACGGCATTCTTTAACTCTCCCGGAACAAGCTCGAAATTGACAGGTCTACGTTATCTGCCTCGACTCCACCTTGTATCTCCACCAGTTGGTTGACCTTCCTGCAGTGAGTGGAATGGACTCAGGTATCTCCCTCTGCTACTTTCAAGGAAGTTGTACTCGTCAGCAACACTTGATACAGGCCTTCCCGCCGATCTGTTAGACAACCTGAACGTAACGAATTTCTGATCATAACATTCTCTAGGTTCAGCATGACATGACAGTTTGTTTCAGGCATATCTGGTGACAACAATTTCAATTTCTGTTGCTGCCTTTTCAACTGTTTACTCATTGTTATGAGATACTTTAGTTACATCTCTTTGTTACTCTTTAAATCTTCCTGCAGACTTATAATTAAATGAGGTTGTCTACCAAACAGTACTTCAACGGGGGACAGATTAAGAAGGGGTCTAGGAGTTGTCCTGATGCTATGAAGGACTAGCTGGAATGCTTCTGGCCATCCCAGTCCAGTTTCTGCCATGATCTTAGTCAATTTATTCTTAATAGTACAGTTTACCCTCTCCACCTTGGCACTGGTCTGGGGTTGGTAGGGGATGTGAAATTTACTATTAATACCCATCAACTTAAACATTCTGGAAGACATCACCTGTGAAATGAGTACCCCTATCACTTTCAATAATATTAGGGATACTGTATCTGCATACAAACTCCTGAATAATCTTTTTAGCAGTGAATGCAGCAGTATTAGTGGCAGCTTGGCATGCCTCTACCCAGTTAGTTTGTACAGATGTATTTTCTAATACATACTTGAGATTCCTGCAGGGTGGTAACTGGACAAAATCAATTTGTATTACCTGAAAGGGTCAGTCTGTCGGAGGAATGTGGGATGGCTTGGTTGGTATTGTTTTTCCAACATTCTTCCTCAAGCATGTCAAACATGAGATTGCCCTCTCTTCAGCTTGGGAAGAAAAACCTGGTGCACACCAGTACACTCTGACTTACCTGGGAAAGCAAGGTATGTGCAAGTTGGTCAGACCGTGCGCTGCCTCAGCCAAAATTGAGTAGTATGCCTTGGGTGCCACTGGCTTACCTTGTCCATCCCCACATCCCTTAGATCTCCAGACTGCCATTTCCTGAATGAAACACAAATTATACATCTCTATTAGTTTCTGTATATCAATCATCTGAAACATCATGTGGTTAATTGGCATGTTCACTCTTAAACCTGCTGCCAATTTCGCAGCTTTGTCTGCCCTGTTATTGCCCAGTGACGGATCATCCTCACATGTATGGGCTTTACACTTAATGATGGTCACTGCCATTGGCTTTTGGATAGCTGTCAATAGTCCTTTTTATAGGTTTTGAATGTGCGACTGGTGTGCCTGCTGCAGTCATAAAATTTCTCAGGCACCAAAGAGATCCAAAATCATGCACTACCCAAAGGCATACCTAGTCAGTGTAGATATTAGCTGACTTACCTTCTGCCAGTTCGCACGCTCTCCTCAATGCCACCAGTTCAGCCACTTGGGCCGAGTGAGGTGGACCAAGGGGTTCGGCTTCTATAACGTCATCATTTACCACAGCATAACCTGTACATAACTCTTCAGTGTCAGTTTGTCTATGACAACTCCCATCCATGTAAAATGTCACAGCTCCATTTTCTAAAGGTGTATCATGTATGTCAGGTCTTGCAGTAAAGGTCTGATTCAAATATTCCATACAATCATGTGCATCAGTATACCTGCAGAACTCACCTTCCACCAACGACTCCTCTCTCCACGCTTTGTGCATCCTGAGGCGCATATGGTAAATACGTTGCTGAGTTTAACATATTGCACCATTTAATGGTGATGTTTGCAGTTGCTATTAGAGCTAGTTCCCATTTCGTGAACCTAGCTGAGGAGATATGTCTGGTTTGGGCAGAATTCAGCAACACAGATACAGTATGGGGTGCATAAACAATCACATCATGGCCCAATACTACATCCTCACTCTTACTGACCAATAGAGCAGTTGCTGCTACACTTCTTAAACACGTTAGGAGTGATCTTTCCAGTGTGTCCAATTGTGCACTGTAGTATGCTACGGGCCTACTGGCATCACCATCTTTTTGTGTGAGGACACCTGCTGCACAACCATTAGCTTCCGTATAGTATAAATCAAAAGGTTTTTCATTATCTGGTATTCCCAAAGCAGGTGCTCTTGTCAGACTGTCCTTAAGGTTAAGGAAAGCCTGCTCTGTTTCCTGTGTGTGTATGACGCGATCGGGCTTTGAGGAAGACTAAGTCCTGCAATGGTAAAGCCAAAATCGAAAAACCTGGGATCCATACATACCCAAGAAGGTATGGATTTGCTGTTAGTCCTGCGGCAGTGTCATGGTCTGTATGGCCTGCATCCTGTCATTAGTCAGATGTCGTAACCCCTGGGTTAGGCAGTGTCCCAAGTATTTAACCCTGGTGGGCTATAATTTGTCCTTAGCAACCTCGTGTCCTGTCTGAGAGATGAAGCAACAGTAGTTTAGCATCATTTAAACATGACAAACGAATCAGAAAACAATAAATCATCGACAATCTTTTCAACCTGCCAATGGATCTGTTCTAATAGTCATGTAAGGCCTGGGAGAAGATACTGGGGCTGTCTATGAAGCCCTGGGGCAATAGTGTCCATGTGTATTGTATGCCCCTGTATTTAAATGCAAATAGGTACTGACAGTCAGGATGAAGAGGGACAGAGAAGAAAGCAGAACAGAGCTCAATGACATTAAAATGTGTTGCAGTTGGTGGGATCTGCATGAGAATGACAGCTGGATTTGGCACTAAGGGAAATTGGCTCTTAACTACCTTATTAACCCCTCTAAGGTCCTGTACTAACCTATAGCCCCTCCCCCCAGCCTTCTTCACTGGAAAAAATTAACTATTTGCTACACTTGCTGTATGGACTAAAATTCCCTGTTGTAGTAACCGCTCAAGTATGGGAAAAACCCCTATCTCTACTTCTGGTTTTAATGGGTACTGGGGTATTTTTGGAGCTTGCCTACCATTTTTTAGATTTACCATTACAGGAGCTACGTTTGCCATCAATCCAGTGTCCTGTCCATCTTTGGTCCAAAGGGAACCTGGTATTTGAGATAAAAATCCATCTCAGGTAGAGCAGATGTTATCTGGAACAGTAGAGTGAAACATTAACCTTTGGGGAGGGTCCAATATATCCCTCACCTCTTGCACAACTCTCTCTGGGATATCTAAAAATATACCATCAGGGGTACAATAAATGACATCCCATTTTACATAACAAATCCCTTCCCAGTAGGTTAGTAGGGGCTGCTGCTGCCAGGACAAAGGAATGCCTGGTATGCAATGGACAGATAGTAACCTCTGCAGATTTGGTTAAAGGATAATGTTGCACTTTACCTGTTACACCCATTGCTGGTCACCTGTAAATTAGAGGGAGATTTTATCACTGATCTGGTCGCCCCTGTCTACAAGAAAAGAATGTTTAGTACCAGCTACATCAACCGTCATTACAGGTTTTTCCCTAGTACTCCCAGTTAACCTGACTGGCTGTAGACTACAGGTGTGACCTGACCCCTAGAGCTGACTATCTTCTTCCAGCAAAGCATTCACTGCTACAATGCAAGCAGGTGATGGCTGGAATTGTCCTGACGGTGGTGCATGTTCCTTCTGTGGGTATCTCAGTGTTCCCTAGTTTGGGGTTTCCCACTGTCTAGCTTTACAAAAAGTACTTATGTGCCCCTCCTTGTTACATCTATAACACCTTCGTGGGTGACGTGTATTGAAAGGTAGTTGTTGCGTGGGTTGGGGAGTATGAAAAGATTGTGGTTGTGTATGCGGATAAGGGTTTGGAGGTTGTGTGGGATGAGTGTACTGTGACTGTGTGTAATAACAGTGTTGCAGTGTTATTTGCATTCCTTCCAGAGCTTGAATACTAACAGCCATTAGTTTCTCACTCTGCATTTCTCTCTTCCTAAGGATGTTTTTATCAAGTTCAATTGTAGATTCCCTGAGTGGGTCTACCGTAACTCCCCTCCAACCAGGAAGTGAGGTCTGAACCCTGGACATTAGAGTGTCTTTAAGACCATCCATAAGCACTGTGATTGTCATTTGCCTGTGGTGTGTGTGTGTTGTCTTTTATATCCTCTATACCTGTGTATTGGGTAATAGTCTGCAGCACCCTGGTGAAATCTGCTGCAGACTCACTCTTTCTGCTTAATTGTAAAAATCTTACTCCAGTTAACTACTACTGGGAAATATACGGCCAATTGGGTGACAATGCGGGCTATGTTGTCCTGATTACCTTCATCAGTTATGGGACTATATCCATCCAATACACAGGCCGTGATAAACTCCCGTCGGTATTGTGTGGAAGACATGCCCGTAATACCACTTGCCAATCTTTGTTGGTTGGCTCATGAGCATTACCTAACTCCTTTACAAAGCTCTGGCATTTCTTTCCTAGGGTCAGGGAAATCTGTCATTATGGAATGTAATCAGGGCCGGATTAACAATGGGGCGGGTGGAGCTGCAGCTCCAGGCCACCCCGTCAAAATAGGCCCAGAGCATCTGCTGTAAACAGGAATTTTTTAAATCCTGCTACAATACAGCCTCACTGACAGCGGCCGCCATCTGTGGCGCCGCATACTAAAACCCCCGGCAGACTGCTCACCCTCCCTCCCGGCCACCGGTAGTCCAAACACAAATGACAAAAGATATGGTGGGCCACGGCCCGCGGGGGGGCACAGTGCAAAGCCGCTTGTCGAAGGGCATCTACCTGCTGCTCTTTACTAGCCCTCTCCCTGCGCCAAATACTAGCGTCTTGGCAGTGGCGCTTCCTCATGACGTCACATAGGTGGTGACCCCACTCGGAGCTCAGCTCAGTTTAGGCTGGATTACAGTGTAGGCTGCCCGGCTTGCCTGGTGACTGATGTTGTCTTTCAGGTATTGCTATGTCGTCTCCTGCGGGCTGTTGTCTCTAAACACCAAAAGGTAAGCAAGCACCGACAGAAATATTTTTTAAAGCAGTTATACAGTATATATATATATTTGTGAATACAAATACTGTGGTCTGTGTATATACAGTCAGGTGCATAAATATTGGGACATTGACAGAATTTTCATATTTTGGCCTCTATTCACCACCACAATGGCTTTGAAATGAAACAAACAAGATGTGCTTTAACTGCAGACTTTCAGATTTAATTTGAGGGTAATAACGGTTTCTATATGTGCCTCCCACTTTTTAAGGGGCCAAAAGTAATGGGACTATCAACTCAAGAACTATTTCATGGACAGATGTGGGCTATTCCCTCGTTATTTCATTATCAATTAAGCAGGTAAAAGGTCTGGAGTTGATTCTAGGTGTGACATTTGCATTTGGAATCAGTTGCTATCGACTCTCAATATGAGATCCAAAGAGCTGTCACTATCAGTGAAGCAAGCCATCATTAGGCTGAAAAATCAAAACAAACCCATCAGAGAGATAGCAAAAACATTAGGTGTGGCCAAATCAACTGTTTGGAACATTCTTAAAAAGAAAGAATGCACTGGAGAGCTCAGCAACACCAAAAGACCCGGAAGACAACGGAAAACAACTGTGGTGGATGACAAAAGAATTATTTCCCTGGTGAAGAAAAACCCCTTCACAACAGTTGGCCAAATCAAGAACACTCTCCAGGAGGTAGGTGTATATGTGTCAAAGTCAACAATCAAGAGAAGACTTCACAAGAGTGAATATAGAGGGTTCACCACAAGATGTAAACCATTGGTGAGCCTCAAAAACAGGAAGACCAGATTAGAGTTTGCCAAACAACATCTAAAAATGCCATTATAGTTCTGGAACAACATCCTACAGATGAGACAAAGATCAACTTGTACCAGAGTGATGGGAAGAGAAGAGTATGGAGAAGAAAAGGAACTGCTCATGATCCAAAACATACCACCTCATCAGTGAAGCATGGTGGTGGTAGTGTCAGGGCGTGGGCATGTATGGCTACCAATGGAACTGGTTCCCTTGTATTTATTGATGTGACTGCTGACAAAAGCAGCAGAATGATTACTGAAGTTTTTCGGCAATATTATATGCTCATATTCAGTCAGATGCTTCAGAACTCACTGGACGGTGCTTCACAGTGCAGATGGACAATGACCCGAAGCATACTGCAAAAGCAACCAAAGAGTTTTTTAAGGCAAAAAAGTGGAATGTTATGCAATGGCCAAGTCAATCCCCTGACCTGAATCCAATTGAGCATGCATTTCACTTGATGAAGACAAAACTGAAGGGAAAATGCCCCAAGAACAAGCAGGAACTGAAGACATTTGCAGTAGAGGCCTGGAAGAGCATCACCAGGGATGAAACCCAGCATCTGGTGATGTCTATGCGTTCCAGACTTCAGACTGTAATTGCCTGCAAAGGATTTGCAAAAAAGTATTAAAAAGTGAAAGTTAGATTTAGGATTGTTTAGTTTGGCCCCTTAAAAAGTGGGAGGCACATATAGAAACCGTTGTAATTCCTACACCGTTCACCTGAATTGGATGTAATTACCCTCAAATGAAATCTGAAAGTCTGCAGTTAAAGCACATCTTGTTTGTTCCATTTCAAAGCCATTGTGGTGGTGAAAAGAGGCCAAAATATGAAAATTCTGTCAATGTCCCAATATTTATGCACCTGACATTTATATACACACATATATATATATATATATATATAAAAATTTGAGTATAAATAAATAAAAAAAAGTGGAGGGAGAAAGAGAGATCTGTCGGCACTCATACACAGACAAATTTTCTCAGGTGGCAATCAATAATCACAGATAGATCCCACATATTTATACAGTGTACACACCAATTGTTTTGTTTAGGAGTGTGACTTTTTTCAAAGCAACAAGTGCTGTTTGTTTACTACTGACTATAAATATATATACATATATATACATATATATACACACTAATTTAACCACCAGGCTAACTAATTTTCCACTGGCTCTGCCCGTTCTCTCTGCTGTCTTCCTCTTCCTCCCCATTATCGCGCCATCCTGCCTGATGCGCAGTCTGTCGCAGCTCCGCTCCCATACTTACCCCCAGCGGTATCCGTCTGGGCTCACGCAACGAGGACATGTGGCAGCCTTGCATAATTGTAGTAAATGTAGTATATATATGAATATATATGCGATATATAGCGGGTAACAACCTTTTTTTTTTAAAAAAAAAGCAGGTCCCATAGGAAGTGCTGCAGCCAATAAGACCTAGCTCGGCTTCAGAGCTGTTTACCGTCCCCCCAGCTGCCTCTGCCCCACATCAGTCATTGCAAGGTGCAAGCATGGCTGCTTCCCGAGAGTCTGTTGTAGTACTGGCAGGGTAACCTCCAACAGGCCCCACTGACAGACAGCAGGGGCAAGCCTGTTGGTCCAATAGTTGCCTATCGCTGTAATATTCAGAAGGGATGGGAGACTCTTGAATGCACCGCCACTTGCCCTGGAATCTGGACAGCCAGGCAGGGCTCACTTGTTCCCCAGTGGGTAAATGTTCCCAGGAGTATGAGGAGTAAAGTATCTTCAGGGGCACTTACAAGGTCAAGCTTTTAAACTTTTATTGTCCACCCCCCACAAATACACACTTCTGTCAGTGGCTGAGATGTGCCACATGCTAGGGATTCCAACTTGGAGCAGTATTCAATATGAGCAGAGCCACGATACTTTTTCGCGGCCCGGACTTTCCGCCTACTTCACCTGTTTGGCAGGCGGAAAAGTATTGCGCGTGTGCACGCTTTACCCCGTATTCAATATTAAAGTATGCGAAAACGGCACCCGGCGAAACTGACACAGGCGGAAAGTGCTGTCAGATTTGAGGAAATCAGCGTGGCACCCACCAAAAGATGGTCTGACATGGGGGTTCCCTATGGTACCCCCTGATTTGGCTTGCTGAAGGTATTTGGGGTTTTTAAACGGGCTCAATAGCTGCTAAATAGTGTTTTTCAATACGTGGTGAAGTATAGTATTCAGGAGTATTTTTTTCTGAAAATAACTATTCCCAGCAAATTTGGGGTACTTGAAAACGGGGGCCAGCATATTTAAAATTTGCTAAAGTGTAGTTGTAAAAATCGTGAAAAATCCACCTGCCGCAAGCACCTGCAATCAAAAAAACACTTGGGGCATACTTGGGGACCCCCCCAGAGTCAAGTTCGCTAGTTTTTAACTTTGTACCCCAACTTTATTTTTTTCGCCCGCTTTTCAAAGTCAATTTTTTGGGGGCTCCTTAAGTGTTTTTTTTATTTTTTGATACAGTTTACCTTTGGGGGACTGTCTGAAGGCTGCACGGGGGTTCCCGCAACGTTGCACCCCAAAACCCTAATTCTGTACTTTTTTCCTCCTGCTATTCATAGGCGAAACTATTTCGCCTGGTACATTGCATTGAATTTCCGCCTAGGCGGAAAGTCCTTCAAATTGAATACGGGGTAAAACCAAAACAGGCGAAAATGACGTCACCCGCGAAAAAGTTTCGCCAAAAACACTTGAAAATGGCTTTTTGCTCCAAATTGAATACGGGCCTTGGACTGATAAAGCAAATCCCCTAATAAACTGGCTTCTACTTTTCAATGTGGCATAATTTGTATACATCCATGCGCACCCATGTACATGGACTGAGATAACCACTTTCAGCACCCGTACATTAATACCAAATACCATCATCAGTCGCACCATCGAAACTTCCACCACACCTATGTCAGGTGCAGTGTCTCCGTCTGTCTATGGCCTCCTATGCCTGCGGCTCTGCATCTGTGTATGCAGGCGCTTTCCTTGATACGCCCGTAACACTCCCAATACGCACCCACTGAACAGACCCCTTGGGCCAATGTAACAGGGTGAGAGTTTAGAAAATGTGAGAAGTTTAGCAGTAACCTCTCTCATGGGGCGAGATTTATATTCAAAATGGGAAAACATCAGGTTGAGAATTTAAATAGTGAGTTTTGAGTCTAAAAACATGCGAGTTTGCTCTGTTCTCAGACTCTATTACATTGGCTGAGTTTAAAAAGTGTGAGCGTTTACTGCTAATCTCTCACATTTTCGAACCTCTCACCCTATTACATTTGGTCCCTTGTGTCTTAAGGTACACTGCCAATATTCTTAGAATAAAAGTTCTGGAATGTTGGTTTAAAATTATGTGCACTGATTAAATAAAGTCTATGCTAGATAAATATAATGTGTTGTTGTTAATATTAATGGTTAATAACAAGACTATCTTAGATAGATGTGTGTATATATAAAATGTATATTAGAGAATGTGGTGGTTGACGATAGACGGTAGCTTTTCCCTCCATGGTGTTAGCCACACCCCACATCCCCTGTACAGATCAAACCCCCCACAACAGAGTCATACCCCTGCCGTGTTGGTCATATTCCCTGCGGCAGCACACAATAGGCCCTTCATAAATATCAGCTCCAGGCCCATATGGACCTTAATCTGGCACTGAATGTAATTCTGCCCTTGTCCATGGACAATGCATCGCTACATTCCTTGTGGCCACTACACCATGTGTGTCCGTATTCCCATTAGGAAAAGTTATTGTCCGGACGGGATGAATGCCACACTGCTACCTTTGGCCTGATTACCTGGTTGAGGGTTCAGCCTACTACTACATATGGTATTAACCTCGGCTACTGTTACAGCAGGTGTTAATACCTCCACGTCAACCACGAATGGTGGGGCTACCTCCACTATGGGTACTGGTGGGGCAGCTACCTGCGCTTGCTGTGATGGTACATTTAACATTTGGGAAACATGGGAAAGAGCTGACATTACAACAGGTTCATCATCTGCATCAAAAACATCTCCTTATAGTTGCTTAGGAGAGGGTACAAGTTACTTGTTACATTTTTATGATTTTTGAGATAGACTGTACCTTTACCCCCATCCGCATAGGGCGGAGGTGGTGTACATGCACTACTAACAATACCTTCCCACAACGCTACCTCGCTATGCATGTGCACTCTTTTGCGGCACACACGCCATTTGGAGTTGCGTATGCGCTCCCTTGCATCGTGGGAGTGACGCTAGTTAGCGTCACATGCACACCGCTAAGCCACATGTTTCCCTCATGCTGCCACAACTTTAAACAGTCATTAAACTTTATCCTTTTCTTTAGAGATTTCACTAAACATATACTCTAACATTATTCAGAACCTCCAAATCAAAGCTACCAATCTTAGGAAAAGGTGTTCTACATTTCTTGGTCATCTTGACCCATATGTCACGCTGTAGTGTACGCACCATACTTTTTAAGCATAACATAGCTGGCTGACCCATGCAGCCCTTCCATCAGCAGCACATCATAGACCATTACTAGAGATTGCCTCGCACCCATCTGAGAAAACGCTTAGCAATTTATAGAGGATTTCGAATGGTGAACGATTTTCAGAGAGTTACGTTCACGCACTCCCTCCCGTTATGCACAGTCGGCCCGCCAGGCATTAGTCGGCATGCACAACAAAGAGCAGAATAACCACCTATTGTAAATTCTACTACCTGCAGCTAAATCAAACCAAGCTTCAGCCGCTTGCTTCTTCCCGCTATGCACCACTTTCCCGCTAGGCAATATGGTCCGTGTGCATAAAAGAGGAGTAAAATAGCATCCTAACAAATTTTACTTGTGATGAATTTAACTCCAAACTTCACCACTCGCTTCCTACTTTGAGTTTATTCCCACAGCTGGTAGCATCTAGGAGTTCCAATAACTCCTAACGTTGCCAGCAGTTTCACTCCCACAACAACCCACTTCACAATCTAGGTTTATACAACTATGTGGTTCGATCGCATTGCCCAAAGAACCTAACTGATCAATGCACTTTGCGATTAATGGGTGCCGGACCAAGAAACCCCTTAGTTTCTCGATAACCACAATGCACCTGCTTTGTACACTGGCCCAGTAGTTTGTACGGCCCAGTCAGGCACCTACCGAGTTTCCACTGAGGTTTAACTGACAGTAACCTCCACTTTTTATGCTTGACAGTAGCCTTCACAATCACACGTTTCAATTACATACACAGTTTCTGCGCAGAAAAAAATAAAAATAAAACCTTCTCCCTAAATATAGCAGTATAATTCAGAGTGTTTAACAAGCAATCATGCTATGAATACAATGACTGGTTGAACACGTGCAGCAATACAGGAAATATGCCTACGCTATTGTACGACTTACCACCTAACACAAACTTTAACAATGAAAGAAAACAAACTTTTCCTTCCTTGTCCCTGGATTCTAATCAGCGCTCCTTGAACTCACACAATAACAGATATCGGTCTCTCAACATTAAGTGGTAGCAGGTTTTCGGACACAGTGCATCAATTCCTGCGTATGGTGCCATCCACCCTTTGGAGAGAGAGATTGATAACCGTGTGTTACCGTGTAATTTGGTAGCGTGACCTCACTGTGAGCACCCAACTATGAATACCTAATAATCTATACAACATAAATGTCGCTATTTAGCGTTGTAAGTTGCACAAGAAATAATTGCTTTCCAGACTGAGTGTGGTTCCAAAGCACAAAAAAGTTATTCACATAAAAACATACACAGGCGCACTGGTCCCAGTTACAGTCATCAATCCTGAGATCTGTGGTCATCCAAGAGAAAGGCTACTAACTAGGATCCGGGACACAGGCTATATACCCTAACAGATCATAACAATGTAGACAGAAACATAATTTGCTCTTTGCAGTACGCTGTAGTTCATAGAACAGTTCACTAGGGGTATGTCCCAATTCTCCAGATTACAGAGTCTTTCTTTAATTGATTTAAACTAGATAGAATGTATACACTGTAATGTAGTGTCTCTAACCATTAATTTCCTATATTCCATAACCATTGAATGCAAGATGCAACTCCCTCGCTGATGGGTTCAAATATCTGGAAATAAACAGTGTCAGTTTAGTACCAAACATGCCATGTCTATCATGTTGTATACCATTAATATCAAATACATTTATAAACCACAATGTGCAGGATGAGTGCATGTACATTTATGATTATATGCAAGTATGCATTGTGTGTCTACATGCAGCAAAAAAGGTGCACTGTGTGTTTCAATTTGCAAATTATATATACATATATATATATATATATATATATATATACACACACACACACATATACATATATATATACACACACACACACACATATATACAGCTTCAAACTGGTTATTAATATTACATCTGTCTGAACTAAAAGAATGACAATGGAGTTTGTCCTGTTCATAGATGGGACAAGCTTTGGAAAACAGTCTGATAATTTTAACAAAAGGCTCTCCTATGTTTATCCAGAATACAACTGTTAGTTCTACTTAACCACATCAGCATTGGATACAAGGCCTACAATTGTTTAGCTATTGTTTAATGTCTGATCATGGTTTCCAAATCCACATTCAGCATATCAGTGTCTGTTATACTTCAATTGTCACAGACACACTGTATCTGTATGCAGAGCAAACACTCACAGTATCCTTGTGTATTCTTAATTTGTCACAAGACATGTCTGTCATCACTGAATATATGAAGTCTTTAAATATATATATTTATGTGTATTCATGTGTATGGGGTATGATAGGATTTTAAACAGTATGCGATGGCAATGCGATCGCACGATACTAATAGCATATTAGCATCACACAATGGTTTCATGCTAACGATGCAAGATGGCATCATCAGGGGCAACCTAAAATGGCGTCGCTCAATATTATGCGACGCCATATGGTCCCAGCCAATCATCCGGCTTCGACAGTTGCGGTGACTGGCGGAATGGTCACCGCAACCTTAGTACATCCCGACCTAATTCATAAGATCAATATGCTTAGTTTATACCGTCTGTATAATGTTTCCATAAATAGCAAATTTAGCAGTCATATGGGAAATGTTGATGGAAAATTTGCTGACTAAAAATCTACTGTATGTTTATAAGTTAAAATATATTTTTTTTTGTTGAGTAATTTTTTTTATTAAGAAATTTTGCACATACAAAAACAAGAACATTAAAAAAAAATTTTTTTACCAGTAACATATACAATTATTAATGACCTAAAGAAACAAATTGCTATACAATCACATAAAATATGTGAAATAATATCAAATATATGGAACAAGTGGAAATTTGCATATCATTAATATACCAGAAACATTGTCACATCCCAGACCTGTTATATAGAACTCAGATAGATTAACTTGGGGAAGCATATCTTGAATCTAGCCAACCGGCCCAAATCTTTTCATATTTAGATTCTGCATTTCGTGTTATATACATATAACGTTCATGTTGCACAGTTAGTGCAACCAAGGACACCCAAGCCTGGAAGTCAGGACCAATAGGGGCCATCCAAAGTCTTGCTATACAAACTTTAGCTAATACACAAATTTATCGCACATTGCAATTTATATTTATCTAAAATATCATCGTCTATAATCCCAAGGCAACAGAATCTTGGAGTAAGAATAGAATGAGGAATACCGGTATCAGATACCGCACTGAGGACCCGACTCCAAAATAATTGCACCATAGGACATTCCCATAGCATATGCCAAAAGGTTCCAGAGGCTGTACCACACTTTGGGCAAACATCCGAAGCCCTCCCTCCAAACTCCACCAACCGGGCTGGTGTGAAATAGGTTCTATGAAGTAGAAATAGCTGAATCAGCTGGAATCGAATAGAGGCAGTAGATACACGAGGACAAGCAAGAGCTCCACTCCACATCAGTGAGACCACCCAACTCCAATTCCCAATACTGTTTCAAATGAGACAAATTAGAAGCATGATGATATGATATCAAAAATGAATATAAACAGGGGAGTGTCCATTTAGGGCCTAAATGTACAAGAAAAGATTTTAAGGGGGAGTGTTGCAATGAGAGAGTCTTACTAGCAAATTGAGTATTCAGTGCATGGCGAAGCTGTAAATACCTAAAAAAATAAGTAGATGGGAGTTTAAATTCGTCCACCAGCTGAATAAAAGATTTAAGAATCCCATCTTGATACAGCTGATTAATCGTAATAGTACCTTTACTACCCCAAATCTCTCTGGCATTAAGAGAAGAAAGTTCTGACAGCTGTCGGGAGCCCCAAAGAGATGTATCTGGGTCAATCTCGCTAAATTGTATTAGTGCATGAGCAGCACGCCAAATTCTCAAAGCCTGCAAAACTAAAGGGGGACCGTTACAAGTGAGCGAAGCACTGAGGAGAGCTTGTAGGGGTGTATGTCCCGCTGACACCTGAGAAACTAACAGAGCCGGAAGGGAGTCAACTGAACCATCCTGCACCCACAGCCGCAGATGAGCCAGTTGCGGTGCATAATAATAGTATTGAAAATGGGGAAGTGCTAATCCTCCTGAAGTCCTTGACCTAGATAAACTGTCTCGAATAAAGTTGGATGTACTTACTAACCAAATCAGGGAAGAAATTATACTGTTCAGCTTCCGAAACAATGATTTAGGAAGATAAATTGGGACTTGTTGAAAAATATATAAAAACTTAGGTTGCTCTATCATTTTAATTAAACTGACCCGTCCTGTTACTGTCAGGGGAAGTTTGCGACAGATTTTAATCCTATCTTTCAAATATGAAAACAGAGGCAAAATATTCAGACGAGAATAATCCTCCATAATATTAGACACCCAAATACCCAAATATTTAAAGGAGTCAACCCAACGTAGAGGTAGGGAAATTAATGGGTTAACAGGAAGGCGTCCTCTAAGGGGGAGAATGGAGGATTTGTCCCAATTAATGGCAAGGCCAGAATAATTACTAAACCTGTCTATCACCTGCAGAACCAGGGGCATAGCAGTCACGTAGTTCCGGAGGAATAATAGCATGTCATCTGCATATAAAGCTATTGTATCCATCCTGTTACCCAGAGTAAGGCCAGCGATATCAGGATGTGTACGCAGAAGACACGCCAGACATCCCTGCCTAGTACCTCTGGACAATGCAAATGAGGGCGAAATGAAACCATTCACAGAGATACGAGCAGTTGGCCTGTAATACAGCAACTGAACCCATCTCAGAAATACTGGACCCACACATCTCATGACCTCCCATAGGAAGGGCCACTCCACTGAATCAAATGCTTTTGCTGCATCTAGAGAGACTACTACAGAGGAGGACCCTCCACCATGAGAAGCCTGGAGATGAGAATAAAGACGCCTGATATTAATAGATGTCGACTGTCCCGGCATAAAGCCAGTTTGATCCGGATGTACAATCTGAGCAATAACCTGATTAAGACGGATTGATAGAATTTTAGCGAGTATTTTTGCATCCGTGGATAGTAATGAAATAGGACGGTATGCATCGGGAAATTTAGGGTCCTTCCCAGATTTTGGTATCACAATAATGATGTCTTCAGACATGGAAGCTGGAAACACACCTTTATCATATAGATTATTAAAGAGTTCTAAAAGTTGCGGTATAAATAGACCAGCATATTTCTTGTAAACCTCCAAGGGGATACCATCAGAACCAGGAGACTTACCACCTGGGAAGGAGTTGATAGCAATCTCGACCTCTTCTAGTGTAAGCGGGGCATCTAAAAAGGACCTTTCAACATGAACCAAATGTGGGAGACCAATTGCTGCTACATAGGACATCAGATCAGCCGGAGTGCAACACAGTCTAGAGCTATAAATATTTTTATAAAAGTTAAGAAAGGTGTCAGCAATGTCAGAGGTGTTAGAAACCAGTAACCCATCTGCAGTAAATATTTCATGGACAGTTGTGGAGGGATGGTCAGCATGGACTAAGTGAGCTAAAAAACTGCAGACATATAGTGAGAGTGAGACTGGAACAACAGCCGGCGGGTATTCCTATCAGTAAGATGGGTAGTCCAAGCAGACTGAGCCGCCAACCATCGGATTCGAGTCTCTTCAAGCCTATTTTGTAAATATTCAGACTCCGGTAAATGGCAAGTATTCTCTCAAGTTCAACCTCCTTCTCTCTAAAATACTTTTTAAGGTCAGCAACCAGTTTAAGCAAAGTCCCTCGCATAAAGGCCTTAAATGCATCCCAAATTACTTCAATTGGAGCAGAACCAGCATTATCAGTAAAAAAAACTCCTCCAAGCCGCTTCAAGTTCCGAACCTGCCCCCATCTGCAGAAGCCAGGAGGGATGTAACTTCCATAATATCTGCCCTCTTGGACCATTCAGGTCCACATTCAATATAAGGGGAGAATGATCTGATATACCTCTTGTCTTATACTCCGCACCAGATATTTTGGGAATCAAACTAGGGGAGACTAGAGCCAAATCAATTCTGGAGAACGAGCAATAAGAGGAGGAAAAACAGGAATATTGTTGCGTCCCCAGATGCTTCATCCTCCAGGCATCTACCCATCCCAAACCAGCCACAAATTTAGCAAATCCACTCTCACCCCCCCACTAGACCAGTCGTATGGACCTCACGCCATTTATCTAAAAGGGGATTCAGATAGTTGTTAAAATCACCTAAACAGATCACGGGGGTGGCAGGAGACAAAGTAATAAATTCTGCTGCTTTTTTTAACACCTCATATGAGAATGGAGGGGGTATATGAACAGCAAGTAAAAAAAATAGGAACAGTGTGAACCTTACAATCAAGAAAGATATAGCGCCCATAAGGGTCAATCCTAACGGCGTTACATACAAACGGTACTGATTTTTTGCTAAGGACAGAGACCCCTCTTGAGGACGAAGTGTGTGAGGTGTGATATGCCCACCCCACCCAATTGCTTCCAATCAAATGAGTCTCAGTAACACAGGAGATGTCAGGATCATATTGTTTAAGCATTTTCAACACTAAGGATCTTTTTATTCTGTCATTGAGTCCCCTCACATTCCACGTAAGTAGTCGTACCATAATAAAAATAGAAAATATCTAAGGAAATGGGAATAGAGATCTAGCAAATTTCCAAGCGAAAAATAAAAAATGTGTGACCTGACAGCCAGCATATACATAGACAGAGAAAAGCAAAAAAAAAAAAACAAACTTAACATTCTAAACAAACCTAGCCAACCCCCCTCCCTGTATACCCCTCCGAGCTTAGGCATACTTGGATCCCAAAATTGCAACTGCCTAAAACTAAAATAACATAAACCAATTAAATTCCCTACAAGTAACAGGGGCAATGAACAAAAATAGCCACCAATACATGGGAGCTCTCCATTAGATACTGTGACAGTGAAAGCATTCAACTTTTTGTATATAGAAGAAATTACATAGACTACCCTCTTACCCCAAGGCAATCGGGGACCTCCAAGATAAACATACAATAATAGACAAAATACTTGCAGAGTTGTCGCCTCTGGAATCAAACAGATAGTTATAATCTGAAAAGAAATTGATATAATATCCACTTCATGTCATTATCTGTAGAGGTATTTCAATCAGGAGCTAGCTGTCCATTGCCCGGGGCATAGCGATCCAGCCAGACAGCCGCCTCACGTGGAGAAGTAAAGAAGCGGGTTTCCCGGTCAGCAACCACACGCAACTTTGAAGGAAATAGCATGGCATATGAGAGGTTCAAGTCCCGCAGTCTGCGTTTAATGGGAAGAAATTTAGCCCTATCTTTCTGGACCTCTACCGCAAAATCCGGAAACACTGAAATGCGCACTCAGTTTAGTTCTAGCGGACCTTTAGTACGGGCCAGCCGTAATACAGTGTCCCGTTCCTTATAATGCAGGAATTTAGCGATGAACGTGCGAGGCGGAGTACCAGGAGGCAGAGGTCTAGATGGAATTCGGTGCACCCGCTCAACTGCAAATTGAGAAGAAAAGGACTCCCTGCCATAAGTGGTTGAAAGCCACGTCTCAAGGAAGGATTCAGGCGAGGAACCCTCCTCTTTTTCGGGTAACCCAACGAATCGTATATTGTTGCGACAAAGTCTTCCTTCCATGTCAGACAGCTTGCTTTGCATAACGGACATCTGTTGACACATATTAGAGACACGTTGCTGTAAAGGACCATGCGAGTCTTCCAGTGGAGATACGAGTTTCAGCTTCCTCCATACGCTCACGGATGCGTTGCATATCTTGACGGAGCAAAGAGACGTCACATTGCACCTTTTCAATTTTATCTGATAAATGTTTGCCATTTACTGTAACGGCATCCAAAACTTGTTGTAAGGTAACTTCAGGAGGTGTCGCATCTGTAGAACCTTGAGAGCTCTCTAATGGTGCATCTTTGGATGCAGATGGAGGTTGCGGCGTAGTGGAGCGTGCAAACCGCTCCAATTTAACAGCCGCGGCTGCCTGACCAGTTTTATCCATAATATGGGAAAAAACTGGATTGCACTGTCAGTACTGAAGCTAGTATTAAGGATAGGCACACAGTATTAAATATGGCTGCCAAGCAGTGTGGGCCTCTAGGGTGTAATAGAGAGATGTACCTGTAGCCTGTGATGTGGGGAGAGGCAGTTCTTCTATGCAGCACCTGCTAGTTGCCAGCTGTATAAAATGCGGCTGAGTGAGAAGTCACAACAGGAGGGATTCACCCGGGGAGAGGACAGCAGGCTCAGCAGTGGTGGGAGAGAATGGCTTCCCCAGAGTCTGGAGTCACGTGGGCGGCAGCTACCTCAGCAGGCCGCTGAGGTTAATATAAGCAGGAGTGTAGGAGGCCACAGCAGGGGAGCCCCATCCGCAGCAACAATGAGGAAATACATTCCCCTTCAGGTCCGGAGACACATGTGAGACAGCCACCGCTGCAGGAGATCGCGGGCCACGCCGCCCGCCGGATGTGGCCACAGGACAGCAGAGCCACCTCCAAGGG
This sequence comes from Taudactylus pleione, assembly GCA_031769625.1. NCBI lineage: Eukaryota > Metazoa > Chordata > Amphibia > Anura > Myobatrachidae > Taudactylus > Taudactylus pleione. The sequence goes on from JAUIMM010000119.1 coordinate 16,546,443, forward strand.
GATGCCAGCCGCTGCAGCAGTGAGGAGAGAGTCTCCTCCCGGTCCCGGATGTGCGCGGGCAGCAAAACACCATGAGTCGGCCGCGAAGGATGTTCGGAGACACGTGGGAGACAGCAGCCGCAGCAGGAGGTCGCGGGCCACGCCGCCAGCGGCTACAGGACAACAGAGACGCTCCCGAGGGGATGTCAGCCATCGCAGCAGAGAGGAGAGACAGCCTCCCCCTGGTCCAGGATGCACATGGGCGGCACAACACCGCGAGCTGGCTGTGAAGGAGGCCGCAGACAAGGGGACAGCTCCCGGGCAGACAGCAACACCCACAATCTTCACAGGTAGGTCATTAGGGGCACGGAAGGCTGTCAAGTCGACTGATTCCACCAGGTCAGTCACAGTGAGCAGGATTTATATAGCACGGATAAATGGCAGGAGAGCTCAGATAAGAAGCTCCCTACTCCATTGCAGCCATGGCCACGCCCCATAAGTTAAAATATTTACTTTTTTTTATATGGATCAACCCCTGTCTTTACAAGCAGCAGAACTGCACGGGACCCCACAATTCCCAAATATGAAACTGGCAAGCTTGATGGGGGAAATAGTTCTATTACATGTGAATGCTATCTATTGAATGTTGGGGCTGGTTTCAGGTAGGGATTCCTAATTATTAAATGGGGGCATTATAGATTTAACTTTAGGACTGGCTGGAGGAGAGGCGGCTTAGAGGGTTACCAGTACCACACTGCTAGACTGTCCATATTTTGTGTATTTGGGTCCTGGTCCTATAGGACCCTTTGTCGCAACAGCAGCTGGTGTACTATACCTAAAACTAACTGTTAATTATGGTTTGCTGCACATGGGCCAGTGCTTTCTGCTTACCCCACCTAGGATACAATTTGCCAGCGAGCTCCTAGCTGTACCCCACCCCTGCTATGCAGCACTCACTGATATCCAGAGTGGTAACTAGATTTTGTGGTGCCCTGTGCCAGAGAGCATTGGCGTCCCCCCCCCCTCCATTTTTTAAATAGGGACATAAGATAGTGCCCCTGAAAAAGGGCCATGACCTAATGGAGAAGGGCCAGGGAAGAGATAGGGGAGGCCAGAAGATTGCTGGGGCTAACAGAAGAGGAAGCTACAAATGAGAATGATAAACAGGAAAATTTGACAGGCCCAAACAGTGCCCCCTGCCCCGTGGTGCCCTGTGCCATGGCACTGGTCACACTACGCTAGTTACAGCCTGCTGATATCACACCAGTCAGCCTTTCTGCTGTGTATGGGCTATATAGACTTTCCTATTACTTGTATCCAGTGGCGGATCTTACCTTGAGGCTGCAATTCCCCCAGTAAAATCCTCCACTGTTCAGTGAGCCAGTGCAGTCAGTTACTGCAATGGCTTGACTGACTGGAGGTGGCTTCCTATTTGAAGCACCACCTGCCAATCATGCTGAAGACAGGCAGCCAGGGGGGAGGTGTCTCCTTCCCCTGGGACTGCCATAGTGGGCTGCCATAAGCACAGCAGTTTCCAGTGGAAGCCGCTGCTCTGCCTTTGAGGCAGCCCTACAGGACTTCTAGGGGCTGCAAGCAAAGCATCTCCGAGAAGCTAGTGTTAAGACGTGTGCATGAGCAGGCACCGGGACCCAGGCCAGCAGCAGTAACCCCCCTCAGGGAAGAGTGCAGGAGCCGCTGCTGCTTGTATCTATTCAGCCATCAAGTTATACTGCTGTCATTTTCCCCCTCACTTTTTCCCATATTCCACTCTTATGACATTTGTCTGGGATGCAGCACTCTTTGTAACCAAATCTGCAGATTCTCCACAAGATGGCTCTGACCAGCAGAATTTCATGGAGATGCTGAAAGGAGAGAGCCTATTGCTCAGAGTGCTTGCAGCTAATTATCTGTACTGCTGTAGGTCTACATAGTTCTTGCTCCTTTATAGGGGGTCGAACCTATTAGCCACGATTATCTCACCACGGCAATGGCGTACTTTACGGCAGCCTGGATTCATGGAATTTTAGGTCTGCAAGCAAAATTCTGCAAATTCAAGCTCAGAGCAGGCCGCAAGGTGCTGGTGAGTTGTTGGCATTTTAACGCTGTTGCAATGGCAAATCGCACCCTTCGCGGCTAATTGGACGGACCCCCATAGACTAGATTACAGTGGGGCACAAATTTCCCACTAGTTACATTCATAAATAATTAAAAACAAAACAAAAAAAACAGTAGATCCTACATTAGTCTCCCGGGGGGGTGCCCAACCCTAGCCTCCCCCCAGGGGTGCCAAACCCCAAGTCCCCCCCCAGGAGTCCCTAACCAGCGATGGACCAATACTTAAATGTCTGAATGCAGTGCCCACTCGCCTGCATGGAAGTCCTGATGACTTCGGAAGTCCGCTTCCCGATTTTGAATGCCTGGAATGAAAATGGCAGACAGTGCTTGAAGATGACGCTCTGCCAAACAAAGAATTCAGCTGACTGTTTGTATGGCTCCCTTAGAGTGCCGCCATGGTGGTTTATGTAGGTCACTGCTGTGGCATTGTTAGATTGAACTTTCACCGGATGTCCCTGAAGGAGGTGTTGAGCCTGACAGAGCCTTGTACACAGCACGAAGTTCCAGAATGTTGATAGACAGCTGACTCTTGATGCATCAAATATCCCTGAAACATTAGGTGACAAATTACCGCACCCCACCGCCAAAGATTTGCATTGGTGGTGAGAAGGACCCAATCCTGGATCCAAAACGTGCATTTCTTGTCCAGATGTGACAGGCGTTTCACAGCAGGGAGAAACATACCTCCTGAAGAAAAAAAAAAGTCAGCCTTGAGGTTCGGGCAAGACATGACCCATCTTTTCCCGGAGAGGCCAGCAGTGGAACGGATTGGTATGGTGGAGTAAAGACCAATGACCCCAGAATCTGCTTGCACATGTACGGACACCAAAATATGCAACTTTATCAGTCAGCATTAGGTCTGTAAAGTCAAAATCTTTTCCGGAGGGAGGAATACTCACTGAGCTCTGGGATCCAACACTGCTCCTAGGTATAGCATCACCTGGGATGGCAATAGCGTTGACTTCTTCCAATTGATTTGTCATCTGTGAGACTGTAGGAACTCTAGTCAGATGAATGTGCTCTTTGAGAACCGTCTGAGATTACGACATTAGAAGCAAGTTGTCCAGGTATGGTAAAATTCTGACGCTCCTTCGGCACAGATGTGCTGCCATCACTGCCAGAACTTTGTGAACACACGAGGGGCCATGGACAGACCAAAGGGCAATGCTTGAAACTGGTAGTGAGTGGTTTGGATAGCAAACCTGAAAAATTGTTGGTAATTGGCTCATATAGGGATATGCAAATACAACAATGCCATAAAGCTCTCTGATTCCACGGCTAGAATGATGGACCGAAAGAACTCCATGCTGAATCTGGGAATCCGAAGAAATTTGTCCAGTTGTTTCAAATTGAGAATGGGTCGAAATGAGCAGACCGGCTTATGAACCAGAAATATATTAGCATAAAAGCCTACCCCTCACTGGGATGGGTTAACTGGAATGATGATCCTGAGGACAAGAGAGCAAACAGATACCTTGAGAGCTTCTGCATTTCTGTCTGTGTAGAGAGGCCAGTGGAAAAGAAACGGGAAGACAGACGCTGTCGAAAGGTGAGAGCGTAGCCCTGAGACACGACACCACTGGCCCAAGCATATGTTGTGGTCTGCATTCACACTGCTGAAAAACAAAAGCTGATCTCCAACTCTGAGGAACCCCATCCCATCCTGCAGCAGGCTTGTCTGCCGACTTTGCAGCTAGATGTATAGTGGACCAGGATTGCTTACCTCTGGGCTTGGAGCTTTTAGAAGCAGAAACCTGGTTTCTGGGAAGTGGCTGACCTCTGGCCTTGCCTTGACAATGAAAGGAACAATATGTTGAAGTCTTGGATCTCGGAGTGGTAATAGATGTAAGAAAGCAGATCTAGAAGCTGTTAAATGTAGTCATTATCTTGTCCAATTCTGGACCAAACAAGACATCACCCAAATAGGGAAGGGCTTCTAGGGCCTTCTTGGATTCCATGTCCACCAAGAGTGGTCTTCTTGCTGCAACTGCTGAAGCAGAACTCTTAGAAGTTAATATCCCTGAATCTAGGCTGCTTTGGAGAGTTAAGAAGCTGTCTCTCACATGTGTAACCATAATAACCAAGTCACCTCTTTATGAATCAGAGGTAAGACCTTCCTCCAAAGCGTCTGCCCAGTGTCCCACAACTTTAGCCATCCAAGCCGATGCAAGGGCTGGACGAGCCAAAGCCACTGCATTCACATCAATGGTCTAAGATATTTTCCAGCTTCCTTCTCTGTGGGATCTTTAAGAGATAATGTGTTAGGGATACACAGGAGGGATGATCTAATAAGCCAAGTGATGTGGGCATCCACATGGGAGGGAAAAGACTCCGACTTAGACCTACCCGCTGTGTGGGAGAGGGTAAAAGGTAGCAATACGCCTGAAAAACTGAAAGTCTGCTAGGAGGAGTCCACACCTCCACTAGGAGGTCTTGTAGCTGTGGAGATGATGGAAATTCTGTTACGATCTTTTTTTTTTGTCTTTTAAAGACAGGTGCCTTGGATCTGGGAGGTTACTCAGAGTCCTCCACTAAGAGCGCACGGTAGATAACCGGTTTTTATTTATATGTATACTTAAGCAGCAGCCAGGTGAGAATATGCAATAAAGGCAAATATTAATGCAAGAGATGGCAACATGTATACTTAGCAACAGTATGCAATAAAAGTCAATGGCCCGACGGCCGTTTTGGTGTTCCTACACCATCATGTGCACAATCACAATAGAACAATAAGCCATATTTAAAGAGAAGTGGACACCAATCTGAAATTGGAGCAATGGTACTCACCTGCAGCACAAATCACCTATTGCGTGCGAGATGCTGCATCCCAGACATGCCACGTGACAGATGTCATCACGCATTGGAGACCAGCGCTGGTGGATGTCTTGGGAGCATCAAATGACACCACAATCACTAGGGCAACCAGTATAAACATAGATTAAGATTGTGGATGAAACACTCACACATCAGCTGTGAAATGATCTGGTTATGTAACTAACAGGTGCCTACTACTAAAATAGGTTTTAATATACTAACCAAGCAGCACGCTGTTTGCATTTCCGTAAGAAACAAAGTCTGGTCAGCACCAGAGATCTCAATCCAAAGAGAATACACAATGGCAAGAAAAAGAAGCCTGTTACATCAAAACAAAACTATATAAGATGCTCAAATAGAAAATTACCCCAAAGGAAAATTTTACTATTGCACTCAAATATGCAAAAACTCAATTAAAAAAAAAAAAAATAATAATAATAATGTAAAGTATACACCCCCTTTCCCCCAAGAAAAAAAAACCTCCAATCCCTAAAGAAGGATCTGGTGTAAAGTGCAATAGATTGAGATAATAATCTATTGTTCAGAATATGAGCACATTCATAGTCGTACATGTACAAGTTAGCATAGCTAGGGGCCATATTAGACCCCATAGCTGTACCCTGTAATTGTAAATAAAAGGTGTTCTCAAAAAGAAAATTATTCTTGTGAAGTACAATCAAAAAGTAACAGGAACTCACTGAGGGGTCCTGTATAGCTGGAATTGTTTAGAATGACCCTTCTGATTGCAGCCATTCCCTCTGCATGATTAATATTAGTGTAGAGGATTACTATTTCAAGGGTCACTAGAAGACACCCATTGAGTGGTTGCCCAATATCTCAATTTTAATAGGAAATCAGTAGTGTCCTTTAAAATTCAGGCAATGTTGTTGACCACTGGTTGGAGAAAAAATTGCCAAGTTTAGCGACGACGTCTGACACAAAGACCCCCTGGAGTAAAAATGGGCCTTGCAGGGGGCCTGGTCATTGACTTATGGATGTTTGGTAGAATGTATAAGTGGAATTACTGGAAAATCTTGAGTAAGAAATTTCAGTGTATTCAACCAACCATTGGATTGTCCCAAAGCAATGATAGAATCAACTTCTTTTAAAGGGCGTAGTGGGATCAAACCTCAACACCTTGTAGAAAGTGTGGTCAGAAAGTTGCCTCTGGACCACATTAATATAATCACGTCTGTTCATGGTCACTGTACACCAGCCTTTATCGGCAGGACATATGATTATGGACTTATTATCTTTAAGTTCTTTAATAGGCTGTTCATTCCTAGAATTTGAATAGGACAACTTCTGTTTTTTTCAGGAAAGGTATCACATCTTGTTTGAAAATGGGGAACTCACAATTAGCTCATTAGGTGTCTTATGGAAAAAAAAATCTTTAAGCCAGAGTTGACGTTGAAATTTATACAGTTTGACTTCAGTCAAAGGCCCTCTGTTTGTATGTGTTAACAAACGAAAGGCCCTTTGAAAGGACTATCATCTCTATGGGGGTAGGAGTAGTCTGAAATATAATATATGGTAATTTCTTCCACCCCTCCTGTGTTACATCTTTCTCTGAGTTTGATGCCACCTCTTCCCCTCCTGCATTGCCTTTTATTGTTTCTGGTTCATGCCCCTTAAAAAAAAAAAAAAAAAAGAAGAAGAAGAAGGTTGACCCCTAGCACTGGAATTATCAGAATCAGAAGTTTGTAACTCCAAATCCATATAACTCCTCTCAAACCTCCTTCTGCTATCCTGTCCTATATTCCACTGTAGTTTGTCACCCTGGAAAAAAAAAAAAAGCCTGAACTTTTTAGGTATCAGTATTTAACTGTTTGGTGCCCAGACTCTCCTCTCCAGGAACATCCCTGTGCCTCCTAGTGGAGGAAGAAGAATGGGGGAAGGTCAGCTATTTTGTAAAGAGTCCATTGCTACACCAGGGCTGTGATCTTTACCTATTGCAACGGCATCTTCTGTTGTCTTCCGGCAATGGCATCGTCTCCCAGGTGGTGTTTCTTCTCTTGAAGAGCTCTGGATTGCTCCCTCTGCCATGAACTAAACATTCCCTGTTGGCACCTGCAAGTACAAGGTAGAGAGCGGAGCAGAGCTAAAATGCAGAGTGATGCTCCTAAATATCCCAGGCTCAGCAAGCCAAGATCAACTCTTGGAGAGCACCAAATCCAAACTGCTGCAAAAAAAAAAAAAAAAATTGTCTAGGTTTAAATCTCTGCAGAATAAAGCCCACTAAAGCGTATTGGTACTCAAAGTTGCCTTCTCCAGCAAAGGGGATGCAGCAAGTACAATCCTTCAGGGCAGGTTCCATTGTGTTGCAGCATTGACTTTGTTTAATGTTAAGTTAATAAATAGGTGCCTCAGTGAAGCCTTACCTGGCTGGCCGACATCAGCGATCAATGAATAGGACCCTCTGCACTGGCCCTTCACCACAGGAGAAGGCAACGCTCCTCGCTGATCGTCAGCTTGACTCTCAATGGGCCTTCATCCAAGTGTCTCAGGATTCTTCGCTCTAGGCATCTGCACCTGCAAGAACAGGGAAAATGTAAGCTATTTTGTAAAGGGTACAATGCTACACCAGGGCTGTAATCTTTACCTATTGCCACGGCATCATCGGTTATCTTCTGGCAATGGAATCTCTTCTCCCAGGTGGCATTTCTTCTTCTCTTGAAGAGCTCTGGATTGCTCCCTCTACTGATGAACTAAACATCCCCTGTTGGCACCTGCAATTACAAGCTGGAGAGAGGGGCAAAGCTAAAATGCAGAGTGATGCCCTTAAAATATCCAGGCTCAGCAATAGAAGATTAACTCAGAATTGCTAAAAGCAAATTGCTGCAAGAAAATGGTGTGAGCATGAATCTCTGCAGTTTTAAGCCCACAAAAGCCCAACAGACAGACTCAGTACTCACCAAAGTAGTCTACAGTGACAGGGATGCAACAAGTAAAATCCTTCAGTATAGATCCTCCTTTGTTGCGCCATTTCCTGTTTAATGTTATATTAATAAAACAGGTGCCCCACTGAGGCCTTACCTGTCTGGCCGACTTCAGCTGGCACAGGGAGTAACCCAGCACTGGCCCTTCCCCACAGGATTCAGCAATACTCCTCATTGATCCTCAGCTTGACTCAATGGGCCTTCATCCAAGTGTCTTTCACTATTCTTTGCTCTCAGTGTCTGCACCTACAGTATAAGAAAAGGGGAAAGGCAAGCTATTTTGTAAAGAGTCCAATATTACACCAAGACTGTCTTTACCTATTGCTAGTGCCACTGCATCTTCTGTTTTCTTCCGGCAATGGCAATTCTTCTTAGAGGTGGCACTTCTATTTTTCTTGAAGAGCTCTGGTTTGCTCCTTCGCTCCTGATGAACTAAATGGTCCCGGTTGGACCTGCAATTACAAGCTGGAGAAAGGGGGCAGAGCTAAAATGCAGAGTGATGCTTCTATATATTCCAGGCTCAGCAATATTATATTAAGAAATGAAAAATGCACAGTGCTGCAAGAAAATTGTTTGGGCATGAATCTGCAGATTTTTGCCCACAATAGCCAAACAGACGCAGTAGTCACCGAAGTGGTCTTCTCCAGTAATGGGGGATGCAGCAAGTAGAATCCTTCAGTTCAGATTTTCCTTTGTTGCACCATTAATTACTTGTTTAATGTTATTTTAATAACAGAGGTGCCCCACTGAGGCCTTACCTATCTGGCCGACTTCGGCTGGTGCAGTGAGTAACCCGGCACTAGCCCTTCTCCACAGGAGAAGGCAATGCTCTTCACTGATCCTCAGCATGATTCTCAATGGGCCTTAATCCAAGTGCCTATCACCATTCTTTGATCTCGGTGTCTGCACCTATAAAAAAAAAAAAAAACTAAAAAAAAAAGGGGAAAGGTAAGCTAATTTTGTAAAGAGTCCAATGCTACACGAGGGCCTTGATCTTTACCCATCTTTGGTCTTCTTCCGGCAATGGCATTTCTTCTGCCAGATGACGCTTGATTGCTCCCTCTGTCGACATACTTACTGTTCCCTGTTTTCACCTTTTATTACAAGCTAGAGAGGGGGAAAAGCCAAAATGCACAGTGAAGCTCCTAAATATTCCAGGCTCAGCAAGCCAAGATAAACTCTTTGGGAGTACCAATTGCAATGTGCTTCAAAAAAAATGTCTAGATTCTAATCTCTACAGATTGAATCTATCCAGTTGCGGCCTAGGTTCGGCTGTTACTCACCTCAGCGCCACCTTCCCCTGATCTCTAGAGTGGTCAGATCCCAGGTGTGGTGGCGAGTGATGCGCTGAGGATTATACCTGGGGTCTGCTAGGACATCCGTGAGCTCGCCCTGTGATGTAGTTTCTGCGGTTACAATCATGGATGCAGCCATGACAGTGTTTTCACCTGACTAACCCTTTGCCCAATGGTAGACGTTGGTTGTGGTCATCTGACAGTGTCCTCTAATGGACTGCTACCTTAGGTTATATACCAGCTCTGGAAAACAGGAAGTTACCTGTACAACCTTGTTACTTCCAGAGTTAATTTGCCGTTGCAGCGTTCCAAGCTCTGTTCCTAGTGACTTGTTCCTAGTGCTTTCCAGTGTGTACATAGAATGTCTTCAAAGTACAATTTATAGAGAGTCATCTTCTGTGCTAGGCTCCATGGCTGAATCCTCAGTGTGTGTACTCAGTTCAACATTCAAGTACCATCTCGTGATAACATTCTCCTGTGTCAGTGCTGTGTCTAAAGCCACACTGTTTGTACTTAGTACATCATCCAAGTACCCGCTCATTATACCATCTCCTGTGCCAGCAGTGCGACTGAAACCACCAAGTGTGTTCTCTGTATATTACTTCAGTACAATCCCCAATATCTCTCTCCTCTGCTTGCCCTGTGGTACTGTTCTTCCATTTTTTCCCACTTGTGCTGGATACCTGATCAAAGGGCCGCAACCTGCCTCCTGGGTGCAGCTTAAGCCCAAATCCCGCTTGGAAGGGTCACTGGTGAACACCTCCCAGTAGATTAGACTACGTTCCTTGGTCAGGTCTCACCAATATCCAGTACTGGTGGATGAGGAAGACACTAATCCAGGCCCATCGCCTCCAGTTCCCTCAACCTGGGTCCACGTCTTCGAATCTCATGGCAGAGAATCATTTTAGCTAGAGCATGTCAGAAGCCCACAAAAATCTATCAGATTTGGTACTCCCCAAGATTGAGGTCTCCTAGGAAGAGTATGCAGCAAGTCCAAAACTTCAGGATAGACCCCCACAGTGTTGCACCATTGACTCTGTTTAAAGAGAAGTTAATAAACAGGTACCTCACTGAGGCGTTACCTATCTGGCCAATGTCAGCAGGCAAAAAATAGGATCCTCTTCACTGGCAATTCCCCACATGAGTCAGCAATGCTCCTCAGCTTGACTTGATAAGACTCATTCAAGTGCGTCACAATGCTTGGCTATAGGTGTCTGCACCTGCAAGAAAAATACAAAGGTAAGCTATTTTGTAAAGAGTCCAGTGCTGCAGCAGGGCTGTGATCTTTTGTTTTCTTCCAGCAATGGCAATTCTTCTCTAAGGTGGCGCTTTTTCTTTACTTGAAGATCTCTGGATTGCTCACTCTCTGCTGAACTAAAATTTTCCCTTTTGGCACATGAAATTAAAAGCTGGAGAGGGGGGCAAATCTAAAACAGAGTGATGCCCCAAAAAATTCTTGGCTCAGCAATATAAGATTAACTGTTAAGGAGTGCTAAACAAAGTGCTGCAAGTAAATTGTTTGAGCATGAATCTCTGCAGATTTATACCCACAAAAGCAAAAGTGAAGCAGTACTCACCAAAGTAGTCTTCTCCAGTGATGGGGTTGCAGCAAGTAGAATCCTTTAGTGAAGATCTTCCTCTATTGCACCATTATTTTTCTGTTTAGTGTTATGTCAATGAAACAGGTGCCCCACTGAGGCCTTACCTGTCTGGCCAACCTCGGCGGGCACAGTGAGTAACCTTGCCCCAGAGGATTCAGAGACTCTTCTCACTGATCCTCAGCTTGACTCATTAGATCTTTATCCAAGTGTCTCTCACCATTCTTTGCTCTAGGAACCTGCACCTGCAAAATAGAGGAAAGGGTATTTTGTTAAGAGCCCCTTACTACACCAGGGCTGTGATCTTTTTCTATTGCAAAGGCATCTTTGGTCTTCTGGCAATGGCATTTCTTTTCCCAGGAGAAGCTGCTTCTTCTCTTGAAGAGCTATGGATTTTTCCCTCTCTGTTGCTAAACTGTTCCCTGTTAAAATCTGCAATTACAAGCTGGAGAGAGGGTGCAGAGCTAAAATGCAGAGTGATGCTCCTAAATATTCCAGGCTCTGCAAGATAAGCTGAACTCTTAAGGGGCGTTAAATGTAAAGTGCTGCAAGTAAATTATTTGGGCTTGAACTCTGCAGATTTACGCCCACAAAAACCAAACAGATGCAGTACTTACCGAAGTTGCTGCATCCCCATCACTGGAGAAGACAAGTAGAAGCCTTCAGTACAGATAATCCTCTGTTGCATCATAAGTTTTCTTTTTAATGTTATGCTACTAAAACAGGTGCCCCACTGAGACCTTACCTGTCTAGCTGACCTCAGCTGGCACATTGAGTAACCCTGCAGTGGCCCTTCCCCACAGGACTCCGCGTTGCTTCTCACAGATATGAAGCTTGAGTATAGCTGAGGCCTTCATCCAAGTGTGTCACCATTCTTAGCTCTGTCTGCACCTGCAAAAAAATGGGAAGGTAAGCTATTTTGTAAAGAGTCCAATGCTACACCAGGACTGTGATCTTTACCTATTGCCAGGGAATTTTCTGTTTTCTTGCGACAATGGCAAATCTTCTCCCAGATGAAGCTTCTTCTCTTAAAGAGCTCTGGATTACTCCTTCTGCCGATGAACTAAATGTTCCCTGTTCACATTTCCAATTACAAGCTGGATACAGGGTGCAGAGCTATAATGCTGTGTGCTGCTCCTGAGTGTCCCAGGCTCAGCAAGCCAAGATTAACTCTTGGGGTGCACCAAATGCAAAGTGCTGCAAGAAAATTGTCTGGGCATTTATCTCTTCAGATTTACAACCACAAAAGTCAAACAAACAGATGCAGTACTCACCGAAGTGGTCTTCCCCATTTACGGGGATGTAGAAAGGACAATACTTTTAGGACAGGTCCTTCTCCTTTGTTTTCTGGTGTTCTAAGCAGCGCTGACACCCGACACGGGACCACGGACAATGGAGTATAAAATAACATGGGTGCAGGGTGTGCGGTGTAGGGTTCCCCTGGACCCGTGGGCCTGTGTGCCCCGCACACACTGCTCCCATTCTAGATACGCCCGTGGTCTTGGCTTGAGATTACATCTACCACTGGAGCGGATATTTCAGTATCTTGAATTTACATGGAGGTTTATTCTACTATTTCTTTCACTTGGGATTATTAATAATTGATGGAGTTGGAGACTAATGATGGAGACATCACATTAACCCAATCAGTTATTCCAACTTATGAAAGTGAAGTTTTGAATGCTCACATAATAATATCAAAGTAATAATTTGCAAGGGATAAAAAAAAAAGATCTATAGCTTGCTGATTTGTATGACAATTTACAGGCTTATAATAAAATGTATTACTTTGATCCTGATGTCTATATAAGCCCACACCGGGGGGTGAACAGTTCTTAATTCATCTTATATATAACCAATTTAAAAAAAAAAAAAAAACACTTTAAAATTAAATTTGGGGTTCCTAAACTACAGAAAAAAGAAAAAATATTTTATGGTAATTTAAGGCCATTTTATTTTAAACCAAAATTATGTAATTAGGTCAATTAAGCTAATTGAAAACTCCCAAATGCCTAATTGGACACCCCTCCTCCTCCACCCCCCAGCCGCCCCCCCCCCCCCATGACTAAAGGGGTTCAACACTGTCCCAACATTATACCATAAAATTAAGATTTTCCCTACCTTTTCACACCCACAGGGGGGTGCGTACAAAAAAAAAAAAGACAACGAATCTCCTCAGGAAAGGCATTGAAAGTTTGGAGTTGGGTTTCACATGCAATTTGCTATGCAAGTTTGCTGTGATAACAGCTTGCACAAGCCAGCTCGCACCCAATTGGATTGACCACCAAGAGTTACAGTAGATGCCAGCGTCACTATCTCTCGTTTGTTTCAAAAGTCTCTAATGCACAGCCCATATTTGCTAACTTCTTGGCTACCCTGTCAGGGAAGAGGCAGCCAGATCAGCAATGCAGGATGAGGGGGTGGGGGTGTAAAGGTGCATCTCAATTAGAGGTGCAGGGAGGGGGGGTGTGGCAATTGTACCCCACCTATATTATAATAATAAATAAGAACAGTGGCCCTGGAAATATCAATAGATGGAATTAAATTGACAGGAGGTGGCCAATTTATGCTCCACTACTATGCAGATAAAGGTGCTGCCAAACCATCAGAGCAGGTGTGGGCTTAATGCAAGGGACATATCTTTACTTTACACAGTTCTAGATTACACTGCACAACTGTCTCCTTCAAATACACTGGCAATGCTACATGCTCCCATTTAGGTGCATGCAAATCTCCCTTCAAAAGGTAGAGCAGTGTGAAGCCGGACATACCTCTATAGGACGTTAAAAAAAAATCCCCCTTATAATATATTAATATGTTTAACCTGTAGTACATCATCCAAGTACCTGCTCATTATACCATCTCCTGTGCCAGCATTGCGACTGAAACCACCAAGTGTGTTCTCTGTGCATTACTTCAGTACAATCCTCCAATATCTTTCTCCTGTGCTTGCCCTGTGGTAGTGTTCTTCCATTTTTTTCCCCACTTGTGCCAGATACCTGACCAAAGGGCCGTGACTTGCCTACTGGGTGCAGCTTAAGCCCAAATCCTGCTTTGAGGGGTCACTAGTGAACACCTCAGAGTAGGTTAGACTACGCGCCTTTGGTCAGGTCTCTCTAACATCCGGTGCTGGTGGATGAGGAAGACACTAATCCAGGTCCCTCACCTCCAGTTCCCTCCTCAACCTGGGTCCACATCTTTGAATCTCGTAGCTAGAGCATGACAGAAGCCCACCAAAGTCCATCAGATTTGGTACTCACCAAAATTGTCTTCTCCAGCAAAGAGGATGCAGCAAGTCCAATCCTTTAGGGTAGTCCGCACTGTGGTGGTGTTCTTCCATATTTTCCCACTTGTGCCAGATACCTGACCAAAAGGCCATGACCTGCCTACTGGGTGCAGCTTAAGCCCAAATCCCAGTTGGAGGGGGTCACTGGTGAACACCTCCCAGTAGGTTAGACTTTGTGCCTTTGGTCAGGTCTCACCAATATCTGGTACTAGCGGATGAGGAAGACACTAATCGAGGCCCATCGCCTCCAGTTCCCTCCTCAACCTGGGTCCACGTCTTATAATCTCATTACAAAGAATCATTATAACTAGAGCATGACAGAAGCCCACCAAAGTCAATCAGATTTGGTACTCACCAAGATTGTCTTCTCCAGCAAAGAGGATGCAGCAAGTACAATCCTTCAGGGTAGTCCCCACTGTGTTGCACCATTGACTTTGTTTAATGTTAAGTTAATAAATAGGTGCCTCACTGAGGCCTTACCTGTCGGGCCAACATCAGCGGGCCAAGAATAGGACCCTCTTCACTGGTAATTCCCCACAGGAGTCAGCAATGCTGCTAGTTGATACTCAGCTTGACTCTCGATAGGCCTCATTCAAGTGCCTCATGATGCTTGGCTCTAGGTGCCTGCACCTGCAAGAAAAATAGAAAGGTAATCTATTTTGTATAGAGTCCAGTGCTACACCAGGGCTGTGATCTTTACCTAATGCCACAACATTTTTTGTTTTCTTCCAGCAATTGAAATTCTTCTCTAAGGTGGTGCTTTTTCTTCACTTGAAGAGCTCTGGATTGCTCCCTCTCTGCAGAACTAAAATGTTCCCTGTTGGCACATGAAATTAAAAGCTGTAGAGAGGGGGCAAATCTAAAGCACAGAGTGATGCCCCTCAAAATTCCTGGCTCAGCAGTAGAAGATTAACTTAAATTTTTTTGCAGCACTTTACATTTAGCAATTCTTGTTTGGACATGAATCTCTGCAGATTTATGCCCACAAAAGCCAAACAAAACAGATGCAGTACTCACCGAAGTGGTCTTCTCCAGTGACCTAGAAGCAGCAAGTAGAATTCTCCAGATCAGATCCTCCTCTGTTGCATGACTAATTATCTGTTTAATGTTATGTTAATAAAACAGGAGCCCCACTGAGGCCTTACCAGTCTGGCCGGCCTCGGCTGGCACAGTGAGTAACCCTGCACTGGCCCTTACCCACAGGATTCAGCGATGCTCCTCAGATTCTCAGCTTGACTCTCAATGGTCCTTCATCCAAGTGTTTCTCACCATTCTTTGCTCTGTCTCTGCACCTATAAGAAAAGATAAGCCATTTTGTAAAGATGACCTATCTTTGGTCTTTTTCTGGCAATGGAGTTTCTTCTACCAGAAGACACTTAATTGCTCCCTCTGTCTACGTACTTACCATTCCCTGTTCACACCTTTTAGCTGGAGAGGGGGGCAGAGCTAAAGCACAGAGTGATGCTCCTAAATATACCAGACTCAGCATGCCAAGATCAACTCTTGTGGAGTGCCAAATCCAAAAAATCTCTGCAGAATAAAGCCCACCAAAGCCTATTAGATTCACTACTCACTGAAGTGGTCTTCTCCAGTGAAAGGGATGTGGCAAGTACAATCCTTCAGGGCAGTCACCACTGTGTTGCACCATTAACTTTCTGTTTAATGTTAAGTTAATAAATAGGTGCCTCAGTGAGGCCTTAACTGGCTGGCCCAAATCAGTGGGCAAAGAATAGGACCCCATACACTAGTCCTTCCCCACAGGAGAGGGCAATGCTCCTCACTGATCCTCTGTTTCACTCTATGGACCTTCATGCAAGTTTTTCAAGATTTTTGGCTCTAGATGACTGCACCTGCAAGAAAAAGTGAAAAGGAAGTTATTTTGTAAAGAGTCCAATGCTACACCAGGGCTGTGATCTTTACCTATTGACACAGCATCTTCTGTTTTCTTCCGGAAACGGCAATTCTTCTTTAAGGTTGTTCTTTTTCTTCTCTTGAAGAGTTCTGGATTGCTCATTCTCTGCCGATGAACCAAACATTCCCTGTTGGCACCTGCAATTACAAGCTGGAGAGAGGGGGCAAAGCTAAAATGCAGAGTCCGCAATATAAGATTAAGGGCCTTATTCATCATATGATAAATGGCCTGGTAGCCATGCAGAAATGCTAGTTTCCGCATATTTAGGTTACCGGGCTATCATCTTCAGATGGAGCTTGTTCTCAGATCCCTGCTCCTTCCTTCCTATGCGAAGGAGTTCCAGGGATGCGAAGAGGGATCCAAGCAGATCATTCCGCTGCCTCCTCACTACCTCCCCAGTGCCTTTGCGCATGCATAGCCAGGACATTGGGGAGTAGGTAAGTAACACAGCTACTTCTGTAACTGTGATACTAACCAAGGGGGACAACTGCTTTTCGGAGCAGCTGTCCCCTCACCAGTGCAATGACTGATTGCTCCAGTGCCACGTTTCCCCTGCTGCGAGTTCAATTCTTAATCATCGCAGGCCATACAGCATCAGATGATAAAAAGGCCCCTTAGTGTAGAGAAATGCTAAATGCAAAGTGCTGCAAGAAAATTGTTTGGGCATGAATCTCTGCAGATTTACGCCCACAAAAGCCAAACAGATGCAGTACTCACCGATGTTGTCTTCTCCAGTGACCTAGAAGCAGCAAGTAGAATTCTCTAGTACAGGTCCTCCTATATTGCGCACCTGTTTATTGTTATTTTAATAAAACAGGGGACCTGCTGCAGCTTTGCCTGTCTGGCACAGCGAGAAACTCTACACTGGCACTCTCTCAAAGGATTCAGCAATGTTCCGCACTGAACCTCAGCTTGACTCTTGATGGACCTTCATTTAAGTGTCTCTCACCATTCTTTGCTCTGTGTCTGCACCTATAAGAAAAGGGGAAAGGTAAGCTAATTTGTAAAGAGTCCAATGCTACACCAGGGCTGTGATCTTTACCTATTTCCAGGGCATTTTCTGTTTTCTTCCGGCAATGGTAGCTCTCAGATATTGCTTCGTCTTTTGAAAAGCTCTGGATTGCAACCACTTTGTAGATGAACTAACTGTTCTCTGTTCACACCTACTATTAGAAGCTGGAGAGAGGGGGCAGTGCTAAAACGTGATGCTCCTTAATATTCCAGGCTCAGCAAAAGATTAACTCTTAAGTAGCACTAAATACAAAGTGCTGCAAGTAAATTGTTTGAGCATGAATCTCTGCATATTTACGCCTACAAAGAAAAAGAGATGCAGTACTCACTGAAGTGGTCTTCTCCAGTGATGGGGTTGCAGCAAGTAGAATCCTTTAGTGAAGATCTTCCTCTATTGCACCATTATTTTTCTTTTTAATGTTATGTCAATAAAACAGCTGCCCCACTGAGGCCTTACCTGTCTGTCTGACCTCAGCGGACATAGTGAGTAATCCTGCACTGGCCCTGCCCCACAGGATTCAGAGATGCTTCTCACTGATCCTCAAATTGACTCCAGTTAGGGTCTTCATCCAAGTGTCTCTCACCATTCTTAGCTCTAGGTGTCTGCACCTGCAAAAAGAGAGGAAAGGTAAGATATTTTGTAAAGAGCCCTTTACTACACCATGGCTGTGATCTTTGTCTATTGCCAAGGCATTTTTCTTCCGGCAATGGAATTTATTTTCCCAGGAAAAGTGGCTTCTTCCCTGTTCGCATCTGCAATTACAAGCTGGAGAGAGGGTGCAGAGCTATAATGCTGTGTGCTGCTCCCAAGTGTCCCAGGCGCAGCAAGCCAAGATTAACTCTTGGGGGGCACCAAATGCAAAGTGCTGCAAGAAAATTGTCTGGGCATGTATCTCTTCAGATTTACACCCACAAATGTCAAACAGACGCTGTACTCACCGAAGTGGTCTTCTTCAGTGACGGGGATGTAGCAAGTACAGTCCTTTTAGGACATCTCCCCCTTTTTTGAGCTATTGACCATTTAATGTTTTGTTAATAAAAAAAAATAAAAAAAAGGTACCCCACTGAGGCCTTACCTGTCTGGCTGACCTTAACTGACAAAGGATAAATAACCACTGTACCTACCCTTCAGCACAGGGATCAGCGATGCTACCCACAGATTCTCAGCTTGACTGTTTGTGGGACTTCATCAAAGTGTCTCTCACCATTCTTGGCTCTCTGTGACTGCACCTGGCAATTAAAGAAAAAAGGTAAGCTATTTTGTAAAGTGTCCCATGCTACACCTTGAATCTCTACAGTTTCAAACCCACTTATGCCTAAATAACAAATGCATTACCCACCAAAGCTGTCTTCTCCATCATTGCTCCACTGACTGTTCAAGCATGAGCAAGACCAGGCACTCGCAGCTCTGCCACTGTTACATAGTGGTTATATTTTTTTGTACTGCAGTAAATATTTCTAGAGGTCTACATTATTATGCAGTGCAATAAATATGTCACGTTTACACATTATAGGCCAAATTTAATTTGATGGCGAAAAGTCAGAGGTCAGACTTTATCCCAGAAAAAAATGGAGATGGTGAAAAGTATCGGGCACACGCCTGCTTTATCCCAGTATTCAATTAGGATCTGGCAGAAAGGTAAGTATGGAAAAGTGCAGGGAATTTTTGGGAAATCATCCTGGCACCCCCCCTAAAGATATCCAGACATGGGGGATCACTATGGGTACCCCTGTTTTGGGCTGCTGAAGGTAGTGAGGGTTTTTAATAGCCACGGCAAGTGCAGAAATGAGGTTTTAGAAGAAGGGGTGAAGAATAGCACTTAGATTTTTTTGGGGGGAGAACTAGTCCCATCAAATTTGGGGTACATGAAAATGGGTCCAAGTATATTTTGAAGTCCCTAAAGTGATATTTTAAAATTCTTCAAAAATGCACCTGCTGAAACCACTTGCCGCATACTTGGGGACCCCCCCTATAAGTCTATTCTGCTAGTTTTTAAGTTTGCTCCCCAACTTTTTTTTTTTTTGCCAGATTACTGTATCAGTTTAATAATCTGAATCAGTGGCGGGCTGGGCCGGGGGGCAGGGTACCATGTGCCCCCCAGGCCGCAGCGTCATGAGGGCCACGGGCAGTCTGTCACTGTAACACAGACTGCACTGCGTGTGTAGTGCTGACCGGACAGAGTTCGGTCAGCGCTACACAAGTGATAAACACACATCCACCGGCTCCGGCAGCTGGGTGTTTGTTTTGATCAGCAGCCAATGACAGTCTGTCAGACTCATTAGCTGCTGCTGCACCCACTGCAGGTGCCGGCGGACAATGGTAGATGCGTCATAACGTCATATGACATCTCTCCCATAATGCAGAGCGGCCCGGCCTGGGAAGGACAGATGGAGGAGCGGATGGTGACGGCGGGAGTGGGGATTGAGGTAAGTGTTTTTTTGTTTTGTTTTACTATGTGTGCCTACTGAGGTGGGGGGGGAAGGGAGGCTGGCACTACAAGGGGGGAGACCACTACAAGAGGGGGCTGCTACTACGGGCACTACAAGGGGAGGGGACAACTACTAGGGGCACTGCATAGGGGGGAGGAGAATACTACTAGGGGAACTACATAGGGGGGAGGAGACTACCACTGGGGGCACTGCATCGAGGGACCACTGCTGGGGGCTCTATAAAAAAGGCAATACTGGGGGTACTGCATAGGGGGGAGATTACAACTGGGGCCACTATTTAAGGGGCACTGCATGACGGTTACCACTATTGGGGGCACTGCATGGGGTGTGGACTGCTACTGGGGGCACTATGTAAGGAGCACTGCATAGGGGGTACCTCTAATGGGGGCACTATATAAGGGGCTTACTACTGGGGGCACAAGGGTCACTGCACAGGGGGCACTGTATAAGGGGCACTGCATAGGGGGGGGGATCACTACTGGGGGCACTACTGGAGGCCTGCATAAGGGGGTCCTCTCCTGGGGCACCACAATGGGGCTGTCCCTAATCTTTATTTTTACTTTACATTAATCCCATATGGCCAGCCTCCTCCCTGGAACACTTGAGGGGGGGGGGCACCGTAGCACGCACGTTCTTCGGGCACCCTGGCTACACACTACTCCTCTGCCAGGACCGCCTGCATGCATTCGCCCCCCAGGCTAAAAGTTGCCAGCCAGCCCATGATCTGAATTACAAATTCTGTGGCTGGAGGAACAAATGACACTATTCAAAAAAAATTGGTGTCATTTTAGCCCAGCCCCTTCCTTAGATGCATGATGATATTTTGCCATGGTGGTGGCAGGAACATATATAAAAAAGATGCTAGACATGTAAACATGTCATAGCAATGGGGGTGCTTATATATTGTTAAATAGTCACATATAAAATCAAATATATTATACAAAATAAATACAAACTATCGAACCCCCCCCCCAATCCGAGCTGGGAACAAAGTCGGGCTCGGGTTTTCCCGCCTGACTCAGAACTGAAATTGAGGCAAAAAGTCATTATCCCGCTTTCCGGATCTTGCGGGTTTTGGATTCTATAAAAGGTTCCCGCATCTGCGCCATTTCTCACTCCGGCTGTGGACAGTGAAGAGAGAGGGTGGGAGATAGAGCTGGCTGGGCTGTGTTGTGCTGCTGTTGTCCATCGGGGCTTTGTCCACTCCTCCAAAGTCTATAGGGGCTGGCAGGGCTTTGTTGTGCTGCTGTTCTCCATAGGGGGTGGCTGGACTGTGTTGTGCTGCTGTTGTCTATAGGGGCTGTGTCCACTCCAAAAGTCTATAGGGGCTGGCTGGGCTGTGTTGTGCAGTGTCCCATAAAGGCTGTAGTCCTAAAGGGGTGCTGTAGTGTTGTCCAGGGGGTGATCTGTCCATCAGGGGTGCTCCACCCAAGTGCAAAAAAAACATGTGTTTGT
This sequence comes from Taudactylus pleione, assembly GCA_031769625.1. Lineage (NCBI taxonomy): Eukaryota > Metazoa > Chordata > Amphibia > Anura > Myobatrachidae > Taudactylus > Taudactylus pleione. The sequence continues at coordinate 16,567,298 of JAUIMM010000119.1, forward strand.
GAATTGTGTGCACTGTAGCTGCACGTGCATCAACAAAGGAGCAGCACCAAGCGTGCGCCTGTGTCATCAGTAAAGGGCCGACTGGCTTGTCTGTTAAAGGGTGGTGTAACCCCCAAACTGCACTCCAAAAAAATCATGTAAAATTATTTTGTGTTTGTGTGCACCTTAGCCGCATGTATATATCAACATAACATAAATTGATGACAAAACTTTGTCCGATAAAAATAAAATAGGGAAAGATCAAGAACCACTTCCTCCTAGTGCTGAAGCTGCTGCCACTAGTCATGACAGATGATAAAATGCCTTCAACGTCGTCTGCCAAAGTCGATGCCCAATGTCATAGTAGAGGGCATATAAAATCCCAAATGACAAAGTTCAGGAAAATGACGTTAAAACAACCATTTAAATCATCTGAGGAGAAACAAACTTGCCAATATGCCATTTACGACAGAGTGGCAAGGAACGGCTAATGTCTTTCCCTATGTTCATGACTAGTGGTTCAGCTTCACATGACGATGGAAGCCCTCCTCCCACTACAAAAATCAAACAAGTTAAGCTGGCAAAAGCACAGCGAAGAACTGTGCGTTCTAAGAAGAAGATATCACAAATCCCCAAGGAGAGTCCAAGTGTGGTGGCGGTTGCGATGCCTGATCTTCCCGTCCAGTGTTGGGAAGAGGTGGCTCTTTCCACCATTTGCACACCCTCTGGAAGTGCTGGAAGGAGCACCCACAGTCTACTTGCTGATATGCAAATTGAAGATGTCACTGTTGAAGTACAACAGAATGAGGATACTGGTGTAGCTGGCGCTGAGGAGGAAGTTGGCGAGGAGGATTCTGATGGTGATGTGGTTTGTTTAAATCAGGCTCCAGGGGAGATAGTTGTTGTCAGTGGGATGAAAAAGCCCATCACGGTCATGCCTGGGCAGAAGCCCAAACATTCCATGTCTTTGGTCTGGCAATATTTCTATCCAAATCTGGACAACAATTGTCTTACCTTATGTAAAGGTGAATTAAGTAGGGGTAGAGACGTTAACCACCTAGGAACATCCTCCCTTATACATCACCTGCAGCGCGTTCATAAAAAAAAGTTACTGTTCAGAAACTTTGGCTAAGACTGTAAGCAGTCCAGGGACAGGTAAATCCCTTTGTCCTGCCTGTTTTATCCAAGCACCTGCAAACCACACAGTCAACTCCCTCCTCATCAATTTCCTCCTTAGTCAGGATCGGAAGTAGTCCTGCAGGCCATGTCACTGGCATGACTGACTCTCCTATCCAGGATTCCTCCAAAGAATCCTGCATTGCTATGCTTACTGCTGTCGGGGGTTGTTCATCATACCAGAGAGGAAGTAGGACCACTACTTCTATTAAACAATTGACCCTCCGGCAGTCCTTAGCGAGGAGGATGAAGTATGACAGCAGTCATCCTGAAGCAAAACGGATAACTGAGGCCTTGACTGCTATGTTGGTGTTAGATGTGCATCCGGTATCCACCATTAGTGCAGTGGGATTTAGACAATTGATGGAGGTAGTGTGTCCCCGGTTCCAAATCCAGTCTAGATTCCACTTCACTAGGCAGGCGATACAGAGACTGTACAGAAACGTCAGAAAAAGTGTCCTCAGTGTCCTAAAAAATGCAGCTGTACCCAATGTCCACTTAACCATGGACATGTGGACAAGTGGAACAGGGCAGACTAAGGACTATATGGCTGACTGCCCACTGGGTAGATGTATCACCTTACGCAGCAACAGCAGCGTCACCAGTAGCAGCATCTCAGAAATGCCAGCTCGTTCCAAGGCAGGCTACGCTGTGTATCACCGGTTCCAGTAAGAGGCACACCGCCGACAACCTCTTAGTGAAACTGAGGTAAGCCATCGCCCAGTTGCTTACCCCCACTTAGACTCTCCTGGGGATTTGTGATATCTGATAACGCCACCAATATTACATGTGGGCAAATTCCAGCATGTCCCATGTTTTTCTCACACAAATTTGGTGGTGCAGAATTTTCTGGAAAAAAAATACAGGGGCGTGCAGGAGACTCTTTGGGTGGCCCGAAAAATTTCTGCCCACTTTCGCCATTCAGTGACTGTGTGCTGAAGACTGGAGTGCCAGCAAACACTCTTGAACCTGCCCCGCCATCACCTGAAGCAAGAGGTTGTGACACGGTGGAACTCAACCCTCTATATGCTTCAGAGGATGGGGGAGCAGCAAAAGGCCATTCAAGCCTATACATCCACCTATGACATAGGCAAAGGAGGGGGTATGCACCTGACTCAAGCGCAGTGGAGAATGATTCAGGTCATTCCCCTCATCAGGCTTTTGCAGAAGCAGCTGGAGAAAGTGAAGGAGTAACTAAGACTGAGTGATTCCGCTCAGAATGTGGGACTGTGGATGAAGCCCTTCATTCGCTTTGCCAGGATTCCAGGGTGGTCAATCTGTTGAAATCAGACTACTACATTTTGGCCACTGTGCTCGATCCTAGGTTTAAAGCCTATGTGGTGTCTCTTTCCGGCCGACACAAGACTGCAGAGGTACAAAGACCTTCTGGTGAAAACACTGTCAGCTGAAGCGAAACGTAACACGTCTACAGCTCCTTCATTTTCTCCCGCAACTGGGGCTGCCAGGGAACAACTTAGGTATCCTAAGCAACCTGCTGATGGTGATGCAGGGCAGGCAGGAGCAAGTTTGGACATCTGGTCCGCACTAAAGGACCTGGCAACAATTTGACATGTTTACTGTCACTGCATATGATACTGTCACCATTGACAGAATAGTGGAGGATTAAATCAGTGACAGCATCCAAGTAGGCATGTCAGACAGTCCGTACCTATACTGGCAGGAATAAGAGGCAATTTGGAGGCCCCGATACAAACTGGCTCTATTTTACCAGAGTTGCCCCCCCTCCAGTGTGTACTCCGAAAGAGTGTTTAGTGCAGCCAGGAACCTTGTCAGCGAAAGGCGTAGGAGTTTGCTTTCGCAAAATGCTGTTCATAAAAATGAATCATCAACTCTTCCAGGGAGACCAGCCTGCAGAACGTACAGAGGGACCTGTTGTGGTGGATTCCAGCGGGGACAAATTAATACTCTGTGAGGATGAGGATGTACACAACACTGAAGAGGGTGAGGAATCGGTGGATGAGGAGGATGAGGACGACATCTTGCCTCCGTAGAGCCAGTTTGTGCAGGGACAGATTAATGTCCAGCTTGTTTTGTGGGGTCCTGGCGCTGAAATGATTGGTTTGTTAAAGTGTGCATTTGCTGTTTAGACAACATAAGGGTGGGTGGGAGAGCCCAAGGACAATTCCATCTTACACCTTTTTTTCTTTGAAAAACTAGGCCCCAAACAGTACATAATGCAAACTACCATCCTGTCTGCCACTGCAGTGTCACTCCTAGATGGTCCACGTGTTTGTGCCACCCACTTGTGTTGCTTAGCATAGTCATCCCGCTACCTCGGTGCAACCTTTCGGCCTAAAAACAATATTGTGAGGTGTTCAGAATAGACTGGAAATTAATGTTATTGAGGTTAATAGCAAAGGAGCAGAAAAACCCACAAATTCTGTGATTTTAGCTGTTTTTATGCTTTTTTCAAAAAAATACAGATCCAAAACACGGAAGGGTGGTTTTGGCAAAACCAATCAAGATCCAAAACACGAAAAGTGGCCCGTACACCACACTTATTTTGAAGCATAAATTAGGTTTATAATAAATAAAAATAAGACACCTAAATGTATCAACCTCCAATAAACGAAATGGTGAGACAAACAAATACTGTAGGCTCCGTTTAGGATACACAGATAAAAGTTCCTCTGTATATAAGCATATGATTTGCTTTAGCTGAAATAAAGGGAGCTTTCATTTCCCATTCCACATATAGGCAGTGTGTGTTATTAGCACTAAAAGTATTAAACCCACATCCAGAAGAGTTGGATTGCAGAGCGTGTTGGCAAAAAAAAGCTTTCCAATCCTGTTTAAGACCAAATCGCCAGCAGCACGATTGTGAGAATTATGTGTCCCGGTATATTTACCCAGCCTCCTCCTGACAGATCACATAGGGGAATACTGGTCCGGTCTTTATCCTCTACTCTGGCTGCTTCACAGGTTACGCTGGAACTGGCGCACAACCTTTACACTCACTGTGGCTGCAGCTTAAAATCCTCAGGCAGCAATAAAAGTCAGTAAGCCGTCCTTACATGTAGGTTTAAATGATGCTTGTTCTTTTTAGCACCAGGTCTATTCGTGCATTCCAGAAGACTCAGTGATCAGTATCACGGTGGTGTATCAAAGAGAATCTTCCATCCTTAACATATTTCTCTGTCAAAATGTACTAAGTTTCTTCAGAAGATTAGCATAAAATACTGGCTTCTCAATGTGTCCTTTTAAATCACTCTTGTCCAATCAAAACTTTGGATATATTAATCATGAGTGAAATTCACATATGTCCATCAGCTGAATGGTATCTGATAATTAGTAAAACAGACCTATCAAACAGTCTGTCAGTTAAAACACATAATTGGCTAACACTGATCTTCAAAGTATATCAATATAAAAATACAGATAATACATATGCAAATAGACAATCCTCAAATTATCATTCAAAAGTGCAACAGAATAATGCATACACTATGCAATTACACTGCACAACACTGTAAATGTTTCTGATGTGAAAATAGTTACTTCTAATTGATTTCAGCATGCAAAGAATGAATATGACATTTAAAACTGTTAGCTCTGAGTTCGAGATATAGCCCATTTATGACGATGTAGGGGTATTCCTAGTGAAGTGGGCAGAATGGAGAGAATCTTACCAGCAATCTGTTCTGTGCAGAGGGGGCGGGGCCTAATGACCCAATTAAATTAATCAGTTATTTATCCCCTCCCCTATTCAAATATACGCGATTCACGGGAGTGACAAGCATAGTGAGCGATTCCACCAAGACATTTCAGCAATGGAATAAAGATATCAGGGTAGGTGAATCACTACTGTTTGACAGTGACAAGAGATGCCCCAGAAGAGGAGTACAAGCAACAAGCAAAGAGAAAGCACCCCCATGAATAGGCCACTATATATTAGATAGTACTTTCATATGCTGTATGTTTGTTTCGTTGTGTTCTTATTTGTGATTGATTGAATTAAAACTACTGTTATTTATTTTCTATTAAGATCAGATTTTAAAATAGCTTTTGACTATATTACGAATGTACATACAGTATAGTGCAAGTAGTGTAGCTGAAAAAAAGCTAGTAAAAAAAAATCTGAAATCATTTTTGTTTTTCTTGACCTCAAATTAGTAATGTAAGACCATTTTTAGAAAGGAAACAAATTAAAAGTATTAATTTGTTGTACAGTGTTCTGTCAGATCTCTGTCCAATCTGGCTGGTTGGAATGAAAATCTGGTAATGTATGGGCGCAAACAATAGAAATTTGCTCCCAAACACTAGAAAACGGACCAGATTTTCCTTCCCACCAGAGAGATTATTGTAGCGTGAATGCCCAGCATAAGTAACAATATCAATCATGATCTTAAATGAACCCTAAATTCTCTGTCAAACATGCCTGGAGTCTATGGCTCTACAGGCTAAAGCACTGACTGTCAGAAAAAGGTCATTGGTTCTAATACAAGCTAGAACATAATTGCGTTCATCCCAAATTCCCAATTTTAATTTTGAGTTAGTTATTAGTTGTCCGAGGAGATATTACTGCCCAAACTCTAAAGATTATAACATCATAAACCATTATTACTTATCTTTTAAAGTAACGTTCATCCTAAATTTTAATTTAATTTAATTTTTAGTTATTAGTTGTCAGATGAGAAAGATTACTGCCCAAACTCTAAAAGATAAGTAATAATGGTTTATGATGTTATAATCTTTGAAGAAACGCTCAAACTGATAAAAAAGGAGGACAAATATCAACTTGTACCTCCATTCATATGATGTTTTTACACCAAATTAGGACATCTCAAGGGCTCCCTAACGTTGATTCTAGTTGATCAGTTATATATAATCAAAAAATGTAAAAAAATTAAGCTACCACATTTATGAATATAGTTCTACATTACACTGCACAAATGTCTCCTTCAAATACACTGGCAATGCTACATGCTCCCATTTAGGTGCATGCAAATCTCACGTCAAAGGTAGAGCAGTGTGAAGCCGGACATACCTCTAGGACCATAACAAGAAAACCCCTTACAATATATTAAGATGTTTAACTGTAGTACATCATCCAAGTACCCGCTCATTATACCATCTCCTGTGCCAGCATTACGACTGAAACCACTAAGTGTGTTCTCTGTACATTACTTCAGTACAATCCTCCAATAGCTTTCTCCTATGCTTGCCCTGTGGTAGTGTTCATCCATATTTTCCCACTTGTGCCAGATACCTGACCAAAGGGCTGTGACTTGCCTACAGGGTGCAGCTTAAGCCCAAATCCCACTTTGATGGGTCACTAGTGAACACCTCCCAGTAGGTTAGACTGCGCGCCTTTGGTCAGGTCTCACCAACATTCGGTACTGGTGGATGAGGAAGACACTAATCCAGGCCCCTCGCCTCCAGTTCCCTCCTCAACCTGGGTCCACATCTTTGAATCTCGTCGCAGAGAATCATTTTAGCTACAGCATGACAGAAGCCTACCAAAGTCCATCAGATTTGGTACTCATCAAGATTGTCTTCTCCAGCATAGAGGATGCAGCAAGTCCAATCCTTCAGGGTAGTCTCCACTGTGTTGCACCATTGACTCTGCCTAATGTTTAGTTAATAAATAGGTGCCTCACTGAGGCCTTACCTGTCTGGCCAACATCAGCGGGCAAAGAATAGGATGCACTTCACTGGTAATTTCCCCACAGGAGTCAGCAAATGCTCCTTGTTGATCCTCAGCTTGACTCTCGATGGGCCTCATGATGCTTGGCTCTAGGTGTCTGCACCTGCAAGAAAAAAAGAAAGGTAAGCTATTTTGCAAAGAGTCCAGTGCTACTCCAGGGCTGTGATCATTACCTATCTTTGGTCTTCTTCCGGCAACAGCATTTCTTCTACCAGAAGACGCTTAATTGCTCCCTCTTTCTATGTACTTACAGTTCCCTGTTCACGCTTGTACTTACAAGCTGGAGAGGGGGGCAGAGCTAAAGCACAGAGAGATGCTGCTAAATATCCCAGACTTAGCAAGCCAAGAACAACTCTTAAGAGCACCAAATCCCATAAAAATTGTCTAGGTTCAAATCTCTGCAGAATAAAGCCCACCAAAGCCTATTACATTCACTACTCACCGGTCATGTTCTCCAGTGAAGGGGATGTGGCAAGTACAATCCTTCAGGGCAGTCCCCACTGTTGCACCAATGACTTTGTTTAATGTTAAGTTAAGAAATAGATGCCTCAGTGAGGGGTCACCTGGCTGGCCAACATCAGTGGGCAAAGAAGAGGACCTTCTGCACTGGTCCTTCCCCACAGGAGAGGGCAATGCTCCTCACTTTCACTCTCGATGGACCTTCATCCAAGTTTTTCATGATTTTTGGCTCTAGGTGACTGCACCTGCAAGAAAAAGTGAAAAGCAAGCTATTTTGTAAAGAGTCCAATGCTATACCAGGGCTATGATCTTTACCTATTGACACAGCATCTTCTGTTTTCTTCCGGAAACTACAATTCTTTAAGGTGGTGCTTTTTCTTCTCTTGAAGAGTTCTGGATTGCCCATTCTCTGCCGATGAACCAAACATTTCCTGTTGGCACCTGCAATTTACAAGCTGGAGAGAGGGGGCAAAGCTAGAATGCACAGCAATGCCCCTAAAAATTCCAGACTCCACAATACAAGATTAAGGGGCTTATTAATCATATGATAAATGGCCTAGTAGCCATGCAGAAATGCTAGTTTCCGCATATTTAGGTTACCGGTCTAATCATCAATGGTCTGATAGGATCCCCTGATATTCAGCAAACTCGGAAATCTGAAAGTTTTTGGAGTTTACTTCCAAAAATAAGCGCAATCTTCAGATGGATCTTGTTCTAAGATCCCCGCTCCTTCCTATGGGAAGGAATTCGGGGATCCGAAGAGGGATCCAAGCAGATCCTTCTTCTGCCTCCTCACTACCTCCCCAGCAGCTTTAGGCATGCATGACCCGGGGTCAGGAATGCGTAGCCAGGATGTTGGGGAGTAGGTAACACAGCTACTTCTGTAGCTGTAATACTAACCAAGGGGACAACTGCTTTTTGGAGCAGCTGTCCCCTCACGGATGCAATGATTAATTGCTCCGGTGTCATGCTTCATTCGCAGTGAGATCAATACTTAATCGGAGGCCATACAGGCTCAGATGATAGAAAAGGCCCCTTAGTGTTAAGAATTCCTAAATACAAAGTGCTGCAAGAAAATTGTTGGGCATGAATCTCTGCAGATTTACACCCACAAAAGCCAAACAAACAGATGCAGTACTCACTGAAATCATCATCAGTGACGGAGAAGCAGCCAGTAGACTCCTCTAGTACAGGTCCTTCTTTATTGTGCAATAAATTAATTACCCACTTAATGTAATTTTAATAAAACAGGGGCCCCACTGTGGCCTTACTTGTCTGGCACAGTGAGAAACTTTACACTGGCACAGGATTCAGCAATGCTCCTCACTGAACCTCAGCTTGACCCTCAATGGGCATTTATCCAAGTGTCTCTCACCATTCATTGCTCTGTGTCTGCACCTATAAGAAAAGGGAAAAGCTAAGCCAATTTATAAAGTGTCCAATGCTACAACATCTTTACCTATCTTTGGTCTTCCAGCAATGGAGTTTCTTTTCCTAAATGACGATTGATTGCTCCCTCTGTTGACAAACTAACCATTCCCTGTTCACACCTGTAATTACAAGCTGGAGAGAGGGGGCAGTGCTAAAACAGAGTGATGCTCATAAATAGCCCAGGCTCAGCAAGCCAAGATCAACTCTTGAGCACCAAATCCAAAATGGCTAGGTTCGAATCTCTGCAGAATAAAGCCCACCAAAACCTAATAGATACAGTACTTACCGAAGTAGTCTTCTCTAGCAAAGGGGATGCAGCAAGTACAATTAATAGTCTCCACTGTTTTGCACCATTGATCATCTGTTTGATGTTAAGTTAATAAATAGGTGCCTCAATGAGGATTCACCTGTCTGGCTGACATCAGCAGGCAAAGAATAGGACCCTCTTCACCGGCCCTTCCCCACAGGAGTCAGCATTGCTCCTCACTGTTCCTCAGCTTGACTGTTGATGAGCCTTCATCCAAGTTTCTCACAGTTCTTTACTTTAGGTGTTTGCACCTGCAAGAAAACAGAAAAGGTAAGCTATTTTGTAAAGACTCCAATGCTACACCTGGGCTATGATCTTTACCTATTGCCAGGGCATTTTTTGTTTTCTTCCTGCAATGGTAACACTCATATATTGCTTCTTCTCTTGAAGAGCTCTGGATTGCACCCACTTTGTAGATGAACTAACCGTTCCCTGTTCACACCTGCTATTAAAATCAGGAGAGAGGGGTAAGTGCTAAAAAACAGAGTGATGCACCTAATCTTCTCTTGCTGAGCATAGAATATTTAACTCTTAAGGAGCACTAAACAGTGCTGCAAGTAAATAGTTTGGGCATGAATCTCTGCAGATTTACGCCCACAAAAGCCAGAGATATGCAGCACTCACCGAAGTTGTCTTCTCCAGTGATGGAGTTGCAGCAAGTAGAATCCTTTAGTGAAGATCTTCCTCTATTGCACCATTATTTTCAGTTTAATGTTATGTCAATAAAACAGGTGCCCCACTGAGGCCTTACCTGTCTGGCCAACCTCAGCGGGCATAGTGAGTAACCCTGCACTGGCCCTTCCCCACAGGATTCAGAGATGCTTCTTACTGATACTCAGCTTGACTCCAGTTAGGTCTTCATCCAAGTGTCTCTCACCATTCTTAGCTCTAGGTGTCTGCACCTGCAAAAAAAGAGGAAAGGTAAGATATTTTGTAAAGAGCCCTTTACTACACCAGGGCTGTGATCTTTTTCTATTGCCAAGGCATCTTTAGTCTTCTTCCGGCAATGGCATTTATTTTTCCAGGAGAAGCTTATTCTTTTGAAGAGCTCTGGACCTTTCCCTCTCTGCTGCTGAACTAACTGTTCCCTGTTCGTATCTGCAATGACAAGCTGGGGAGAGGATGCAGAGCTATAATGCTGTGTGCTGCTTTTAAGTGTCCCAGGCTCAGCAAGCCAAGATTAACTCTTGCGGGGCACCAAATGCCACGTGCTGCAAGAAAATTGTCTGGGCATGTATTTCTTCAGATTTACATCCACAAAAGTCAAACAGACGCATTACTCACCAAAGTGGTCTTAAACGACGGGGATGTAGCAAGTACAATCCTTTTAGGACAGCTCCTCCTCTTGAGCTATTGACTTTGTTTAGTGTTTTGTTAAACAGGTATCCCACTGAAGCCTTACCTGTCTGGTCGACCTAAACTGACAAAGGAAAATAACCACTGCACCTACCCTTCACCACAGGGGTCAGCGATGCTCCACAGATTCTCAGCTTGACTATTTGTTATGCTACACCTTGAATCTCTTCAGTTTCCAACCCACTTATGCCTAAATAACAGATGCATTACCCACCAAAGCAGTCTTCTCCATCGATGGGGATCAGGCATGTACAATGCCTCAGGGCAGCTCCTTCTCTGTTGTTCCGCTGACTCTGTTCAAGCATGAGCAGGACCAGGCACTCGCATCTCTCTGCCACTATGTTACATAGTGGTTATATTTTTTTGTACTGCAGTAAATATTTCTAGAGGTCTACATTATTATGCAGTCCAATAAATTATTATATGTCATCTTTACACATTATGCACCATATTCAATTTGATGGCGAAAAGTCCGAGGTCAGACTTTTCACCACCATTTTTTTTCTGGCATAAAGTATTGGGCACATGCCCGCTTTATCCCGGTATTCAATTAGGACCCGGCGGAAAGGCAAGTATGAAAAAGGGAATTTTTGGGAAATCCTGGCACCCCCCCTAAAGATGTCCAGACAAGGGGGATCACTATGGGCACCCCTGTTTTGGGCTGCTGAAGGTAGTTGTGGTTTTTAATAGCTGTGGCAGGTGCAGAAATGAGGCTTTAAAAGAATGGGTGAAGAATAGCACTTAGATATTTTTGGGAAAAATATCTAGTCCCATCAAACTTGGGGTATATGAGAATAGGTGCAAGCATTTTTTGAAGTCCCTAAAGTGATTTATTAAAATTCTTCAAAAATGCACCTGCCACAACCACCCACATTCTAGAAAATACCTGCTGCATACTTGGCCACCTGAGGCTATTTTGCTAGGTTTTAAGTTTGTTCCCAAAAATTTTTTTCTTTTTCACCCATAAAATTAGAGTACATGTCCTAAGGATTTTTAAAAAAATGTTTTGATACAGATTACATTTAGGTAGATATCACCAAGGCTGCAGGGTATTTTTGTTTTATTCTGCACCCCAATCCTGCACTTTTTTTTGCCACCTGAAAAGGGATGAAAACTTATCCCCATTATTTGACAAAGATTTTTCGCCCCTGCGAAAAGTCTTTGCAATTGGATAAGTGAAACAGGTGAAAATGAGGTCATCGGCGATAAATTTTCGCCGATAACGGACTATGCGCCTCTAATTGAATATGGCCTTATGTGATACAGAAAAGCATTATATATTATGGTAATCTAAAGTTGTGAATTACAGTAAAACATTATTATACATTAAAAATGATTACATCTAACACAATGTTAGATTCAAGCCCACCAAAAGCGAACAGACGCAGTACTCACCAAGGTTGTCTTCTCCAGTGACGGGGATGCAGCAAGTACAAACCCTCACTACAGATCCTCCTCTGATGTACCATTGACTTTGTTTAATGCTATGTTAATAAAATAAGTGCCCCACTGAGGCCTTACTGTGGTAGCCGAGGCCGGCGAGACAGGGGGAGTAGTCCTGCACTGGCCCTTTGCTATAGGATTCAGCAATGCCTCAGAATGACTTTGTGGCCACCATCCAGGTGTCTCACACTAGTCTTAGCTCAGTGTTTTCACCTATCAAGAAAAGGGGAAACGTAGGCTGTTTTGTAAAAAGTATCAACCTCCAAAATAGAAATCTTAAACTACTTAGCTTTATCAGTTCTAATAAAGATGAATTCCACCTATAGAATAAATAGACATTTTTATGGAGACCAATATGCACTAATTCTTATGCACCAATACTTAATTACATAGGTATTAGTGCATTTACATTACTGTGACTTCTGCATTGGAGATAAATAAAACTGACTAGGGTTGCCAGAATAGATTAGTGTGAAGCCAGACATACCACTCTATAGGACGATAACAAAAAATCCCCCTTATAGTATATTAAGATGTTTAACTGTAGTACATCATCCAAGTACCCACTCATTATACCATCTCCTGTGCCAGCATTGCAACTGAAACCACTAAGTGTGTTCTCTGTACATTACTTCTGTACAATCCTCCAATAGCTTTCTCCTGTGCTTGCCCTGTGGTAATGTTCTTCCATTTTTTTCCCACTTGTGCCGGATACCTGACCAAAGGGCAATGACTTGCCTACTGGGTGCAGCTTAAGCCCAAATCCTGCTTTGAGGGGTCACTAGTGAACACCTCCCAGTAGGTTAGACTACGTGCCTTTGGTCAGGTCTCGCTAACATCCGGTGCTGGTGGATGAGGAAGACACTAATCCAGGCCCCTCGCCTCCAGTTCCCTCCTCAACCTGGGTCCACATCTTTGAATCTCGTCGCAGAGAATCATTTTAGCTAGAGTATGACAGAAGCCCACCAAAGTCCATCAGATTTGGTACTCACCAAAATTGTCTTCTCCAGCAAAGAGGATGCAGCAAGTCCAATCCTTCAGGGTAGTCCCCACTGTGTTGCACCATTGACTTTCTGTTTAATGTTAAGTTAATAAACAGGTGCCTCACTGAGACTTTACCTCTCTGGCCAACATCAGTGGGCAAATAATAGGATCATCTTCACTGGTAATTCCCCCACAGTAGTCAGCAATGCTCCTAGTGTATTCAGCTTCACTCATTAGGACTCATTCAAGTGCCTCTTGATGCTTGGCTCTAGTTGTCTGCACCTGCAATAAAAATAGAAAAGGTAAGCTATTTTGTATAGAGTCCAGTGCTACACCAGGGCTGTGATCTTTACCTAATGCCACAGCATTTTTTGTTTTCTTCCAGCAATGGTAATTCTTCTCTAAGGTGGCGCTTTTTCTTCAAATGAAAAGATCTGGATTGCTCCCTCTCTGCCGAACTAAAATGTTCCCTTTTGGCACATGAAATTAAAAGCTGGAGAGGGGGGGGCAAATCTAAAGTGCAGAGTGATGCCCCTCAAAATTCCTGGCTTAGCAATATAAGATTAGCTATTAAGAATTGCTAAATGCAAAGTGATGCAATAAAATTTGTTTGGGCATGAATCTCTGCAGATTTATGCCCACAAAATCCAAACAGATGCAGTACCAACTGAAGTGGTCTTCTCCAGTGACCTAGAAGCAGCAAATAGAATTCATTACAGATCCTCCTCTGCTGCGCCACTAAATACCTGTTTAATGTTAGTTTATATAACAGGTGCCCCACTGAGGCCTTACCTGTCTGGCCGACCTTGGCTGGCACAGTGAGTAACCCTGCACTGGCCCTTCCCCCAGAGGATTCAGCAATGCTCCCTTCTGATTCTCAGCTTGACTCTCAATGGGTCTTCATCCAAATGTTTCTCACCATTCTTTTCCCCTTTTCTTATAGGTGAAGAGAGCAAAGTAAGCTATTTTGTAAAGAGTGCAATGTTATAGCAGGGTTGTGATTGTTACTCATCTTTGGTCTTCTTCCGGCAATGGCAATTCTTCTACCAGAAGACGCTTAATTGCTCCCTCTGTCTATGTACTTACCGTTCTCTGTTCACACTTATAATTACAAGCTGGAGAGGGGGGCAGAGCTAAAGCACATAATGATGCTCCTTAATATCCCAGACTCAGCAAGTCAAGATCAACTCTAGGGAGCAACAAATCCAAAAAATATTGTCTAGATTCAAATCTCTGCAGAATAAAGCCCACCAAAGGATATCAGATTCGCTACTCACCGAAGTCATCTTCTCCAGTGAAGGGGATGTGGCAAGTACAGTCCTTCAGGGCGTAAATCTGCAGAGATTCATGCTCAAAGCGATGCAGTACTCACCGAAGTAGTCTTCTCCAGTGATGGGGGTTGCAGCAAGTAGAATCCTTTAGTGAAGATCTTCCTCTATTGCACAATTTTTTGTCTGTTTAATGTTATGTCAATAAAACAGCTGCCCAACTGAGGCCTTACCTGTCTGGCTGACCTCAGCGGGCATAGTGAGTAACCCTGCACTGGCCCTGCCCCATGGGATTCAGAGATGCTTCTCACTGATACTCAGCTTGACTCCAGTTAGGTCTTCATCCAAGTGTCTCTCACCATTCCTAGCTCTAGGTGTCTGCACCTGCAAAAAAATAGGAATGGTAAGATATTTTGTAAAGAGCCCTTTACTACACCAGGTCTGTGATCTTTTTCTATTGCCAAGGCATCTTTGGTCTTCTTCCGGCAATGGCATTTCTTTTCCCAGGAGAAACTTCTCTTGAAGAGCTCTGGATTTTTTCCTCTCCGCTGCTGAACTAACCATTCTCTGTTCGCATCTGCAATTACAAGCTGGAGAGAGGTTGCAGAGCTATAATGCTGTGTGCTGCTACTCAATGTCCCAGGCTCAGCAAGCCAAGATTAACTCTTGGGGGGCACCAAATGCAAAGTGCTGCAAGAAAATTGTCTGGGCATGTATCTCTTTAGATCTACACCCACAAAAGTCAAACAGATGCAGTACTCACCGAAGTGGTCTTCAGCGACGGGGATGTAGCAAGTACAATCTTTTTAGTACAGATCCTCTTTTGAGCTATTGACTTTGTTTAATGTTTTGTTAATTAAAAAAGTTACTCCACTGAGGCCTTACCTGTCTGGTCGACCTAAACTGACAAAGGAAAATAACCACTGCACCTGCCCTTCACCACAGGGGTAAGCGATGCTCCTCACAGATTCTCAGCTTGACTGTTTGTGGGCTTTCATCCAAGTATCTCTCACCATTCTTGGCTCCCTGTCTGCACCTGGCAATAAAAAAGGAAAGGTAAGCTATTTTGTAAAGAGTCCCATGCTACACCTTGAATCTCTGCAGTTGCAAACCCACTTATGCCTAATTAACAGCTGTGTTACCCACCAAAGCAGTCTTCTCCATCGATGGGGACCAGACATGTACAATGCCTCAGGGCAGTTCCTTCTATTGCTCCACTGACTCTGTTCAAGCATGAGTAGACACTCGCAGCTCTCTGCCACTATTACATAGTGGTTATATTTTTTTGTATGCAGAAAATATTTCTAGAGGTCTACATAATTATGCAATATAATAAATTATATGTCATGTTTACACATTATGGGCCATATTCAATTTGATGGCGAAAAATCAGAGGTTGGACTTTGCCATCATCGCCATGTTTTCTGGGATAAAGTATATGCCAGCTTTATCCCAGTATTCAATTAGGATCCGGTGAAAAACGGGACCCGGCGGAAAGGCAAGTATGGAAAAGTGCAGGGAATTTTTGGGAAATCATCCTGGCACCCCCCTAAAGATGTTTAGACATGGGGGATCACCATGGGTACCCCTGTTTTGGGCTGCTGAAGGTAGTCAGGGTTTTTAATAACTGCGGCAGGTGCCGAAATTTGGCTTTAGAAGAAGGGGTGAAGAATAGCACCTAGATTTTTTTTGGGAAAAATAACTAGCACCCTCAAATTTGGGGTTAATGATAATGGGTGCAGGCATATTTTGAAGTCCCTAAAGTGATTTAAAATTCTTCTGCCGCAACCACCTAAAAAACAACTGCTGCATACTTGCGCCCCCCCCCCGAGGCTATTTTGCTAGTTTTTAAGTTTGCTCCCCGATTTTTTATTTTTTTTTCACCCATAAAATCAAAGTACTTTTTTTGGTTTTGATAGATTACATTTAGGGGACATTACCAAGGCTGCAGGCCGTTTTAATCTGCACCCCAATCCTGTACTTTTGCCACCTAAAACAGTGGTGAAAACTTTTCGCCTCTGATATATAGTAATGCTTTTCTGTATCACATAGGACCATATTTAATTAGAGTTAAAAATGATTACATCTAACACAATGTTAGATTCAAGCCCACCAAAAGCGAACAAGCAGACGCAGTACTCACCAAGGTTGTCTTCTCCAGTGAGGGGGATGCAGCAAGTACAATCCTTCAGTACTGATGCACCATCGACTTTGTTTTAATGTTATGTTAACATAATAGGTGCCCCATTGAAGCCTTACTGTGGTAGCTGAGGCCAGCCAGACAGGGGGGGGGGGGAATAGTCGTGCACTGGCCCTTCCCTATATGATTCAGCAATGCTCCAGTCCTTACGGATCCTCAGTATGACTCTTGGTGGCCACCTTCCAGGAGTCTCTCACTAGTCTTGGCTCAGTGTGTTTTTACCTGTCAAGAAAAGGGTAAAGGTAGGCTGTTTTGTAAAAAGTCTATCAACCTCCCTAAATAGAAATCTTACAAATTCACTTAGCTTTATCAGTTCCAATAAAGATGAATGCCACCTACAGAATAAATAGACATTTTTATGGAGACCAATATGCACGGATTCTTATGCACCAATACATATGTAAATGCACTAATACCTATGTAAACTACTATGGCTTCTGTATTGGAGATAACTAGAACTGTGACTAGGGCTGCCAGATTACGGTATACCTTTAATAATCTGAATTACACAAATTCTGTGGCTGGAGGGAATATGACACTATTAAAAAAAAAAAATTAAGCCCAGCCCCTTCCTTAGATGCATGATATTTTGCCATGGTGGTGCCAGGAACCAAAATTTAAAAAAAAAAAAAAAAAAAAAAGATGCTGCTAGACATGTAAACATTTCATATCAATGGGGCGCTTATATATATTGTTAAATAGACACAAATAAAACAAAGAATATTTTATTATACAAAATACTAAATATATATTGTGATAACTTGGGGTTAATTAGCTCGGTAGACTGGGGTCAGTGGTGTAGTGAGTAGGTGTAGATTTAGAGTCCACACGTAGCATTCCAGTTTAAATAAACATAAATGGTGCTTTGCATCCAGCATGTGAAATCAGGAAACAGAAAAAATAAATAACAACCTAGCCCTTTGTTTAGGCCACTAGCTCACTTTATGAGCCCTCTCTATTAAAGTGCAGCTATTCTGTAAATAAAAGTTCAGTCAGCTTAGTCCTGCTTCATGCAGGTTAACACAGGCTCCGGCCTTGTCTTTAGTTGGCTGGCAGCCACAGCCTGCCCTGCTTCCTTGCAGGTAACATAGCTCAGTCCCAGAGTTCGATAACCTTCCCCGTTTCCCACACATCTAGGCTCAGGCCTCCTGGCCCTCAATGGCTTGCTAGCACAATGAGCTCTGTCTGACTGGTCTGCGTCAGTCCTACCTGGACCGAATTCACTGGGCCTTCTTACACCTCTTCCCAGAATCCTTTTTTTTCTGTGTGGGTGGATGTCTCCTGCCCCACACAGAATCTGCTGCTCACCAGTGCATTCTCTGGTGACACTGCCACATATCCCCCTCCCCCAGTTTCAAACCCCAGGGTTCAGCAACATGGGATGAGGCATTCTCACGACGATGTCCCTCTTCACTCAGAGAAATCCACATCCATGGACATATATAACCTCTTGTGATTGCTTGGGTCTCATCCTCCAGATTCCAGAATTTATTTTCCCTCCATACTTTTTGGTAGCAAAGTTACTTCTTGCTTTCTTTATGCAGTACTTGAGGGTCATCCCTGGGTCCCACGTCAGGCATCAAGAACTTGAAGTTACTTTTCCCAAAGGTACATTCTTCATCTTTACTATGGCCACCTACATCAAAATAAAGCAAGTTCTTTTCCACATAAACTGCTGGTTTGGACAAAGAACAACTTTTCCTTTGTTTTTTTAACCTTCAGCCTTGAAGCCGTGTATTGGCTACTGGCATACTTCACTAATAGCTCCTCTTCCTTCAAGGGACCAACATTACCCTGAGAGTCATCAGCATCACAACTTGTGTACCCTGGCTTTATGTCAGCAGACAATGCACTGTCACCCTCAGATTCCGGACTCCCATGTCCACATAGGATACTTTAAATATTTACTCAATTGATCCACATAATTTATCCCACGGCTTTGATGGCCATCTGCCACTTCATTAAGGAATAGATCTCTTGTATTTTCTTGTGCTCCTGTTTTGAGCCTTGAAAATATAATGAACTTCCACATGTTCCACCAGCACAGGTTGAAGTTCACTTTCCACAGAGGTCTTTATTTTCCGATTCACTTTAGCTGGACATTTTGCTTCAAGCTTTGTAATTTGAGACTACTTCATTTCCTCATAGATAAATTCAGTAGTATTGCAAGTTTTATCCTGGTTGCATGACGGTATTACTTTATACATGAGAATTACTCTTCACAAGACTGTTACCATTAACTACCTATAAGGTTCTGTTTTCCACTGCAAAAATGCATGATTTGGGCACATTCACAGCACTGATCATATAGTGACATCAGAGTAATCTTTGGAAGCCATCAACATATCTGTAGACTTCTGCACATCCTGTACCATTGCCTCACTGGTTATGCGATCACCATCTGTATACGTTATTTCTTATCGCCAATTTCAGACAGTGTTGCAAGCAAAAAATATGGTAGTTGCTCAATCAGCTTAATATACTGCAGGTGCTTGTAAAGGGCGGGGTTTACACTGAACACAGAAAAAAGAAAATTGCCCTCCAGCACACTGCAGATAAATCAAAAATACTTGAATCCTACTTGATAATAGAATTCAGAGGTATTGGTTTACATACATTTGCAAATATATGAATAAGCGCTGGGCCGTCGTCAAGGCTCCTCTATACCAGCGTCCCTAAAATTAAGGGGTTCATGTCCGAGAAGCAAGGCACCCCAAAAAATTCCAGTCAAGGACCACTCCCAGGGCATCACACGAAAAGGGGAAAAAAGGTGATAGTGAAGTGTTCTGTGTTCAGTGTAAACCCCGCCCTTTACAAGCACCTGCAGTATATTAAGCTGATTGAGCAACTACCATATTTTTTGCTTGCAGTTTGGAGGCATGAAAGGAGTCAGCATTAGGAGGAGGTGCTGATCCTTCTAGTGCCATGTGGAGGTTTTTTGGGGTACCTCCAAGGTAAGTTAGCTCTCAGCTCATACATGTACTGTTATCATGCAGTACATCAATTTGTTATTATATGACCCAGAGTGGGTGCTACTATTATGTAGCAATAATTATTTTGGGGTGAGCGTTTGGGAGTGGGGCCCCCGGGATTGTTCTGGCTGGACCTTGCTCATGGCATCACCACTTAATTCACATAGAATATTTTTTCACTTTTCTATGTGTTTGTGTATTATTTATGTCATTTTAATTCTTTTACATCTCATTAACACTTATTGATTTATCTTTACACACCTATCCTTTAACACTTCACTATCACCTTTTTTCCCCTTTTCGTGTGATGCCCTGGGAGTGGTCCTTGGCTGGAATTTTTTGGGGTGCCTTGCTTCTCGGACGTGAACCCCTTAATTTTAGGGATGCTGGTATAGAGGAGCCTTGACGACGGCCCAGCGCTTATTCATATATTTGCAAATGTATGTAAACCAATACCTCTGAATTCTATTATCAAGTAGGATTCAAGTATTTTTGATTTATCTGCAGTGTGCTGGAGGGCAATTTTCTTTTTTCTGTGTTCAGACAGTGTTGCAACCTGGACCAGTGTCCCTTTGGGAGGACTTTACACCCTCAGCTATTACTGTAAGCTGAAAGTCACTGCAAGGCATCTCATCCACTTTACCAAGACGGACCTTTAGGGAATTTCCGAACTCCGATATCTGTGTACAAGAAAGGACAGAAGTATTGTTAATGAGGACATCTATGATCACATTGCTGCTGAAAGACACCATTCTGGATCATACTTAGTTCACGCAATTCACTGTTTGTCCACTGCTCATCATACTAGACACTCTGTACCGGAAGCATATCACTCTGTGCGCCAGCATTTTCAGGGTCAACTTGAACCCAATTGCTGCTTGTGGTTATGTCCTGCCACACTGGGTTCAGCAAAGAAATCGGACACCATTTTAGGTCCAGATTCCAACTTCAGAATGTTTAACTTCTTTTCCTCTTGTGGTGATTTTCCCCACTACCATGTGGAAGTATTTCCGAGCCAGCCATCGACAGCTGCTCTTTGAGCTGGGAAGTTTTCACCATGGCACTTTTCAACTTGAAGCAGATTGTGTTCTACAACTTCATATACAGCAAGTCTCAACTTTTGTACATTTATTTCAGATTCTGCCACATTTAATTCACTTTGCAACTCCAGTTCTTTGGTATACCTCTACTTGTAATCTTTGCAACTGGTTCTGCATACTTAGCAGACACTGCTCAAGGTTCTCACTCTGTTCTTGCAACTTCCAAGTCCTGCCATGGGCAAGGTTAAGCTCTCCCCAAAGATTCACTTTGCTTGTTGACTTTATGCAGACTTTCCTCCAGGAATATATTGCTTTCCGTCAGACATACTGAAACTGCTCTAGCTGCAGCTAAATTGGATTCAAGAGTTTGTACTTGCTCCTTTCAGCTGACTTTAAGACGGACCATCTCCATCTTTTTTCCTTCAAAGTCAGTTTCCCACTGAGCACGAGTCTGCAGCATCTGGAAATACTTTTTTCTTCGAAACTTTTCAGCCAGAGAACTTTTCTCCAATTCAGTGTCTTTACGTTTTACTTGTGTGGATACAATTATAGTGTCTTTCCTTTAACAGCAGAGCCAGATCTACCACTTTCACTTGCGTGCGCTCTGCTTCACTCCGATGTCTCTGGACACCTTCTTTCAATTCCTCCACTTCCTGCTGAAGTACCACACACTTTTGCTGCAATTCAACAATATTTTGCTGTAATAAGTCATTCTTTACTAGGAGCACATCATTCTCATACTTTGTAACACATTTGAAACGTTTAACTTCAAGGTGTTCAGAGATAGCTGCCAATTTGAGGTCTGTCTCTAAGAACTTCACTTTTTTTTTTAAATTTCTTCCTGCTCAAATGCCATTTTCAAAGAGGACAATTCACTCCGTAATTTTTCAGCTTGATCATGAAAATCTCTCATCAGCCAATTGTTCCATTAAGTCATCAACTTTCCCAGCATAATACGTATTACTTTCATTCAAAACTGCATCAGTCTGCCCTGCTTCCTTGCAGGTACCATAGCTCAGTCCCAGAGTTTGATAGCCTTCCCTGTTTTCCACAGGTCTAGGCTCAGGCCTCCTGGCCCTCAATGGCTTGCTAGCAGTGTGAGCTCTGTCTGACTGGTCTGCGTCAGTCCTCCCTGGACTGAATTCACTGGGCCCCCCTTACACCTCTTCCCAGAATCCTTTTCTACTGTGTGGGTGGATGTCTCCTGCCCCACACAGAATTTGCTGCTCACCAGTGCCATCTCTGGTGACACTGCCACAGAATGAATGAAAAAATATATATATTTACATATATAATAATTATTACACACACATTTTATTATAAAGTCAATTTATGCTTCAAACAGATACCACCCAAATGTATCAACCTCCAATAGGGGAAATGGTGAAAATTTATCAACAGAAATACTGTAGGCTCTATATAGGGATACATAGATAAAAGTTCCTCTATATATAAGCATAGGATTTGCTTTAGCCGAAATAAAGGGAGCTTTCATTTCCCCTTCCACATATAGGCAGAGTCTGTGTGATTAGCACTAAAAGTATTAGACCCACATCCAGGTAAGTTGGATTGCAGAGCGTTTTTAGCAAAAAAGCTTTCCAATCCTGTTTAAGACCAAATAGCCAGCAACACGATTGTCAGCATTAAGTATCCCGGCATATTTACCCAGCCTCCTCCTGACAGATCACATAGGGGAATACCGGTCCGGTCTTTATCCTCTGCTCTGGCTGCTTCACAGGTTACGCTGGAACTGGTGCACAACCTTTACACTCACTGTGGCTGCAGCTTAAAATCCTCAGGCAGCACTAAAAGTCAGTAAGCCGTCCTTACAAGTAGGTTTAAAGAATGCTTGTTCTTTTTAGCACCAGGGTCTATTTGTGCATTCCAGAAGACTCACTGATCAGTATCACGGTGGTGTATTCCATCCTTAGTACATTTTGAAAGAGAAATATGTTTAGTTTCTTCAGAAGGTTAGCATAAAATACTGGCTTCTCAATGTGTCCTTTTCACTCTTGTCCAATCAAAACTTTGGATATATTAATCATGAGTGAAATTCACATGTGTCAAACAACTGAATGGTATCTGATTGATAGGTCTGTTTTGCTAATTATCTAACAGTCTGTCACAGTCAAGTTAAAACACATAATTGGCAAACACTGATCTTCAAAGTATATTAATATAAAAATACAGATAAAATACATATGCAAATTAGGGATGTGCAGGTTCGGATAGGTTCGAGTTTGCACGTTGAGTTCGGATTTTTCCCTCCAAAAAAACGGAACTCAGAAAGAGGCTAAACGTGGACTTTTGTCCAGGAATGATGATGTTCGCCCATGTAAGATGACGTTTAGCCTCTTTCTGAGTTCCGTTTTTTTGGAGGGAAAAATCCGAACTCAACGTGCAAACTCGAACCTATCCGAGCCTGCACATCCCTAATGCAAATAGATAATCCTCAAATTATCAATCAAAAGTGCAACAGACTAAGTAACAATATCAATCATGATCTTAAATGAACCCCAAAGTCTGTCAAACATGCCTGGAGTCTATGGTTCAACAGGCTAAAGCACTGACTGTCAGCAAAAGGTCATTGGATCTAATATAAGCTAGAACATTATAATTATGTTCATCCCAAAATTTAAATTTTGAGTTTATTAGTTGTCCAAGGAGAATTACTACTGCCCAAACTCTAAAGATTATGACATCATAAACCATTATTACTTATCTTTTAAAGTAACGCTCATGCTCATAAAGAGAAGGAGGGTAAATATTGGTTCATACCTCTATTTTTATAATCATATTCAGAAACCAGATTAGGTCCTCTCAAGGGCTACCTATGGTCAAGTTTTAGTTAATCAGTTATATATAAATAGCTCAGGCTGATGTGCTAACTGCATCTGCACAAAGTCATTAGTGTACGATGCTATAATCCTTGAAGTAACGCTCAAACTCAAAAAAAAAAAAAAAAAAAAGGCAAATATCAACTCGTACCTCCATTCTTATGATAGTTATATACAAAATTAGGCCCTCTCAAGGGCTCCTTTAAGGTTGATTCTAGTTAATCAGTTCTATATAATCCAAAAATGTTAAAATTCACCTACCACAGAGATGTGCAGTATAATCTAGAACTATATTTAAAGTTGTCTCCTGCAAATACACTAGCAATGCTACATGCACCCATTTAGGTGCATGCAATTCTCCCTTCACATGTAGAGCAGTGTGAAGCTGGACATCCTTCTCTCTAGGAAGATAACAAAAAATCCCCCTTATAATATATTAAGCTGTTTAACTGTAGTACATCATCCAAGTACCTGCTCGTTATACCATAACCTGTGCCAGCATTGCAACCAAAACCACCAAGTGTGTTCTCTGTACATTACTTCAGTACAATTCTCCAATATCTTTCTCCTGTGCTTGCCCTGTGGTAGTGTTCTTCCATATTTTCCCACTTGTGCCGGATACCTGACCAAAGGGCCGTGACTTACCTACTGGGTGCAGCTTAAGCCAAAATCCTGCTTTGAAGGGTCACTAGTGAACACCTCCCAGTAGGTTACGCCTTTGGTCAGGTCTCGCCAGCATCCGGTACTGGTTGATGAGGAAGACAATAAACCAGGCCCCTTGCCTCCAGTTCCTTCCTCAACCTGGGTCCACATCTTCTAATCTCATGGCAGAGAATCATAGCTAAAAGCATGACAGAAGCCCACCAAAGTCTATCAGATTTGGTACTCACCAAGATTGTCTTCTCCAGGAAAGAGGATGTAGCAACTCCAATCCTTCAGGGTAGTCCCCACTGTGTTACACCATTGACTGTTTAATGTTAAGTTAATAAACAGGTGCCTCACTGAGGCCTTACCTGTCTGGCCAACATCAGTGGGCACTGCACTGGCCCGTCACCACAGGAGAAGGCAATGCTCCTTGCTGATCCTCAGCTTGGCCTTCATCCAAGTGTCTTAGGATTCTCCACTCTAGGTGTCTGCACCTGCCAGAAAAGGTAAGCTATTTTGTAAAGATTACAATGCTACACCAGGGCTATGATCTTTACCTATTGCCAGGGCATCATCTGTTTTCTCAAGGCAATGGAATCCCTTCTCCCAGGTGGCATTTCTTCTTCTCTTGAAGAGCTCTGGATTGCTCCCTCTACTGATGAACTAAATGTCCCCTGTTGGCAATTTCACTGGTTATTCCCCCACAGAAGTCAGCAAATGCTCCTTGTTAACACTCAGCTTGACTCTCGATGGGCCTCATTGAAGTGCCTCATGATGCTTGGCTCTTGGTGTCTGCACCTGCAAGAAAAATAGAAAGGTCATCTATTTTGTAAAGAGTCCAGTGCTACACCAGGGCTCTGATCTTACCTAATGCTACAGCATTTTTGGTTTTCTTCCAGAAATGGCAATTCTTCTCTAAGGTGATGCTTTTTCTTCACTTGAAAAGCTCTGGATTGCTCCCTCTGCCAAACTACAATGTTCCCTGTTGGCACATGAAAAGCTGGAGAGAGGGGGCAAATCTAAAGTGCAGAGTGATGCCCCTCAAAATTCCTGGCTCAGCAATACAAGATCAACTGTTAAGAATTGCGAAATGCAAGGTGCTGCAAAAAAAATTGTTTGGGCATGAATCTCTGCTGATTTACGCCCAAAAAAGCCAAACAGATGCAGTACCAACTGAGGTGGTCTTCTCCAGTGACCTAGACGCAGCAAGTAGAGTTCTTCAGTACAGACCCTCCTCTGTTGAATCACTAATTACCCATTTAATGTTACGTTAATAAAACAAGGGCCCCACTGAGTCCTTACTAGTCTGGCCGACCTCAGCTGGCACAGTGAGTAACTCTGCACTGGCCCTTCCCCACAGGATTCAGCGATGCTCCTCACTGATTCTTAGCTTGACTCACGATGGGCCTTCATCCAAGTGTTTCTCACCATTCTTTGCTCTGTCTGCACCTATAAGAAAAGGGGAAAAGGTAAGCTATTTTCTAAAGAGTGCAATGTTATACCAGGGCTGTGATTGTTACCCATCTTTGGTCTTCTTCCGGCAATGGAAATTCTTCTACCAGATGACCCTTAATTGCTCCCTCTGTCTACGTACATACTGTTCCCTATTCACACTTGTAATTACAAGCTGGAAAAGGGGGGGGAGCAGAGCTAAAGCACAGAGTGATGCCCCTAAATATCCCAGACTCCGCAAGTCAAGATCAACTATCGGGAGCACCAAATCAAAAAAAATTGTCTAGGTTCAAATCTCTACAGAATCAGGCCTAACAAAGATTATTAGATTCACTACTCACTGAAGTCATCTTCTCCAGTGAAAGGGATGTGGCAAGTACAAATCCTTCAGGGAAGTCCCCACTGTGTTGCACCATTGACTTTCTTTAATGTTAAGTTAATAAATAGGTGCCTCAGTGAGGCCGTACCTGGCTTTCCAACATCAGCGGGCAAAGAATAGAACCCTCTATACTGGTCCTTCCCCACAGGAGAGGGCAATGCTCCTCACTGATACTCAGTTTCACTCTCGATGGACCTTCATCCAAGGTTTTCATGATTTTTGGCTGTAGGTGGCTGCACATGCAAGAAAACAGAAAAGGTAAGCTATTTTGTAAAGAGTCCAATGCTACACCAGGGCTGTGATCTTTACCTATTGACAGGGCATCTTCGGTTTTCTTCCAGAAACAGCAAAGCTTCTTTATGGTGGTGTTTTTTCTTCTCTTGAAGAGTTCTGGATTGCTCATTCTCTGCCGATGAACCAAATATTCCCTGTTGACACCTGCAATTACAAGCGTGAGAGGGGGAGCAAAGCTAAAATACAGAGTGATGTCCCTAAAAATGCCAGAGTCCACAATAAAAGATTAAGGGGCTTATTCATATGATAAATGGCCTGGTAACCATGCAGAAATGCTAGTTTACGCATATTTAGATTACCGGGCTTTTTGTCAATGGTCTGATAGGACCCCCTGATATTCAGCAACTTCTGAAAACTGAGTTTCTGGAGTATACTTCCAAGAACAAGCACCCCTTCCTATGGGAAGGAGTTCCAGGGATGCGAAGAGGGATCCAAGCAGATCATTCCGCTGCCTCCTCACTACCTCCCCAGTGGCTTTGCGCATGCATAACCCGAGGTCAGGCATGCGTAGCCAAGATGTTGGGGAGTAGGTAACAGCTACTTCTGTAGCTGTGATACTAACCACAGTGACAACTGCTTTTCAGAGCAGCTGTCCCCTCACCGGTGCAATGATTAATTGTTCCAGTGACACGTTTCCCTCGCAGCAAGTTCAATACTTCATATTCAGAGGCCATACGGCCTCCGATGAAAAGGCCCCTTAGTGTTAAGAATTGCTAAATGCAAAGTGCTGCAAGAAAATTATTTGGGCATGAATCTCTGCAGATTTACACCCACAAAAGCCAAACGAACGCAGTACTCACTGAAGTGATCTTCACCAGTGAAGGAAAAGCAGCTAGTAGAATCCTCTAGTACAGGTCCTACTCTATTACGCAATAAATTTACCCATTTAATGTCATTTTAATAAAACATGGGCCCCACTGCGGCCTTGTCTGGCACAGTGAAACACTCTACACTGGCACAAGATTCAGCAATGCTCCTCACTGAACCTCAGCTTGACTCTCGATGGGCCTTCATACAAGAAGCTCATCATTCTTTGATCCATGTCTGCACCTATAAGAAAAAGGGAAAGGTAAGCTAATTTGTAAAGAGTCTAATGCTACAATATCTTTACCTATCTTTGGTCTTCTTCCAGCAATGGCATTTATTTTCCTAAATTACGCTTGATTGCTCCCTCTGTTGACATACTAACCATTCCCTGTCACACCTGTAATTACAAGCTGGAGAGAGGGGCAGTGCTAAAACAGTGATGCTCCTAAATATCCCAGGCTCAACAAGCCAAGATAAAAACTGTTGGGGAGCACCAAATCCAAACTGCTGCAAATAAATTGGTGGGCTTTATTCTGCAGAGATTCAAATCTAGCCAAAGCCTATTAAATTTGGTAATCACTGAAGTTGTCTTCTCCAGCAAGGGGATGCAGCAAGAACAATTAAGTTAAGAAACAGGTGCTTCACTGAGGCCTTACCTGTCTGGCGTCAGCAGGCAAATAGGACCCTCTGCAACTGCCCCTTCCCCACAGGAGTCAGCAATCCTCTTTGCTGTTTCTCAGCTTGACGCTTGATGGGCCTTCATTCAAGTGCCTCATGATGCTTGGCTCTAGGTGTCAGCACCTGCAAGAAAAAGGTAAGCTATTATGTAAAGAATAAAAATGCTACACCTGGGCTGTGACATCTACCTATTGCTACAGCATCTTCTGTTTTCTTCCTGTAATGGCAATTTTTATGATTCTCTGAGGTGGCTTTTTTCCCCATCTCTGTTGCACCATTAACTGTTTATTATTTTTTTAATAAACTAGGTGCACCATTGCAGTGGTGTCACCAAGCTGGTGTGGCCTGCACTGGGTGTCACCCTTCAAGGGGGGTGACACCAAAAAGAGCAACACACACCCAGGCCCGCTGAGAGCCGCGGCGGGCCCAGGTAATAGGGTGCGTGCCTAATTGCAGGAGGCGTGGCCACGTCCCCTTCCTGAAAAAAACAGATTTGCAGCGCCGCTTTGCGGCACTACGCACTGGGGTGGGGGGAGCTCTGGGCCCCCTCAGCCCTGCTCAAAGCCAGGGGGGGCACGATCAGTGTGATCGCTCGCCCCACAGGCATAGGAGACTGCTGTGGCTGCTGCTCAGCAGCCACGAGCAGTCTCCACTGCAGCTCAGCACACGCTGTGTGCTGGGCTGCTCTAAGGGAGGGGGAGCAGCACCAGCACCGGGCCCCGGTAAACTGAACCCGCTCTCCTCCCCTCTCGGCGCCCCTGCACACACCAGCAGGCTGCACCCCCATCCAGACACATCCGCTGCACGCACACCCCAGCATCTCTGTGCCTGCGTGGCTCTGGATGCCGGCCACAGTGACATCATGCACATAGCACGCCAGCTCTGCTTGTGGTTCTGGGAGGGACAAGAAGGTGCACAAACAGACACCACAACTGCAAGTCAAGCCTGGACATTACGAAGAGAGGTAAGTAGTACTACACTGTGGAGGGGCACAGCATAAGGGGAGTTCTGCGGCCACTGCATATGGGCACTACTGGGGGTACTGTATACGGGGCTTCATCCAAGTGTCTCTCACCATTCTATGCTCTATGTCCACACCTATAAGAAAAGGGGAAAGGTAAGTTAGGTAAATATTACAGCCCTGGTGTAGCATTAGACTCTTTACAGACTATCTTTTCCCAGAAAACGCTTGATTGCTCTTTGTCGGTGTACTAATTGTTCCCTGTTCATACTTATTACAAGCTGACAGAGGAGAAAGGGCTAAAATGCAGAGTGATGCTCCTAAATATCCCAGGCTCAGCAAGCCATAATAAACTCTTGGAGCACCAAATCCAAACTGTTGTAAAAAAATTGGCTAGGTTCAAACCTCTGCAGAATAAAGGCCACCAAAGCCTAATAGATACAGTACTCACCGAAGTGGTCTTCTCCAGCAAAGGGGATGTAGCAAGTACAATTCTTCAGGGCAGTCCCCACTGTTATGCACCATTGATCATCTGTTTAATTCTTAAGTTAATAAATAGGTGCCTCAGTGAGGGCTTACCTGTCTGGCAGATATCAGCAGACAAAGAATAGGACCCTCTTCACCGGCCCTTCCCCACAGGACTCAGTATTGCTCCTCGCTGTTCCTCAGCTTGACTGTTGATGGGACTTCATCAAAGTTTCTCATGGTTCTTTACTCTAGGTGTTTGCACATGCAAGAAAACGGAAAAGGTAAGCTATTTTGTAAAGAGACCAATGCTACACCTGGGCTGTGATCTTTACCTATTGCCAGGGCATTTTCTGATTTCTTCCGGCAATGGTAGCTCAGATTTTGCTTCTTCTCTTGAAGAGCTCTGGATTGCACCCACTTTGTAGATGAACTAACTGTTCCCTGTTCACACCTCCTATTAAAAGCTGGAGAGAGGGGGCAGTGCTAAAACACAGAGTGATGCTCCTAAATATTCCAGGCTCAGCAAGAGAAGATTAACTCCTAAGCACTAAACACAAAGTGCTGCAAGCAGTGCTCGAAGTGTGCCGGTATGTAACGGTATGACATACCGGCACTTCAAGCTCTAAGCTAAAAAAAATTTTGAATGAAGTTTTCTGCCCAGCAGAGCTTAAAGTGGAGGTGTGGCTTGAGTCTTAGTCAAGCACGCTTCGGAGTCCTGCTGTGTTGTGCTGTGGCCCCCGTCCCCTTCTAACCTGACAGCCTGTCAGTGACAGGACAGCCCCTCATATTGCTGCTGCAGTCAGGGGCGAAACCTCCACCAGTGCACTGCACTGTACTCACCGCCTGTCAGCCACTGGTCAGATCATTAATGTTGATTTGCAGCAAGAGGTGTAGGACGGTTCCCGCTGGCTTGGGTAGGGGGATCACTAAGGTAATCCGTGGACTAGTAGCTACCATAGAGCCCCTAAGCAAATCTCCATAGGAGGGGGGCAGAGCCGGGACTCCTGACATCAGCAGCAGCCACTCAAGTCTCTGGCTGCACAGCACAGTTTCTTCCAGCCGGGTGCTGAGTGATCCAACCAGCAGTGGCCCTGCTCCTGTCAGTCCCCTGCTGCTGAAACAAGGCTCTTGCTGCTAGAGTTGCAGGGCGCGTCACTGTATACAGGTCAGTGTGGCCCCGGGGGGTACCAAGATGTCATGGACTATGCTGCATGCATCTCTCTCAGGCTGCGCAGAGCCACCATATATGCAGCTCAGCCTGGCCCTGGTGTCTGCACTGCAGTGGGGGGCACAGTGATATGGGGGAGGGGTCTGTGCAGGCTCTGTGTCATGTAGTGTGTGACAATACTCCCAAGACATGGACAGTGCCTGTCCCCTGCATACACCATACACATTCTAGTCTATGCCTTATGTGGGCACACTGCCAGTCTCCTGCTTATAACATGTACTACTATGCCCTATGTGGGTGAACTGCCAGTCTCCTGCATATAACATGTACTATGGGCCTGATTCAGCTTGGATCGCAGGTGCGAATATAGTAGCCGGTCAATTGTTTCTCTGCGCATGCGTACTCATTACAGTGCGCGAACTGGTCACTGATCAGGGAAGCATTTGCAGGGTATAAGTAGGCCCAACACGAATTGACAGGCAGTGCCATTTGTGGGTGGTGACGGAGGGGGGAAGGTAGGGCAAATGCAGGTGTGCCTGTGGGTTTAAAAATGCTGTTAGAGTCGTGCTTAATTAAACCACTGCGTCTGCATACGTAGCCAGACCTGCAGATACAGACAGGAAGTTTAGCAATGTCTAAGTGAGGGTCAAGGTCAACCACAATAATGCATATGGGTCCGATGGTTCTCAATGTCACTGATATTTTCGCAGTCTAGCTGAGTATTACGGCTCTGAGTAAATGGGGCATCTTTATGTAGTGCTGGGCTTCCGCATATTATGCTGCAGCGGCAGTGCAAATGCATTCATTAGAATATTTTTGCAGCAGCTGGGTACGTGCATTCACATCCTTGCGATTTGTGCTGAATCAGGCCCTATGCCCTATGTGGGCACACTGCCAGTCTCCTGCATATAAGTTATTCTCTATGTGGATAAACTGACAGTCTCCTGCATGTATATACAATGCTCTATGGGGGTACACTGCCAATCTCCTGCATTTATATATAATGCTCTATTTGGTTAGGTAGACTACCAGTCTGCTGGATATAACCTGTATAAACGGGATGCCTTCGGCATCCTGGTGGCCTCAATGCCGGCACTGATATTACCGGTGCCTCTGACAATCCTGGTGCCGGCCTCCTGACCACCTGTGTGCCAAAGGTAAGTAGCAGGGTTGGGAGGAATGGTTAGGGCTAGACACCAGTGGGAGGGTTAGGCACTATGGAGGGAGGGATAGGTGTAGGGTGTAGGGAGGGGGAAGGTGGTTGGGCACTAGGAGGGGGGGGGGGGGGAGGTTAGGGTTAGGCACCAGGGAAGTTTAGGGTAGGGAGAGGGGGAGGGTTAACATACCAAACAAGTGTTGGTATGCTAGCCCCGACGGGATGCCGAGCGTCAGCATCCCATACTCAACTCTGTACGTAAACTGAGCTGTATGTGGGCCACTGATTCCAGGATAAGTACACAATAATCACCTATTTTTAAGCAGTCACCTCTCTTGGTAAGGAATGCACAGTGCCCAGTACACACTATGCATGTACTGTGTTCTATGGAGATGTAGTCAATATCCTGCCGACCTACACAGTCACAATGCCTACAAACAATTCCCGACATGCCAAATACAGACAAACGCAACACTGAGGAAATACCAACGTGTTTGAAAACCAGACCATGACATAACCCTGACAACGAAAATACCGACAATACAATACACCGAGCAGTACCATATCCAGATCACCCACAATACAGACAGTAGCATGTGCCAAACCTGTTCTATGCTGACACAGGACTGCAGAAGAACCATAAGTACCAGAGTGCCCTGTAGCTGGAGAAAGAGTATACATGCTTGTGTCCCGGGACATGGGCAGTAGGTGAAGGGCTGTCATCTGCCCATGTCTGTATTTTTAAGTCTGTTTCACACTGCTTGGCCAGCCTGTTAGAGGCACACTCTACACTACTTCTGTATTGGAGACAGCCACTGGGTATTAGAACTCAGCGCTTGCCAGAGGCGTGACCACCGACCGTGTCTTGCTCTCTGTCCAGCATAAAGAATGTGCCTCCAAGTAACTCCCGAAGTGGTAGCACCTTAGTGACCCCATATTGGGGCATTTTCATTTAGACTTAAGGTGCCCCCACACACATAGCGATGTGTTCCTGATCAGCCGATGTACACAATTTCCCCTCAACTCTCCCCAGGCAGCTCCCCGACAGTCCTGGTCACGATTTGGAGTAAAAAATGTCCAATCTGACATAAGATCTATCGTGCATCCAGTGCATTGTGTCCCTGATTGGCAAATCTGCCCTACAGCACGGCAGATCTGAAGATGCGATGTACGACGAGTGGTTACGCGCATTGGCATAGTGATCCTGAGTAGAAACTCACGAATTGCCCATATTTTACACGATTTGTCGAAATCTGCCAAAAAAAATAAAAAATCGCTATGTGTGGGCAGCTTAAGAGAATAAAATGTTTTTTGCCAAAAGCAACTCTATTTAAATAAACACTATCTATATTAGGTGTATAATGAAAAACTAACTGACTTTAGAATGAAACACTTTCTTTCATTAATATCCCCATATTGTGAATTTGCACACATGAAACACTGCCACACGTTGCTGGAAACCCAACCAAGCAATGTGATCCTGTTGTAACATTTCTTGTGCAGTTAAGACAATGAAAGCACAGGTTGTAATAGCTACAGCACTTTTTTCCTGCTTTAAATTTTCAGATTTGTCCACGTTTCCCTTTATGTTGGTTCAGCCAGAAAAGTCCTACAATCAAGTGCCTAGCAAATGCTGCATAAAATTATTGACTGTTTCATCGGATTCATTATCTTATGTAGAATTTTATTTCAGACAAGTAGGCAGTCAACTGCATGAACAGTATTACTTTGCAATCCGTGGCTATATACCCAGGGGTGAAGCTATATGTCAGCAGCTGGCACCCGCAGCTGCTGCATTGCAGTCTGCTGAGTCCCTAAATAGCTTCGTAACCTAGGAATCCGCCAGTAAATATGTGGGGAGCATCTAATTGGTGACCGCTGATCCTATACTGCAGCAAGCGACAGCGCACCCACTGCTGCTGCATGGTCAGCTGTGTCCCAGGAGGTCTGGTCTGACCCATGTCATCATACAGAGCAGCTAGCTGACTACAGGCTCTAGACACTGGTGACCACCCAAAAATGCAGAAGAGCTCCTGTGGATACTGCAGAGCCAAAAGGGTGACTATTTTAGATTGGGTTAAATTCCCCTTCATACACAAGGAGGTCTAACATCAGTATGTACTTGGACTTCCCTGTAATTTATATGCTAGAACCCACTAGGAGACTTTTTGCCAGCTATTATCCGACCCCATTCTTCCCCCACCTTCCAACCCAATTCTGTTTCCCCATTGTTATTCTGTTTGTCACACTACAGTATTGTCACCCTCTCTCCTCTCTTGTCTCACTGTCACTTTGTTCATCTGCCGCTTGCCATAACCCTCTGCTTTTCCCAGTCACCCTCTGCCTCTGTCCGTAACCCTGCGCCTCTTCCCATCACCCTGTGGCTCTCACCATTACCCTCTGTTCATCACTTTCTGCCACTGGCCATTAACCACTGCCCATCTGCCTATGTTCATCACCCACTGTTCTACCTGTGCCTCTCGTCCCTCTGCCTCTGGCCATTACACTCTGCCTGTAAAACTCTGGCCATCACCTTCTGCCCATCATTCTTTGCCTCTGCCCATCGCCCTCTGCATCTGCCCGTCACCCTCTGCCAGCAGACCCATCTGTGGAGCACCGCTGAAATCAGGTCCTTTTGGAGTTCAAAGGGGGCACATTATTAATTGATAAAGGGAGATAATAATAAATAATAATATTAGATCAAAAGGGGGCACAGATTATTATTAGACACTGGGATGTTTTCTGTATTGTTTGGTGGTCACATGGCACATTACCATATGGTATATTAATTTAGCATGGGGCCTATAAGGCTTGGGTCCAAAGCAATTTTTGCACCTGGGCCCACCATTCACAAGGGACTTTGTACGGCTGGCAGAGCCATAACTCAATCTCACTCAGCCACACTGCAGAGTCCTGTAATTTGCTGCCGCCAGCCTATGTGTAACCTTACTGCCACCCGTCCCCCACCACTAGTGCTACCCTGACAACCATTCTTTGACAGGGCAGCCCCTCATACTGGCCGCTGCAGTGACTGTGCAGCTGGCTGAGCCCTGGAGCTCATTCCAGCTGCTTGGCCTCTTAATTGCTAGGGCTTCCCCCCTTCCTTGTACCACATTTGCTTCCACAGGCTCCTGCACTGTTCCCCTCCTCATCACTCCTCCGGATGGATCCCTCTACTCAACCTTTACAACACTCAGCCAGAGTCAGACTGCCTCCTTCTCAGTTCTGTGTGACACATGGCCACACACATTAATATTGAGACATAGGTTCTACTTACACCACTGTCATGACTACTAAATTTTCCATAACCCCACTTCAAAATTCCCACTTCGACCACTGGCTGCAAGTATATTGTTTGGGCATGAATCTCTGCAGATATGCACCCACAAAAGCCAAAGAGACGCAGTAATCACTGAAGTGGTCTTCTCCAGTGATGGAGTTGCAGCAAGTAGAATCCTTTTGTGAAGATCTACCTCTATTGCAATATTTTTCTGTTTAATGTTATGTCAAAACAGGTGCCCCACTGAGGCCTAACTATGCCTGACGAGGTCTGCCAGACAGGTGAGTGACCCTGAACTGGCCCTTCCCCACAGGATTCAGAGATGCTTCTCAATGATACTCAGCTTGACTCCCATTAAACTTCATGCAAGTGTCTCTCACCATTTTTAGCTCTAGGTATCTGCAACTGCAAAAAAAGATGAAAGGTAAGATATTTTGTAAAGAGCCCTTTACTATACTAGGGCTGTGATCTTTTTCTATTGCCAAGGCATCTTTGGTCTTCTTTCAGAAATGGCATTTATTTTCCCAGGAGATGCTTCTTCTCTTGAAGAGCTCTGGATTTTTCACTCTGCAGATGCAAACAGGGAACAGTTAGTTCAGCAGCAATTACAAGCTGGAGAGAGGGTGCAGAGCTGTAATGATGTGTGCTGCTCCTAAGTGTCCCAGGCACAGCAAGCAAAGATTAACTCTTGGGGGCACTAAATGCAAAGTGCTGCAAGAAAATTGTCTGGGTATGTATCTTCAGATCTACACCCACAAAAGTCAGAGACAGTACTCACCAAAGTGGTCTTCTTCAGCGATGGGGAAGTAGCAAGTACAATCCTTTTAGGACAGCTACTCCTTTTTTGAGCTATTGATTTTGTTTAATGTTTTGTTAATTAAACAGATATCCCACTGAGGCCTTACCTGTCAGGGGTCAGTGATGCTCCTCAGATTCTCAACTTGACTGTTTGTGGGCCTTCATCCAAGTGTCTCACCATTCTTGGCTCTCTATGTCTGCACCTGGCACTAAGAAAGGAAAGGTAAGCTATTTTGTAAAGAGTCCCATGACACCTTGAATCTCTGCATTTTCAAACCCACTTATGCCTAAAGAGCAGATGCATTACCCACCAAAGCAGTCTTCTCCATCGATGGGGACCAGGCATGAACAAAGCCTCAGGGCAGCTCCTTCTCTGTTACTCCACTGACTGTTCAAGCATGAGCAGGACCAGGCACTCGCAGCTCTCTGCCACTATGTTACATAGTGGTTATATTTTTTAGTACTGCAGTAAATATTTCTAGAGGTCTACATTATTATGCAGTGTAATAAATGATTATATCATGTTTACACATTATGGGCCATATTCAATATGACGGTGAAAAGTTCGAGGTTCGACTTTTTGCCATCATTGCTATTTTTCTGGGATAAAGTATTGGGAACATGCCCGCTTTATCCCAGTATTCAATTAGGATCCTGCGAAAACGGGACCCGGCGGAAAGGTAAGTATGGAAAAGTGCAGGGAAATTTTGGGAAATCATCCTGGCACCCCCCTAAAGATGTCCAGACATGGAGATCACTATGGGTACCCCCGTTCTGGGCTGCTGAAGGTAGTCGGGGTTTTAAATAGCCGCGGCAGGTGCATAAAAACGGCTTTAGAAGAAGGGGTGAAGAATAGCACTTAGATTTTTTTGGGAAAAATAACTAGTCCCATCAAATTTGGGATACATGAAAATAGGTGCAAGCATATTTTGAAGTCCCTAAAGTGATTTTTTAAAATTCTTCAAAAAATGCACCTGCCGCAACCACCCGTATTCTAGAAAACGCCTGCTGCACCCCTAAAATTAGAGTCAATTTTGTAGGGTGCCTAAGGATTTTTAAAAAAATATGTTTTGATAGATTACAATTAAGATCATTACCAAGGCTGCAGGCTATTTTTGTTTTATTCTGCACCCCAATTCCCCACTTTTATTCACCACCTAAACAGGGATGAAATCTTATCCTTATTTTATTACAAAGATTTTTCGCACCTGCGAAAAGTCTTTGTAATTGGATAAGTGAAACAGGCGAAAACGGACTTTACACCTCTAATTGAACGTGGCCCTATGGGATACAGAAAAGCATGATATATTTTGGTGATCTAAAGTTGTGAATTACAGTTAAACATTATATATCAGAGTTAAAAATGATCACATCTAAGACAAAGTTAGATTCAAGACCACCAAAAGCAAAAACAGATGCAGTACTCACCAATGTTGTCTTCGAGTGACGGGGATGCAGCAAGTACAATCCTTCAGTACAGATCCTCCTCTGATGCGCCATTGACTGTTATGTTAATAAAATAGGTGCCCCATTGAGGCCTTACTGTGGTAGCCAAGGCCAGCCAGACAGGTGAGTAGTCCTGCACTGGCCCTTCCCTATAGGATTCAGCAATGCTCCTTATGAATCCTCAGTATGACTCTTGGTGGCCACCATCCAGGTGTCTCACTAGTCTTGGCTGTGTTTTCACAAATCAAGAAAAGGGGAAAGGTAGGCTGTTTTGTAAAAAGTCTATCAACCTCTGTAAATAGAAATCTTACAAATTAAGTTAGCTTTATCCGTTCCAATAAAGATGAATTCCACCTACAGAATAAATAGACTTTTATGGAGACCAATATGCACCAATACTTAGTTATGTAAATGCACTAATACTTATGTAAATACTATGGCTTCTGTATTGGAGATAAATAGAACTGACTAGGGTTGCCAGATTACTGTATGCCTTTAATAATCTGAATTACACAAACTCTGACTGGAGGGACCAATATGATGCGATTCAAAAAAAAATTGTCATTTTAGCCCAGCCCCTTCCTTAGATGCATGATATTTTGCCATGGTAGTGGCAGGCAGGAACTAATATATATATATATATATATATATATATATATATATATTATATATATATATACATATATATATATATGAAAAGGATGCTAGACATGTAAACATGTCATAGCAATGGGGGCGCTTATATACACACACACTATTTTTAGCATGACATACTGAAACCTTTGATTTTTGATGCTTCAATGTATACAAAAACTTTGTTTAAAAGGCACAAAATAAAAAAATAAAAAATAAGTATAAAATGACCTATAGGCTGTGTGTATAAGACAAATGAATTTCATGTATGTACACAGACTTTGTTTGAGCCAAAAATTATTGAAAATGTTGTATAAAATTACATTGACTGAGTATATGAATCAAATGCATTCTGGTGTTTAGATTTGGGCCCCATTCCTAAGACATTTCAATATGGTATGCAAATATTCCAAAATATGGAATATTCCAATAGCCAAAATAAATACCCTTGGTCCCAAGCATTTTGGATATGGATATATGCATGCATACAATAAAAAGCCAATTTATGCTTCGAAAAGACAAATATGTCAACCTCCAATAGAGGAAATAATGAAACAATTTATCAACAAAAATACTGTAGGCTCAGTTTAGGGATATATAGATAAAAGTTACTATCTATTTATCTATCTATATAATTTGCTTTAGCTGAAATAAAGGGAGTTTATTTCCCCTTCCACATATAGGCAGAGTCTGTGTGATTAGCACTAAAAGTATTAGACCCACATCCAGATGAGTTGGATTGCAGAGCGTGTTGGCAAAAAAGCTTTCCAATCCTGTTTAAGACCAAATAGCCAGTAGCACAATTGTGAGCATTAAGTGTCCCGGTATATTTACCCAGCCTCCTCCCGACAGATCACATAGGGGAATACCAGTCCAGTCTTTATCCTCTGCTCTGGCTTCTTCACAGGTTACCGCTGGAACTGGTGCACGTCCTTTACACTCAACTGTGGCTGCAGCTTAAAATCCTCAGACAGCACTAATAGGGGTATTCAATATGGGAGCGAAAACATCGTTTTTGCTTTAATATCGGAGCTATGACGTCATTATCGGAGGTTTTACTTTTACACCGTATTCAATTTCAAAGACTTTTCGCAGACTTTTCAAAGACTTTTTGAAAAGTCTGATAAAAAACGGGGATAACTTTTCACCATTGAATAGGTGTCGAAAAAAAGTGCAGAATTGGGGTTTAGGGGTGCAGGCTTAAAAAGAATAGCCTGAACGCCTGGGAATGACATTTAAAAAAAGAACTGTCAAAAAAAG
Organism: Taudactylus pleione; assembly: GCA_031769625.1. Classification (NCBI taxonomy): domain Eukaryota; kingdom Metazoa; phylum Chordata; class Amphibia; order Anura; family Myobatrachidae; genus Taudactylus; species Taudactylus pleione. Next base: position 16,605,843 of record JAUIMM010000119.1, read on the forward strand.
TTTAAAAAAAATAAAAATAAAATAAGGAAACCCCAAAAAATAAAAAAAATTGGGGTAAGAAAAAAAGAAAAAATGGGAAAAAATTGAATAGGGAAATAGGTTCAGGGCTATTCTGCAAGTATGCGGCAGGTGTTTTCTAGAATAGATTTATAGCGGCAGGTGCACAAATGCAGAATTTGAAAAAACTCATTAGGGACTTAAAAATATGCTAGTACCCATTTTCATGTACCCCAAATTTGATGTGACCAGTTAAAAAAAATGGAAAAAATAACCTAAGTGCTCTTCTGCAACACTTCTTCAATGTCGGGAAAAAACACCTGCTGCGGCTATTTAAATCCCCGACTTTCATTTAAAGGCTAAAACGGGGGTACCCATAGTGATACCCAATGTTTTTACAACTTTAGGGGAGTCCTACAATTTTTTTAAGGAAAAATTCGTAACTTGACGCAAATCCAACTTCGGAGCCTCCCGTTTTCGTTAATTTCATATTGAATACGGGGAGAAGCGGGCACGCGCCCGATACTTTAACGCAGGTAAAAACTCCGATATGAAACAAACTTCGACAGCGAAGTTTACGTTTCATATTGAATACCCCTCTAAATGTCAGTAAGCCATCCTTACAAGTAGGTTTAACTGATTCTTGTTCTTTTAGCACCAGGGTCTAATCGTGCATTCCAGAAGACTCAGTGATCAATATCACAGTGGTGTATCAAAAAGAAGCTTCCATCCTTTGTTAATATGTTTCTCTGTCAAAATGTACTAACAGTTTCTTCAGAAGGTTAGCATAAAATACTGGCTTCTCAATGTGTCCTTTTAAATCACTCTTGTCCAATCAAAATCTTTGGATATATTAATCATGAGTGAAATTCACATGTGTCCATCAGCTGAATGGTATCGGATACATAATTAGTAAAACAGACCTATCACACAGTGTCACAGTTAAGTTAAAACACTTTGCCAATTATATATAAACACTGATCTTCAAAGTATATTAATATAAAAATACAGATATAAAATACATATGCAAATAGTCTGTTGCACTTTTGATTGATAATTTGAGGATTGTCTAAGTAACAATATCAATTATGATCTTAAATGAACCCCAAAGTCTGTCAAAAATGCCTGGAGTCTATCAGGGCAATTCAATTTGGAGCGAAAAGTCAGTTTTTGCGATGATTTCGCACAGATTACATCATTTTCGCTGGTTTTGGTTTTACACCGTACTCAATTTCAAAGATTTTTCACAGGTTCGAAAAGTCTCTGAAAAAAAATGGGGTTAACTTTTCACCACTGAATAGGTGGCGAATAAAGTGCAGAATTGGGATTTAGGGGTGCAGGCTTAAAAAAAAAAAAATTGCCTGCATCCCTGGGAATGTCATTTTAAAATAAACTGTCAAAAAAAGTTTTAAAAAAAAATAGGGACACCCAAAAAAATATTAAAATTTGGGGTGAAAAAAAAAATGGGAAAAAAAAAAGTGTTTAAAAATAGGGAAATAGGTTCAGGGCTATTCTGCAAATATGCGGCAGGTGTTTTCTAGAATAGGTTATTAGCGGCAGGTGCATATTTGCAGAATTTTTAAATAAAGACTTTAGGGACATACAAATATGCTAGAACCCATTTTCATGTACCCCAAATTTGATGGGACCACTAAAAAAATGAAAAAAATAACCTAAGTGCTCTTCTGCAACACTTCAATGTCGGGAAAAACACACCTGCAGACGCTATTTAAATCCCCGACTTTCATTTGCAGGCTAAAACAGGGGTACCCATAGTGATCCCCCATGTTTACAGTTTTAGGGGGGGTCCTACAATTTATTCCAGGAAAATTTCATATTTGTTCGCATATCACACTTCACAGGTTCCCATTTTCGTAGCTTTGTACTTTATCCCTGGAAAATCTCCGATGTGGAGCAAAAAGTCCAGCACAGACTTTTTCGCTCCCATATTGGCTCAACAGGCTAAAGTGTTGACTGTCAGCAAAAGGTCATTGGTTCTAATACAAGCTAGAACATAATTACGTTCATCCCAAATTTTCAATTTTAATTTTGAGTTAGTTATTAGTTGTCCGAGGAGAAATTTTACTGCCCAAACTCTAAAGATTATAATATCATAAACCATTATTACATCTTTTAAAGTAATAATCATGCTCATAAAGAGAAGGAGGGAAAATATTGGTTCATACCTCTTTTATAATCATTCATAAACCAGATTAGGTCCTCAAGGGCTATCTGTGGTCGCTTTCTAGTTAATCAGTTATATGCAGATAGCTCAACAGGCTGATGTACTAACTCCATCTGCACAAAGTCAATAGTTCTAATCCAAGTTAGGTCACTAATTATATTCATCCCAAATTTTGAGTAAACTAATAGATCTGAGGAGAAATACTACTGCCCAAACTCTAAAAAATAAATATTAATGATTGTTTACAATGTTATAATCCTTGAAGTAATGCTCACTCATAAAAAAGGAGGGCAAATATCAACTGGTACCTCCATTCTTATAATCGTTTTACACCAAATTAGGCCCTCTCAAGGGATTCCTAAGGTTGATTCTTGTTGATCAGTACATACAATCATATATTATACTGATCAAAAAATGTAAAAATGAACCTACCACATATGTATAAATATAGTTCTAGATTACACCGCACAACTGTCTCCTTCAAAAACACTGGCAATGCTACATGCTAGCATTTAGGTGCATGCAAATCTCCCTTCAAAGGTAGAGCAGTGTGAAGCCGGACATCCTTCTCTATAGGACGATAATATATTATAAGGGGGATTTTATGTTAAGATGTTTAACTGTAGTACATTATCTAAGTACCCGCTCATTATACCATCTCCTCTGCCAGCATTGTGACTATAACCACTAAGTGTGTTCTTTGTACATTACTTCAGTACAATTCTCCAATATCTTTCTCCTGTGCTTGCCCTGTGGTAGTGTTCTTCCATATTTTCCCCACTTGTGCCGGAAACCTGACCAAAGGGCCGTGACTTGCCTACTGGGTGCAGCTTAAACCCAAGTGCCACTTTGAGGGGTCACTAGTGAACACCTCCCAGTAGGTTAGACTACGCGCCTTTGGTCAGGTTCGCCAACATCCGGTACTGGTGGATGAGAAAGACACTAATCCAGGCCCCTCGCCTCCAGTTCCCTCCTCAACCTGGGTCCAATCATCTAATAATCTCGTGGCAGAGAATCATTTTAGCTAGAGTATGACAGAAACCCACCAAAGTCTATCAGATTTGGTACTCACCAAGATTGAGTTCTCCAGGAAAGAGGATGCAGCAAGCCCAATCTTTCAGGGTAGTCCCCACTGTGTTGCACCATTGACTTTGTTTAATGTTAAGTTAACAAACATGTGCCTCACTGAGGCCTTACCTGTCTGGCCAACATCAGCAGGCAAAGAATAGGACCCTCTGCACAGGCCCTTCCCCACAGGATAAGGCATCTTGACTCTCAATGGGCCTTCATCCAAGTGTCTCAGGATTCTTCGCTCTAGGTGTCTGCACCTGCAAGAAAAAGGGAAAAGGTAAGCTATTTTGTAAAGAGTACAATGCTACACCAGGGCTGTGATCTTTACCTATTGCCATGGCATCATCTGTTTTCTTCCAGCAATGGAATCTTTTCCCAAGTGGCATGTCTTCTCTTGAAGAGCTCTGGATTGCTCCCTCTGCCGATGAACTAAACATCCCCTGTTGGCAATTTCACTAGTAATTCCCCCACAGGAGTCAGCAAATGCTCCTCATTGATCCTCAGCTTGACTCTCGATGGGACTCATTTAAGTGCCTCATGATGCTTGGTTCTAATTGTCTGCACTGCAAGAATAGAAAGGTAATCTATTTTGTAAAGTGTCCAGTGCTACACCAGGGCTGTGATCTTTACCAAATGCCACAGCATTTTTTGTGTTCTTCCAGCAATGGCAATTCTTCTCTAAGGTGGCACTTTTTCTTTACTTGAAGAACTCTGGATTACTCCCTCTCTGCCGAACTAAATGTTCCCTGTTGGCACATGAAACTAAAAGCTGGAGAGAGGGGGCAAATCTAAAGTGTAGAGTGATGCCCCTCAAAATTCCTGGCTCAGCAATACAAGATCAACTGTTAAGAATTGCGAAATGCAAGGTGCTGCAAAAAAATTTTGTTTGGGCATGAATCTCTGCAGATTTACGCCCACAAAAGCCAAACAGATGCTATACCAAGTGAAGTGGCCTTCTCCAGTGACCTAGAAGCAGCATGTAGAATTCTTCAGTACAGATCCTCCTGTTGCACCACTAATTACCTGTTCAATGTTATGTTAATAAAACAGGGGCCCCACTGAGGCCTTACCAGTCTGGCCGACCTTGGCTGACAGTGAGTAACTCTGCACTGGCCCTTCCCCACAGGATTCAGTGATGCTCCTCACTGATCCTCAGCTTAACTCTCGATGGGCCTTCATCCAAGTGTTTCTCACCATTCTGTGCTCTGTGTCTGCACCTATAAGAAAATGGGAAAGGCAAGCCATTTTCTAAAGAGTGCAATGTTATACCAGGGCTGTGATTATTACCTATCTTTGGTCTTTTTCCGGCAATGGAGTTTCTTCTACCAGATGACTCTTAGTTGCTCCCTCTGTCTACGTACTTACCGTTCCCTGTTCATACTTGTAATTACAATCTGGAGAGGGGGCACAGCTAAAACACAGAGTGATGCTCCTAAATATCCCAGACTCAACAAGCCAAGATCAACTCTTGGGAGCACCAAATCCCCCAAAAATTGTCTAGCTTCAAATCTCTGCAGAATAAAGCCCACCAAAGCCTATTAGATACATTACCGAAGTCATCTTCTCCAGTGAAGGGGTTGTGGCAAGAACAGTACTTCAGGGCAGTCCCCACTGTGTTGCACCATTCGCTCTGTTTAATGTTAAGTTAACAAATAGGCACCTCAGTGAGGCCTTAACTGGCCGGCCAATAACAGCGGGCAAAGAATAGGACCCTCTGCACTGGTCCTTCCCCACAGGAGAGGGCAATGCTCATCAGTTTCACTCTCGGTGGACCTTCATCCAAGTTTTTCACAATTTTTGGCTCTAGGTGACTGTACCTGCAAGAAAAAGTGGAAAGCAAGCTATTTTGTAAGAGTCCAATGATACACCAGGGCTGTGATTTTTACCTATTGACACAGCATCTTCTGTTTTCTTCCGGAAATGACAATTCTTCTCTAAGGTGGTGCTTTATCTTCTCTTGAAGAGTTCTGAATTGCCCATTCCCTGCCGATGAACCAAACGTTCCCTGTTGGCACCTGCAATTACAAGCTGGAGAGAGGGGACAAAGCTAAAATGCACAGTGATGCCCCTATAAATTCCAAACTCCACAAGATAAGATTAAGGGGCTTATTCATCATATGATAAATGGCCTGGCAACCATGTAGAAATGCTAGTTTCCTCATATTTAGGATACCTGGCTAATCATCAATGATCTGATAGGACCCCCTGATATTCAGCAAACTCAGAAAACTGAATGTTATTGGAGTTTACTTCCAACAAGCGCCATCTTCAGATGGAGATAGTTCTAAGATCCCCACTCCTTCCTATGGGAAGGTGTTCCGAGGATGTGAAGAGTGTTCCAAGCAGATCCTTCCACTGCCTCCTCACTACCTCCCCAGTGGCTTTGCGCATGCATGACCTGAGGTCAGGCATGCGTAGCTGGGATGTTGGGGAGTAGGTAATGCAGCTACTTCTGTAGCGGTGATACTAACCACAGGGACAACTGATTTTTGGAGCAGCTGTCTCCTCACCGGTGCAATGATTAATTGTTCCAGTGTCACGTTTCCCTCGCAGAGAGTTCATTACTTCATACAGCTTCCGATGAAAAGGCCCCTTAATGTTAAGTATTGCTAAATCCAAAGTGGTGCAAGAAAATTGTTTGGGCATGAATCTCTGCAGATTTACCCCCACAAAAGCCAAACAAACAGTACTCACTGAAGTGGTCTTCTCCAGTGACAGAAGCAGCCAGTAGATTCCTCTAGTACAGGTCCTCCTCTAATACGCAATAAATTACCAGTTTAATGTAATAAAACAGGGGCCCCACTGCGGTCTTACCTGTCTGGCACAGTGAGAAACTCTACACTGGCAGAGGATTCAGCAATGCTCCTCACTGAACCTCAGCTTGACTCTCGATGGGCCTTCAATTCAAGTGTCTCATCATTCTTTGCTCTCTGTCTGCACCTATAAGTAAAGGGGAAAGGTAAGCTAATTTGTAAAGAGTCCAATGCTACAACATCTTTACCTATCTTTGGTCTTCTTGCAGAAATGGTGTTTTTCCTAAATGATGCTTGATTGCTCCCATTCTAACAGTTTCCTGTTCACACCTGTAATTACAAGCTGAAGAGAGGTGGCAGTGCTAAAACGCAGTGTGATGCTCATAAATATCCCAGGCTCAACAAGCCAAGATCACCTCTTGGGGAGCACCAAATCCAAACTGCTGCAAATAAATTGGCTAGGTTCGAATCTCTGCAGAATAAAGCCCACCAAAGCCTATTAAATTTGGTAATCACTAAAGTGGTCTTCTCCAGCAAAGGGGATGCAGCAAGTACAATTCTTTAAGGCAGTCCCCACTGTGTTGCACCATTGATTCTGTTTAATGTTAAATTAAAAAACAGGTGCCTCACTGAGGCCTTACCTGTCTGGCATCAGCAGGCAAATAGGACCCTTCATCCAAGTTTCTCACGGTTCTTTACTCTAGGTGTTTGCACCTGCAAGAAAATGGAAAAGGTAAGCTATTTTGTGAAGAGTATAATGCTACACCTGGGCTGTGATCGTAACCCTATTGCCAGGGCATTTTCTGTTTTCTTCTGGCAATGGTAGCTCGCGGATATTGCTCCTCTTGAAGAGCTCTGGATTGCACCCACTTTGTAGATGAACTAACTGTTCCCTGTTCACACCTCCTATTATAAGCTGGAGAGAGGGGGCAGTGCTAAAACGCAGAGTGATGCTCCTAAATATTCCAGGCTCAGCAAGATAAGATTAACTCTTAAGGAGCACTGAACAAAGTTCTGCAAGTAAACAGTTTGGCTTTTGTGGGAGCATATCTGCAGAGATTCATGCCCAAAGAGACAGTACTCACTGAAGTAGTCTTCTCCAGTGATGGTGTTGCAGCAAGTAGAATCCTTTAGTGAAGATCTACCTCTATTGCACCATTATTTTTCTGTTTAATGTTATGTCAATAAAACAGGTGCCACACTGAGGCCTTACCCATCTGGCTGAACTCGGTGGGCATAGTGACTAACCCTGCACTGGCCCTGCCCCACAGGATTCAGAGATGCTTCTCACTGATATTCAGCTTGACTCCAGTTAGGTCTTCATGCAAGTGTCTCTCACCATTCTTAGCTCTAGGTGTCTGCACCTTCAAAAAAAAAAAAAAAAAAAAAACAGGGCTGTGATCTTTTTCTATTGCCAAGGCATCTTTGGACTTCTCCTGGGAAAAGAAATGCCATTGCCGGAAGAAGATTCTTCTCTTGAAGAGCTCTGGATTTCGATCCCATCAATGGGGAACAGGCATGTACAATGCCTTAGGGAAGCTCCTTCTCTCCACTGACTGTTCAAGCATGAGCAGGACCAGGCACTCGCAGCTCTCTGCCACTGTTACATAGTGGTTATATTTTTTTTGTACTGCAGTAAATGTTTCTAGAGGTCTACATTATTATGCAGTGCAATACAATTATTATATGTCATGTTTACACATTATGGGCCATATTCAATTTGATGGCAAAAAGTCACAGGTCGGACTTTGCCATCGACATTTTTTTTTCCTGAGATAAAGTATTGGGCACATGCCTGCTTTATCCCAGTATTCAATTAGGATCTGGCAGAAAAGTATGGAAAAGTGCAGAGAATTTTTTTGAAATCGTGGCACCCCCCTAAAGATGTCCAGACATGGAGATCACTATGGGTACCCCCGTTCTGGGCTGCTGAAGGTAGTATGGGTTTTTAATAGCTGCGGCAGGTGCATAAATTAGGCTTTAGAAGGGGTGAAGAATAGCACTTAGATTTTTTGGGGAAAAATAACTAGTCCCATCAAATTTGGGGGTACATGTAAATGGGTGCAAGCATACTTTTAAGTCCCTAGAGTGATAATTTACATTTTTCAAAAATGCACTTGCTGCAACCACCCACATTCTATAAAACACCTGCTGCATACTTTAGGGACTCCTCCCCCCCCAGGCTATTTTGCTAGTTTTTAAGTTTGTTCCCCAACATTTTTTTTTCACCCCTACAATGAATGTATTTTTTGGGGTGTCCTAAGGATTTTTAAAAAAGGTTTTGATACAGATTATATTTAGGGGGCATTACCAAGGCTGCAGGCTATTTCTGAAAACTTATCCCTGTTTTTTTTTACAAAGATTTTTCGCACCTGCGAAAAGTCTTTGTAATTGGATAAGTGAAACAGGCAAAAATGACGTCATTGGTGATAAATTATCGCCGATAACGGACTTTTCACCTCTAATTGAATATGGCCCTATGTGATACAGAAAAGCATTATACAGTATATTATGGTGATCTAAAGTTGTGAATTAGAGTTAAAAATTATATATCAGCGTTAAAAATGATTACATCTAAAACAATGTTAGATTCAAGCCCACCAAAAGTGAACAAACAGACGCAGTACTCACCAATGTTGTCCTCTCCAGCGATGAGGATGCAACAAGTACATTCCTTCAGTACAGATCCTCCTCTGATGCACCATTGACTGTTAAAATGTTATGTTAATAAAATAGGTGCCCCATTGAGGTATTAGTGTGGTAGCCAAGGCCGGCCAGACAGGTGAGTATTCCTGCACTGGCCCTTCCCTATAGGATTCAGCAATGCTCCTTACAGATCCTCAGTATGACTTGGTGGCCACCATCCAGGTTTCTCTCACAAGTCTTGGCTCAGTGTTTTCACCTGTCAAGAAAAGGGGAAAGGTAGGCAGTTTTGTAAAAAGTCCATCAACCTCCCTAAATAGAAATTTTACAAATTACTTCGCTTTATCTGTTCCAATAAAGATGAATTCCACAAACAGAATAAAGAGACATTTTTATGGAGACCAATATGCACCAATAGTTATGTAAATGCACTAATACCCAAGTAAATAACTATTATGGCTTCTGTATTGGAGATAAATAGAACTGTGACTAGGGTTGCCAGATTACTGTATCCCTTTAATAATCTGAATTACACAAATTCTGTGGCTGGAGGGACCAATATGATGCGATTCCAAAAAAAAGGGTGTCATTTTAGCCCAGCCCCTTCCTTAAAAACATGATATTTTGCCATGGTGGTGCCAGGAACTAATATATAAAAAAGGATGCTAGACATGTAAACATGTCATAGCAATGGAGGCGCTTATACACACACACAGTCTTCCATATCCAAATATTCAGAAATACAGAATATTTTTAGCATGACTAAGATAGTGACACCTTTGTGTACATTGAACCATCAAAAATCAAACTTTGCTTAAAGCCACACAATTATTGAAAATATTATATAAAATTCAGACTGAGTATATGAATCAAATGCATTCTGTGTTTAGATGTGGGCCCTATTCCTAACAACTTTCAATATGATATGCAAATATTCCTAAATACAGAATATTCCGATATCCAAAATAAATACCCTTGGTCCCAAGCATTTTGTATATGGATATATGCATGCATACAATAAAAAGCCAATTCATGCTTCAAAAAGACACCACCTAAATTTATCAACCTCCAATAGAGGAAATGGTGAAACAGAAATACTGTAGGCTCCGTTTAGGGATACATAGATAAAAGTTACTCTATATATAAGCATATGATTTGCTTTAGCTTTTTAGGGATGAGCGGGTTCGGATTTCTGAAATCCGAGCCCCCCCGATCCGAGTCAGGCTCTCCTTTTCCTGCCTGACTTGGAACGGAAATCATGGCAAAACGTCATCATCCCACCTTCCGGATCTCGCGGGTTTTGGATTCTATAAAAAGGTCCCCGCGTCGGCGCCATTTCACTCTGGCTGTGGACAGTGAAGAGGGAGGGTGGGAGCTAGGGCTGGCTGGGCTGTGTTGTGCTGCTGTTGTCCATAGGGGCTGGCTGGGCTGTGTTGTGCAGTGTCCCATAAAGCCTGTAGTCCTAGAGGGATGCTGTAGTGTTGTCCAGGGGGTGAACTATGCATCAGGGGTGTTAGAAAAAAAAATTTTTTTTTTTTTTGGGGTGTGTTTGTGAGTTGTGCGCGCAGTAGCCGCACGTGCATCAACAAAGTGATGCCAAGCGTGCGCCTGTGTCATAAGTAAAGGGCCGGCTGCCTTGACCATTAAAGGGTGCTGTAACCCCCAAAGTGTACTCCAAACAAAAAAAAATATTTTCTGTGTTTGTGAATTGTGTGCACTGTGGCTGCACGTGCATCAACAAAGGAGCAGTGCCAAGCGTGCGCCTGTGTCCCATAAGTCTGTTAACGGGTGGTGTAACCCCCAAAGTGCACTCCACAAAAAATAAACAATTCTTTTTCTGTGTGTGAAATGTATGCGCAGTAGCCACATGTGCATCAACACAGAGCGTGCGCCTATGTCATAAGTCAAGGGCTGGTTTGGACATCTGGTCCGGACTGAAGGACGTGCCAACAATTTCTGACATGTCTACTGTCACTGCATATGATACTGACAGAATGGTGGAGGAATTATTTTTTATGTATGTGAATTGTGTGCACTGTGGCTGCACGTGCATCAACAAAGGAGCAGCGCCAAGCGTGCGCCTGTGTCATAAGTAAAGGGCCGGATGTCCGTTAAAGGGTGCTGTAACCCCCAAAGTGCACTCCAAAAAAAAAAAAATTCTTCTGTTTTTTTCTGTCTTTGTGAATTGTGTGGGCTGTAGCCGCACCTGCATCCTCAAAGCAGCAGCGACAAGCATGTATTTGTCTGTTTAAAGGGTGGTGTAACCCTCAAAGTGCGCTCCACAAAAAATAAAACATTTTCTTCTGAATTTGTGAATTGTGTGCACTGTACATGCATCAACAAAGGAGCAGTGCCAAGCATGCGCCTGTGTCCCATTAGTCTGTTTAAGGGTGGTGTAACCCCCAAAGTGCACTCCACAAAAAACAAAATTCTTTCTGTGTTTGTGTGTGTGAAATGTATGCGCAGTAGCTGCATGTGCATCAACACAGCAGCAGCGGCAAGCGTGCACCTGTGTCACAAGTCAAGTGCCGGTTTGGACATCTGGTCCGGACTGAAGGACGTGCCAACAATTTCTGACAAGTCTATTGTTATTGCATATGATACTGTCACCATTGACAGAATGGTGGAGGATTACATCGGTGACAGCATCCAAGTAGGCATGTCAGACAGTCCATACCTGTACTGGCAGGAAAAAGAGGCAATTTGGAGGCCCCTGTACAAACTGGCTCTATTTCACCTGAGTTGCCCCCCCTCCAGTGTGTACTCCGAAAGTGTGTTTAGTGCTGCCGGGAATCTTGTCAGCGAAAGGTGTAGGAGGTTTCTTCCACAAAATGTGGAGAAGATGCGGTTCATAAAAATGAATCAACTCTTCCAGGGAGACCAGCCTCCAGAACGTACAGAGGGACCTCTGGTGGTGGATTCCAGTGGGGACGAATTAATACTCTGCGAGAATGAGGATGTACACAACACTGAAGAGGGTGAGGAATCGGTGGATGAGGAGGATGAGGATGACATCTTGCCTCCGTAGAGCCAGTTTGTGCAGGGACAGATTAATTGCCAGCTTGTTTTGTGGGGGCCCAAACGAACCAATCATTTCAGCCACAGTTGTGTGGCAGACCCTGGCACTGAAATGATTGGTTTGATAAAGTGTGCATGTCCTGTTTATACAACATAAGGGTGGGTGGGAGGGCCCAAGGACAATTCCATCTTGCACCTCTTTTTTTCTTTGCATTATGTACTGTTTGGGGCCTAAGTTTTTCAAACTGCCATTCTGTCTGCCACTGCAGTGTCACTCCTAGATGGGCCACGTGTTTGTGCCGCCCACTCGTGTCGCTTAGCAGTCATCCAGCTACCTCGGTGCAACCTTTTTGCCATAAAAACACTATTGTGAGGTGTTCAGAATAGAGTGGAAATTAAGGTTATTCAGGTTAATTATAGCATAGGAGCAGAAAAACCCACAAATTCTGTGATTTTAGCTGTTTTTATGCTTTTTTACAAAAATATACACAGATCCAAAACACAAAACCCAGAACCCAAAACACGGAAGGGTGGTTTTGGCAAAACCAATCCAGATCCAAAACACAAAGATCCAGATCCAAAACACAAAACACGAAAAGTGGCAGGTGCACACCATTAGTTCTAATACAAGCTAAAACAATTATGTTCATCTCAAATTTCCAATTTAATTTTGAGTTTGTTGTCAGAGGAGAAATATTACTGCCCAAACTCTAAATATTATAATATCAAACAGTTATTATTACTTATCTTTTAAAGTAACGCTCATGCACATAAAGAGAAAGATGGTAAAAATTGGTTCATACCTCGGTTTTGTAATCATATTCATAAACCAGATTAGGTCCTCTCAAGAGCCACCTATGGTCGAGTTCTAGTTAATCAGTTATATGTAGATAGTTGAACAGGCTGATTTGCTAACTCCATCTGCACAAAGTCATTAGTTCTAATCCAAGTTAGGACACTATATAAGTTTAATCAATATTTGGGATGAATATAATTAGTTTTTTGAGGAGAAATACTACTGCCCAAACTCTAAAAAATTAATATTAATGATTGTTTACGATGTTCTAATCCTTGAAGTAACGCTCAAACTCCTAAAAAAAGGAGGGCAAATATCAACTCGTACCTTCATGACAGAAGCTCACCAGTCCAATCCTTCAGGGTAGTCCCCACTGTATTGCACCATTGACTCTGATTAATGTTAAGTTAATAAACAGGTGCCTCACTGAGGCCTTAACTGTCTGGCCAACATCAGCGGGCAAAGAAAAGGACCCGCTTCACTGGTAATTCCCCCACAGGAGTCAGCAAATGCTCCTTGCTGATCCTCAGCTTGACTCTCAATGGGCCTTCATCCAAGTGTCTCATGATTCTTTGCTCTAGGTGTCTGCACCTGCAAGAAAAGGGAAAAGGTAAGCTATTTTGTAAAGAGTACTATGCTACACCAGGGCTGTGACCTTTACCTATTGCCACGGCATAATCTGTTTTCTTCCAGCAAATGGAATCTTTTCTCCCAGGTGGCATTTCCTCTTCTCTTGAACAGCTCTGGATTGCTCCCTCTGCTGATTGAGTCAGCATATGCTCCTCGTTGATCCTCAGCTTCACTCTCGATGGGCATTTTTTTTATTCTTCCAGCAATGGCAATTCTTCGCTAAGATGGCACTTTTTCTTCACTTGAAGAAATCTGGATTGCTCCCTCTCTGCCAAACTAAAATGTTCCCTGTTGGCACACGAAAAGCTGGAGAGAGGGGGCAAATCTAAAGTGCAGAGTGATGCCCCTCAAATTCCTGGCTTAGCAATACAAAATTAACTTAATTGCTAAATGCAAAGTGCTGCAAAAAATTTTGTTTGGGCACGAATCTCTGCAGATTTACGCCCACAAAAGCCAAACAGATGCAGTACCAACTGAAGTGGTCTTCTCCAGTGACCTAGAAGCAGCAAGTAGAATTCTTCAGTACAGATCCTCCTCTGTTGCACCACTAAATACCTGTTTAATGTTATGTTAATAAAACAGGGGACCCACTGAGGCCTTACCAGTCTGGTCGACCTCGGCTGGCACAGTGAGTAACCCTGCAATGGCCCTTCCCCACAGGATTCAGTGATGCTCCTCACTGATCCTCAGCTTAACTCTCGATGGGCCTTCATCCAAGTGTTTCTCACCATTCTTTGCTCTCTGTGTCTGCACCTGTAAGAAAAGGGGAAAGGCAAGCCATTTTGTAAAGAGTGCAATGTTATACTAGGGCTGTGATCGTTACCCATCTTTGGTCTTCTTCCGGCAATGGCATGTCTTCTACCAGATGACACTTAATTGCGCCCTCTGTCTACATACTTACTGTTCCCTGTTCACACTTGTAATTACAAGCTGGAGAGGGGGACAGAGCTAAAGCACACAGAGTCATGCTCCTAAATATCCCAGATTCAGCAAGCCAAGATCAACTCTTGGGAGCATCAAATCCCCCAAAAAATAGTCTAGGTTCAAATCTCTGCAGAATAAAGCCCATCAAAGCCTATTAGATTCACTACTTACCGAAGTCATCTTCTCCAGTGAAGGGGATGTGGCAAGAACAATCCTTCAGGGCAGTCCCCACTGTGTTGCACCATTGATTTAATGTTAAGTTAATAAATAGGCACCTCAGTGAGGCCTTACCTGGCCGGCCAACATCAGCGGGCAAAGAATAGGACCCTCTGCACTGGTCCTTCCCCACAGGAGAGGGCAATGCTCCTCGCTGATCCTCAATTTCACTCTCGAGGGACCTTCATCCAAGTTTCATGATTTTTGGCTGTAGGTGACTGCACCTGCAAGAAAAAGTGAACAAGCTATTATGTAAAGAGTCCAATGCTACACCAGAGCTGTGATCTTTACCTATTGACACAGCATCATCTGTTTTCTTCCAGAAAGAGCAATTCTTCTCTAAGGTGGTGCTTTTTCTTCTCTTGAAGAGTTCTGGAATGCCCATTCTCTGCCAATGAACCAAATGTTCCCTGTTGGCACCTGCAATTACAAGCTGGAGAGAGGGGGCAAAGCTAAAATGCACAGTGATGCCCCTAAAAATTTTAGACTCCACAATATAAGATTAAGGGGCTTAGTCATCATATGATTAATGGCCTGGTAACCATGCAGAAATGCTAGTTTCCTCATATTTAGGTTACCGGGCTAATCATCAATGATCTGATAGGACCCCCCTGATATTCTGCAAACTCGGAAAACTGAACGTTTTTGGAGTTTACTTCCAAGAACAAGCGCCATCTGAAGATGGCGCTTGTTCTAAGATCCTTGCTCCTTCCTATGGGAAGAAGTTCCGTGGATGCGAAGAGTGATCCAAGCAGATCCTTCTGCTGCCTCCTCACTACTTCCCCAGTGGCTTTGCGCATGTTGGGGAGTTGGTAACAGCTACTTCTGTAGCTGCGATACTAACCACGGGGACAACTGCTTTTCAGAGCAGCTGTCCCCTCATCGGAGCAATGACCAATTGCTCAGGTATCATGTTTCCCTTTGCCGTGAGTTCAATACTTCATCATCGGAGACCATACAGCTTCCGATGAAGAGACCCCTTAGTGTTAAGAATTGCTAATTGCAAAGTGCTGCGAGAAAATGGTTTGGCTTTATTGGGTGTAAATCTGCAGAGATTCATGCCCAAACAAGCGCAGTACTCACTTTACCTGTGGCGGAGAAGCAGCCAGTATAATCCTCTAGTACAGGTCCACCACTATTGTGCATTAAATTACCCGTTTAATGTAATTTTAATAAAACAGGGGCTCCACTGCGGCCTTACTTGTCTGGCACAGTGAGAAACTCTACACTGGCACAGGATTCAGCAATGTGCCTCACTGAACCTCAGCTTGACTCTCGATGGGCCTTCATCCAAGAGTCTCATCACTTTCCTCTCTGTCTGCACGTATAAGAAAAGGGGAAAGGTAAGCTAATTTGTAATGAGTCCAATGCTACACAATCTTTACCTTTCTTTGGTCTTCTTCCTGCAATGGCGGTTCTTCTCCTTAAAGACGCTTGATTGCTCCCTCTGTTTACATACTAACCATTCCCTGTTCACACCTGTAATTACAAGCTGGAGAGAGGGGGCAGTGCTAAAATACAGAGTGATGCTCCTAAATATCCCAGGCTCAACAAGCCAAGATCAACTCTTGGGGAGCACCAAATCCAAACTGCTGCAAATAAATTGGCTAGGTTCAAATCTCTGCAGAATAAAGCCCACCAAAGCCTCATAGATACAGTACTCACCAAAGTAGTCTTCTCCAGTGAAGGGGATGCAGCAAGTACAATTCTTCAGGGCAGTCCCCACTTTTTTGCACCATTGATCATCGATTTGATGTTAAGTTAATAAATAGGTGCCTCAGTGATGCCTTACCCGTTTGGCTGATATCAGCGGGCAAAGAATAGGACCATCTTCACCGGCCCTTCCCCACAGGAGTCAGCATTGCTCCTCACTGTTCCTTAGCTTGACTATTGATGGGCCTTCATCCAAGTTTCTCATGGTTCTTTACTCTAGGTGTCAGCACCTCCAAGAAAACTGAAAAGGTAAGCTATTTTGTAAAGAGTCCAATGCTACACCAGGGCTGTGATCTTTACCTATTGCCAGGGCATTTTCTGTTTTCTTCTGGTAATGGTAGCTCTCAGATAATTTCTTCTTCTCTTGAAGAGCTCTGGATTGCACCAACTTTGTAGATGAACTAACTGTTCTATGTTCACACCTGCTATTAAAAGCTGGAGAGAGGGGGCAGTGCTAAAATGCAGAGTGATGCTCCTAAATATTCCAGGCTCAGCAAGATAAGATTAACTCTTAAGGAGCACTAAACACAAAGTGCTGCAAGTAAACGGTTTGGCTTTTGTGGGTGCATATCTGCAGAGATTCATGCCCAAAGATATGCAGTACTCACTGAAGTAGTCTCCTTTAGTGAAGATCTACCTCTATTGCACCATTATTTTTCTGTTTAATGTTAGGTCAATAAAAGAGGTGCTCCACTGAGGCCTTACCTGTCTGGCCGAACTCGGCGGGCATAGTGAGTAACCCTGCACTGGCCCTGCCCACAGGATTAGGAGATGCTTCTCACTGATATTCAGCTAGACTCCCGTTAGGTCTTCATCCAAGTGTCTCTCGCCATTCTTAGCTCTAGGTGTCTGCACCTGCAAAAAAAGAGCAAATGGTAAGCTATTTTGTAGAAAAGCCCTTTACTACACCAGGGCTGTGATCTTTTTCTATTGCCAAGGCATCTTTGGTCTTCCGGCAATGGCATTTATTTTCCCAGGAGAAGCGGCTTCTTCTCTTGAAGAGCTCTGGATTTTTCCCTCTCTGCTGCTGAACTAACAATTTCCTATTCGCATCTGCAATTACAAGCTGGATACAGGGTGCAGAGCTAGAATGCTGTGTGCTGCTCCTGAGTGTCCCAGGCTCAGCAAGCAAAGATTAACTCTTGGGGGGCACCAAATGCAAAGTGTTGCAAGAAAATTGTCTGGGCATGTATCTCTTCAGGTCTACACCCACAAATGTCAAACAGATGCAGTACTCAATGAAGTGGTCTTCTTCAGCAATAGGGATGTAGCAAGTACAATCCTTTTAGAACAGCTCCTCTTGAGCTATTGACTTTGTATAATGTATTGTTAATTAAACAGGTACCCCACTGAGGCCTTATCCATCTGGTCGACCTAAACGGACATCGAAAAATAACCACTGCACCTACCCTTCACCACAGGGGTCAGTGATGCTCCTCACAGATTCACAGCTTGATTGTTTATGTGCCTTCATCCAAGTGTCTCTCACCATTCTTGGCTCTGTCTGCACCTGGCAATAAAAAAGAAAAGGTAAGCTATTTTGTAAAGAGTCCCATGCTTTGCCTTGAATCTCTGCAGTTTCAAACCCACTTATGCCTAAACAACAGATGCGTTACCCACCAAAGCCATCTTCTCCATTGATGGGGACCAGGCATGAACAATGCCTCAGGGCAGCTCCTTCTGTTGCTCCACTGACTCTGTTCAAGCATGAGCAGGACCAGGCACTCGCAGCTCTCTGCCACTATGTTACATAGTGGTTATATTTTTTTGTACTGCAGTAAATATTTCTAGAGGTCTACATTATTATGCAGTGCAATAAATTATTATATGTCATGTTTACACATTATGGGCCATATTCAATTTTATGGCGAAAAGTCCATTTTTTCTGGGATAACGTGTCAGGCACATGCCCGATTTATCCCAGTATTCAATTAGGATCCGGCAAAAACGAGATCCGGCGGAAAGGTAACTATGGAAAAGTGCAAGGAATTTTCGTTAAATCATCCTGGCACCCCCCTAAAGATGCCCAAGCATGAGGGGGGGGGGATCACTGTGGGTACCCCCATTCTGGGCTGCTGAAGGTAGTCAGGGTTTTTAATAGCCGTGGCAGGTGCATAAATGCGGCTTTAGAAGAAGGGGGAAAGAATAGCACTTAGATTTCTTGGGGAAAAATAACAAGCCCCATCAAAATACATGAAAATGGATGCAAGCATATTTTGAAGTCCCTAAAAATTCTTCAGAAATGCACCTGCCGCAACCACCCGCATTCTAGAAAACACCTGCAACATACTTGGTGCACCCCCTGCGGCTAATTCGCTAGTTTAAGTTTGTTCCCCAACTTTTTTCACCCCTAAAATTAGAGTACATTACCAAGGCTGCAGGCTATTTTTGTTATGTTCTGCACCCCAATTCCTCAATTGTGCACTTTTTTTGCCACCTAAACAGGGATGAAACTTATCCCTGTTTTTTTTACAAAGATTTCTTGCACCTGTGAAAAATCTTTGTAATTGGATAAGTAAAACAGGCAAAAATGACATCTGCAATAAATTATCGCCTATAATGGACTTTTCGCCTCTGAGTACAGCCCTATGGAAAACAGAAAAGCATTATATATTATGGTGATCTAAAGTTGTGAATTACAGATAGACATTATATATCAGTTAAAAATGATTACATCTAAAACAATGTTAGATTCAAGCCCACCAATAGTGAACAAACAGATGCAGTACTCACCAATGTTGTCTTCTCCAGCGACGGGGATGCAGCAAGTACAATCCTTCAGTACAGATCCTCCTCTGATGCGCCATTGACTTTGTTTAATGTAATGTTAATAAAATAGGTGCCCCATTGAGGCCTTACTGTTATAGCTGAGGCCAGCCAGACAGGGGGGGGGGGGGGGGAAGAGTAGTCCTGCACTGGCCCTTCCCTATAGGATTCAGCAATGCTCCTTACGGATACTCAGTTTGACTCTTGGTGGCCACCATCCAGGTATCTCTCACTAATCTAGGCTCAGTGTTTTCACCTGTCAAGAAAAGGGGAAAGGTAGGCTGTTTTGTAAAAAGTCTATCAACCTCCCTATAGAAATCTTAAACTACTTCGCTTTATCAGTTCCAATACAGATGAATTCCACCTACAGAATAGACATTTTTATGGAGACCAATATGCACTAATTCTTATGCACCAATACTGTTATATAGGTATTCGTGCATTTACATAACTACTATGGCTTCTGTATTGGAGATAAATAGAGCTGTGACTAGGCTTGCCAGATTACTGTATCCCTTTAATAATCTGAATTACACAAATTCTGTGGCTGGAGGGACCAATATGACAACTCAAAAAAAAATTCTCATTTTAGCCCAGCCACTTCCTTAGATGCATGATATTTTGCCATTGTGGTGGCAGGAACTAATATATAAAAAAAAGGATGCTATACAAGTAAACATGTCATAGCAATGGGGGCACTTATACACAAACAAACTATTTTTAGCATGACAGATACTGAAACCTTTGATTTTTGATGGTTCAATGTACACAAACTTTGTTTAAAGGCACAAAATTAAAAATAAAGTATAAAATGACCTATAGGCTGTGTGTATAAAGTGTATATGACAAATGAATTTCATGTATGTACACAAGCTTTGTTTCAGCCAAAAATTATTGAAAATATTGCATAAAATTACATTGACTGAGTATATGAATCATAAATGCATTCTGTGTCTAGATGTGGGCCCTATTCCTAAGACATTCCAATATGGTATGCAAATATTCCAAAATACAGAATATTCCAATAGCCAAAATAAATACCCTTGGTACCAAGCATTTTGGATATGGATATATGCATGCATACAATAAAAAGCCAATTCATGCTTCAGACACCTAAATATATCAACCTCCAATAGAGGAAATAATGAAACAATTTAACAAATACTGTAGGCTCCGTTTAGGGATACATAGATAAAAGTTCCTCTATATATAAGCATATGATTTGCTTTAGCTGAAATAAAGGGAGTTTATTTCCCCTTCCACATATAGGCAGAGTCTGTGTTATTAGCACTAAAAGTATTAGACCCACATCCAGGTAAGTTGGATTGCAGAGCGTGTTGGCAAAAAAAGCTTTCCAATCCTGTTTAAGACTAAACAGCCAGCAACACGATTGTGAGCATTAAGTGTCCTGGTATATTTACCCAGCCTCCTCCTGACAGATCACATAGGGGAATACTGGTCTGGTCTATATCCTCTGCTCTGGTTGCTTCACAGGTTACGCTGGAACTGGCGCACAACCTTTACACTCACTGTGGCTGCAGCTTAAAATCCTCAGGCAGCACTAAAATTCAGTAAGCCGTCCTTACATGTAGGTATAAATGATGCTTGTTCTTCTTAGGACCAGGGTCTATTCGTGCATTCCAGAAGACTCAGTGATCAGTATCACGGTGGTGTATCAAAAAGAAGCATCCATCCTTAACATAAATGAGGGGGGCAGTCTGCGCTTCAAAATTGTGGTGGGGTTAGGGTGGGGGGACTGGGAGGGAGGTGGGATGAGGAAATGGTAGGTGCAGCAGTGTGAAAACAGGAGAAACTTTGCCTGTGGTTCAAATGGAGGAACATGTGGTACACGTGCGCTCCTAAGAGAGGGGGGAGGGGGTGTGTGTGTGTGTGTGTGTAAGGGAAGGTGAAAAAAGGGGGGGTTGTGGGATAGGAAAGTAGTAGAAATGTGGGGCTATTGGGGAAATGGAAGTGTGGGTATGTGGCGGTTATATAGATAATGTTTGTGGGTGTACGTGGGTGAATCCAAATGAGGCAGACAATAAGTGTAGGATCCAACCTTTTATTGGCACAATGGTTCCCTAGGTAGTTCCATTATATGGTGTGGGGGATTAGCAGATAAGTATTGTGATCCTCGGTTGGGGAGTGGGTGTACATTTTCAGGGGGCTCCTTCCCGTGCAGTCCTTACTCCTGCATGTTCCTTTGCTAGACCTATGGTCTACAGTTTTACTGAACCAGGATATGAATAAAGTCCAATATCCAGTACTTAGTGCAGTAGCGGCGTCCCGCTCTGTCCCTGGGATCTTTGTAACTACCGGTAGGTGTGGATTGTCCTGTGGTTCTTTGCAGCTTTGGCTGTGATCCCAGGTGTTAGCCAGATGTTACGTGACACCGCCGCGAGTCCGCGGGGTGTCTGGCAGCCGTGCGCCCGTCGACGTTCTTAGGTGGTGTGATGCGATATGGAGAGCCGCGTGGTGGGGTTGATCCATGGTACCGTGGAGTCAATAGGTGGTATTGGACACAGTGATGAAACTGGTGGGGGGGGACCCAGGGTCTGCCTTGCGGCATGATGCTGGATCCTCTGCAGCCTCTCTTTGTGGTATGGTAATAAGTACAATGGTCAGAGTTCTGGTGGTTGGTGGGGGTTGCTGATTCTCCAAAGCATTTCAGCATTGGTGCCTTCTTCAAGGAGGTGTGAGAGGATCAATGCTTCTGAGGTTCTTATATACTGCACTTCTGGGGGTGGGGTTGTGGTCAGGTGACTCACGTGGCCAATGGTGTGTTTAAAAGGTAATGTGGTACAGGTGTGTGCAGGGTATTGCTGAATAGTGATGTGGTGCAGGTGTGTGCAGGGTATTGCTGAATGATGATGTGGTGCAGGTGTGTGCAGGAACTAGCTGGAGTGATAAGTGTAATCAGATTGGGCCAATGGTGTGTTTGAAAGGTAATGCGGTGCAGGTGTGTGCAGGGACTTGCTGAATGTTGATGGTGGTGTATCAAAGAGAATCTTCCATCCTTAACATGTTTCTCTGTCAAAATATACTAACAGTTTCTTCAGAAGGTTAGCATAAAATACTGGCTTCTCAATGTGTCCTTTTAAATCACTCTTGTCCAAACAAAATCTTTGGATATATTAATCATGAGTGAAATTCACGTGTCCATCAGCTGAATGGTATCTGATAATTAGTAAAGCTGCATACACACGATTTAGTAAATTAACAATTTTAGTAAGCGGTTTTCATTTTTTCAAGGGAAAAAAAAATGAACGAAAACAGTTTACTAAAATCGTTCATTTACTAAATGTAATGAACAATTTTTTTTTTTTTAATTAAAGCTACAAATGATT
The DNA here is from genome assembly GCA_031769625.1 of Taudactylus pleione. Classification (NCBI taxonomy): domain Eukaryota; kingdom Metazoa; phylum Chordata; class Amphibia; order Anura; family Myobatrachidae; genus Taudactylus; species Taudactylus pleione. The sequence continues at coordinate 16,627,902 of JAUIMM010000119.1, forward strand.
TTTGTATATTCCCTTACTGAAAATCGTTGAGTTGGTCAGTCTGACTGTACTACAAACTAAAAACGTGAATGTGCATGAACGATAATCGTTCATCGTTTTAACTCAGAAAGTGAATGATTTTTTAAACGAACGATATAGTTATCGATAATCGTCCAAAAAATCATTGTGTGTCTATGCACCTAGAAACAGACTAATCAAATTGTCTGAAGATCAGTGTTTGACAATTATATATGTGTTTTAACTTCACTGACAAAGTATATTAATATAAAAATACAGATATTAAATACATATGCAAATATACAATACTCAAATTATCAATCAAAAGTGCAACAAACTAAGTAACAATATCAATTATGATCTTAAATGAACCCCAATTCGCTGTCAAACATGCCTGGAGTCTATGGCTCAACAGGTTAAAGCGCTGACTGTCAGCAAAAGGTCATTGGTTCTAATACAAGCTAGAACATAATTACGTTCATCCCAAATTTCCAATTTTAATTTTGAGTTAATTACTTGTCAGAGAAGAAATATTACTGCCCAAACTCTAAAAAAGTTAAGTAATAATGGCTTATGATGTTATAATCTTTAAAGTAACGCTAATGCTCATAAAGAGAAGGAGGGTAAATATTGGTTCATACCTCTATTTTTATAATCATATTCATAAACCAGATTAGGTCCTCAAGGGCTACCTATGGTCGAGTTCTAGTTAATCAGTTATATATAGATAGCTCAGGCTGATTTGCTAACTCCATCTGCACAAAGTCATTAGTTCTAATCAAAGTTAAGTCACTATAATTATATTCATCCCAAATTTTGAGTAAACTAATAGTTATTTGAGGAGAACTACTACTAAAAAATAAATGATTGTTTACGGTGTTCTAATCCTTGAAGTAATGCTCACTCAAAAAAAGGAGGGCAAATATCAATTCGTACCTCCATTCTTATAATGATAGTTATACACCAAATTAGGCCTTCTCAAGGGCTCCCTAAGGTTGATTCTAGCTGATCAGTTATATATAATCAAAAAATGTAAAAAAAATGCACCTACCACATATTTATATATATAGTTCTAGATTACACTGCACAACTGTCTCCTTCAAATACACCGACAATGCTACAGGCTCCCATTTAGGTGCATGCAAATCTCCCTTCAAAGGTAGGTCAGTGTGAAGCCAGAGATACCACTCTATAGGACGATAACAAAAAATCCCCCTTAGTATATTAAGATGTTTAACTGTAGTACATCATCCAAGTACCCACTCATTATACTATCTCCTGTGCCAGCATTGCGACTGAAACCACTAAGTGTGTTCTCTGTACATTACTTCAGTATAATCCTCCAATAGCTTTCTCCTGTGCTTGCCCTGTGGTAGTGTTCTTCCATTTTTTTCCCCACTTGTGCCAGATACCTGACCAAAGGGCCGTGACTTGCCTACTGGGTGCAGCTTAAGCCCAAATCCTGCTTTGAGGGGTCACTAGTGAACACCTCAGAGTAGGTTAGACTACGCGCCTTTGGTCAGGTCTCGCTAACATCCGGTGCTGGTGGATGAGGAAGACACTAATCCAGGTCCCTCACCTCCAGTTCCCTCCTCAACCTGGGTCCACATCTTTGAATCTCGTCGCAGAGAATCATTTTAGCTAGAGTATGACAGAAGCCCACCAAAGTCCATCAGATTTGGTACTCACCAAAATTGTCTTCTCCAGCAAAGAGGATGCAGCAAGTCCAATCCTTCAGGGTAGTCCGCACTGTGCTGCACCATTGACTTTGTTTAATGTTAAGTTAATAAACAGGTGCCTCACTGAGACTTTACCTCTCTGGCCAACATCAGTGGGCAAAGAATAGGACCCTCTTCATTGGAAATTGCCCCACAGGAGTCAGCAATGCTCATAGTGTATTCTCAGCTTGACTCTCATTAGGACTCATTCAAGTGCCTCATGATGCTTGGCTCTAGTTGTCTGCACCTGCAAGGAAAATAGAAAGGTAAGCTATTTTGTAAAGAGTCCAGTGCTACACCAGGGCTGTGATCTTTACCTAATGCCACAGCATTTTTTGTTTTCTTCCAGCAATGGCAATTCTTCTAAGGTGGCGCTTTTTCTTTACTTGAAGAGCTCTGGATTGTTCCCTCTGCCGAACTAAAATGTTCCCTTTTGGCACATGAAATTAAAAGCTGGAGAGAGGGGGCAAAGCTAAAGTGCAGAGTGATGCCCCCCAAAATTCCTGGCTTAGCAATATAAGATTACCTATTAAGAAATGCAAAATGCTGCAATAAAATTTGTTTGGGCATGAATCTCTGCAGATTTACGCCCACAAAAGCCAAACAGATGCAGTACCAACTGAAGTAGTCTTCTCCAGTGACCTAGAAGCAGCAAATAGAAATTAGTACAGATCCTCCTCTGGTGCGCCACTAAATACCTGTTTAATGTTAGTTTATAAAACAGGGGCCCCACTGAGGCCTTACCAGTCTGGCCGACCTTGGCTGGCACAGTGAGTAACCCTGCACTGGCCCTTCCCCCAGAGGATTCAGCAATGCTCCTCACTGATTCTCAGCTTGACTCTCGATGGGCCTTCATCCAAGTGTTTCTCACCATTCTTTGCTCTCTCTTCACCTATAAGAAAAGGGGAAAAGTAAGCTATTTTGTAAAGAGTGCAATGTTATAGCAGGGTTGTGATTGTTACCCATCTTTGGTCTTCTTCCAGCAATGGCAATTCTTCTACCAGATGACGCTTAATTGCTCCCTCTGTCTACGTACTTACCATTCCCTGTTCACACTTGTAATTACAAGCTGGAGAGGGGGGCAGAGCTAAAGCACAGAATGATGCTCCTTAATATCCCAGACTCAGCAAGTCAAGATCAACTCTTGGGAGCAGCAAATCCAAAAACTATTGTCTAGGTTCAAATCTCTGCAGAATAAAGCCTACCAAAGGATATCAGATTCACTACTCACCGAAGTCATCTTCTCCAGTGAAGGGGATGTGGCAAGTACAATCCTTCAGGGTAGTCCCCACTGTGTTGCTCCATTTACTTGGTTTAATGTGAAGTTAATAAATAGGTGCCTCAGTGAGGCCTTACCTGCCTGGCCATCATCAGCGGGCAAAGAATAGGACCCTCTGCACTGGACCTTCCCCACAGGAGAGGGCAATGCTCCTCGCTGATCCTCAGTTTCACTCTCGATGGACCTTCATCCAAGTTTTTCACGATTTTTGGCTCTAGGTGACTGCACCTGCTAGAAAAAGTGAAAAGGAAGCTATTTTGTAAAGAGTCCAATGCTACACACCAGGGCTATGATCTTTACCTATTGACAGGACATCTGTTTTCTTCTGGAAATGGCAATTCTTCTGTAAGGTGGTGCTTTTTCTTCTCTTGAAGAGTTCTGGATTGCCCATTCTCTACCAATGAACCAAATGTTCCCTGTTGGCACCTGCAATTACAGGCTGGTGAGGGGGCAAAGCTAAAATGCACAGTGATGCCCCTAAAAATTCCAGACTCCACAATAGAAGATTAAAGGGCTTATTCATCATATGATAAATGGCCTGGTAACCATGCAGAAATGCCAATTTCCACATATTTAGATTACTGGGCTATCCATCATCAATGGTCTGATAGGACCCCCTGATATTCAGCAAACTCTGAAAACTGAAAGTTTTTGGATTTTATTCCAAGAACAAGCGCCATCTTCACATGGCGCTTGTTCAAAGATCCCCACTCCTTCCTATGGGAAGGAGTTCTGGGGATGCAAAGAGGGATCCAAGCAGATTCTTCCACTACCTCCTCACTACCCCCCCAGTGGCTTTGCCCGAGGTCAGGCATGCGTAGCCGGGATGTTGGGGAGTAGGAAACAGCTTCTTCTGTAGCGGTGATACTAACCAAGGGGACAACCACTTTTTGGAGCAGCTGTCCCCTCACCAGTGTAATGATTAATTGCTCCGGTGTCACGTTTCTCTCGCAGCAAGTTCAATACTTCATCGGAGGCCATGCAGCCTCCGATGAAAAGGCCCCTTATGGTTAAGAATTGCTAAATGGAAAGTGCTGCAAGAAAATTGTTTGGGCATGAATCTGCACAGATTCACACCCAGAAAAAACAAACAAACGCAGTACTCACTGAAGTGGTCTTCTCCAGTGACAGAAGCAGCCAGTAGAATCCTCTAGTACAGGTACTCCTCTAATGCGCAATAAATTACCAATTTAATGTAATTTTAATAAAATAGGGCCCCACTGCGGCCTTACCCATCTGGCACAGTGAGAAACTCTACACTGGCACAAGATTCAGCAATGCTCCTCACAGAACCTCAGCTTGACTCTCGATGGGCCTTCATTCAAGTGTCTCTCCATTCTTTGCTCCATGTCTGCACCTATAAGAAAAGGGGAAAGGTAAGCTAATTTATAAAGCGTCCAATGCTACAACATCTTCACCTATCTCTGGTCTTCCATCAATGGAGTTTCTTCTCCTAAATGATGCTTGATTGCTCCCTCTGTTTTCACATACAGTACCAACCATTCCCTGTTCACACCTGTAATTACAAGCTGGAGAGAGGTGGCAGTGCTAAAATGCAGAGTGTTGTTCATAACTATCCCAGGCTCAACAAGCCAAGATCAACTCTTGGGGAGCACCAAATCCAAACTGCTGCAAATAAAATTGGCTATGTTCGAATCTCTGCAGAATAAAGCCCACCAAAGCCTATTAAATTTGGTAATCACTGAAGTTGTCTTCTCCAGCAAAGGGAATGCAGCAAGTACATTTCTTTAAGGCAGTCCCCACTGTGTTGCACCATTGACTTTGTTTAATGTTAAATTAAAAAACAGGTTCCTCACTGAGGCCTTATCAGTCTGGCATCAGCAGCCAAATAATAGGACCCTCTGCAACTGCCCCATCCCCACAGGAGTCAGCAATCCTCTTTGTTGTTCCTTAGCTTGAATGAAGGCCCATCCAGCATCAAGTGTCTCATGATGCTTGGCTCTAGGTGTCAGCACCTGCAAGAAAAGGGGAAAGGTAAGCTATTTTGTAAAGAGTCCAATGCTATACCAGGGCTGTGATCTCACCTATTGCTACAGCATCTTCTGTTTTCTTCCTGCAATGGCAATTTTTCTAATTCTCTGAGGTGGCTTTTTTCATCTCTGTTGCACCATTGATTAATGGTTAGTTATTTTAATAAACTAGGTGCACTATTGCAGAGGCATCACTAGGGGGGTGCGGCCCACACCGGGTGTCACCCTTCAAGGAGGAGACACCAAAATGAGCAGCACACACATCAGCTGCCCGCACAGCCCAGCATCTGTGCGGATCTGGATGCAGTGACCACGCACGGACACTCCAAGTGCAAGTCAGCCTGGACATCGTGAAGAGGGGTAAGTATAGTACTGCACAGTGGAGGGGGCACAGCATAAGGGGAGTTCTGGGGCCACTGCTTATGGGCACTACTGGTGGTACTGTACAGGGGGCTTCATCCAAGTGTCTCACCATTCTATGCTCTGTGTCCACACCTATAAGAAAAGGGGAAGTAAGTTAGTTTGTAGAGTCTAATGCTACTCCAGGGCTGTAATCTTTAGCCATCTTTAGTCTGGTAATGGAGTTTCTTCTCCCAGATAATGCTTGATTGCTCCCTCTCTGTCAATATACTAATTGTTCCCTGTTCATACCTATAATTACAAGCTGGAGAGAGGAGGTAGTGCTAAAATGAAGAGTGATGCTCATAAATATCCCAGGCTCAGCAAGCCAAAATAAACTCTTGGAGCACCAAATCCAAAACTGCTGCAAAAAAATTAGCTGGGTTTAAATCTCTGCAGAATAAAGCCCACCAAAGCCTAATAGATACAGTACTCAAAGTAGTCTTCCCCAGCAAAGGGGATGCAGCAAGTACAATTCTTCAGGGCAGTCCCCTCTGTTTTGCACCATTGATCATCGATTTAATGTTAAAGTTAATAAATAGGTGCCTCAGTGAGGGCTTACCTGTCTGGCCGATATCAGCAGGCAAAGAATAGGACCCTCTTCACCGGCCCTTCCACACAAGAGTCAGCATTGCTCCTCACTGTTCCTCAGCTTGACTGTTGATGGGCCTTCATCCAAGTTTCTTATGGTTCTTTACTCTAGGTGTTTGCACCTGCAAGAAAACAGAAAAGGGAAGTTATTTTGTAGAGAGTCCAATGCTACACCAATGCTGTGATCTTTAACCTATTGCCAGGGCATGTTCGGTTTTCTTCCAGCAATGGTAGCTCAGATAATGGCTTCTTCTCTTGAAGAGCTCTGGATTGCACCAACTTTGTAGATGAACTAACTGTTCCCTGTTCACACCTCCTATTAAAAGCTGGAGAGAGGGGGCAGTGCTAAAACACAGAGTGATGCACTTAAATATTCCATGCTCAACAAGATGAGATTAACTCTTAAGGAGCACTAAACACAAAGTGCTGCAAGTAAATAGTTTGTCTTTGGGCATGAATCTCTGCTGATTTACACCCACAAAATCCACAGTACTCACCGAAGGTCTTTTCCAGTGATGGGGTTGCAGCAAGCAGATTACTTTAGTGAAGATCATCCTCTATTGCACCATTATTTTTAAGTTTAATGTTAGGTCAAAAAACAGGTGCCCCACTGAGGCCTTACCTGTCTGCCCGATCTTTGCAGGCATAGAGTGTAACCCTGCACTGGCCCTTCCCCACAGGGTTCAGAGATGCTTCTCACTGATATTCAGCTTGACTCCAGTTAGGTCTTCATCCTAGAGTCTCACCATTCTTAGCTCTAGCTGTCTGCACCTGCAAAAAAAGAGGAAAGGTAAGATATTTTGTGAAGAGCCCTTTACTACACCATGGCTGTGATATTTTTCTATTGCCAAAGCATCTTTGGACTTCTTCCGGCAATGGCATTTCTTTTCCCAGGAGAAGCTTCTTCTCTTAAAGAGCTCTGGATTTTTCCCTCTACTGCTGAACTAACTGTTTCCTGTTTGCATCTGCAATTACAAGCTGGAGAGAGGGTGCAGAGCTAGAATGCTGTGTGCTGCTTCTAAGTGTCCCAGGCTCAGCAAACCAAGATTAATTCTTGGGGGGCACCAAATGCAAAGTGCTGCAAGAAAATTCCCTGGGCATGTATCTTCAGATCTACACTCACAAATGTCAAAAAGACACAGTACTTACCGCAGTGGTCTTCAGCAATGGGGATGTACAGTAGCAAGTACAATCTTTTTAGGACAGCTCCTCTTTTGAGCTATTAAACAAAGTCAATGTTTTGTTAAACAGATATCCCACTGAGGCCTTACCTGTCAGCAGTGAGTGATGCTCCTTACAGATTCTTAGCTTTTACTGTTTGTGGGCCTTCATCCAAGTGTCTCACCATTCCTGGCTCTCAGTGTCTACACCTGGCAATAAAAATGGAAATGTAAGCTATTTTGTCAAGAGTCCCATGCTACACCTTGAATCTCTGAAGTTTCAAACCCACTTAAGCCTAAACAGATGCATTACCCACCACAGCAGTCTTCTCCATCAAGGGGGACCAGGCATGTACAATGCCTCAAAGCAGCTCCTTCTATTGCTCCACTGACTCTGTTCAAGCATGAGCAGGACCAGGCAGTTGCAGATCTCTGCCACTATGTTACATAGTGGTTATTTTTTTGTACTGTAGTAAATATTTCCAGTGGTCTACATTATTATGCAGTGCAATCAATTATTATATGTCATGTTTACATATTATGGGCCATATAAAACATATATATATAATAAAGTCCAGAAGTGTTTTGTAATAATAGTCCAAGAAAATCCAGGAGAAATTCCTCCCACACGGATAGACGCTCACCTGACACTGGTGAGATATATGCCCATAAAGGTATCTTTATAAGCCTCTCTCAAACAGTCATTTCTGAGTGACCACTTCAAATCATTAGGTCCTTAAATGTGGAACCGGAAAGGGTCTATAAAAGGTAGGCACTGTAGTAAGTGTGAGCAGATGGATGAAGATAAACCCGGGTGCATCACCTCATACGCCAATACAGTAGAAACTCCCTTCAGGACCAACCGGATAACAGTAAATCTCCCTCACCGACGCATTTCAGAACGATGTTCCTTCCTCAAGGTGTGTGCCTACCTTATAGGCACATGCCCACTTTATCTCAGTCTTCAATTAGGATCCAGCGAAAACGGGACCTGGTGGAAAGGTAAGTATGGAAAAGTGCAAGGAATTTGGGAAATCATCCTGACACCCCCCTAACGATGTCCAGACATAAGGGATCACTATGGATGCCCCCGTTCTGGGTATCTGAAGGTGGTTGGGGGTTAATAGCCGAGGCAGGTGCATAAATGCGGCTTTAGAAGAAGGGGTGAAGAAAAGCACAAGGATTATTTGGGAAAACACAAGTAGTCCCATCAAAATACATGAAAATGGGTGCAAGCATATTTTTAAGTCCCTAAAGTGATTTTTTTTTTAATTATTTAAAAAAATGCACCTGCCGCAACCACCTACATTCTAGAAAATACCAGCCGCATACTTGGGGACCCCACCTGAGGCTATTTTGCTAGTTTAAGTTTGTTGCATAACATTTTCACCCCTAAAATTTAGAGTACATTTGAGGTGTCCTAAGGATTTTTTTTAAAAATGTTTTGATACACATTACATTTAGGGGGCATTACCAAGGCTGCAGGCTATTTCTGTTTATTCTGCACCCCAATCCTGCACTTTTTTTTAGCCGCCTAAACAGGGATGAAAATTTAACCTTGTTTTTTTTACAAAGATTTTTCACACCTGCCAATAGTCATTGTGATTGGATAAGTGAAACAGGTGAAAATGAAGTCATCTGTGATAAATCGCCGATAACGGACTTTTCGCCTCTAATTGAATATGGCCCTATGTGATACAGAAAGGCATTATATATTATGGTGATCTAAAGTTGTGAATTACAGTAAAACATTATATATCAGAGTTAAAAATTATTACAGCTAAAACAATGTTAGATTCAAGCCCACCAAAAGCGAACAGACGCAGTACTTACCAATGTTGTCTTCTCCAGCAATGGGGATGCAGCAAGTACAATCCTTCAGTACAGATCATCCTCTGATGCGCCATTGACTTTGTTTAATGTTATGTTAAACAAGTAGGTGCCCCATTGAGGCCTTACTGTGGTAGCCGAGGCCGGCCAGACAGGGGGAGTAGTCCTGCACTGGCCCATCACTATAGGATTCAGCAATGCTCCTTATGGATCCTCAGTATGACTCTTGGTAGCCACCATCCAGGAGTCTCTCACTAATCTTAGCTCACAGTGTTTTCACCTGTCAAGAAAAGGGGAAAGGTAGGCTGTTTTGTAAAAAGTCTATCAACCTCCCTAAATAGAAATCTTACAAATTAACTTAGCTTCATCAGTTCCAATAAAGATGAATTCCACCCACAGAATAAATAGTGCATATTGGTCTCCATAAAAATGTCTAATTCTTATGCACCAATACTTATTTACATAGCTATTAGTGCATTTACATAACTACTATGGCTTCTGTATTGGAGATAAATAGAACTGTGACTAGGGTTGCCAGATTACTGTATCCCTTTAATAATCTGAATTACACAAATTCTGTGGCTGAAGGGACCAATATGATGTGATTAAAAAAAAAGAAAGTTTCTTTTTAACCCAGCCCCTTCCTTAGATGTATGATATTTTGCCATGGTAGTGGCAGGAATATATATTAAAAAAAAAGGATGCTAGACATGTAAACATGTCATAGCAATGGGGGCACTAATACACACATACACTATTTTTATCATGACAGATCGTGAAACCTTTGATTTTTTGATGGTTCAATGTACACAAACTTTGTTTAAAGGCACAAAATTAAAAATAAAGTATAAAATGACCTATAGGCTGTGTGTATAAGGTGTATATGACAAATGAATTTCATGTACACAAACTTTGTTTGAGCCAAAAATTATTGAAGCTATTGTATAAAATAACATAGACTGAGTATATGAATCATAAATGCATTCTGTGTTTAGATTTGGGCCCTATTCCTAAGACATTTCAATATGGTATGCAAATATTCCAAAATACAGAATATTCCAATAGCCAAAATACATTAAAAAGTAAATTTGTCCTTCAAAAAGACATTTAAATATATCAACCTCCAATAGAGGAAATAATGAAACAAACAGAAATACTCTAGGCTCCGTATATACGGATACATAGATCAAAAAGTTACTCTGTATATAAGCTAGGGGCGCCTGTGTCCCATAAGTAAAGGGCCGGCTGGCTAATTTCTTAAAGGGTGGTGTAACCCACAAAGTGCACTAGTCTCCAACAAAAATAAAAAATTATTTTCTGTGTTTGTGTGTGCCTTAGCCGCACGTATATATCAATATAACATAAATGGAGGACCAAACTTTCTCCGATAAAAATAAAATAGGGAAAGATCAAGAACCACTTCCTCCTAGTGCTGAAGCTGCTGCCACTAGTCATGACATAGACGATAACATGCCATCAACGTAGTCTGCCAAGGCCGATGCCCAATGTCATAGTAGAGGGCACATACAATCCCAAATGACAAAGTTCAGGAAAATGACCTTGAAAAAAACATTTAAATCATCTGAAGAGAAACGTAAACTTGCCAATATGCCACTTACGACACGGAGTGGCAAGGAATGGCTAAGGTCTTTCCCTATGTTCATGACTAGTGGTTCAGCTTCACATGACGATGGAAGCCCTCCTCCCACTAAAAAAAATCAAACGAGTTAAACTGGCAAAAGCACAGCGAAGAACTGTGCGTTCTAAGAAGATATCACAAATCCCCAAGGAGAGTCCAAGTGTGGTGGTGGTTGCGATGCCTGACCTTCCCAGCACTGGACGGGAAGAGGTGGCTCTTTCCACCATTTGCACGCCCCCTGCAAGTGCTGAAAGGAGCACCCACAGTCCACTTGCTGATATGCAAATTGAAGATGTCACTGTTGAAGTACAACAGAATCAGGATACTGGTGTAGCTGGCGCTGAGGAGGAAGTTGGCGATGAGGATACTGGTGTAGCTGGCGCTGAGGAGGAAGTTGGCGAGGAGGATTCTGATGGTGATGTGGTTTGTTTAAATCAGGCTCCGGGGGAGACAGTTGTTGTCCGTGGGATGAAAAAGCCCATCACGGTCCTGCCTGGGCAGAAGACCAAACATTCCACCTCTTTGGTCTGGCAATATTTCTATCCAAATCCGGACAACAACTGTCTTGCCATATGTACCATATGTAAAGGTGAAATAAGTAGGGTAGGGACGTTAACCACCTAGGAACATCCTCCCTTATACGGCACCTGCAGCGCGTTCATAAAAAGTTACTGTCAAGTTCAGAAACTTTGGCTAAGACCATAAGCAGTCCAGGGACACCTAAATCCCTTTTTCCTGTTTTATCCAAGGAATCGGTGGATGAGGAGGATGAGGACGACATCTTGCCTCCGTAGAGCCAGTTTCTGCAGGGACACATTAATTGCCAGCTTGTTTTGTGGAGGCCCAAACGAACCAATCATTTCAGCCACAGTCATGTGGCAGACCCTGGTGCTGAAATGATTGGTTTGTTTAAGTGTGCATGTCATTTATACAACCATAAGGGTGGGTGGGAGGGCCCAAGGACAATTCCATCTTGCACCTTTTTTTTTTCTTTGCAGTATGTACTGTTTGGGGCCTAGTTTTTCAAACTGCCATCCTGTCTGCTTACTGCAGTGTCACTCCTAGCTGGGCCACGTGTTTGTGCCGCCCACTCGTGTCGCTTAGCATAGTCATCCAGCTACCTCGGAGCAACCTTTTGGCCATAACAACAATATTGTGAGGTGTTAGGTGTTCAGAATAGACTGGAAATGAAGGTTATTGAGGTTAATAATTGAATAGGAGCATAAAAACCCACAAATTCTGTGATTTTAGCTGTTTTTATGCTTTTTTTCAAAAAAATACAGATCCAAAACACAAAACCCAGAACCCAAAACACAGAAGGGTGGTTTTGGCAAAACCAAACCAGATCCAAAACACGAAGAAAGATCCAAAACAAAAACACGAAAAGTGGCCGGTGCACACCCCTAATATAAGCATATGATTTGCTTAAGATCTGCATTGGTTTACTGCTTCAAATATATCTTAACACCTTGATATCTTACTTAACCAAATAATATATATATATATATATATATATATATATATATATATATATAAAAAAAGACAGACACGGACACCAGAGCTTGGCTAAAAAGGTCACAGCTTTTTATTTATAAATTATCAACCTAACCAGGGTGGCTAAGAGACGCTGCAAATGCAGTTCTAGCTTTCACGCTGATCAGAATACTCGGAGGACTACTTAAAAGTCCCCCCTCTAGACGTACTAACGATGTGAGAGTCTCACTTTACGGTAGCACCAATCCGAGGTGCTACCGTACAGCCAGCACCTGGGTCCCCCGTACAGAGCAGGACAAATTCAACAGGGGCAACGAGGGTCAGTGCCCCCACAAAGTTGTCTTTCGCCCTCTAAAGCCACTGAGTTGTAGCATACTCTCGCCAAAGCCAGGCCCTAAAAGAGACTGGCCCACCACCCAAAAAACCAAACTCCTAACCCAGGAACGAGAACAAGTCTTTAATAAACAAAGCTGTACCCACAGCGTTCAGATGCACCCCATCACGCCGAAAAAAACTTCAAGCTCACCAACCAGAAAAACATGTCTAATCGCCATTCCACCCATAGACTCAACATTTCTTGTAATCGCCACATTCACCTTCTTCTGCGACCTATCCAATGCACCATGCTTGCGCACACCTCTCCAAATCAAACGAGGCATCATATCCAACCAAACAATCTGAACTGACGGCCATCTGACACGAATCTCTTCCAAAACTTCACGCAGCCTCACAATCAATTCAACTTTCAACTGACTAAGATCATTCCCTCCAACATGGAGCACCAAGACTTTGGGAATTCCCCATTTGGAAACAGATGAAACAATCAATCCTAGAACTGACTCCACCCGTAAACCTCTAACACCAATCCAGCAAACACTAACACCACTCGGCCACAAGTTCTGACCCTGTGACAAGACATGTTTTTCTGCCCAAAAAATATGAGTGGCCCACCAGCCACACTGTCACATCTTCATTAGCCAAATCTGTGGAAAAAGAGAAAAAACCCTAACGTTAAGAACCACACCATACCCAAAAACAAAAAACACAACTTTAACACATGGCAAATAACTAGCAGGGATGCATATGTGGGGAAACTGGAACCCGAGTGAAGAAAACCCAAAAAACCTTCCCGTGAACCAAATATGGGCCAAATCATGGCCAACGGGAGGAAAAATTAAAAAATCCCTTCACACCCCCAATTGCTCAACGCTAGTCGTTGAACAATTGGCGGGTAAGCAACGCTTTTGGGTTTACGCCAGGAGCGCATATATACCTTGTCGCAGCACACATACTTCTTAAAAAGCGGCCGACTTCCAGCGCCCTACTTGCTGAATGGAGTCTGCTGAAGCTCCAACGAGAGCCGTGCTAGTAGCAGCCCCAATGCGGAAGGAATGAGTACCATATTCTGACAGATCTGCCCCTAATTCCAGCAAGCCTTTCCTAAATACTGCTGTGAACTGGTATTTCATGAGGGGTGAATTATCCGCATGTAGCAACCATTGCGGCCCCCCCGAAGGGCGTATTACCATGTAATTTGCCACTAAGTGCACCGGACAAATATTCTTGTCCTGCTGTTGCTGTAAAGTAACCCACTTGCACCTGCCTGTTTGATCGGTTTTAGAGAAACGAAGTCGACAAAGCACCGACGAATCTCTAAAAACGATATTCCCCAACAAAAGTCCTGAGGAATTGGACGCCTTGTTGGAAGCTACCAGCTCACTAACTCTAAATGCTCCAAAAAATGCTGCTGCAAATGTAAGACGAAAAAGACACGCCTCAAAACGATCAGAGGCCACCCTCCCCATAATCGATAACAAACCTGCCAACATCTGTAAGTCCACAGGCCGCCGTGAATCTGAACGAACAGGAAAAACCTTAGCCCAACCTTTCATGGCCTTCATTAACACAAAAGACTTGGTGGGGTCATGCAAACCCTTTAGCTTACAAAAAAAAGAAATCCCTGCAAGCGCGGATCCCATGGAGGCCCTGGACCTACCCCGTTGATATCTTTCCCAAACAAAGGAAGAAATCAACTCCTCCGACGACTTACCCTCCTTCTCAAGGAGTGGACCATGAGCGCACCAGTCCCGCCAAGCGGCCGAGTAAGCCTTGATAGTCGACGGGGCAAGAGATTGCAACGCCAAACCTTCTAAGCCGGCCTGATGATCTGCCACACAAAAGGGGGGCACACCAAACCAACGCCAGAAGCCGACGGGACAAGAGCTTTAAAGCGTGCAAATTGAAAGCGAGACAAAGCATCAGCAATCTCGTTACAGACACCCGGTACATGTCTAGCTCTGAATCTTATATTGCCCTCGAGGCAGCGCAGAACTAAATGCCGAAGCAAACGCAAAACAAAAAGGTGAGGACGAATGTTGGTTGTTGATGGCGTGAACCACCCCCAGATTGTCACACCAAAATACTACTTGGCAGTTACTTAGTCGTACAGACCAGAGTTCCACCGCTACGACAATTGGGAACTGCTTCAACAACAACATGTTATTCGTCAGCCCCTCCTTGCGCCAATCAAGAGGCCATGGAGCAGCACACCACTCCCCATTGAATAAGGCCCCAAAACCAGACGACCCAGCCGCATCAGTATAAAGTTGAAGCATGCTATTCGTCAACGGGGGTGAAGGCCAAATACGTTCACCGTTGAAACGCAACAAGAAACGCTTCCAATTCCTAAGATCCTCTTTAATCTCTACTGACAGGTAAATATACTGATGCGGCCGCGTCGCACCCACTGTGGCCCTCTCCAATTTTCTGCAGAAAACTCTACCCATGGGAATGATCCGACAGGCAAAGTTTAAGGAACCCAGGAGTGATTGAACCCTGCGTAACCTAACTGATTCTGCTGCTAAACACATTTCAATAAGTTCCTGCAGTTTCTCCACTTTATCCTTAGGTAGCCTGCAACAACCCGCTGCCGTGTCTCTCTATGCCTAAGTACGACAAACACGCCACTGGACCCTCCGTCTTGTCGTTGTTCAAAGTCTAAAACTTTGAACAATGCCTGCGCAGAAAAGAGAAGATCAGCACAAACCTCACTCTTTCCTGGGCCTATAAAGAGAAAATCATCCAAATAGTGTGCTATGCCCATCTGACCTGTACCAGCATGCAGACACCACTGAAGAAAAGAGCTGAATTTCTCAAAATAGGCACAGGAAACCGCGCAACCCATGGGCAAACATTTGTCTACAAAATAACCCGAATCCAATCTAAAACCCATGAATTGCATGGCCTCCGGATGCATCGGTAACAAACGAAATGCAGCTTCTATGTCTAGCTTCGCCATTAACGCGCCACTACCAAAACTGCGAACTAAGTCTAAAGTATCATCAAAAGATTGATACCCTACAATAGCTCTCAGGTATGGCATCATTCACTGAACCGCCCCGAGGATGGGAGAGATGTTGAATCAAGCGAGAACTTACAAGGCACTTTCTTGGGAACCACCCCCACCTGGGGATATACAGAGGTTATACAAAGGAGGACAGGGAAAGGGACCTTCCATCCTCCACAGCAAAACCTCCGCACTCACTTTATTCCTCAATTCTCCTGGAAATTCCCTGGCGGAACGCAAATTCTGTGACGCCCTGATCCGCAAAGGCCCCATTATAGGTAAACGAAAACCAACTGTGAAACCTTATAACTTTAGCCATCTGGTAAGAGAAGCTAAGCATACTGGAGAAACGGCTTTAACCATTTCCTTTGTGACCCTCTCCTCTATCTTGTGACACTTCCTGTACCCCGTCGACAATCCTTGGCTGGATGCTCCCCCCCGCAGAGACGACAGGAGTGGCGAAAACGACAGCCTGCACCCCGCGTACACTTGGAGTCAATATAGGCGTAACATTTACCTCTCCCCCCTCCCGCCGTCCCCTGCCTGTTTGCAAGATTCTTACAAGGGGGAGCACCATCCAAGGGGGGCAGATGCTGCTGCGACACCTCCAGCCAAACCTCTACGTCTTTAACCCCAAATGGAATGAGGAGAGCACAGTCATGCTTCCTGCGAAATTGAGAGTCATATTCGCGCCACGCCAGATTACGAGACCTGACGAACATGTTGAGAACCAAGAATAAATGTCTTATAATGTTAACATGCTCGTCTACCCTGGTCTCCAAGTAACACGTCGCGAAAATGAGCATTCCCTTCAACCATGTGTTAAAGCTGCAAAAGGCTTCTTCGCCAATGCCGCCCAACTTCTTCACCTGCGTGAAACTCTTTTTCATATCATCTGAGCGAAAAAAGGTCCACAAATTTTCCTCTATGAATCCTGCTTAACACTTTTACGCAAGCCCCTGAGCGCCGCCGTATTTGCACAGTTTAACGTGTCTGCGCCTGCTTCTTGTGCTTTAGCCCCTATCTCATCATCCTTCCTAGCATTGTTACTAAACTTTTTTCTAAACGCCGCGCCACTATTCGGGCAATTTTGCGGGGGCGTGCAGGGGAGCCAGAAGAGTGTGAAGAGGAAGAGGAAGAATCAGTAGAAGACATGTCATTTTCATACTCACCAGAACCTGATGGGCCCGGAACCTCTTCGCCCACTTTATCTCTTGTTTCCGCACCTGTCCCGGTCACCGGGGTAGAAGGGTCGAAGGCATTACTGACACCACGGTAACTTGCCCGCTAACCGCATCTGTATCTGAAACTGAAAGACGTGTGAGGCACCGGCAACGTGGACAAGGTAGTGATAGTGGGCGAGGGTGTTGGGTCCACCACCGGAGGGTAAATGCGTGGACCTCGAGTTGGAGATGCTTGACTGGTACTAACAGAGGGGTTCAAAGGAAACGCATGTGAAATGGGAGGATAAAGCACAGGCCGAAGAGTGGGTGCGGCCGGGGCAGAGGGGTAAGCTTGCCAAGGCGGCATGTAGGGGTAATACAATTGATGCTGTGGTAAAGCTGAAGGGTAGTAAATAGGGGGTGCCGTGAAGTGTGCCCCGTACATGGAAGTGGAAGGGGCCACTGCAGGGGAGGATAAAACAGGTGGGGCAACACCTGAACTCCATGACTCTTGGCTCCAGTTAGGACCGGCCATGGAAAGGGGCATTGGTGATGCGTTCGCCGCTGCCTGACTACCTGCTGGCATGAACCACGGGGGCTGATAATCCACCTGCGAAACTACACTAATGGGTACCACCCCACCATGAGTAGGGAACCAGCTGGGAGCTGATAAACGCAGTGTAATGCTGTGCAGCTGACTGGCAGTGCCGGCAAAATATGGGGAGCTCATCCCCAAAATGGCGCCCAGCTGTAAGATGGCCGCCAGGACCACCCTGTGCTATAGAGGCAGGGGAGGAGGTATGCGGGGAAACAAGCCCAGCATCTGGGCCCGCATAAGGCCATGTGGAAGGTCCTGCTATGTGACCGCCCACAGCGTAGGAACCTGCCGCCGACGGGTGACTAGCAGGAGGAGCCCCCGCCAGAACAGGTAAGAGGGGAGTGCTGACTATGAGAAAGGCTGACTATGATAGGCAAACCTGTGAGTGGGGCGGGACCAGAGGCACCGGGAGATGTGCCCGGCAATGGAGCAGGGGTGCAGTCAGTCGCGGAAGGAGGTCGCTCCGCCATGAGGCCTGACGCGTGTGAAGTCTGGTGAGGGAGAGGTGCTGGGGAAGCCTGCCTGATGGAGGGCTGTAAAAGCAATGGTGGGGGTGCGGCCAAAGAGGGAGAGCCTGTGTGCTAGGGAACTGCCGGGGGGGGGGGGATGATGGATCCACCCGGTGACAAAATTAAGAGGGCAGGCTGAGGAATGGGGGATAAACAGCGGGAGAGAGCGGAGCGAATGGGGCAGGCAAAATCAGCCAGCCAGCTGGGGGGGGAGCAGTGCAGTGGGGCTGTGACATGATGGATGGAATTAGGGGAAAGTTGCAAGCGAGTACTAGACAATGTGGCCACAATGAGCAGACTAGCAACTCAGATACTTAGCTCAGTCTCTTTTAGTTGATCTTCTTATAAAGCTGAGTTCTGGAAGCCCTTTAAATAGACAACACCTAGCTCCTCCTACTAACAATCCTATATGATAATCCACTAACTCTGACACACACAGTCTAACCCAGCAACAAGGCTGTCAACACCCACATGCAGCAGAACACCAGCAATCTTACCTTTCCTCAATTCTATTCAAATTTCGTCTTCCATTAGCTAAAATAAAGGAGGTTTTATTTCCCCTTCCACATATAGACAGTCTGTTATTAGCACTAAAAGTATTAGACCACATACAGGTAAGTTGGATTGCAGAGCGTGTTGGCTAAAAAGCTTTCCAATCCTGTTTAAGACCAAATAGCCAGTAGCACGATTGTGAGCATTAAGTGTCCCGGTATATTTACCCAGCCTCCTCCTGACAGATCACATAGGGGAATACTGGTTCGGTCTATATCCTCTGCTCTGGCTGCTTCACAGGTTATGCTGGAACTGGTGCACGTCCTTTACACTCACTGTGGCTGCAGCTTAAAATCCTGAGGCAGCAGTAAAAGTCAGTAAGCCGTCCTTACATGTAGGTTTAAATGATGCTTATTCTTCTTAGTCTTCTGGAATGCACAAATAGACCCTGGTGCTAAGTGATCAGTATCACGGTGGTGTATCAAAGAGGAGCATCCATCCTTAACATGTTTCTCTGTCAAAATGTACTAACAGTTTCTTCAGAAGATTAGCATAAAATACTGGCTTCTCAATGTGTCCTTTTAAATCACTCTTGTCCAATCAAAGTTTTTATATATTAATCATGAGTGAAATTCACGTGTCCATCAGCTGAATGGTGTCTGATAATTAGTAAAGCTGCATACACACAATGATTTAGTAAATGAACGATTTTAGTAAACGATTTTCATTAATGTTTTCAAGGGAAAAATGAATGAAAATAGTTTACCAAAATCATTAATTTACTAAATGTAATGAACGATTTTTTTTTAACTACAAACGATTTTTGCATATTCCCTTACTGGAAATCGTTGAGTTGGTCAGTCTGACTGAATTACAAACTTGAACATTTTAACTCAGAAATTGAATGATTTTTTCAACGATTGAACGATATAGTTATCGATAATCATCCAAAAGATTGTTGTGTGTATGTACCTAGAAACAGAGCTATCACACAGTCTGTCACAGTTAAGTTAAAACACATATATAATTGGCAAACACTGATCTTCAAAGTATATTAATATAAAAATACAGATATAAAATACATATGCAAATAGACAATCCTCAAATTAATCAAAAGTGTAACAGACTAAGTAAAAATATCAATCATGATCTTAAATGAACCCCAAATTCTCTGTCAAACACGCTTGGAGTCTATGGCTCAACAGGCTAAAGCACTGACTGTCAGCATAAGGTCAGTGGTTCTAATTAGGGATAAGCGGGTTCGGATTTCTGAAATCTGAACTCCTCCGATCCGAGTCGTATCTGAGTCAAGCTCGACTTTTCCCGCCTGACTCGGAACTGAAATCAAGGCAAAACGTCATCATCCCGCCTTCCGGATCTCGCGGGTTTTGGATTCTATGAAAGGTCCCCGTGTCGGCGCCATTTCACTCCGGCTGTGGACAGTGAACAGGGAGGGTGGGCTGGCTGGGCTGTGTTGTGCTGCTGTTGTCCATAGGGGCTGACTGGGCTGTGTTGTGCTGCTGTTGTCCATAGGGGCTGGCTGGGCTGTGTTGTGCAGTGTCCCATAAAGGCTGTAGTCCTAGAGGGGTGCTGTAGTGTTGTCCAGGGGGTGAACTGTGCATGAGGGGTGCTACCCCCCCCAAAAAAAAAAATTTCTGTGTTTGTGAATTGTGTGCGCAGTAGCCGCACATGCATCAAGTAACGCCAAGTATGCGCCTGTGTCATAAGTAAAGGGCCAGCTGCCTTGAACATTAAGGGGTGCTGTATCCCCTAAAGTGCACCCAAAACAAAATAAAAAAATATTTTCTGTGTTTGTGAATTGTGTGCACTGTGGCCACACGTGCATCAACAGAGGAGCAGCGCCAAGCATACGCCTGTGACCCATAAGTCTGTTAAAGGGTGGTGTAACCCCCAAAGTGCACTCCACAAAAAACAAACAATTCTTTTTCTGTGTTTGTGTGCGAAATGTATGCGCAGTAGCTGCACGTGCATCAACACAGCAGCAGCGCCAAGCATGCACCTGTGTCATAAGTCAAGGGCCAGTTTGGACATCTGGTCCGGACTGAAGGACCTGGCAACAATTTCTGACAAGTCTACTGTTACTGCATATGATACTGTCACCATTGACAGAATGGTGGAGGATTACATCGGTGACAGCATCCAAGTAGGCATGTCAGGCAGTCCGTACCTGTACTGGCAGGAAAAAGAGGCAATTTGGAGGCCCCTGTACAAACTGGCTCTATTTTACCTGAGTTGCCCCTCCTCCAGTGTGTACTCCGAAAGAGTGGTTAGTGCAGCCGGGAACCTTGTCAGCGAAAGGTGTAGGTGGTTGCTTCCACAAAATGTGGAGAAGATGCTGTTCATAAAAATGAATTATCAACTCTTCCAGGGAGACCAGCCTCCAGAACGTACAGAGGGACTTGTGGTGGTGGATTCCAGTGGGGACAAATTAATACTCTGTGAGGATGAGGATGTACACAACACTGAAGAGGGTGAGGAATCAGTGGATGAGGAAGATGAGGACGACATCTTGCCTCCATAGAGCCAGTTTGTGCAGGGACAGATTAATTGGCAGCTTGTTTTGTTGGGGCCCAAACGAACCAATAATTTCAGCCACAGTCATGTGGCAGACCCTGGTGCTGAAATGATTGGTTTGTTAAAGTGTGCATGTCCTGTTTATACAACATAAGGGTGGGTGGGAGGGCCCAAGGACACTTCCATCTTGCACCTCTTTTTTTCTTTGCATTATGTACTGTTTGGGGCCTAGTTTTTCAAACTGCCATCCTGTCTGCCATTGCAGTGTCACTCCTAGATGTGCCACGTGTTTGTGCCGCCCACTCGTGTCGCTTAGCACAGTCATCCAGCTACCTAGGTGCAACCTTTTGGACATAAAAACACTATTGTGAGGTGTTCAGAATAGACTGGAAATTAGTGGAAATTAAGGTTATTCAGGTTAATAGCATAGGAGCAGAAAAACCCACAAATTCTGTGATTTTAGCTGTTCTTAAGCTTTTTTTCAATAAGATCCAGATCCAAAACCAAAAACACAAAACACGAAAAGTGGCCGATGCACACCCCTAGTTCTAATACAAGCTAAAACATAATTATGTTCATCCCAAATTACCAAGTTAATTTTGAGTTAGTTGTCAGAGGAGAAATATTACTGCCCAAACTCTATTATAATCTCAAACAAATATTATTATTACTTATCTTTTAAAGTAACGCTCATGCACATTAAGAGAAGGAGGGTAAATATCGGTTCATACCTCTATTTTTGTAATCATATACTACTGCCCAAACTCTAAAAATTCAATATTAATGATTGTTTACAATGTTCTAATCCTTGTAGTAACTCAAACTCATAAAAAAGGAGGGCAAATATCAACTCGTACCTTCTAATATTCTTACGATAGTTATACATCAAAATATGGCCCTCTCAAGGGCTCACTAAGGTTGATTCTAGTTGACCAGTTGTACATAATCAAAAAAATATAAAAATTAACCTACCACATATTTATATATATATATATATATATATAGTTCTAGATTACACTGCTCAACTGTCTCCTTCAAATACACTGGCAATGCTACATGCTCGCATTTAGGTGCATGCAAATCTCCCTTCAACAGGTAGATCAGTGTGAAGCCAGACATACCCCTCTACAGGACGATAGCAAAAAATCCCCCTTATAATATATTAAGATGTTTAACTGTATTACATCATCCAAGTACCCACTCATTATACCATCTACTGTGCCAGCATTGCGACTTTAAACCACCAAGTGTGTTCTCTGTACATTACTTTAGTACAATCCTCCAATATCTTTCACCTGTGTTTGCCCTGTGGTAGTGTTCTTCCATTTTTTTCCCCACTTGTGCCGGATACCTGACCAAAGGGCCGTGACTTGCCTACTGGGTGCAGTTTAAGCCCAAATCCCACTTTGAGGGGTCACTAGTGAACACCTCCCAGTAGGTTAGACTCTGCGCTTTTGGCCAGGTCTCGTCAACATCCAGTACTAGTGGATGAGGAAGACACTAATCCAGGCCCCTCGCCTCCAGTTCCCTCCTCAACCTGGGTCCACATCTTCTAATCTCGTGGCAGAGAATCATCTTAGCTAAAAGCATGACAGAAGCCCACCAAAGTCTATCAGATTTGGTACTCACCAAGATGTCTTCTCCAGCAAAGAGGATGCAGCAAGTCCAATCCTTCAGGGTAGTCCCCACTGTATTGCACCATTGACTCTGATTAATGTTAAGTTAATAAACAGGTGCCTCACTGAGGCCTTACCTGTCTGGCCAACATCAGCGGGCAAAGAACAGGACCCTCTTCACTGGTAATTCCCCCACAGGAGTCAGCAAATGCTCCTCGTTGATCCTCAGCTTGACTCTCAATGGGCCTTCATCCAAGTGTCTCAGGATTCTTCACTCTAGGTGTTTGCACCTGCAAGAAAAGGGAAAAGGTAAGCTATTTTGTAAAGAGTACTATGCTACACCAGGGCTGTGACATTTACCTATTTCCACGGCATCTGTTTTCTTTCGGCAATGGAATCTCTTCTCCCAGGTTGCATTTCCTCTTCTCTTGAATAGCTCTGGATTGCTTCCTCTGCCGATGAACTAAACGTCCCCTGTTGGCAACTTCACTGGTAATTCCCCCACAGGAGTCAGCATATGCTCCTCGTTGATCCTAAGCTTCACTCTCGATGGGCCTCATGATGCTTGGCTCTAGGTGTCTGCACTGCAAGAATAGAAAGGTAATCTATTTTTTAAAGAGTCCAGTGCTACACCAGGGCTGTGATCTTTACCAAACGCCACAGCATTTTTTGTTTTCTTCCAGCAATGGCAATTCTTCTCTAAGGTGGCACTTTTTCTTCACTTGAAGAACTCTGGATTGCTCCCTCTCTGCCGAACTAAAATGTTCCCTGTTGGCACATGAAAAGCTGGAGAGGGGGCAAATCTAAAGTGCAGAGTGATGCCCCTCAAAATTCCTGGCTTTGCAATACAAAATTAACTATTAAGAATTGCTAAATGCAAAAAAATTTGTTTGGGCATGAATCTCTGCAGATTTACGCCCACAAAAGCCAAACAGATGCAGTACCAACTGAAGTGGCCTTCTCCAGTGACTTAGAAGCAGCAAGTAGAATTCTTCAGTACAGATCCTCCTCTGTTGCACCACTAATTACCTGTTTATTGTTATGTTAATAAAACAGGGGCCCCACTGAGGACTTGCAAGTCTGGTTGACCTCGGCTGGCACAGTGAGTAACCCTGCAATGGCTCTTCCCCACAAGATTCAGTGATGACCCTCACTGATCCTCAGCTTAACTCTCGATGGGCCTTCATCCAAGTGTTTCTCACCATTCTTTGCTCTCTGTGTCTGCACCTATAAGAGAAGGGGATGGCAAGCCATTTTGTAAAGAGTGCAATGTTATACCAGGGCTGTGATCATTGCCTATCTTTGGTGTTCTTCCGGCAATGGCGTGTCTTCTACCAGATGACGCTTAATTGCTCCCTCTCTGTCTACGTACTTACAGTTCCCTGTTCACACTTGTAATTACAAGCTGGAGTGGGGGGGCAGAGCTAAAAGCACAGAGTGATGCTCCTAAATATCCCAGACTCAACAAGCCAAGATCAACTCTTGGGAGCACCAAATCCCCCCAAAATTGTCTAGCTTCAAATCTCTGCAGAATAAAGCCCACCAAAGCCTATTGGATTCATTACTTACCGAAGTCATCTTCTCCAGTGAAGGGGTTGTGGCAAGAATAATCCTTCAGGGCAGTCCCCGCTATGTTGCACCATTGATTTAATGTTAAGTTAATAAATAGGCACCTCAGTGAGGCCTTACCTGGCCAGCCAACATCAGCATTGGACCCTCTGCAACTGCCCCTTCCCCACAGGAGTCAGCAATCCTCTTTTTTGTTCCTTAGCTTGACGCTCGATGGGCCTTCATTCAAGTGCTTCATGATGCTAGGCTCTAGGTGTCAGCACCTGCAAGAAAAAGGGAAGGGTAAGCTATTTTGTAAATAATCCAATGCTACACCAGGGCTGTGACATCTTCCTATTGCTACAGCATCTTGGCAATTTTTTTGATTCTCTGAGGTGGCTGTTTTCATCTCTGTTGCACCATTAACGGTTTATTGTTATTTTAATAAACCAGGTGCACCATTGCAGTGGTGTCACTAGGGTGGTGTGGCCTGCACGAGGTGTCACCCTTCAAGGGGGTGACACCAAAAAGAGCATCACACACAAGCAGGCTGCACTGCATCCAGACACATCCACTGCCTGCACACCCCAGCATGTGTGCCTGTGTGGCTCTGGATGCCAGCCGCAGTGACATCACGCACATGGCATGACAGCTCCGCTTGTGGTTCTGGGAGGGAGAAGGAGGTACGCGCCCGGACGCCCCAAATGCAAGTCAGCCTGGACATCATGGAGAGGTAAGTAGTACTGCACATTGGAGGGGCACAGCATAAGGGGAGTTCTGGGGCCACTGCATATGGGCACTACTGAGGGTACTGTATAGGGGGCTTCATCCAAGTGTATCCCACCATTCTATGCTCTATGTCCACACCTATAAGAAAAGGGGAAAGGTAAGTTAGTCTGTAAAGAGTAATGCTACACCAGGGCTGGAATCTTTACCTATCTTTGGTCTGCGGCAATGGAATTTCTTCTCCCAGATTATGCTTATTTGCTCCCTCTGTCGGCATACTAATTGTTCCCTGTTCATACTTATTACAAGCTGAGAGAGGAGGCAGTGCTAAAATGCAGAGTGATGCTCCTAAATATCCCAGGCTCAGCAAGCCAAGATAAACTCTTGGAGAGCACCAAATCCAAACTGCTGCAAAAAAGTTGGCTAGGATCAAATCTCTGCAGAATAAAGCCCACCAAAGCCTAATAGATACAGTATTCACCAAAGTTTTCTTCTCCAGCAAAGGAGATGCAGCAAGTACAATTCTTCAGGGCAGTCCCCACTGTTTTGCACCATTGATCATCTGTTTAATGTTAAGTTAATAAATAGGTGCCTCAGTGAGGCCTTAACTGTGTGGCCGACATTAGCGGGCAAAGAATAGGACCCTCTTTACCGGCCCTTCCCCACAGGAGTCAGCATTGCTCCTCGCTGTTCCTCAGCTTGACTGTTGATGGGCCTTCATCCAAGTTTCTCATGGTTCTTTACTCTAGGTGTTTGCACCTGCAAGAAAAAAGAAAAGGTAAGCTATTTTGTGAAGAGTTCAATGCTACACCTGGGCTGTGATCTTTACCTATTGACAGGGCATTTTCTGTTTTCTTCTGGCAATGGTAGCTCTCGGATATTGCTTCTCTTGAAGAGCTCTGGATTGCACCCACTTTGTAGATAAACTAACCATTCCCTGTACACACCTGCTATTAAAAACTGGAGAGAGGGGGCAGTGCTAAAATGCAGAGTGATGATCTAATCTTGCTGAGCCTGGAATATTTAGGAGTAACTCTTAAGGAGCACTGAACACAAAGTGCTGCAAGTAAACTGTTTGGCTTTTGTGGGTGCATATCTACATAGATTCATGCCCAAAGAGACGTAGTACTCACTGAAGTAGTCTTCTCCAGTGATGGTGTTGCAGCAAGTAGAATCCTTTACTGAAGATCTACCTCTATTGCACCATTATTTTTCTGTTTAATGTTAGGTCAATAAAACTGGTGCCCCACTGAGGCCTTACCTGTCTGGCCGAACTCGGCAGGCATAGTGAGTAACCCTGCACTGGCTCTGCCCCACAGGATTCAGAGATGCTTCTCACTGATATTCAGCTTGACTCCAGTTAGGGTCTTCATCCAAGTGTCTCTCACCATTCTTAGCTCTAGGTGTCTGCACCTGCAAAAAAAGGAGGAAAGGTAAGATTTTGTAAAGAGCCCTTTACTACCCAGGGCTGTGATCTTTTTCTATTGCCAAGGCATCTTTGGACTTCTTCCGGCAATGGCATTTCTTTTCCCAGGAGAAGCTTCTTCTCTTGAAGAGCTCTGGATTTTTCCCTCTCTGCTGCTGAACTAACCGTTCCCGGTTCGCATCTACAATTACAAGCTGGAGAGAGGGTGCAGAGCTAGAATGCTGTGTGCTGCTCCTAAGTGTCCCAGGCTCAGCAAGCCAAGATTAACTCTTGGGGGACACCAAATGCAAAGTGCTGCAAGAAAATTGGCTGGGCATGCAACTCTTCAGATCTACACCCACAAATGTCAAACAGACGCAGTACTCACCGAAGTGGTCTTCATCAGCGACGGGGATGTAGGACAGTGAAGGGGAATCCTTTTAGGACAGCTCCTCCTCTTTTGAGCTATTGACTTTCTGTTTAATGTTTTGTTAATTACCCCACTGAGGCCTTACCTGTCTGGTCGACCTAAACTGACAAAGGGAAAATAACCACTGCACCTACCCTTCACCTCAGGGGTCAGTGATGCTCCTCACAGATTCTCAGCATGACTTTGTAGGCCTTCATCCAAGTGTCTCACCATTCTTGGCTCTCTGTGTCTGCACCTGGCAATAAAAAAGGAAAGGGAAACTATTTTGTAAAGAGTCCCATGCTACACCTTGAATCTCTGCAGTTTCAAACCCACTTACGCCTAAATAACAGATGCGTTACCCACCAAAGCTGTCTTCTCCATCGATGGGGAACAGGCGTGTACAATGCCTCAGGGAAGCTCCTTCTCTCCACTGACTGTTCAAGCATGAGCAGGACCAGGCACTCGCAGCTCTCTGCCACTGTTACATAGTGGTTATATTTTTTTGTACCGCAGTAAATGTTTCTAGAGGTCTACATTATTATGCAGTGCAATAAAATTATTATATGTCATATTTACACATTATGGGCCATATTCAATTTGATGGCAAAAAGTCACAGGTCGGACTTTGCTATCATCGCCATTTTTTTTTTCTGAGATAAAGTATTGGGCACATGTCTGCTTTATCCCAATATTCAATTAGGATCTGGCAGAAAGTTAAGTATGGAAAAGTGCAGGGAATTTTTGGGAAATCATCCTGGCACCCCCCCTAAAGATGTCCAAGCATGGGGGGGGGGGATCACTATGGGTACCCCCGTTCTGGGCTGCTGAAGGAAGTCTGGGTTTTTAATAGCCGCAGCAGGTGCATAAATGAGGCTTTAGAAGAAGGGGTGAAGAATAGCACTTAGTTTTTTGGGGAAAAATAACTTGTCACATCAAATTTGGGGTACATGTAAATGGGTGCAAGCATATTTTTAAGTCCCTGGAGTGATTTTTTTTAAATTCTTCAAAAATGCACCTGCTGCAACCACCCACATTCTAGAAAACACCTGCTGCATACTTGGGGACCACCCCTCCCCCCCCCCCCCCCGAGGCTATTTTGCTAGTTTTTACTTTTGTTCACCAACATTTTTTTTTCACCCCTACAATGAATGTATTTTTTGGGGTGTCCTAAGGATTTTTTAAAAAGGTTTTGATACAGATTATATTTGGGGGGCATTACCAAGGCTGCAGGCTAGTTTTGAAAACTTATCCCTGTTTTTTTTTTTTTACAAAAGATTTTTCACACCTGTGAAAAGTCTTTGTAAGTGGATAAGTGAAACAGGCAAAAATGACGTCATTGGTGATAAATTATCGCCTATAACGGACTTTTCGCCTCTAAGCCTCTAATTGAATATGGCCCTATGTGATAAAGAAAAGCATTATTATACAGTATATTATGGTGATCTAAAGTTGTGAATTAGAGTTAAACATTATATATCAGAGTTAAAAATGATTACATCTAAAACAATGTTAGATTCAAGCCCACCAAAAGCGAACAAACAGACGCAGTACTCACCAATGTTGTCTTCTCCAGCGAAGAGGATGCAACAAGTACATTCCTTCAGTACAGATCCTCCTCTGATGCACCACTGACTCTGTTTAATGTTATGTTAATAAAATAGGTGCCCCATTGAGGCCTTACTGTGGTAGCCGAGGCCGGCCAGACAGGTGAGTAGTCCTGCACTGGCCCTTCCCTATAGGATTCAGCAATGCTCCTTACGGATCCTCAGTATGACTCTTGGTGGCCACCATCCAGGTGTCTCTCACTAGTCTTGGCTCAGTGTTTTCACCTGTCAAGAAAAAGGGGAAAGGTAGGCAGTTTTGTAAAAAGTCTATCAACCTCCCTAAATAGAAATTTTACAAATTACTTAGCTTTATCTGTTCCAATAAAGATGAATTCCACCTACAGAATAAAGAGACATTTTTATGGAGACCAATATGCACCAATAGTTATGTAAATGCACTAATTACCTATGTAAATAACTATTATGGCTTCTGTATTGGAGATAAATAGAACTGTGACTAGGTTTGCTAGATTACTGTATCCCTTTAATAATATGAATTACACAAAATCTGTGGCTGGAGGGACCAATATGACACGATTAAAAAAAATGGTGTCATTTTAGCCCAGCCCCTTCCTTAGATGCATGAGGATATTTTGCCATGATGGTGCCAGGAACTAATATATAAAAAAAGTATGCTAGACATGTAAACATGTCATAGCAATGGGGGCGCTTATACACACACACACAGTCTTCCATATTAAAATATTCAGAAATACAGAATATTTTTAGCATGACTAAGATAGTGAAACCTTTGATTTTTGATGGTTCAATGTACACAAACTTTGTTTAAAAAGGCACACAATTATAGAAAATATTGTATAAAATTACATTCAGACTGAGCATATGAATCATAAATGCATTCTGTGTTTAGATGTGGGCCCTATTCCTAACAATTTTCAATAGGATATGCAAATATTCCAAAATACAGAATGTTCTGATATCCAAAATACATACCCTTGGTCCCAAGCATTTTGGATATGGATATATGCATGCATACAATAAAAAGCCAATTTATGCTTCAAAAAGACACCACCTAAATGTATCAACCACCAATAGAGGAAATGGTGAAACAATCAACAGAAATACTGTAGGCTCCGTTTAGGGATAGATAAAAGTTCCTCTGTATATAAGCATATAATTTGCTTTAGCTGAAAAGGGAGTTTTTATTTCTCCTTCCACATATAGGCAGAGTCTGTGTGATTAGCACTAAAAGTATTAGACCCACATCCAGGTAAGTTGGATTGCAGAGCGTGTTGGCAAAAAAGTTTTTCAATCCTGTTTTAGACCAAATAGTCAGCAACACGATTGTGAGCATTAAGTATCCCAGTATATTTACCCAGCCTCCCGACAGATCACATAGGGGAATACCGGTCCAGTCTTTATCCTCTACTCTGGCTGCTTCACAGGTTACGCTGGAACTGGCGCACAACCTTTACACTCACTGTGGCTGCAGCTTAAAATCCTCAGGCAGCAGCAAAAGTCAGTAAGCCGTCCTTACATGTAGGTTTAAATGATGCTTGTTCTTCTTAGCACCAGGTCTATTCATGCATTCCAGAAGACTCAGTGATCAGTATCACGGTGGTGTATCAAAAAGGAGCATCCATCCTTAACATATTTCTCTGTCAAAACAGTTTCTTCAGAAGGTTAGCATAAAATACTGGCTTCTCAATGTGTCCTTTTAAATCACTCTTGTCCAATCAAAATTTGGATATATTAATCATGAGTGAAATTCACGTGTCCATCAGCTGAATGGTATCTGATAATTAGTAAAGCTGCATACACACAACGATTTAGTAAATGAATGACTTTAGTAAACGATTTTCATAAATTTTTTCAAAAAAATGAAAAAAAGTTTACCAAAATCATTTACTAAATGTAATGATTTTTCAATATTCCCTTACTGAAAATTGTTGAGTTGGTCAGTCTGACTGAATTACAAACTTGAAACTACAAACATTTTAACTCAGAAATTGAATGATTTTTTCAACGATTGAACGATATAGTTATCGATAGTCATCCAAAAGATCATTGTGTATGTACCTAGAAACAGAGCTATCACACAGTCTGTCAGTTAAGTTAGAACACATATATAATTGGCAAACACTGATCTTCAAAGTATATTAATATAAAAATACAGATATTAAATACATATGCAAATAGCCAATCCTCAAATTAATCAAAAGTGCAACAGACTAAGTAAAAATATCAATCATGATCTAAAATGAACCCCAAATTCTCTGTCAAACACGCTTGGAGTCTATGGCTCAACAGGCTAAAACTCTGACTGTCAGCAAAAGGTCATTGGTTCTAATTAGGGATGAGCGGGTTCGGATTTCTGATTTCTATAGGGGCTGGCTGGACTGTGTAGTGCAGTGTCCTATAAAGGTTGTAGTCCTAGAGGGGTGCTGTAGTGTTGTCCAGGGGGTGAACTGTGTATCAGGGGTGCTACCCCAAAAAAAAATTTTTCTTCTGTGTTAGTGAATTGTGTGCGCAGTAGCCACATGTGCATCAACAAAGTAACGACAAGCGTGCGTCTGTGTCATAAGTAAAGGGCCAGCTGCCTTGACCACTAAAGGGTGCTGTAACCAAAAAAAGTGCACTCCAAACAAAATAAAAAAATATTTTCTGTGTTTGTGAATTGCGTGCACTGTGGCTTCACGTGCATCAACAAAGGAGCAGCGCCAAGCGTGCGCCTGTGTCCCATAAGTCTGTTAAATTGTGGTGTAACCCCCAAAGTGCACTCCACAAAAAGCAAACAATTCTTGTTTTTCTGTTTGTGTGCGAAATGTATGCGCAGTAGCTGCACGAGCATCAATACAGCAGCAGCGCCAAGCATGCACCTGTGTCATAAGTCAAGGGCCGGTTTTGACATCTGGTCCGGACTAAAGGATGTGCCAACAATTTCTGACAAGTCTACTGTTACTGCATATGATACTGTCACCATTGACAGAATGATGGAGGATTACATCGGTGACAGCATCCAAGTAGGCATGTCAGGCAGTCCATACCTGTACTGGCAGGAAAAAAAAAAAAAGACAATTTGGAGGCCCCTGTACAAAATGGCTCTATTTTACCTGAGTTGCCCCCCCTCCAGTGTGTACTCCGAAAGTGTTTAGTGCAGCCGGGAACCTTGTCAGCGAAAGGTGTAGGAGGTTGCTTCTACAAAATGTGGAGAAGATGCTGTTCATAAAAATGAATTATCAACTCTTCCAGGGAGACCAGCCTCCAGAATGTACAGAGGGACCTGTGGTGGTGGATTCCAACGGGGACGAATTAATACTCTGTGAGGATGAGGATGTACACAACACTGAAGAGGGTGAGGAATCGGTGGATGAGGAGGATGAGGACAACATCTTGCCTCTGTAGAGCCAGTTTGTGCAGGGACAGATTAATTGCCAGCTTGTTTTGTGGGGGCCCAAACGAACCAATCATTTCAGCCACAGTCATGTGGCAGACCCTGGCGCTGAAATGATTGGTTTGTTAAAGTGTGCATGTCCTGTTTATACAATATAAGGTGGGTGGTTGGGCCCAAGGACAATTCCATCTTACACCTCTTTTTTTTCCTTTGCATTATGTACTGTTTGGGGCCTAATTTTTCAAACTGCCATCCTGTCTGCCACTGCAGTGTCACTCCTAGATGTGCCACGTGTTTGTGCCGGCCACTCGTGTCGCTTAGCACAGTCATCCAGCTACCTTGGTGCAAACTTCTGGACATAAAAACACTATTTTGAGGTGTGAGGTGTTCAGAATAGACTGGAAATTAGTGGAAATTAAGGTTATTCAGGTTAATAATAGCATAGGAGCAGAAAAACCCACAAATTCTTTGATTTTAGCTGTTTTTATGCTTTTTTCAAAAATATACAGATCCAGAACACAAAACCCAGAACCCAAAACACGGAAGGGTGGTTTTGGCAAAACCAATCCAGATCCAAAACACGAAGAAAGATCCAGATCCAAAACCAAAACACAACACGAAAAGTGGCCGGTGCACACCCCAAGTTCTAATATAAGCTAAAACATAATTATGTTCATCCCAAATTTCCAATTTAATTTTGAGTTAGTTGACAGAGGAGAAATATTACTGCCCAAACTCTAAAAGATAAGTAATAATAATTGTTTATGATATTATAATATTTAAAGTAACGCTCATGCTCATAAAGAGAAGGAGGGTAAATATCGGTTCATACCTCTGTTTTATAATCATATAATACTACTGCCCAAACTCTAAAAAATAATTAAATGATTGTTTACGATGTTCTAATCCTTGAAGTAACGCTCAAACTCATAAAAAAGGAGGGCAAATATCAACTCGTACCTTCTTATATTCTTACAATGATAGTTATACACCATTCTTATAATGATAGTTATACACCAAATTAGGCCCTCTCAAGGGCTCACTAAGGTTGATTCTAGTTGACCAGTTGTACATAATCCAAAAAAATGTAAAAATTAACCTACCACATATTTATATATATATAGTTCTAGATTATACTGCACAACTGTCTCCTTCAAATACATTGGCAATGCTACATGATCGCATTTAGGTGCATGCAAATCTCCCTTCAAAAGGTAGATCAGTGTGAAGCTAGACATACCCCTCTATAGGATGATAGCAAAAAATCCACCTTATAATATATTAAGATGTTTAACTGTAGTACATCTTCCAAATTTCTTCCTCAATGCTATCCAGCGCTCATCCTAACCCACTACTCTATGCTCCTTCCTCACTATCTAGCCCATCTGTGTCACCCCTGTTTGTCTGATCCTCCCCTCAGAATGTAAGCTCTCACGAGCAGGGCCCTCTATCCTCACGTGCTTCTTGCCTTACTTTTACTTTCATTTACAATGGTGCCTAACTGCTTACCGACACCCTGCTGCTTATTTAGGTGTTATGCAGCATTGTTTATAAATCATGTACTTGTCCTGCATTGTCTGTACTGTTAATAACTGTTGTCTTGTGTGCTCATTTGTTTCTGTACTTTGTAAGGCGCTGCGGAACCCTTGTGGCACCATATAAATAAAAGATAATAATAATAATCCAATTACCCACTCATTATACCATCTCCTGTGCCAGCATTGGAGTCTCTTCTCCCAGGTTGCATTTCCTCTTCTCTTGAACAGCTCTGGATTGCTTCCTCTGCCGATGAACTAAACGTCCCCTGTTGGCAACTTCACTGGTAATTCCCCCACAGGAGTCAGCATATGCTCCTCGTTGATCCTAAGCTTCACTCTCGATGGGCCTCATGATGCTTGGCTCTAGGTGTCTGCACTGCAAGAATAGAAAGGTAATCTATTTTGTAAAGAGTCCAGTACTACACCAGGGCTGTGATCTTTACCAAATGCCAGAGCATTTTTTGTTTTCTTCCAGCAATGGCAATTCTTCTCTAAGGTGGCACTTTTTCTTCACTTGAACTCTGGATTACTCCCTCTGCCGAACTAAAATGTTCCCTGTTGGCACATGAAAAGCTGGAGAGAACTCTGAATTGCACCCATGTTGTAGATGAACTAACCATTCCCTGTTCACACCTGCTATTAAAAGCCAAAGAGGGAAGGGGGGGGGGGACAGATCTAAACCGCAGAGTGATGCTCCTAAATATTCCAGGCTCGGCAAGATAAGATTAACTCTTAAGGAGTGCTAAACAGAAAGTGCTGCAAGTAAATTGTTTGAGCATTTTACACACACAAAAGCAAAAGTGAAGCAGTACTCACCAAAGTTGTCTTCTCCAGTGATGGGGTTGCAGCAAGTAGAATCCTTTAGTGAATATCTTGCTAAACTAACTGTTCCCTGTTAAAATCTGCAATTACAAGCTGGAGAGAGGGTGCAGAGCTAAAATGCAGAGTGATGTTTTTAAATATTCCAGGCTCTGCAAGATAAGCTGAACTCTTAAGGGGCATTAAATGTAAAGTGCTGCAAGTAAATTATTTGGGCTTGAACTCTGCAGATTTACGCCCACAAAAACCAAACAGATGCAGTACTTACCGAAGTTGCTGCATCCCCATCACTGGAGAAGACAAGTAGAAACCTTCAGTACAGATAATCCTGTTGCATCATAAGTTTTCTTTTTAACGTTATGCTACTAAAACAGGTGCCCCACTGAGACCTTACCTGTCTAGCTGACCTCAGCTGGCACATTGAGTAACCCTGCAGTGGCCCTTCCCCACAGGACTCCACGTTGCTTCTCACAGATACGAAGCTTGAGTATAGCTGAGGCCTTCATCCAAGTGTCTTTCACCATTCTTAGCTCTAAGTGTCTGCACCTGCAAAAAAAATGGGAAGGTAAGCTATTTTGTAAAGAGTCCAATGCTACACCAGGACTGTGATCTTTACCTATTGCCAGGGAATTTTCTGTTTTCTTGCGACAATGGCAAATCTTCTCCCAGATGAAGCTTCTTCTCTTAAAGAGCTCTGAGAAACCGAAAGATTGCATAAGAAAAGAGGTGTTTTAAACCTCTAGGATGGGGGCAGGCATGTATGCAAATTACTTGTGGGAGTTAGCCTATGGCAAGCAGGGGCGGGTTTGTAACAGGAACATTATATAGTGGGATAAAAGTGTGGGCCAAAGCCTCTTTGTTCCAGATTCCTCCAGGACAGGGAAGTGCATTTTGTCAGTTGTCATTTTCCTTAATAAAACTCTCTTAGTGCTTCTCTTTCTTCTCTTCTTCTCTCCTCCTTTTCCTTATTGTATTTAGTCTCTTTTCATTTACTTCATATCATTGCTTTTACTTTTCCTTTCTGTCCTCAATCACTGTCTTTTCTGATTTCTTGTTCTGCTGGGGGTGGGTGTAGCTATGTCCTGCCTAGTAATGAGCCTCCCCAGACCCTGGTCCCTGGCTCCACAGTGTCCCCATGTTATTAGGAGCTGCAGGTGTGGTTCCCCTATTGATAGTTCTATCCCCCCTCAGGCTGCAGCAGCTTTGTGGAAGGTGTGCCAGTGCGGGGGAGGGGTGCTTCCCTTTAGTCCTTAATGCCCCTGGTCAATATTATCTTTGTGGCTGCAATGGCCAGCACCATAGGCAAATGCAGGAGGGGTTTATGAGTGCCTTACCTGAACCCCCCCTCAGCCCACACCATGATGACTACAATAGAAATAGCATATAATACTAAAGTTGCATGTTTTTTAGGATCCCCTCAGTGTCACAAATGAAATAACTAGCACTACAGTCCCTGTTGATCTTTTAAATGTGTCAGCCAGTAGAAAAAGTTAAAAAGCCAGTAATGAATATTGTTGTGCACCAACTAGATCTGGAAAACATGCACTGTACGGGGTGCACTGATATGGATCACCTATTGGATCAATTATTAATACTGGATAATACACCATCCAGTACATAGGGGGACCAATCTGTGCATCTGTGTCCAGGACAGTGCATGGTTTCTTTTTCTGCCCTCTCCCAGATTCCCCAACTTGCTCATATGATCTGTAAAGGAGCCGGCACATGAAATAAAAAGATTCAGCTCAGACAGGATGGTCCTACTTCTACATATAATTACTTACTGTGTTTGCTGGTCCTGTATATGCCAGAATTATATCATTCAGTACATTCATATGATGTATTTTATAGATGGTCTAAGTGCTGATTATGCCCTCTTAATGGTAGAAAACAGTTGCAGCAAACAGTGTCAGTATTATGCTGGGCATTGAGGTATCATTGGGGGAATAGAATGCTTTAGTGATGCGTTATATGACAGTAAGGGGTAATGGCTTTGACTCTGTTTTATTTATCTATAGCACCTAAGATCTAGCTTTTATCTCCTTTGAATCATTATTATCAGCCAATAGAGGAGATTGTATTATATACTGTATTCTGAGCATTTAACTTACAAAATAGACAGAATACATGTGCTACAGTGAATTTCTACAGGGTGCACAGCTTATTATTGCAATCACTGCCCCAAGCAGCTATCACCGGGAAGCTCCATTCTCAGCTATGCTCCTACTTCGACAAATATACATTGCTGGAGGTCACGCAGCCTTCGCGTCCTGCCTATGAGGGGTACAACGCGTGCAAAGCAGCTAGTTCAGTTCGTCAGGGCTAACAGCAGGCGTCTGGGGAAAATGCTTCGCCTTTAATAATTCCACATTAAAATGTCGTTTTCGTCACCTCTGCTTGCGATGTGGTGGCAATCACCCAGTTGCCAAGTGTTTCAAGGGGGGTGCCCAGCAGCAGCCTGCACAGCCAGCAAAAGGCACAAGTGCTAAGTAAAGTTCCATCCCCTGTCCGTGTCACAGCGATAGCAAAATGGTTGAGTTGGTACCCGGTTCTGCAGGACGCAGAATTTTCGTTAAAAGGCTTCAGTTTTGGTTTTCGTTTACCTATTTGCAGGGATGTCGACACATATCCGCCTAGAAATTTGAAGTCTGCCTTTGAATTGCCTCACATTCTTAGGGAAAAAGTGGCTGGCGAGGTTAGCGCAGGCGCATTGCTGGGCCTTTTGCAGAACCCCCATTAGGGATCTTGTGAATTCCCCGGTGGGAGTGGTTCCCAAGAAAATTCCAGGAAAATAAGGGCTCATGCAACATCTGTCTTATCCGCCAGGCTCGTCAGTAAATTATGCCATACCAGTTGAGGTTTCCTCGGTGGTGTACCAGTCTTTTGACGATGCTTTGGACGTCATTAGGTGTTATGGTCTGGGCGCACTGATGGCTAAGATAGATGTTGAGTCAGCTTTTCGTCTACTTCCTTTGCACCCAGAGTCATTCCAGTTTATGGGTTTTTAGCTTGGACAACGGATATTGCATAGACAAATGCTTGCCTATGGGGTGTTCTGTGTCCTGTGCGTTTTTCGAGCATTTTAGCACCTTCCTACACTGGTGCGCAGAATTTATTTATTTAATTTTTGCGGTAGTCATGGAATAGCCCACTATCTCGATGACTTTCTGTGTGTCGGCCCTTCCGGTTCAGGCAGATGCAGTTATCTTTTGTTTTCTTTACGAGCGCTGTTTTTTCATTTGGAGTTCCCGTTGCTGTGGACAAAACGGAGGGCCCTTCCCCTTGTCATTCCTGGGTATCGAGATCTGTACCTCGGTGGGTTCTTGTCGCATTCCTCTCGATAAGCCTGTCAAGTAATGCCATAGCGGA
The DNA here is from genome assembly GCA_031769625.1 of Taudactylus pleione. Lineage (NCBI taxonomy): Eukaryota > Metazoa > Chordata > Amphibia > Anura > Myobatrachidae > Taudactylus > Taudactylus pleione. The sequence goes on from JAUIMM010000119.1 coordinate 16,665,035, forward strand.
ATGCACGGCTTCCAGTAGAATTACCCTGCGGCAGGCGCAATCCCTCCTGGGCCTGTAAAGTAATTCCAATGGGCAGAGCTTTTTCACGTAAATTGGAAAGGGCCACGGCTGGTGTCACTAACCGAGACATTTGCTACGTTTATCCTCAGAGATTAAGCAGGACCTCTCTGTCTGGGTCTCGTTTCTTCGGGATTTTAATGGCGTTCGGTTGTGGATGTCTCCAGCCGCTGACAATTTGCAGCTGCAGCTGTTCACCGACGCAGCAGGCACCACGGGGTTCGGATGTTACCTTGATGGCTCCTGGTGCGTTGGCCGTTGGCTGGAAGAATGGGTGGGAAAGGGTTTGACTAAGGACTTACTCCTTCTCAAACTCTTTCCCATAATGGTTTCCTTGGAAATCTGGGGGGAATGGTTACGCAATCGCAGCATCATTATCAGGTGTGACAACCTGGGCATGGTCCATGCGATACAATCAGCAACATGCGGCTTCCCTGCTGGTTTTGCGCTTGCTAGCGCAGCTGTGCTCACATGTTTGCGCTGTAACATCATGTTTAAGGCAAGACACATTCCTGGGGTGGAGAATGAGATAGACGATGCGTTATCACGTTTCCAGTGGGCTAGGTCCCGATCTGTGGCCCCTGGTGCTGACGTTGTGCTTTGCCCCTCTTATGTTTGGCAGGTGATCGAGCCGGCATGGAGGGCTAAGCAGAACAGTCTTTAGCCCCCTCCACGTTGCGAGCATATCGGCAGGCATGGAATGAATGGGAAGATTATTCCCGTAGCAGCAAACAGGCAGGTAAGAGTCAGCATCGTTCGATGCTTTCTTTTATTTGGAGTCTCCGTTTGGCTGGCAGATCCAGGGCTTCTGTTGCGCGCTCTTTGGGGGGCATTGCATTTTATTGTAAATTGAAGGGCCAACCTGACTTTACTAAAAGTTTTCTGATAGTGAAGGCTTTAAAGGGTTTGGCACGGGTCTCCCGGCCAGTAGCTGACCGTAGGAGACCTGTGGACGCTCATCTGCTTCCGGCAGTATTAGGGGCGGTTCTCGGAGTGGCTCTTACTGCGTATGAGGCGGTCCTGATTCAAGTGGTGTTTTCGGAGGCTTTTCACGGCACCTTGAGGGTATCGGAGCTGGTGGCATCATCCAAATGGGTTGATGCCGCCATGCTCCTCTCGGATATCCTGGTCAGTGAGAGGTCTGTTCTCTGTAGGATTCGGTAGTCGAAGACCGACCAGACTGGTAGGGGTAGGTGGATCTCGTTGGGTCCATCTAGGGACGAACAGATCTGCCCCGTGGCACTAGCTATGCGGTATGAGTTATTGCGGCCGGATGTTCCTGGTTCATGACTCATGCATATGGACAGGACTCCGCTTACCAAATACCAGTTTGGTTGGTTTTTGAAGAGGTGTGTATCAGTTTTAGGCCTCCCGCCTCAAGATTTTGGTACACACTCGTTTCTGATCGGAGCCGCAACTTCGGCGGCAGCTGCGGGTTTCTCGGCATCAGAAATTAAGGCCCTAGGACATTGGAAATCGGATAGTTATAAAGGTTACATTCGACCTAGGCATGAAGGCCCTTTGTTTAAAGTCATTTCACAGTCTGTTCCGGTTACGTTTATATTTTATGCTTGCCTGGTTTTTGTCTTGTCTCATGTACTGTCCTGTCTTGTCTGTTACCCCTGTCCGTCCTACTCGGGATTAGCTACTCGCCATTGCTGGCAATGGGAGTCTTGAGGGATTTTACAATTTTTACCTGAACTGACGGATTCAATTCGGCTATTCTCAATCATTTAATTAGGCCATAGTCCATCCCTCAGCAGGTTTTTATTTTACCTCTTGCCGAGTTCACCTGTTTTTTCCCAATTCCCCCCCACCCATTCTTCCCCTTTGTGTCTTCTGTTTGTCTCAGCCACTTCAAATAGTAAAGTCGGCGACCAATAGAAAATTTTTCTTTTTGGCAGATACTCACTTATGTTCTATCAGATCCCACTAATACACCATAAAATTTTATTGTTTTATGACAATTACTAATTTTTTATTTACTGCTTTCCTCCACCTTTAGGATTGCTCTTTGACACGCAGGACATTTGGGTTATAGGCCACTCATATATTTTCTGGGCTGCTAGGTTTGAGTTCAGATCAAGCTCCAATTTTTGAATATTCAGCTAGGGTCCGTTGGATAGGTTCCAGAGGTATGAGATGGCATTCCTTTGGTCCTAAACTGTTAGAGTATGCAAGGCTTTTTGGTAGGCCACGTATTTTGGTGGCTTATTTAGGAGGCAACGACTTAGGGCAGAGGTCCACTGTAGAATTACGAGTTGATATTGTCAACGATTTGGCGAGGGTGCTATCGGCCTGGCCCTTGTGTAAATTAATTTGGTCTTGCATTGTACCTCGACAGGTCTGGCGTGGGGTTAGGAGTTTTCCTGCTAATGACGAAGCTAGGAAGAAACTTAATTTCGCAGTTGCCAAATTTGTGATGGCCAATTATGGCCGTTTCATTTACCATAATAACATTCAATTTCGATTTAGTTATATGTATAGACCTGATGGAGTTCATTTAACAGAGGAGGGTGTGTCATTGTTTATTGGGGATCTTTTTGAGGAGTTGGCGTTATTGGGGTAGTACTTGGTATGGTGGCGGTGCGGCGGTTCTATAAGCTGAACCTTGCTGTGGCGGGAAAGAATGGCAGGTCGCCAGTCCGGGTGCAATTATGATTTAAGGGCGCTCCCTTCGTTGACTGGTAGTTGGCTGTACCAACCTAACGGGGGGCAGTATCACCACCTAAACGGGTGGGAAGTCAAGATGGGGGTGAGCGTTACCTTTTGTTGATGATATGAGTTACATGGTTATGTGTATGCACTCTGGGCGATCTACGCCTGCTATGCCTTTTGTTGTTTGTGTGTGGGCATAGCAGATCTGGCTGATTTCTGGCCGTCCTTTCTTTGCCACCATACATCCTTAAATAAATAATAATTATTATTGCTCCAATAAATCGCCATCAAGTTATCTGCCAAATCCACGTCTCAGTGTCTTTATTTTATGTTAGTATGATAAGTGGTTTGCACACATGACAACACCTCATCCGATAGAAGGTTTAGAGAAACCGAAAGATTGCATAAGAAAAGAGGTGTTTTAAACCTCTAGGATGGGGGCAGGCATGTATGCAAATTACTTGTGGGAGTTAGCCTATGGCAAGCAGGGGCGGGTTTGTAACAGGAACATTATATAGTGGGATAAAAGTGTGGGCCAAAGCCTCTTTGTTCCAGATTCCCCACCCTCCCTCCCCTATAAATTTTGGTATGTTGTGGGTTTGGTTTTGGGTGGCGGGAAAGAACGGCAGGTCGCCAGTCCGGGTGCAATTATGATTTAAGGGCGCTCCCTTCGTTGACTGGTAGTTGGCTGTACCAACCTAACGGGGGGCAGTATCACCACCTAAACGGGTGGGAAGTCAAGATGGGGGTGAGCGTTACCTTTTGTTGATGATATGAGTTACATGGTTATGTGTATGCACTCTGGGCGATCTACGCCTGCTATGCCTTTTGTTGTTTGTGTGTGGGCATAGCAGATCTGGCTGATTTCTGGCCGTCCTTTCTTTGCCACCATACATCCTTAAATAAATAATAATTATTATTGCTCCAATAAATCGCCATCAAGTTATCTGCCAAATCCACGTCTCAGTGTCTTTATTTTATGTTAGTATGATAAGTGGTTTGCACACATGACAACACCTCATCCGATAGAAGGTTTAGGATTACTCCTTCTGCCGATGAACTAAATGTTCCCTGTTCACATTTCCAATTACAAGCTGGATACAGGGTGCAGAGCTATAATGCTGTGTGCTGCTCCTGAGTGTCCCAGGTTCAGCAAGCCAAGATTAACTCTTGGGGGGCACCAAATGCAAAGTGCTGCAAGAAAATTGTCTGGGCATGCATCTCTTCAGATTTACAACCACAAAAGTCAAACAAACAGATGCAGTACTCACCGAAGTGGTCTTCCCCAGCTATGGGGATGTAGAAGGGACAATACTTTTAGGACAGGTCCTCCTCTTTTGACTTTGTTTAAATGTTTACCGGTGTTATAAGCAGCGCTGACACCAAATACCACAGCATTTTTTGTTTTCTTCCAGCAATGGCAATTCTTCTCTAAGGTAGCGCTTTTTCTTCACTTGAAGAGCTCTGGATTGCTCCCTCTCTGCAGAACTAAAATGTTCCCTGTTGGCACATGAAATTAAAAGCTGGAGAGAGGGGGCAAATCTAAAGCGCATAGTGATGCCCCTCAGAATTCCTGGCTCAGCAGTAGAAGATTAACTTAAATTTTTTTGCACCACTTTACATTTAGCAATTCTTGTTTGGACATGAATCTCTGCAGATTTACGCACACAAAATTAAAACAAAACAGATGCAATACTCACCGAAGTGGTCTCCAATAACCTAGAAGCAGCAAGTAGAATTCTTCAGAACAGATCCTCCTCTGTTGCACTACTAATTATCTGTTTAATGTTATGTTAATAAAACAGGAGCCCCACTGAGGCCTTACCAGTCTGGCCGACCTCGGCGGGCACAGTGTGTAACCCTGCACTGGCCCTTACCGACAGGATTCAGCGATGCTCAGATTCTCAGCTTGACTCTCAATGGTCCTTCATCCAAGTGTTTCTCACCATTCTTTGCTAGGTGTCTGCACCTATAAGAAGAGATAAGCCATTTTGTAAAGAGTGCAATGTTATACCAGGGCTGTGATCGTTACCTATCTTTGGTCTTCTTCTGACAATGGAGTTTCTTCTACCAGAAGACACTTAATTGCTCCCTCTGTCTACGTACTTACCGTTCCCTGTTCACACCTTTTAATTACAAGCTGGAGAGGGGGGGCAGAGCTAAAGCACAGAGTGATGCTCCTAAATATACTAGACTCAGCATGCCAAGATCAACTCTTGTGGAATGCCAAATCCAAAAAATCTCTGCAGAATAAAGCCCACCAAAGCCTATTAGATTCACTACTCACTGAAGTGGTCTTCTCCAGTGAAAGGGATGTGGCAAGTACAATCCTTCAGCGCAGTCACCACTGTGTTGCACCATTAACTCTGTTTAATGTTAAGTTAATAAATAGGTGCCTCAGTGAGGCCTTAACTGGCTGGCCAAAATCAGTGGGCAAAGAATAGGACCCCATACACTGGTCCTTGCCCACAGGAGAGGGCAATGCTCCTCACTGATCCTCTGTTTCACTCTACGGACCTTCATGCAAGTTTTTCACGAGTTTTGGCTCTAGATGACTGCACCTGCAAGAAAAAGTGAAAAGGAAGTTATTTTGTAAAGAGTCCAATGCTACACCAGGGCTGTGATCTTTACCTATTGACACAGCATAATCTGTTTTCTTCCGGAAACGGCAATTCTTCTTTAAGGTTGTTCTTTTTCTTCTCTTGAAGAGTTCTGGATTGCTCATTCTCTGCCGTTGAACCAAGCATTCCCTGTTAGCACCTGCAATTACAAGCTGGAGAGAGGGGGCAAAGCTAAAATGCAGAGTCCGCAATATAAGATTAAGGGCCTTATTCATCATATGATAAATGGCCTGGTCGCCATGCAGAAATGCTAGTTTCCGCATATTTAGATTACCGGGCTATCATCTTCAGATGGCGCTTGTTCTCAGACCCCTGCTCCTTCCTATGGGAAGGAGTTCCAGGGATGCGAAGAGGGATCCAAGCAGATCCTTCAGCTGCCTCCTCACTACCTCCCCAGTGCCTTTGCGCATGCATGACCAGGACATTGGGGAGTAGGTAAGTAATACAGCTACTTCTGTAGCTGTGATACTAACCAAGGGGGACAACTGCTTTTCGGAGCAGCTGTCCCCTCACCAGTGCAATGACTGATTGCTCCAGTGCCACGTTTCCCCTGCTGCGAGTTCAATTCTTAATCATCGCAGGCCATACAGCATCAGATGATAAAAAGGCCCCTTAGTGTAGAGAAATGCTAAATGCAAAGTGCTGCAAGAAAATTGTTTGGGCATGAATCTCTGCAGATTTACGCCCACAAAAGCCAAACAGATGCAGTACTCACCGATGTTGTCTTCTCCAGTGACCTAGAAGCAGCAAGTAGAATTCTCTAGTACAGGTCCTCCTATATTGCGCACCTGTTTAATGTTATTTTAATAAAACAGGGGACCTGCTGCAGCTTTGCCTGTCTGGCACAGTGAGAAACTCTACACTGGCACTCTCTCAAAAGGATTCAGCAATGTTCCGCACTGAACCTCAGCTTGACTCTTGATGGACCTTCATCCAAGTGTCTCTCACCATTCTTTGCTCTGTGTTTGCACCTACAAGAAAAGGGGAAAGGTAAGCTAATTTGTAAAGATTCCAATGCTACAACATCTTTACCCATCTTTGGTCTTCTTCCTGCAATGGCGTTTCTTCTCCTAAATGACGCTTTATTGCTTCCTCTCTTCACATACTAACCATTCCCTGTAGCTAGAGAGGGGGTAGTGCTAAAACGCTGAGTGCTTGCTGTGCCTGGGATATTTAGGAGCATCAAAGATCAACTCTTGGGGAGCAAAAATATTAAACTGCTGTACACAGTGTTGCACCATTGACTTTGTTTAATGTTAAGTTAAACAGGTGCCTCACTGATGCCCCACCAACTGTCTGCAGTCAGCTGGCGAATAATAAGACCCTCAGTAACTGCCGCTTCCCCACAGGAGTCAGCAATCCTCTTTGTTGTTCCTCAGCTTGACTCAATGGGCCTTCATTCAAGTTTCTCAGGGTTCTTTCCTCTAGGTGTCTGCACCTGCAAGAAAACGGGAAAGGTAAGCTATTTTGTAAAGACTCCAATGCTACACCAGGGCTGTGATCTTTACCTATTTCCAGGGCATTTTCTGTTTTCTTCCGGCAATGGTAGCTCTCAGATATTGCTTTGTCTTTTGAAGAGCTCTGGATTGCAACCACTTTGTAGATGAACTAACTGTTCTCTGTTCACACCTACTATTAGAAGCTGGAGAGAAGGGGCAGAGCTAAAATGTGATGCTCCTAAATATTCCAGGCTCAGCAAAAGATTAACTCTTAAGGAGCACTAAATACAAAGTGCTGCAAGTAAATTGTTTGAGCATGAATCACTGCATATTTACGCCTACAAAGCCAAAGAGACGCAGTCCTCACTGAAGTGGTCTTCTCCAGTGATGGGGTTGCAGCAAGTTGAATCCTTTAGTGAAGATCTTCCTCTATTGCACCATTATTTTTCTGTTTAATGTTATGTCAATAAAACAGCTGCCCCACTGATTCCTTACCTGTCTGTCTGACCTCAGCGGGCATAGTGAGTAACCCTGCACTGGCCCTGCCCCACAGGATTCAGAGATGCTTCTCACTAATCCTCAGATTGACTCCAGTTAGGGTCTTCATCCAAGTGTCTCTCACCATTCTTAGCTCTAGATGTCTGCACCTGCAAAAAGAGAGGAAAGGTAAGATATTTTGTAAAGAGCCCTTTACTACACCATGGCTGTGATCTTTGTCTATTGCCAAGGCATCTTTCTTCCACCAATGGAATTTATTTTCCCAGGAGAAGCGGCTTCTTCTCTTGAAGAGCTCTGGATTTTTCCCTCTCTGCTGCTGAACTAACAGTTTCCTGTTCGCATCTGCAATTACAAGCTGGAGAGAGGGTGCAGAGCTATAATGCTGTGTGCTGCTCCCAAGTGTCCCAGGCGCAGCAAGCCAAGATTAACTCTTGGGGGGCACCAAATGCAAAGTGCTGCAAGAAAATTGTGTGGGCATGTATCTCTTCAGATTTACACCAACAAATGTCAAACAGACGCAGTACTCACCAAAGTGGTCTTCAGTGATGGGGATGTAGCAAGTACAATCCTTTTAGGACAGTTCCTCTTTTTAGAGCTTTTGACCGTTTAATGTTTTGTTAATTAAAAAAAAAAAGGTACCCTCTGAGGCCTTACCTGTCTGGCTGACCTTAACTGACAAAGGATAACCACTTTACCTACCCTTCAGCACAGGGATCAGCGATGCTACCCACACATTCTCAGCTTGACTGTTTGTGGGCCTTCATCAAAGTGTCTCTCACCATTCTTGGCTGTGACTGCACCTGGAAATTACAAAATAGCTTACATTTTCTTTTGTTAAGAGTCCCATGCTACACCTTGAATCTCTGCAGTTTCAAACCCACTTATGCCTAAATAACAAATGCATTACCCACCAAAGATGTCTTCTCCATCATTGCTCCTCTGACCGTTCAAGCATGAGCAGGACCAGGCACTCGCAGCTCTGCCACTATGTTACATAGTGGTTATATTTTTTTGTACTGCAGTAAATATTTCTAGAGGTCTACATTATTATGCAGTGCAATAAATATGTCACGTTTACACATAGGCCAAATTTAATTTGATGGCGAAAAGTCCGAGGTCAGACTTTATCCCAGAAAAAAATGGAGATTATGGTGAAAAGTATCGGGCACACACTCGCTTTATCCCAGTATTCAATTAGGATCCGGCGGAACGGTAAGTATGGAAAAGTGCAGGGAATTTTCGGGAAATCATCCTGGCACCCCCCTAAAGATGTCCAGACATGGGGGATCACTATGGGTACCACTGTTTTGGGCTGCTGAAGGTAGTCAGAGTTATTAATAGCCACGGCAGGTGCAGAAATGAGGCTTTAGAAGAAGGGGTGAAGAATAGCACTTAGATTTTTTGGGGGAGAAATAACTAGTCCCATCAAATTCGGGGTACATGAAAATGGGTCCAAGTATATTTTGAAGTCCCTAAAGTGATATTTTAAAATTCAAAAATGCACCTGCCGAAACCACTTGCCGCATACTTGGGGACCCCCCCCATAAGTCTGTTCTGCTAGTTTTTAAGTTTGCTCCCCAACTTTTTTTTTTTTGCCAGATTACTGTATCCGTTTAATAATCTGAATCAGTGGCGGGCTGGGCCGGGGGGCAGGGTGCCAAGCGCCCCCCCGGGCCGCAGCGTCATGAGGGCCACGGGCAGTCTGTCACTAACACAGACTGCACCGCGTGTGTAGCGCTGACTGGACAGAGTTCGGTCAGCGCTACACAAGTGATAAACACAGCCGCCGGCTCCGGCAGCGGCAGCTGGGTGTTTGTTTTGATCAGCAGCCAATGAGAGTGTCAGACTCTCATTAGCAGCTGCTGCGCCCACTGCGGGAGCCGCTCCATCTTCCGGCTCCCGCAGTGGACAATGGGAGATGCGTCATAACGTCATATGACATCTCTCCCATAATGCAGAGCGGCCCGGCCTGGGAAGGACAGACGGAGGAGCGGATGGCGGGAGCGGGGATTGAGGCAAGTGTTTTTTTGTTTAGTTTTACTATGTGTGCCTACTGGGGGGGGGGGAGGCTGGCACTACAAGGGGGGAGACCACTACTGGGGGCACACTACTACAGGCACTACAAGGGGAGGGGACAACTACTAGGGGAACTACATAGGGGGGAGGAGACTACCGCTGGGGGCACTGCATCGAGGGACCACTGCTGGGGGCTCTATAAAAAGGGCAATACTGGGGGTACTGCATAGGGGGGAGATTACAACTGGGGCCACTATTTAAGGGGCACTGCATAAGGGTTACCACTATTGGGGGCATGGGGTGTGGACTGCTACTGGGGGCACTATATAAGGAGCACTGCATAGGGGGTACCACTACTGGCGGCACTATATAAGGTGCTTACTACTGGGGGCACAAGGGTCACTGCACAGGGGGGACTACTACTGGGGGCACTGCATAGGGGGGTGGATCACTACTGGAGGCCTGCATAAGGGGGTCCTCTCCTGGGGCACCACGATGGGGCTGTCCCTAATCTTTATTTTTACTTTACATTAATCCCATATGGCCAGCCTCTTCCCTGGAACACTTGAGGGGGGGGCACCGTAGCACGCACGTTCTTCGGGCACCCTGGCTACACGCTACTCCTCTGCCAGGACCGCCTGCATGCATTTGCCCCCCAGGCTAAAAGTTGCCAGCCAGCCCATGACCTGAATTACAAATTCTGTGGCTGGAGGAACAAATGACACTATTCAAAAAAAATTGGTGTCATTTTAGCCCAGCCCTTCCTTAGATGCATGATGATATTTTGCCATGGTGGTGGCAGGAACATATATAAAAAAGATGCTAGACATGTAAACATGTCATAGCAATGGGGGTGCTTATATATTGTTAAATAGTCACAAATAAAATCAAATATATTATACAAAATTAATACAAACTATCGACCCCCCCCCCCCCCCCAATCCGAGCTGGGAACAGAGTCGGGCTCGGGTTTTCCCGCCTGACTCAGAACTGAAATTGAGGCAAAAAGTCATTATCCCGCCTTCCGGATCTTGCGGGTTTTGGATTCTATAAAAGGTTCCTGCGTCGGCGCCATTTCTCACTCCGGCTGTGGACAGTGAAGAGGTAGGGAGGGAGTTAGAGCTGGCTGGGCTGTGTTGTGCTGTGCTCCATAGGGGATGTGTCCACTCCTCCAAAGTCTACAGGGGCTGGCTGGACTATGTTGTGCTGCTGTTGTCCATATGGCGCTGTGTCCACTCCAATAGTCTATAGGGGCTGGCTGGGCTGTCTTGTGCAATGTCTCATAAAGGCTGTAGTCCTAAATGGGTGCTGTAGTGTTGTCCAGGGGGTGATCTGTCCATCAGGGGTGCTCCACCCAAGTGCAAAAAAACCCATTTGTGTTTGTGAATTATGTGCACTGTAGCTGCACGTGCATCAACAAAGGAGCAGCACCAAGCGTGCGCCTGTGTCATCAGTAAAGGGCCGGCTGGCTTGTCTGTTAAAGGGTGGTGTAACCCCCAAAGTGCACTCCAAAAAAAAGATGTAAAATTATTGTGTGTTTGTGTGCACCTTAGCCGCATGTATATATCAACATAACATAAATGGAGGACAAAACTTCGTCCGATAAAAATAAAATAGGGAAAGATCAAGAACCACTTCCTCCTAGTGCTGAAGCTGCTGCCACTAGTCATGACAGATAAAATGCCATCAACGTCGTCTGCCAAAGTCGATGCCCAATGTCATAGTAATATAAAATCCCAAATGACAAAGTTAAGGAAAATGACGTTAAAACCATTTAAATCTGAGGAGAAACAAACTTGCCAATATGCCATTTACGACACCGAGTGGCAAGGAATGGCTAAGGTCTTTCCCTATGTTCATGACTAGTGGTTCAGCTTCACATGACGATGGAAGCCCTCCTCCCACTACAAAAAGCAAACAAGTTAAGCTGGCAAAAGCACAGCGAAGAACTGTGCGTTCTAAGAAGATATCACAAATCCCCAAGGAGAGTCCAAGTGTGGTGGTGGTTGCGATGCCTGATCTTCCCGTCCAGTGTTGGGAAGAGGTGGCTCATTCCACCATTTGCACGTCCTCTGGAAGTAGCACCCACAGTCTACTTGCTGATATGCAAATTGAAGATGTCACTGTTGAAGTACAACAGGATGAGGATACTGGTGTAGCTGGCGCTGAGGAGGATTCTGATGGTGATGTGGTTGGTTTAAAATCAGGCTCCAGGGGAGATAGTTGTTGTCCATGGGATGAAAAAGTCCATCACGGTCATGCCTGGGCAGAAGACCAAACATTCCACCTCTTTGGTCTGGCAATATTTCTATCCAAATCTGGACAGCAACTGTCTTGCCATATGTAAAGGTGAAATAAGTAGGGGTAGGGACGTTAACCACCTAGGAACATCTTCCCTTATACATCACCTGCAGCACTCTCATAAAAAAAGTTACTGTTCAGAAACTTTGGCTAAGACCGTAAGCAGTCCAGGGACACATAAATCCCTTTGTCCTGCCTGTTTTATCCAAGCACCTGCAAACCACACAGTCAACTCCCTCCTCATCAATTTCCTCCTTAGTCAGGATCAGATGTAGTCCTGCAGGCCATGTCACTGGCATGACTGACTCTCCAATCCGGGATTCCTCCGAAAGGATCCTGCATTGCTACGCTTACTGCTGTCGCTGCTGCTGGGAGTTGTTCATAATACCAGAGATGAAGTAGGACCACTACTTCTACTAAACAATTGACCCTCCAACAGTCCTTAGCGAGGAGGGTGAAGTATGACAGCAGTCATCCTGAAGCAAAATGGATAACTGAGGCCTTAAACAACAGAGTACAAGGCGCTTTAAGAGAGTCCAGATACATGGTAATGATAAACCAGTGATATATATGCCCTCAGCGCTGCAGGTCCAAAGAAACCTACTGTGAAGGTTCCACAAAAATGGAACCAGAATAAATACAAAAAAGACTTGCATTGCTGGTGTATAATAGATCACTGTTTAATAAATTCCACAATGGAATATCAAAGTATAGAATGCACAATAAAATACATAAGATAAAAAAATAATAATGAATGGGTATATAAAAAATCTATACAAATATAATGGTAGGAACACGTAGTGAAATGAATCAAAATAAATAGATATACAATGTCAAAATAAAACCATAACATGAAACAATGTGTAGTTTCCTAAAAAAAGAAAAAACCAGCTGGTAAAAAACTGGGATGATTGAAGTTCCTTTTGAGTAGGTAGTGGGCCTCCTCGGCACAACAGTGTCTATTGGAGATATGGAGGTTATCCCTAAATAAAGGTGCAAATCCTCAATTAACACACTAAGTAAACCGCTGTGTGGGTGCAAAAAAAAAAAAAGGATAAAATATATACTCGAGTATAAGTCGATCCGAATATAAGCCGAGATACCTACTTTTACCCAAAAAAACTGGGAAAACTTACTGACTCGAGTATAAGCCTAGTGTGGGAAATGGCAGCAGCTGGTAGTGCCCCCAGTAGTAATTCCCCCTGGTTGTGCCCCCAGTAGTAATCCCTCCTGGTAGTGCCCCCAGTGGTAATCCCCCTCTGGTATTACCCCCAGTAGTAATCCCCCCCTGGTATTACCCCCAGTAGTAATCCCCCCCTGGTATTACCCCCAGTAGTAATCCCCCCCTGGTATTACCCCCAGTAGTAATCCCCCCTGTAGTAATCCCCCACTGGTAGTGCCCCCTGTAGTAATCCTCCCCTGGTAGTTCCCCCAGTGGTAATCCACCCTTTTAGTGCCCCCTGTAGTAATCTCCCCTTTTAGTGCCCCCTGTAGTAATCCCCCCCTGATAATGCCCCTTGGTAGTGCCCCCTGTAGTAATCGCCCCCTGGTAGTGCCCCTTGATAGTGCCCCCTGTAGTCCCCCCCGCCTAGTAGAGAGAGACGTGAAAAGAATAAAAAAAACAAACACTTACCTTAAACTCCCGCTCCAGCCACTGTCCGCTCCTCCGCTCCCGCCGCTGGCCGCTTTGCATGGGAGAGACGTCGCATCCTGCTGATGGTGATGCAGGAGCAAGTTTGGACATCTGGTCCGCACTGAAGGACCTGGCAACAATTTGACATGTCTACTGTCACTGCATAGGATACTGTCACCATTGACAGAATGGTGGAGGATTAAATCGGTGACAGCATCCAAGTAGGCATGTCAGACAGTCCGTACCTATACTGGCAGGAATAAGAGGCAATTTGGAGGCCCCTATACAAACTGGCTCTATTTTACCCGAGTTGCCCCCCCCCTCCAGTGTGTACTCCGAAAGAGTGTTTAGTGCAGCCGGGAACCTTGTCAGCGAAAGGCGTAGGAGGTTGCTTTCACAAAATGTGGAGAAGATGCTGTTCATAAAAATGAATGATCAACTCTTCCAGGGAGACCAGCCTCCAGAACGTACAGAGGGACCTGTTGTGGTGGATTCCAGCGGGGACGAATTAATACTCTGTGCGGATGAGGATGTACACAACACTGAAGAGGGTGAGGAATCGGTGGATGAGGAGGATGAGGATGACATCTTGCCTCCGTAGAGCCAGTTTGTGCAGGGACATATTAATTGCCAGCTTGTTTTGTGGGGGCCCTGGCACTGAAATGATTGGTTTGTTAAAGTGTGCATGTGCTGTTTATACAACGTAAGGGTGGGTGGGAGAGCCCAGGGACAACTCCATCTTACACCTTTTTTTCTTTGAAAAACTAGGCCCCAAACAGTACATAATGCTAACTTCCATCCTGTCTGCCACTGCAGTGTCACTCCTAGATGGGCCACATGTTTGTGCCACCCATTTGTGTTGCTTAGCATAGTCATCCAGCTACCTCGGTGCAACCTTTCGGCCTAAAAACAATATTGTGAGGTGTTCAGAATAGACTGGAAGAGTGGTTTTGGCAAAACCAATCCAGATCCAAAACACAAAAAGTGGCCCGTACACCACACTTTTTTTATTTTTATTTATTATAAAGCTAATTTAGGCTTCAAAGAGACACCTAAATTTATCAACCTCCAATAAACGAAATGGTGAGACAATCAACAGAAATACTGTAGGCTCCGTTTAGGATACATAGATAAATCCTCAGGTAGCACTAAAAGTCAGTAAGCCGTCCTTACAAGTTTAAATGATGCTTGTTCTTTTTAGCACCAGGGTCTATTAGTGCATTCCAGAAGACTCAGTGATCAGTATCACGGTGGTGTATCAAAGAGAATCTTCCATCCTTAACATATTTCTCTGTCAAAATGTACTAAGTTTCTTCAGAAGATTAGCATAAAATACTGGCTTCTCAATGTGTCCTTTTAAATCACTCTTGTCCAATCAAAACTTTGGATATATTAATCATGAGTGAAATTCACATATGTCCATCAGCTGAATGGTATCTGATAATTAGTAAAACAGACCTATCAAACAGTCTGTCATTTAAAACACATAATTGGCTAACACTGATCTTCAAAGTATATAAATATAAAAATACAGATAATACATATGCAAATAGACAATCCTCAAATTATCATTCAAAAGTGCAACAGAATAATGCTGGGCATACACTATGCAATTACACTGCACAACACTGTAAATGTTTCCGATGTGAAAATAGTTACTTCTAATTGATTTCAGCATGCAAAGAATGAATATGACATTTAAAACTGTTAGCTCTGAGTTCGAGATATAGCCCATTTATGACGATGTAGGGGTATTCCTAGTGAAGTGGGCAGAATGGAGAGAATCTTACCAGCAATCTGTTCTGTGCAGAGGGGGCGGGGCCTAATGACCCAAATAAATCAGTTATTTATCCCCTCCCCTATTCAAATATACGCGATTCACGGGAGTGACAAGCATAGTGAGCGATTCCACCAAGACATTTCAGCAATGGAACAAAGATATCAGGGTAGGTGATCACTACTGTTAGACAGTGACAAGAGATGCCCCAGAAGAGGAGTACAAGCGACAAGCAAAGAGAAAGCAACCCCATGAATAGGCCACTATATTAGATAGTACTTTCGTATGCTGTATGTTTGTTTTGTTTTGTGTTCTTATTTGTGATTGATTGAATTAAAACTACTGTTATTTATTTTCTATTAAGATCAGATTTTAAAAAAGCTTTTCACTATGACTATATTACGAATGTACATACAGTATAGTGCAAGTAGTGTAGCTCAAAAAAAGTGTTAGTAAAAAAATTCTGAAATCATTTTAGTTTTTCTTGACCTCAAATTAGTAATGTAAGACCATTTTTAGAAAGCAACAAATTAAAAGTATTAATTTGTTGTACAGTGTTCTGTCAGATCTCTGTCCAATCTGGCTGGTTGGAATGAAAATCTGGTAATGTATGGGAGCAAACAATAGAAATTTGCTCCCAAACACTAGTAAACGGACCAGATTTTCCTTCCCACCAGAGAGATTATTGTAGAGTGTATGCCCAGCATAAGTAACAATATCAATCATGATCTTAAATGAACCCTAAATTCTCTGTCAAACATGCCTGGAGTCTATGGCTCTACAGGCTAAAGCACTGACTGTCAGAAAAAGGTCATTGGTTCTAATACAAGCTAGAACATAATTCTGTTTATTCCCAATTTTAATTTTGAGTTAGTTATTAGTTGTCTGAGGAGATATATTACTGCCCAAACTCTAAAGATTATAACATCATAAAACATTATTACTTATCTTTTAAAGTAACGTTCATCCTAAATTTTAATTTAATTTAATTTTTAGTTAGTTATTAGTTGTCAGAGGAGAAAGATTACTGCCCAAACTCTAAAAGATAAGTAATAATGGTTTATGATGTTATAATCTTTAAAGTAACGCTAATGCTCATAAAGAGGAGGGTAAATATTGGTTCATTCATACCTCTATTTTTGTAATCATATTCATAAACTGGATTAGGTCCTCTCAAGGGCTACCTATGGTCGAGTTCTAGTTAATCAGTTATATATAGATAGCTCAACAGGCTAATGTGCCAACTCCATCTGCGCAAAGTCATTAGTTCTAAACCAAGTTAGGCGACTCATTTATTCATCCCAGATTTTGAGTAAACTAATAGTTATTTGAGGAGAAATACTAACGCCCAAACTCTAAAAAAATATTAATGATTGTTTATGATGTTATAATCTTTGAAGTAATGCTCAAACTGAAAAAAGGAGGGCAAATATCAACTCGTACCTCCATTCATATGATGTTTTTACACCAAATTAGGCCCTCTCAAGGGCTCCCTAAGGTTGATTCTAGTTGATCAGTTATATATAATCAAAAAATAAAAAAAAATGAAGCTACCACATGAATATAGTTCTAGATTACACTGCACAAATGTCTCCTTCAAATACACTGACAATGCTAAATGCTCCCATTTAGGTGCATGCAAATCTCCCTTCAAAGGTAGAGCAGTGTGAAGCTGGACATCCCTCTAGGACGATAACAAGAAAACCCCTTACAATATATGAAGATGTTTAACTGTAGTACATCATCCAAGTACCCACTCATTATACCATCTCCTGTGCCAGCATTGCGACTGAAACCACTAAGTGTGTTCTCTGTTCATTACTTCAGTACAATCCTCCAATAGCTTTCTCCTATGCTTGCCCTGTGGTAGTGTTCATCCATATTTTCCCACTTGTGCCAGATACCTGACCAAAGGGCCGTGACTTGCCTACAGGGTGCAGTTTAAGCCCAAATCCCACTAGTGAACACCTCCCAGTAGGTTAGACTGCGCGCCTTTGGTCAGGTCTCACCAACATTCGGTACTGGTGGATGAGGAAGACACTAATCCCAGGCCCCTCGCCTCCAGTTCCCTCCTCAACCTGGGTCCACATCTTTGAATCTCATCGCAGAGAATCATTTTAGCTAGAGCATGACTGAAGCGTACCAAAGTCCAGATTTGGTACTCACCAAGAGAGTTTTCTCCAGCAAAGAGGATGCAGCAAGTCCAATCCTTCAGGGTAGTCTCCACTGTGTTGCACCATTGACTCTGCCTAATGTTTAGTTAATAAATAGGTGCCTCACTGAGGCCTTACCTGTCTGGCCAACATCAGCGGGCAAAGAATAGGATGCACTTCACTGGTAATTTCTCCACAGGAGTCAACAAATGCTCCTTGTTGATACTCAGCTTGACTCTCGATGGCCTCATGATGCTTGGCTCTAGGGGTCTGCAACTGCAAGAAAAATAGAAAGGCAAGCTATTTTGTAAAGAGTCCAGTGCTACTCCAGGGCTGTGATCATTACCCATCTTTGGTCTTCTTCCGGCAATGGCATTTCTTCTACCAGAAGATGCTTAATTGCTCCCTCTGTCTATGTACTTACAGTTCCCTGTTCACGCTTGTACTTACAAGCTGGAGAGGGGGGCAGAGCTAAAGCACAGAGAGATGCTGCTAAATATCCCAGACTTAGCAAGCCAAAATCAACTCTTAAGAGCACCAAATCCCAAAAAATTGTCTAGGTTCAAATCTCTGCAGAATAAAGCCCACCAAAGCCTATTACAGTCACTACTCACCGGTCATCTTCTCCAGTAAAGGGGATGTGGCAAGTACAATCCTTCAGGGCAGTCCCCACTGTTACACCATTGACTTTGCTTAATGTTAAGTTAAGAAATAGATGCCTCACCTGGCTGGTCAACATCAGTGGGCAAAGAATAGGACCTTCTGCACTGGTCCTTCCCCACAGGAGAGGGCAATTGCTCCTCAATTTCACTCTCGATGGACCTTCATGCAAGTTTTTCACGATTTTTGGCTGTAGGTGACTGCACCTGCAAGAAAAAGTGAAAAGCAAGCTATTTTGTAAAGAGTCCAATGCTATACCAGGGCTGTGATCTTTACCTATTGACACAGCATCTTCTGTTTTCTTCTGGAAACTGCAATTCTTTAAGGTGGTGCTTTTTCTTCTCTTGAAGAGTTCTGGATTGCCCATTCTCTGCCGATGAATCAAACATTCCCTGTTGGCACCTGCAATTACAAGCTGGAGAGAGGGGGCAAAGCTAGAATGCACAGCAATGCCCCTAAAAATTCCAGACTCCACAATACAAGATTAAGGGGCTTATTCATCATATGATAAATGTCCTAGTAGCCATGCAGAAATGCTAGTTTCCGCATATTTAGGTTACCGGTCTAATCATCAATGGTCTGATAGGATCCCCTGATATTCAGCAAACTCTGAAAACTGAACATTTTTGGAGTTTACTTCCAAAAACAAGCACCATCTTCAGATGGATCTTGTTCTAAGATCCCTGCTCCTTCCTATGGGAAGGAATTCGGGGAGCCGAAGAGGTATCCAAGCAGATCCTTTCGCTGCCTCCTCACTACCTCCCCAGTGGCTTTACGCATGCATGACCCGGGGTCAGGAATGCATAGCCAGGATGTTGGGGAGTAGGTAACAGCTACTTGTGTAACTGTTTTACTAACCAAGGGGACAACTGCTTTTTGTAGCAGCTGTCCCCTCACCGGTGCAATGATTAATTGCTCCGGTGTCACGCTTCCTTCACAGCGAGTTCAATACTTAATCGGAGGCCATACAGGCTCAGATGATAAAAAAGGCCCCTTAGTGTTAAGAATTCCTAAATACAAAGTGCTGCAAGAAAATTGTTGGGCATGAATCTCTGGCTTTTGTGGGTGTAAATCTGCAAACAGATGCAGTACTCACTGAAATGATCTCCTTCAGTGACGGAGAAGCAGCCAGTAGAATCCTCTAGTACAGGTTCTCCTTTATTGTGCAATAAATGAATTACCCATTTAATGTAATTTTAATAAAACAGGGGCCCCACTGTGGCCTTACTTGTCTGGCACAGTGAGAAACTCTACACTGGCACAGGATTCAGCAATTCTCCTCACTGAACCTCAGCTTGACTCTCAATGGGCCTCCATCCAAGTGTCTCTCACCAATCATTGCTCTGTGTCTGCACCTATAAGAAAAGGGAAAAGCTAAGCTAATTTATAAAGAGTCCAATGCTACAACATCGTTACCCCATCTTTGGTCTTCTTCCAGCAATGGTGTTTCTTTTCATAAATGACGATTGACAAACTAACCATTCCCTGTTCACACCTGTAATTACAAGCTGGAGAGAGGGGGCATTGCTAAAACAGTGATGCTCATAAATATCCCAGGCTCAGCAAGCCAAGATCAACTCTTGGCTAGGTTCGAATCTCTGTAGAATAAATCCCACCAAAACCTAATAGATACAATACTCACCGAAGTAGTCTTCTCCAGCAAAGGGGATGCAGCAAGTACAATTAATCGTCTCCACTGTTTTGCGCCATTGATCATCTGTTTGATGTTAAGTTAATAAATAGGTGCCTCAATGAGGCTTCACCTGTCTGGCTGACATCAGCAGGCAAAGAATAGGACCCTTTTCACCGGCCCTTCCCCACAGGAGTCAGCATTGCTCCTCACTGTTCCTTAGCTTGACTGTTGATGGGCCTTCATCCAAGTTTCTCACGGTTCTTTACTCTAGGTGTTTGCACCTGCAAGAAAACAGAAAAGGTAAGCTATTTTGTAAAGACTCCAATGCTACACCTGGGCTGTGATCTTTACCTATTGCCAGGGCATTTTCTGATTTCTTCCGGCAATGGTAACGCTCAGATATTGCTTCTTCTCTTGAAGAGCTCTGGATTGCACCCACTTTGTAGATGAACTAACCGTTCCCTGTTCACACCTGCTATTAAAATCAGGAGAGAGGGGTAAGTGCTAAAAAACAGAGTGATGCACCTAATCTTCTCTTGCTGAGCATAGAATATTTAACTCTTAAGGAGCACTAAACAGTGCTGCAAGTATATAGTTTGGGCATGAATCTCTGCAGATTTATGCCCACAAAAGCCAAAGATGCAGCACAAACCGAAGTGGTCTGCTCCAGTGATGGAGTTGCAGCAAGCAGAATCCTTTAGTGAAGATCTTCCTCTATTGCACCATTATTTTCTGTTTAATGTTATGTCAATAAAACAGGTACCCCACTGAGGCCTTACCTGTCTGGCTGACCTCGGCAGGCATAGTGAGTAACCTTGCACTGGCCCTTCCCCACAGGATTCAGCGATGCTCCTCACTGATCCTCAGCTTAACTCTCGATGGGCTTTCATCCAAGAGTTTCTCACCATTCTTTGCTCTCTGTGTCTGCACCTATAAGAAAAGGGGAAAGGCAAGCCATTTTGCAAAGAGTGCAATGTTATACCAGGGCTGTGATCATTACCTATCTTTTGTCTTCTTCCGGCAATGGTGTGTCTTCTACCAGATGACACTGTGTTGCACCATTGATTTAATGTTAAGTTAATAAATAGGCACCTCAGTGAGGCCTTACCTGGCCAGCCAACATCAGCGGGCAAAGAATAGGACCCTCTGCACTGGTCCTTCCCCACAGGAGAGGGCAATGCTCCTCGCTGATCCTCAATTTCACTCTCAAGGGACCTTCATCCAAGTTTCATGATTTTTGGCTGTAGGTGACTGCACCTGCAAGAAAAAGTGAACAAGCTATTTTGTAAAGAGTCCAATGCTACACCAGGGCTGTGACATCTACCTATTGCTATAGCATCTTCTGTTTTATTCCTGCAATGGCAATTATTCTGATTCTCTGAGGTGGCTTTTTTCATCTCTCTCTTGCACCATTGATTAACTGTTTATTGTTATTTTAATAAACCAGGTGCACCATTGCAGTGGCATCACTTGGGGGGTGCGGCTCACACTGGGTGTCACCCTTCAAGGGGGTGATACCAAAATGGGCAGCACATAGATCTGCAGGCTGCATCCCATCCAGACACATCCGCTTCCTGCACACCTCAGCATCTCTGTGCCTATGCAGCTCTGGATGCCGGCCACGGTGACATCACGCACATGGCACGCCAGCTCCCCTTGTGGTTCTGGGAGGGAGAAGGTGCACGCCTGGACACCCCAAGTGCAAGTCAGTCTGGACATCATGAAGAGAGGTAAGTAGTACTGCACAGTGGAGGGGGCACAGCATAAGGGGAGTTCTGGGGCTACTGCATATGGGTACTACTGGGGGTAGTGTATAGGGGCCTTCATCCAAGTTTCTCACCATTCTATGCTCTCCGTGTCCACACCTATAAGAAAAGGGGAAAGGTAAGTTAGTCTGTAAAGAGTCTAATGGTACACCAGGGCTGTAATCTTTAGCTATCTTTGGTCTTCCTCTGACAATGGTGTTTCTTCTCCTAGATAACGCTTGATTGCTCCCTCTATATCAACGTACTAATTATTCCCTGTTCATACCGATAATTTCAAGCTGGAGAGAGGAGGAAGTGCTAAAACACAGAGTGCAGCTCATAAATATCCCAAGCTCAGCAAGCCAAGATAAACTCTTGGAGAGCACCAAATCCAAACTGCTGCAAAAAAATTGGCTAGGTTCAAATCTCTGCAGAATAAAGCCCACCAAAGCCCCATAGATACAGTACTCACCGAAGTAGTCTTCTCCAGCAAAGGGGATGCAGCAAGTACAATTCTTCAGGGCAGACCCCACTATTTTGCACCATTGATCATCGATTTGATGTTAAATTAATAAATAGGTGCCTCAGTGATGCCTTACCTGTTTGGCTGACATCAGCGGGCAAAGAATAGGACCCTCTTCACCAGCTCTTCCCCACAGGAGTCAGCAATGCTCCTCACTGTTCCTTAGCTTGACTATTGATGGGCCTTCATCCAAGTTTGTCATGGTTCTTTACTCTAGGTGTCAGCACCTGCAAGAAAACTGCAAAGGTAAGCTATTTTGTAAAGACTCCAATGCTACACTAGGGCTGTGATCTTTACCTATTGACAGGGCATTTTTTGTTTTCTTCCGGCAATGGTAGCTCTCAGATAATTGCTTCTTCTCTTGAAGAGTTCTTGATTGCACCAACTTTGCAGATGAACTAACTGTTCCCTGTTCACACCTGCTATTAAAAGCTGGAGAGAGGGGGCAATGTTAAAACGCAGAGTGATGCTCCTGAATATTCCAGGCTCAGCAAGATAAGATTAACTCTTAAGGAGCACTAAACACAAAGTGCTGCAAGTAAACTGTTTGGCTTTTGTGGGTGCATATCTGCAGAGATTCATGCTCAAAGAGACGCAGTACTCACTGAAGTAGTTTTCTCCAGTGATGGTGTTGCAGCAAGTAGAATCCTTTAGTGAAGATCTACCTCTATTGCACCATTATTTTTCTGTTTAATGTTAGGTCAATAAAACAGGTGCCCCACTGAGGCCTTACCTGTCTGGCTGACCTCAGCGGGCATAGTGAGTAACCCTGCACTGGCCGTGCCCCACAGGATTAGGAGATGCTTCTCACCAATATTCAGCTTGACTCCCGTTAGGTCTTCATCCAAATGTCTCTCACCATTCTTAGCTCAAAGTGTCTGCACCTTCAAAAAAAAAAAAAAAGAGGAAAGGTAAAATATTTTGTAAAGAGCCCTTTACTACACCAGGGCTGTGATATTTTTCTATTGCCAAGGCATCTTTGGTCTTCCGGCAATGGCATTTCTTTTCCCAGGAGAAGCGGCTTCTTCTCTTGAAGAGCTCTGGATTTTTCCCTCTCTGCTGCTGAACTAACAATTTCCTATTCGCATCTGCAATTACAAGCTGGATACAGGGTGCAGAGCTAGAATGCTGTGTGCTGCTCCTGAGTGTCCCAGGCTCAGCAAGCCAAGATTAACTCTTGGGGGACACCAAATGCAAAGTGTTGCAAGAAAATGGTCTGGGCATGTATCTCTTCAGGTCTACATCCACAAATGTCAAACAGATGCAGTACTCACCGAAGTGGTCTTCTTCAGCAACGGGGATGTAGCAAGTACAATCCTTTTAGAACAGCTCCTCCTCTTTTGAGCTATTGACTTTCTGTTTAATGTTTTGTTAATTAAACAGGTACCCCACTGAGGCCTTACCTGTCTGGTCGACCTAATACTGACATAGGAAAATAACCACTGCACATACCATTCACCACAGGGGTCAGCGATGCTCCTCACAGATTCTCTCTGTGTCTGCACCTGGCAATAAAAAAGGAAAGGTAAGCTATTTTGTAAAGAGTCCCATGCTACACCTTGAATCTCTGCAGTTTCAAACCCACTTATGCCTAAATAACAGATGCGTTACCCAGCAAAGCCATCTTCTCCATCGATGGGGACCAGGCATGTACGATGCCTCAGGGCAGCTCCTTCTGTTGCTCCACTGACTTTCTTTTCAAGCATGAACAGGACCAGGCACTTGCAGCTCTCTGACACTATGTTACATAGTGGTTATATTTTTTTGTACTGCAGTAAATATTTCTAGAGTTCTACATTATTATGCAGTGCAATAAATGATTATTTGTCATGTTTACACTAGGGATGTGCAGGCTCGGTTCCGTTCGTTTTTTTTACCGAATCTTATTGGCTATCCAAAACTCGTGACAGCTGAAACCCAATAAGATTTGGGGAAAAAAAAACGAACGGAACCGAGTAGAACCGAGCCTGCACATCCCTAGTTTACACATTATGGGCCATATTCAATTTTATGGCGAAAAGTCCAAGGTTGAACTTTTTGCCATTATTTCCATTTTTTCAGGGATAAATTATTAGGCACATGCCCGATTTATCCCAGTATTCATTTAGGATCTGGTGAAAACGGGACCCGGTGGAAAGGTAACTATGGAAAAGTGCAAGGAATTTTCGTTAAATCATCCTGGCACCCCCCTAAAGATGTCCAAGCATGGGGGGGATCACTATGGGTAACCCCGTTCTGGGCTGCTTAAGGTAGTCAGGGTTTTTAATAGCCGCGGCAGGTGCATAAATGCGGCTTTAGAAGAAGGGGTGAAGAATAGCACTTAGATTTCTTTGGGAACAATAACTAGTCCCATCAAAATACATAAAAATGGATGCAAGCATATTTTGAAGTC
This sequence comes from Taudactylus pleione, assembly GCA_031769625.1. Lineage (NCBI taxonomy): Eukaryota > Metazoa > Chordata > Amphibia > Anura > Myobatrachidae > Taudactylus > Taudactylus pleione. Next base: position 16,689,141 of record JAUIMM010000119.1, read on the forward strand.
CCAAAAGTGATTTTTAAAAATTCTTCAAAAATGCACCAGCCGCAACCACCCGCATTCTAGAAAACACCTGCAGCATACTTGGAGCCCCCCCTGCGGATAATTCACTAGTTTAAGTTTGTTCCCCAACATTTTTTTTCACCCCTAAAATTAGAGTACATTTTTTGGGGTGTCCTAAGGATTTTAAAAAAAATGTTTTGATACAGATTACATTTAGGGGGCATTACTAAGGCTGCAGGCTATTTTTATTTTTGTTCTGCACCCCAATCCCTCAATTCTGCACTTTTTTTGCCACCTAAACAGGGATGAAAACTTATCCCTGTTTTTTTACAAAGATTTTTGCACCTGTGAAAAATCTTTGTAATTGGATAAGTAAAACAGGCAAAAATGACATCATCTGCAATAAATTACCGCCTATAATGGACTTTTCGCCTCTAATTGAATACGGCCCTATGGGATACAGAAAAGCATTATTATATATTATGGTGATCTAAAGTTGTGAATTATAGTTAAACATTATATATCAGTTAAAAATGATTACATCTAAAACAATGTTAGATTCAAGCCCACCAAAAGCGAACAAACAGACACAGTACTCACCAAGGTTGTCTTCTCCAGCGACAAGGATGCAGCAAGTACAATCCTTCAGTACAGATCCTCCTCTGATGCACCATTGACTTTCTGTTTAATGTTATGTTAATAAAATAGGTGCCCCATTGAGGCCTTACTGTGGTAGCCGAGGCCAGCCAGACAGGTGAATAGTCCTGCACTGGCCCTTCCCAATAGGATTCAGCAATGTTCCTTACGGATCCTCAGTATGACTCTTGCTGGCCACCATCCAGGTGTCTCTCACTAGTCTTGGCTCAGTGTTTTCACCTGTCAAGAAAAGGGGAAAGGTAGGCAGTTTTGTAAAAAGTCTATTAACCTCCCTAAATAGAAATTTTACAAATTACTTAGCTTTATCTGTTCCAATAAAGATGAATTCCACCTACAGAATAAAGAGACATTTTTATGGAGACCAATATGCACCAATAGTTATGTAAATGCACTAATACCTATGTAAATAACTATTATGGCTTCTGTATTGGAGATAAATAGAACTGTGACTAGGGTTGCCAGATTACCGTATCCCTTTAATAATCTGAACTACACAAATTCTGTGGCTGAAGGGACCAATATGATGTGATTAAAAAAAAAGAAAGTTTCTTTAGCCCAGCCCCTTCCTTAGATGCATGATATTTTGCCATGCTGGTGGCAGGAATGAATATATAAAAAAAGGATGCTATACATGTAAACATGTCATAGCAATGGGGGCACTTATATACAAACAAACTATTTTTAGCATGACTGAGATACTGAAACCTTTGATTTTTGATGGTTCAATGTGCACAAACTTTGTTTAAAGGCACAAAATTAAAAATAAAGTATAAAATGACCTATAGGCTGTGTGTATAAAGTGTATATGACAAATGAATTTCATGTATGTACACAAGCTTTGTTTCAGCCAAAAATGATTGAAAATATTGCATAAAATTACATTCAGACTGAGTATATGAATCATAAATGCATTCTGTGTTTAGGTTTGGGTCCTATTCCTAAGACATTTCAATATGGTATGCAAATATTCCAAAATACGGAATATTCCAGTAGCCAAAATAAATAACCTTGGTCCCAAGGATTTTGGATATGGATATATGCATGCATACATTATAAAGACAATTTATGCTTCAAAAAGACACCTAAATATATCGACCTCCAATAGAGGAAATAATGAAACAATTTAACAATTACTGTAGGCTCCGTTTAGGGATACATAGATAAAAGTTACTCTATATATAAGCATATGATTTGCTTTAGCTGAAATAAAGGGAGTTTTTATTTCCCCTTCCACATATAGGCAGAGTCTGCGTTATTAGCACTAAAAGTATTAGACCCACATCCAGGTAAGTTGGATTGCAGAGCGTGTTGGCAAAAAAGCTTTCCAATCCTGTTTAAGACGAAATAGCCAGCAGCAAATTGTGAGCATTAAGTGTCCTGGTATATTTACCCAGCCTCCTCCTGACAGATCACATAGGGGAATACTGGTTCGGTCTATATCCTCTGCTCTGGCTGCTTCACAGGTTACGTTGGAACTGGTGCATGTCCTTTACACTCACTGTGGCTGCAGCTTAAAATCCTCAGGCAGCAGTAAGAGTCAGTAAGCCGTCCTTACATGTAGGTATAAATGATGCTTGTTCTTCTTAGCACCAGGTCTATTCGTGCATTCCAGAAGACTCAGTGATCAGTATCACGGTGGTGTATCAAAAAGAAGCATCCATCCTTAACATAAATGAGGGGGGCGGTCTGCGCTTCACAATTGTGGTGTGGTGGGGTGGGGTTAGGGTGGGGGGATGAGGAAATGGTAGGTACAGCAGTATGAAAACAGGAGTACCTTTGCCTGTGGTTCAAACTGAGGAACATGTGGCACACGTGTGCTCCTAAGGGTGTGTGTGGGAGAAAGGGAAGGTGAAAAAAGGGGGGTGTGGAGGGGGGAAAAAAGGGGGGTTGTGGGATAGGAAGGGAGTAGAAATGTGGGGCTGTTGGGGAAATGGAAGTGTGGGTATGTGGCTGTTGTATAGATAATGTTTGTGGGTGTACGTGGGTGAATACAATAAGTGTAGGATCCAACCTTTTATTGGCACAATGCTTCCCTACGTAGTTTCGTTATATGGTGTGGGGGATTAGCAGATAAGTATTGTGATCCTCGGTTGGGGAGTGGGTGTACATTTTCAGGGGGCTCCTTTTCATGCAGTTCTTACTCCTGCATATTCCCCTGCTGGACCTATGGTCTACAGTCTTACTGAACCGGGATGTGGGGAGTGAATAAAGTCCAGTACTTAGTGCAGTAGCGGCGTCCCGCTCTGTCTCTGGGATCTTTGTACCTACCGGTAGGTGTGGATTGTCCTGTGGTTCTTTGCAGCTTTGGGTGTGATCCCAGGTATTAGCCAGATGTTACATGACACCACCGTGCACCCATCGACGTTCTTTGGTGGTGTGATGCAATACGGAGAGCCGCATGGTGGGGTTGATCCATGGTACCATGGAGTCATTAGGTGATATTGGACACAGTGATGAGGCTGGTGGGGGGGGACCCAGGCTCTGCCTTGCAGCATGATGCTGGATCCTCTGCAGCCTTTCTTTGTGGTTTGGTAATGAGTACAATGGTCAGAGTTCTGGTGGTTCTCCCAAGCGTTTCAGCACTGGTGCCTTCTTCAAGGAGGTGTGAGAGGATCAATGCTTCTGAGGTTCTTATGTAGTGCACTTCTGGGGGGTGGGGTTGTGGTCAGGTGACTCACGTGGCCAATGGTGTGTTTGAAAGGTATGTGTAGAGACTTGCTGAATGGTGATGTGGTGCAGGTGTGTGCAGGGACTAGCTGGAGTGATAAGTGTAATCAGATTGGGCCAATGGTGTGTTTGAAAGGTAATGCAGTGCAGGTGTGTGTAGAGACTTGCTGAATGGTGATGTGGTGCAGGTGTGTGCAGGAACTTGCTGGAGTGATAAGTGTAATCAGATTGGGCCAATGGTGTGTTTGAAAGGTAATGCGGTGCAGGTGTGTGCAGGGACTTGCTGAATGGTGATGCAGTGCAGGTGTGTGCAGGAACTAGCTGGAGTGTGTGCGAAATGTATCCGCAGTAGCCACACGTGCATCAACATAGAGCGTGCGCCTGTGTCATAAGCAAAGGGCCAGTTTGGACATCTGGTTCGGACAGAAGGACGTGCCAACAATTTCTGACATGTCTACTGTCACTGCATATGATACTGACAGAATGGTGGAGGAATTATTTTCTGTTTGTGAATTGTGTGCACTGTACATGCATCAACAAAGGAGCAGCGCCAAGCATGCGCCTGTGTCCCATAAGCCTGTTAAAGGGTGGTGTAACCCTCAAAGTGCACTCCACAAAAAATAAACAATTCTTTTTTGCCTGTGTTTGTGTGCGAAATGTATGCGCAGTAGCTGCACGTGCATCAACACAACAGCAGCGCCAGGCATGTGCCTGTGTCATACGTCAAGGGTCGGTTTGGACATCTGGTCCGGACTGAAGGACGTACTAACAATTTCTGACAAGTCTACTGTTACTGCATATAATACTTTCACCATTGACAGAATGGTGGAGGATTACATTGGTGACAGCATCCAAGTAGGCATGTCAGGCAGTCCGTACCTGTACTGGCAGGAAAAAGAGGCAATTTGGAGGCCCCTGTACAAACTGGCTCTATTTTACCTGAGTTGCCCCCCCTCCAGTGTGTACTCCGAAAGTGTTTAGTGCAGCCGGGAACCTTGTCAGCGAAAGGTGTAGGAGGTTGCTTCCACAAAATGTGGAGAAGATGCTGTTCATAAAAATGAATTATCAACTCTTCCAGGGAGACCAGCCTCCAGAACGTACAGAGGGACCTGTGGTGGTGGATTCCAGCGGGGATGAATTAATACTCTGTGAGGATGTACACAACACTGAAGAGGGTGAGGAATCGGTGGATGAGGAGAATGAGGACAACATCTTGCCTCCGTAGAGCCAGTTTGTGCAGGGACAGATTAATTGGCAGCTTGTTTTGTGGGGGCCCATATGAACCAATAATTTTTGCCACAGTCATGTGGCAGACCCTGGTGCTGAAATGATTGGTTTGTTAAAGTGTGCATGTCCTGTTTACACAACATAAGGGTGGGTGGTTGGGCCAAAGGACAATTCCATCTTGCACCTCTTTTTTTCTTTGCATTATGTACTGTTTGGGGCCTAGTTTTTCAAACTGCCATCCTGTCTGCCACTGCAGTGTCACTCCTAGATGGGCCATGTGTTTGTGCCGCTCACACGTGTCGCTTAGCAGAGTCATCCAGCTACCTTGGTGCAAACTTTTGGACATAAAAACACTATTTTGAGGTGTGAGGTGTTCAGAATAGACTTGAAATTAGTGTAAATTAAGGAAAAACACACAAATTCTGTGATTTTAGCTGTTTTTATGCTTTTTTTTAAAAAAATATACAGATTCAAAACACAAAACCCAGAACTCAAAACACGGAAGGGTGGTTTTGGCAAGACCAATCCAGATCCAAAATTACGAAGAAAGATCGAGATCCAAAACCAAAACACAAAACACGAAAAGTGGCCGGTGCACACCCCTAGTTCTAATACAAGCTAAAACATAATTATGTTCATCCCAAATTTCCAATTTAATTTTCAGTTAGTTGTCAGAGGAGAAATATTCCTGCCCAAACTCTAAAGATAATAATATCATAAACAATTATTATTACTTATTTTTTAAAGTAACGCTCATGCTCATAAAGAGGAGGGTAAATATCGGTTCATACCTCTGTTTTGTAATCATATTCATGAAACCAGATTAGGTCCTCTCAAGGGTCATCTATGGTCGAGTTCTAGTTAATCAGTTATATGTAGATAGCTGAACAAAGTCATTAGTTCTAATCCAAGTTAGGTCACTATAATTATATTCATCCCAAATTTTGATTAAACTAATAGTTATTTGAGGAGAAATACTACTGCCCAAACTCTAAAAAATAAATATTAATGATTGTTTACGACGTTCTAATCCTTGAAGTAACGCTCAAACTCATAAAAAAGGAGGGCAAATTTCAACTCGTACCTTCTTATATTCTTACAATGATAGTTATACACCATTCTTATAATGATAGTTATACACCAAATAAGGCCCTCTCAAGGGCTCCCTAAGGTTGATTCTAGTTGACCAGTTATACATAATCAAAAAAATAAAAAAATTAACCTACCTCATATTTATATATATATATAGTTCTAGATTACACTGCTCAACTGTCTCCTTCAAATACACTGGCAATGCTACATGCTCCCATTTAGCTGCATGCAAATCTCCCTTCAAAAGCTAGATCAGTGTGAAGCCAGACATACCCCTCTATAGGACGATAGCAAAAAATCCCCCTTATAATATATTAAGATGTTTGACTGTAGTACATCATCCAAGTACCCACTCATTATACCATCTCCTGTGCCAGCATTGCGACTTTAAACCACCAAGTGTGTTCCCCGTACATTACTTCAGTACAATCCTCCAATATCTTTCACCTGTGCTTGCCCTGTGGTAGTGTTCTTCCATTTTTTCCCCACTTGTGCCGGATACCTGACCAAAGGGCCGTGACTTGCCTACTGGGTGCAGTTTAAGCCCAAATCCCACTTTGAGGGGTCACTAGTGAACACCTCCCAGTAAGTTAGACTCCGTGCTTTTGGCCAGGTCTCGTCAACATCCAGTACTAGTGGATGAGAAAGACACTAATCCAGGCCCCTCGCCTCCAGTTCCCTCCTCAACCTGGGTCCACATCTTCTAATCTCGTGGCAGAGAATCATTTTAGCTAAAAGCATGACAGAAGCCCACCAAAGTCTATCAGATTTGGTACTCACCAAGATGTCTTCTCCAGCAAAGAGGATGCAGCAAGTCCAATCCTTCAGGGTAGTCCCCACTGTATTGCACCATTGACTCTGATTAATGTTAAGTTAATAAACAGGTGCCTCGCTGAGGCCTTACCTGTCTGGCCAACATCAGCGGGCAAAGAACAGGACCCTCTTCACTGGTAATTCCCCCACAGGAGTCAGCAAATGCTCCTCGTTGATCCTCAGCTTGACTCTCAATGGGCCTTCATCCAAGTGTCTCAGGATTCTTCACTCTAGGTGTCTGCACCTGCAAGAAAAGGGAAAAGGTAAGTTATTTTCTAAAGAGTACTATGCTACACCAGGGCTGTGACCTGTGCCTATTGCCATGGCATCATCTGTTTTCTTCCGGCAATGGAATCTCTTCTCCCAGGTTGCATTTCCTCTTCTCTTGAACAGCTCTGGATTGCTCCCTCTGCCAATGAACTAAACGTCCCCTGTTGGCAACTTCACTGGTGATTCCCCCACAGGAGTCAGCATATGCTCCTTGTTGATCCTCAGCTTCACTCTCGATGGGCCTCATTCAAGTGCCTCATGATGCTTGGCTCTAGGTGTCTGCACTGCAAGAATAGAAAGGTAATCTATTTTGTAAAGAGTCCAGTCCTACACCAGGGCTGTGATCTTTACCAAATGCCGCAGCATTTTTTGTTTTCTTCCAGCAATGGCAATTATTTTCTAAGGTGGCGCTTTTTCTTCACTTGAAGAACTCTGGATTGCTCCCTCTCTGCCGAACTAAAATGTTCCCTGTTGGCACATGAAAAGCTGGAGAGAGGGGGCAAATCTAAAGTGCAGAGTGATGCCCCTGAAAATTGCTGGCTTAGCAATACAAAATTAACTGTTAAGGATTGCTAAATGCAAAGTGCTGCAAAACAATTTGTTTGGGCACGAATCTCTGCAGATTTACACCCACAAAAGACAAACAGATGCAGTACCAACTGAAATCGTCTTCACCAGTGACCTAGAAGCAGCAAGTAGAATTCTTCAGTACAGATCCTCCTCTGTTGCACCACTAATTACCTGTTTAATGTTATGTTAATAAAACAGGGGCCCCACTGAGGCCTTACCAGTCTGGTCGACCTCGGCTAGCACAGTGAGTAACCCTGCAATGGCCCTTCCCCACAGGATTCAGCGATGCTCCTCACTGATCCTCAGCTTAACTCTCGATGGGCTTTCATCCAAGTGTTTCTCACCATTCTTTGCTCTCTGTGTCTGCACCTGTACTCACTGAAGTGGTCTTCACCTGTGGCGGAGAAGCAGCCAGTATAATCCTCTAGTACAGGTCCTCCTTTATTGTGCAATAAATTAATTACCCATTTAATGTAATTTTAATAAAACAGGGGCCCCACTGCGGCCTTACTTGTCTTGCACAGTGAGAAAGTCTACACTGGCACAGGATTCAGCAATGCTCCTAACTGAACTTCAGCTTGACTCTCGATGGGCCGTCATCCAAGTGTCTCATCATTCTTTGCTCTCTCTGTCTGCACCTATAAGATAAGGGGAAAGGTAAGCTAATTTGTAAAGAGTCCAATGCTACAAAATCTTTACCTTTCTTTGGTCTTCTTCCTGCAATGGCGGTTCTTCTCCTTAATGACGCTTGATTGCTCCCTCTGTTTACATACTAACCATTCCCTGTTCACACCTGTAATTACAAGCTGGAGAGAGGGGGCAGTGCTAAAATACAGAGTGATGCTCCTACATATCCCAGGCTCAACAAGCCAAGATCAACTCTTGGGGAGCACCAAATCCAAACTGCTGCAAATAAATTGGCTAGGTTAGAATCTCTGCAGAATAAAGCCCACCAAAGCCTATTAAAGTTGGTAATCACTGAAGTTGTCTTCTCCAGCAAAGTGGATGCAGAAAGTACAATTCTTTAAGGCAGTCCCCACTGTGTTGCACCATTGACTTTCTGTTTAATGTTAAGTTAAAAAACAACAGATGCCTCACTGAGGCCTTACCTGTCTGGCATCAGCAGGCGAATAATAGGACCCACTGCAACTGCCCCTTCCCCACAGGAGTCAGCAATCCTCTATGTTGTTCCTTAGCTTGATGCGCGATGGGCCTTCATTCAAGTGCCTCATGATGCTTGGCTCTAGGTGTCAGCACCTGCAAGAAAAAGGGAAAGGTAAGCTATTTTGTAAAGAGTCCAATGCTACACCAGGGCTGTGACATCTACCTATTGCTATAGCATCTTCTGTTTTATTCCTGCAATGGCAATTATTCTGATTCTCTGAGGTGGCTTTTTTCATCTCTCTTGCACCATTGATTAATTGTTTATTGTTATTTTAATAAACCAGGTGCACCATTGCAGCGGCATCACTTGGGGGGTGTGTCCCACACTGGGTGTCACCCTTCAAGGGTGTGACACCAAAATGGGCAGCACATAGACCTGCAGGCTGCATCCCATCCAGACACATCCGCTGCCTGCACACCTCAGCATCTCTGTGCCTATGCAGCTCTGGATGCCAGCCACGGTGACATCACGCACATGGCACACCAGCTCCCCTTGTGGTTCTGAGAGGGAGAAGGTACACGCCTGGACACCCCAAGTGCAAGTCAGTCTGGACATCATGAAGAGAGGTAAGTAGTACTGCACAGTGGAGGGGGCACAGCATAAGGGGAGTTCTGGGGCTACTGCATATGGGCACTACTGGGGGTAGTGTATAGGGGCCTTCATCCAAGTTTTTCACCATTCTATGCTCTCTGTGTCCACACCTATAAGAAAAGGGGAAAGGTAAGTTAGTCTGTAAAGAGTCTAATGCTACACCAGGGCTGTAATCTTTAGCTATCTTTGGTCTTCCTCTGACAACGGTGTTTCTTCTCCTAGATAATGCTTGATTGCTCCCTCTATATCAACGTACTAATTATTCAATGTTCATACCGATAATTACAAGCTGGAGAGAGGAGGAAGTGCTAAAACACAGAGTGAAGCTCATAAATATCCCAAGCTCAGCAAGCCAAGATAAACTCTTGGAGAGCACCAAATCCAAACTGCTGCAAACAAATTGGCTAGGTTCAAATCTCTGCAGAATAAAGCCTACCAAAGCACCATAGATACAGTACTCACCGAAGTAGTCTTCTCCAGCAAAGGGGATGCAGCAAGTACAATTCTTCAGGGCAGACCCCTCTGTTTTGCACCATTGATCATCGATTTGATGTTAAATTAATAAATAGGTGCCTCAGTGATGCCTTACCTGTTTGGCTGACATCAGCTGGCAAAGAATAGGACCCTCTTCATCAGCCCTTTCCCACAGGAGTCAGCAATGCTCCTCACTGTTCCTTAGCTTGACTATTGATGGGCCTTCATCCAAGTTTCTCATGGTTCTTTACTCTAGGTGTCAGCACCTGTAAGAAAACTGCAAAGGTAAGCTATTTTGTAAAGAGTCCAATGCTACACCAAGGCTGTGATCTTTACCTATTGTCAGGGCATTTTTTGTTTTCTTCCGGCAATGGTAGCTCTCAGATAATTGCTTCTTCTCTTGAAGAGCTCTGGATTGCACCAACTTTGCAGATGAACTAACTGTTCCCTGTTCACACCTGCTATTAAAAGCTGGAGAGAGGGGGCAATGTTAAAACGCAGAGTGATGCTCCTAAATATTCCAGGCTCAGCAAGATAAGATTAACTCTTAAGGAGCACTAAACACAAAGTGCTGCAAGTAAACTGTTTGGCTTTTGTGGGTGCATATCTGCAGAGATTCATGCTCAAAGAGACGCAGTACTCACTGAAGTAGTTTTCTCCAGTGATGGTGTTGCAGCAAGTAGAATCCTTTAGTGAAGATCTACCTCTATTGCACCATTATTTTTCTGTTTAATGTTAGGTCAATAAAACAGGTGCCCCACTGAGGCCTTACCTCTCTTGCTGACCTCGGCAGGCATAGTGAGTAACCCTGCACTGGCCCTGCCCCACAGGATTAGGAGATGCTTCTCAGTGATATTCAGCTTGACTCCCGTTAGGTCTTCATCCAAGTGTCTCTCACCATTCTTAGCTCTAGGTGTCTGCACCTTCAAAAAAAAAAAAAAAAAGAGGAAAGGTAAAATATTTTGTAAAGAGCCCTTTACTACACCAGGGCTGTGATCTTTTTCTATTGCCAAGGCATCTTTGGTCTTCCGGCAATGGCATTTCTTTTCCCAGGAGAAGCGGCTTCTTCTCTTGAAGAGCTCTGGATTTTTCCCTCTCTGCTGCTGAACTAACAATTTCCTATTCGCATCTGCAATTACAAGCTGGATACAGGGTGCAGAGCTAGAATGCTGTGTGCTGCTCCTGAGTGTCCCAGGCTCAGCAAGCCAAGATTAACTCTTGGGGGACACCAAATGCAAAGTGTTGCAAGAAAATTGTCTGGGCATGTATCTCTTCAGGTCTACACCCACAAATGTCAAACAGACGCAGTACTCACCGAAGTGGTCTTCTTCAGCAACGGGGATGTAGCAAGTACAATCCTTTTAGAACAGCTCCTCCTCTTTTAAGCTATTGACTTTCTGTTTAATGTTTTGTTAATTAAACAGGTACCCCACTGAGGCCTTACCTGTCTGGTCGACCTAATACTGACATAGGAAAATAACCACTGCACATACCATTCACCACAGGGGTCAGCGATGCTCTTCACAGATTCTCAGCTTGATTGTTTATGGGTCTTCATCCAAGTGTCTCTCACCATTCTTGGCTCTCTGTGTCTGCACCTGGCAATAAAAAAGGAAAGGTAAGCTATTTTGTAAAGAGTGCCATGCTACACCTTGAATCTCTGCAGTTTCAAACCCACTTATACCTAAATAACAGATGCGTTACCCACCAAAGCCATCTTCTCCATCGATGGGGACCAGGCATGTACGATGCCTCAGGGCAGCTCCTTCTGTTGCTCCACTGACTTTCTTTTCAAGCATGAGCAGGACCTGGCACTTGCAGCTCTCTGACACTGTTACATAGTGGTTATATTTTTTGGTACTGCAGTAAATATTTCTAGAGGTCTACATTATTATGCAGTGCAATAAATTATTATATATCATGTTTACACATTATGGGCCATATTCAATTTTATGGCAATTTTGATGTCCAAGCATGGGGGGATCACTATGGGTACCCCCGTTCTGGGCTGCTGAAGGTAGTCGGGGTTTTTAATAGCCACGGCAGGTGCATAAATGCGGCTTTAGAAGAAGGGGTGAAGAATAGCTCTTAGATTTCTTTTTGGAACAATAACTAGACCCATCAAAATACATGAAAATGGATGCAAGCATATTTTGAAGTCCCAAAAGTGATTTTTAAAATTCTTCAAAAATGCACCTGCCGCAACCACCCGCATTCTAGAAAACACCTGCAGCATACTTGGAGCCCCCCCTGCGGCTAATTCGCTAGTTTAAGTTTGTTCCCCAACATTTTTTTTCACCCCTAAAATTAGAGTACATTTTTTGGGGTGTCCTAAGGATTTTAAAAAAAAGTTTTGATACAGATTACATTTAGGGGGCATTACCAAGGCTGCAGGCTATTTTTGTTTTGTTCTGCACCCCAATCCCTCAATTCTGCACTTTTTTTGCCACCTAAACAGGGATGAAAACTTATCCCTGTTTGTTTACAAAGATTTTTTGCACCTGTGAAAAATCTTTGTAATTGGATAAGTAAAACAGGCAAAAATGACATCATCTGCAATAAATTATCACCTATAATGGACTTTTCGCCTCTAATTGAGTACGGCCCTATGGGATATAGAAAAGCATTATTATATATTATGGTGATCTAAAGTTGTGAATTACAGTTAAACATTATATATCAGTTAAAAATGATTACATCTAAAACAATGTTAGATTCAAGCCCACCAAAAGCGAACAAACAGACACAGTACTCACCAAGGTTGTCTTCTCCAGTGACGAGGATGCAGCAAGTACAGATCCTTCAGTACAGATCCTCCTCTGATGCACCATTGACTTTCTGTTTAATGTTTTATTAATAAAATAGGTGCCCCATTGAGGCCTTACTGTGGTAGCCGAGGCCGGCCAGACAGGTGAATAGTCTTGCACTGGCCCTTCCCTATAGGATTCAGCAATGCTCCTTACGGATCCTCAGTGTGACTCTTGGTGGCCACCATCCAGGTGTCTCTTACTAGTCTTGGCTCAGTGTTTTCACCTGTCAAGAAAAGGGGAAAGGTAGGCAGTTTTGTAAAAAGTCTATCAACCTCCCTAAATAGAAATTTTACAAATTACTTAGCTTTATCTGTTCCAATAAAGATGAATTCCACCTACAGTGGTCGAAGTGGGGCGGTATACAGCGGTATGACATACCGCCACTTCCCGGCCCCACTTCATTTTAGCCACAGAAGAGAATGTACCAGCGCTGGGATCCAGAATGAGATCCCAGCGCTGGAACAGCGGCGGCAATGTGTAGAGATGTGTCCCGCAGGGGACACATCTCGATCAACGGAGGCGCTGGCATCTAGCAGCCGGGACAGAGCATTAGGTCCCGGCAGCATTGTAAAGTAACAGGAGCAGCACGCACCGGCCGCCTCGCTGGCGGCTAGCCAATTGCGGGGCTCGCTGGCGGCCAGCCAATCGGCGGGGCTCGCTGGCGGCCAGTCAATCGGCGGGGCTCGCTGGCGGCCAGCCAATCGGGGGGCTCACTGGTGGCCAGCCAATCGGGGGGCTTGCTGGTGGCCAGCCAATGAGAAGCAGCCAAGTGGCAGCTTCTCATTGGCTAAGAAGCATCGCTGGATTAAACTACAGCAACCAAGAACCCGATGCTCCCGGTGGCTCCTTTCCAGCAACACAGGTCAGTAGCAATTAGCGAGATATGAGGGTTGAAAGAGGGAATAGGGGGCAGACAGAGGGAAGCAGGTAGTTAGTATTGTAGGGGGTGAAAGAGAGAGGGAATCATTTAGTGAAAATGGCAGGGTGTGAGAGAGGGGAGCAGGCAGGGAGAAGTACAGTGGGGGTGAGAAATACAGTGGGGTGATATGGAAGCAGGGGCCGGAGGGGGGGGATTCAATCTCCATAGCCTCACCTCTAAATTTCCACTTCGAGCACTGGTTACAATAAAGATGAATTCCACCAACAGAATAAAGAGACATTTTTATGGAGACCAATATGCACCAATAGTTATGTAAATGCACTAATACCTATGTAAATAACTATTATGGCTTCTGTATTGGAGATAAATAGAACTGTGACTAGGGTTGCCAGATTACTGTATCCCTTTAATAATCTGAATTACACATTCTGTGGCTGAAGGGACCAATATGATGTTATTTTAAAAAAAAAGTTTCATTTTAGCCCAGCCCCTTCCTTAGATGCATGATATTTTGCCATGCTGGTGGCAGGAACGAATATATAAAAAAGGATCCTATACATGTAAACATGTCATAGCAATGGGGGCACTTTTATACAAACAAACTATTTTTAGCATGACTGAGATACTGAAACCTTTGATTTTTGATGGTTCAATGTACAAAACTTTGTTTAAAGGCACAAAATTAAAAATAAAGTATAAAATGACCTATAGGCTGTGTGTATAAGGTGTATATGACAAATTAATTTCATGTATGCACACAAGCTTTGTTTCAGCCAAAAATGATTGAAAATATTGCATAAAATTACATTCAGACTGAGTATATGAATCATAAATGCATTCTGTGTTTAGGTTTGGGCCCTATTCCTAAGACATTTCAATATGGTATGCAAATATTCCAAAATACGGAATATTCCAATAGCCAAAATAAATAACCTTGGTCCCAAGGATTTTGGATATGGATATATGCATGCATACATTATAAAGACAATTTATGCTTCAAAAAGACACCTAAATATATCAACCTCCAATAGAGGAAATAATGAAACAATTTAACAAATACTGTAGGCTCCGTTTAGGGATACATAGATAAAAGTTACTCTATATATAAGCATATGATTTGCTTTAGCTGAAATAAAGGGAGTATTTTTTTCCCCTTTCACATATAGGCAGAGTCTGTGTTATTAGCACTAAAAGTATTAGACCCACATACAGGTAAGTTGGATTGCAGAGCGTGTTGGCAAAAAAGCTTTCCAATCCTGTTTAAGACGAAATAGCCAGCAACACGATTGTGAGCATTAAGTGTCTCGGTATATTTACCCAGCCTCCTCCTGACAGATCACATAGGGGAATACTGGTTCGGTCTATATCCTCTGCTCTGGCTGCTTCACAGGTTACGCTGGAACTGGTGCACGTCCTTTACACTCACTGGGGTTGTGGGATAGGAAGGGAGTAGAAATGTGGGGCTGTTGGGGAAATGGAAGTGTGGGTATGTGGCTGTTGTATAGATAATGTTTGTGGGTGTATGTGGGTGAATACAAATGAGGCAGACAATAAGTGTAGAATCCAACCTTTTATTGGCACAATGCTTCCCTAGGTAGTTCCGTTATATGGTGTGGTGGATTAGCAGATAAGTATTGTGATCCTCGGTTGGGGAGTGGGTGTACATTTTCAGGGGGCTCCATTCCATGCAGTCCTTACTCCTGCATATTCCCCTGCTGGACCTATGGTCTACAGTCTTACTGAACCGGGATGTGGGGAGTGAATAAAGTCCAGTACTTAGTGCAGTAGCGGCGTCCCGCTCTGTCTCTGGGATCTTTGTACCTACCGGTAGGTGTGGATTATCCTGTGGTTCTTTGCAGCTTTGGGTGTGAGCCCAGGTGTTAGCCAGATGTTACGTGACACCGCCGTGCGCCCGTCGACGTTCTTTGGTGGTGTGATGCGATACGGAGAGCCGCATGGTGGGGTTGATCCATGGTGTCAATAGGTGATATTGGACACAGTGATGAGGCTGGTGTGGGGGGGCCCAGGGTCTGCCTTGCGGCATGATGCTGGATCCTCTGCAGCCTTTCTTTGTGGTATGGTAATGAGTACAATGGTCAGAGTTCTGGTGGTTGGTGGGGGTTGCTGATTCTCCAAAGCATTTCAGCACTGGTGCCTTCTTCAAGGAGGTGTGAGAGGATCAATGCTTCTGAGGTTCTTATGTAGTGCACTTCTGGGGGGTGGGGTTGTGGTCAGGTGACTCACGTGGCCAATGGTGTGTTTGAAAGGTAATGCGGTGCAGGTGTGTGCAGAGACTTGCTGAATGGTGATGCGGTTCAGGTGTGTGCAGGGACTTGCTGGAGTGATAAGTGTAATCAGATTGGGCCAATGGTGTGTTTGAAAGGTAATGCGGTGCAGGTGTGTGTAGAGACTTGCTGAATGGTGATGCGGTACAGGTGTGTGCAGGAACTTGCTGGAGTGATAAATGTAATCAGATTAGGCCAATGGTGTGTTTGAAAGGTAATGCGGTGCAGGTGTGTGCAGGGACTTGCTGAATGGTGATGCAGTGCAGGTGTGTGCAGGGTATTTCTGAATGGTGATGTGGTGCAGGTGTGTGCAGGAACTAGCTGGAGTGATAAGTGTAATCAGATTGGGCCAATGGTGTATTTGAAAGGTAATGCAGTGCAGGTGTGTGCAGAGACTTGCTGAATAGTGATGTGGTGCAGGTGTGTGCAGGAACTTGCTGGAGTGATAAGTGTAATCAGATTGGGCCAATGGTGTGTTTGAAAGGTAATGCGGTGCAGGTGTGTGTAGAGACTTGCTGAATGGTGATGCGGTACAGGTGTGTGCAGGAACTTGCTGTAGTGATAAATGTAATCAGATTAGGCCAATGGTGTGTTTGAAAGGTAATGCAGTGCAGGTGTGTGCAGAGACTTGCTGAATGGTGATGCGGTGCAGGAACTTGCTGGAGTGATAAGTGTAATCATATTAGGCCAATGGTGTCTTTGAAAGGTAATGCGGTGCAGGTGTGTGCAGGGACTTGCTAAATGGTGATGCAGTGCAGGTGTGTGCAGGGTATTGCTGAATGGTGATGTGGTGCAGGTGTATGCAGGAACTAGCTGGAGTGATAAGTGTAATCATATTAGGCCAGTGGTGTCTTTGAAAGGTAATGCGGTGCAGGTGTGTGCAGGGACTTGCTGAATGGTGATGCAGTGCAGGTGTGTGCAGGGTATTGCTGAATGGTGATGTGGTGCAGGTGTGTGCAGGAACTAGCTGGAGTGATAAGTGTAATGCGATTGGGCCAATGGTGTGTTTGAAAGGTAATGCGGTGCAGGTGTGTGCAGAGACTTGCTGAATGATGATGTGGTGCAGGTGTGTGCAGGAACTAGCTGGAGTGATAAGTGTAATGCGATTGGGCCAATGGTGTGTTTGAAAGTTAATGCGGTGCTGGTGTGTGCAGGGACTTGCTGGAGCGATAAATGTAATCAGCTAAGGCCAATGGTGTGTTTGAAAGGTAATGCAGTACAGGGACTTTCTTAATGGTGATGCGGTGCAGGTGTGTGCAGGGTATTGCTGAATGATGATGTGGTGCAGGTGTGTGAAGGAACTAGCTGGAGTGATAAATGTAATCAGATTAGGCCAATGGTGTGTTTGAAAGGTAATGCAGTACAGGGTATTGCTGAATGATGATGTGGTGCAGGTGTGTGCAGGGTATTGCTGAATGATGATGTGGTGCAGGTGTGTGCAGGGTATTGCTGAATGATGATGTGGTGCAGGTGTGTGCAGGATCTAGCTGGAGTGATAAATGTAATCAGATTAGGCCAGTGGTGTGTTTGAAAGGTAATGCAGTACAGGGTATTGCTGAATGATGATGTGGTGCAGGTGTATGCAGGAACTAGCTGCAGTGATAAGTGTAATGCGATTGGGCCAATGGTGTGTTTGAAAGGTAATGCAGTACAGGGACTTGCTGAATGGTGATGCGGTGCAGGTGTGTGCAGGATATTGCTGAATGATGATGTGGTGCAGGTGTGTGCAGGAACTAGCTGCAGTGATAAGTGTAATGCGATTGGGCCAATGGTGTGTTTGAAAGGTAATGCGGTGCAGGGACTTGCTGGAGTGATAAATGTAATCAGATTAGGCCAATGGTGTGTTTGAAAGGTAATGCAGTACAGGGACTTGCTGAATGGTGATGCAGTGCAGGTGTGTGCAGGGTATTGCTGAATGATGATGTGGTGCAGGTGTGTGCAGGAACTAGCTGCAGTGATAAGTGTAATGCGATTGGGCCAATGGTGCGTTTGAAAGGTAATGCGGTGCAGGTGTGTGCAGGGACTTGCTGGAGTGATAAATGTAATCAGCTTAGGCCAATGGTGTGTTTGAAAGGTAATGCAGTACAGGGACTTGCTGAAAGGTTGTGCGTTGCAGGTGTGTGCAGGGTATTGCTGAATGGTGATGCGGTGCAGGTGTGTGCAGGAACTAGCTGGAGTAATAAGTGTAATCCGATTGGGCCAATGGTGTGTTTAAAAGGTAATGCGGTGCAGGTGTGTGCAGAGACTTGCTGAATGATGATGTGGTGCAGGTGTGTGCAGGAACTAGCTGGAGTGATAAGTGTAATGCGATTGGGCCAATGGTGTGTCTGAAAGGTAATGCGGTGCAGGTGTGTGCAGGGACATGCTGGAGTGATAAATGTAATCAGCTTAGGCCAATGTTGTGTTTGAAAGGTAATGCAGTACAGGGACTTGCTGAAAGGTAATGCGGTGCAGGTGTGTGCAGGGTATTGCTGAATGATGATGTGGTGCAGGTGTGTGCAGGAACTAGCTGGAGTGATAAGTGTAATCAGATTGGGCCAGTGGTGTGTTTGAAAGGTAATGCGGTGCAGGTGTGTGCAGAGACTTGCTGAATGGTGATGCAGTGCAGGTGTGTGCAGGGTATTGCTGAATGATAATGTGGTGCAGGTGTGTGCAGGAACTTGCTGGAGTGATAAGTGGAATCCGATTGGGCCAATGGTGTGTTTGAAAGGTAATGCGGTGCAGGTGTGTGCAGGGACTTGCTGGAGTGATAAATGTAATCAGATTAGGCCAACGGTGTGTTTAAAAGGTAATGCAGTGCAGGGACTTGCTGAATGGTGATGCGGTGCCAGTGTGTGCAGGAACTAGCTGGAGTGATAAATGTAATCAGATTAGGCCAATGGTGTGTTTGAAAGGTAATGCAGTACAGGGACTTGCTGAATGGTGATGCGGTGCAGGTGTGTGCAGGACCTAACTGGAGTGATAAGTGTAATCAGATTGGGCCAATGGTGTGTTTGAAAGGTAATGTGGTTCAGGTGTGTGCAGGGACTTGCTGGAGTGATGTGTAATCCGATTGGGCCAATGGTGTGTTTGAAAGGTAATGCGGTGCAGGTGTGTGCAGGGACTTGCTGGAGTGATAAATGTAATCAGATTAGGCCAATGGTGTGTTTGAAAGGTAATGCAGTACAGGGACTTGCTGAATGGTAATGCGGTGCAGGTGTGTGCAGAGACTTGCTGAATGGTGATGCAGTGCAGGTGTGTGCAGGGTATTGCTGAATGGTGATGTGGTGCAGGTGTGTGCAGGGTATTGCTGAATGGTGATGCAGTGCAGGTGTGTGCAGGAACTAGCTGGAGTGATAAGTGTAATCCGATTGGGCCAATGGTGTGTTTGAAAGGTAATGCGGTGCAGGTGTGTGCAGGGACTTGCTGGAGTGATAAATGTAATCAGATTAGGCCAATGGTGTGTTTAAAAGGTAATGCAGTTCCGGTACTTGCTGAATGGTGATGCGGTGCCAGTGTGTAGGAACTAGCTGGAGTGATAAATGCAATCAGATTAGGCCAATGGTGTGTTTGAAAGGTAATGCAGTACAGGGACTTGCTGAATGGTGATGCGGTGCAGGTGTGTGCAGGAACTAGCTGGAGTGATAAGTGTAATCAGATTTGGCCAATGGTGTGTTTGAAAGGTAATGTGGTTCAGGTGTGTGCAGGGACTTGCTGGAGTGATAAGTGTAATCAGATTGGGCCAATGGTGTGTTTGAAAGGTAATGCGGTGCAAGTGTGTGCAGAGACTTGCTGAATGATGATGTGGTGCAGGTGTGTGCAGGAACTAGCTGGAGTGATAAGTGTAATGCGATTGGGCCAATGGTGTGTTTGAAAGGTAATGCGGTGCAGGTGTGTGCAGGGACTTGCTGGAGTGATAAATGTAATTAGCTTAGGCCAATGGTGTGTTTGAAAGGTAATGCAGTACAGGGACTTGCTGAAAGGTGATGCGGTGCAGGTGTGTGCAGGGACTTGCTGAATGGTGATGCGGTGCAGGTGTGTGCAGGGACTTGCTGAAAGGTGATGCGGTGCAGGTGTGTGCAGGGACTTGCTGAATGGTGATGCGGTGCAGGTGTGTGCAGGGACTAGCTGGAGTGATAAGTGTAATCAGATTGGGCCAATGGTGTGTTTGAAAGCTAATGCGGTTCAGGTGTGTGCAGGGACTTGCTGGAGTGATAAGTGTTATCAGATTAGGCCAATGGTGTGTTAGTAAGGCAATGCGGTGCAGGTACTTGCTGAATGGTGATGCGGTGCAGGGACTAGCTGGAGTAATAAAGGTAATCAGATTTTGCCAATGGTTTGTAAGGTAATGCAATGTGGTGCAGATGTGTGCAGGGACTAGCAGGAGTGAAAAGTGTAATCAGATTCAATACTTGTGTGGGTTGGTATGGGGTGTATGTGTGACGGATAGATGGATTTTGGTGCGGGGGGTGGTCATGAGGGGTAATGACAGGTGGTGGTTGTGCTGGTGGTAGTGTGGATAATGGGAATGAGGATTGCCGTAGGTGGACGGGTTGGTCAATGTTAATGGACATCTGTATGTGATGATCCTAATGTGACGGGTGCTAGTTTGGGTGATCTGCGGGTGGGTGTTAGTTAAGGTTAATTCCGTCAATGTGGCATGTGTTAGTCCAGGTCCGATGAGGTATACATCTGCCGTAGGTGGTCACATGGGATGGAGCATCAGGCGGCTGTTGTGGTTGCTGAGATGACGTATCCGTATCTGGTTTAATCAGATGTGCAGTGGTCTTGGGTGTACAGGGTGGATATCCAGTCAGTGGTCCTAAGTCAGTATTAGTGGGGTGTGAGGTGTTGTTGGGCACATTGTGCCGTGTGGTGCGAACGGATGTGGATATGGCTGCTGTGGTAGTAATGGTAGTGCTAGAAATGGGTTTCATTTTGATATGACTGATCTAATCTCATTATCAATATTTAAGCCATGTGGTGTGACAGTTTTCATCGTGAAGATCCATTTCAATTCCCCCCTTCTCCAGTTGGTGCTGAGTGCTTTGATGCATGAATGTCATGCCCTTAATGTTACCATTGTGTTTCTCTTGAAAATGTAAATGTACGTTGTGGGTGTCTGGTTTGTTGTTGATACCTCTAATGTGCTGTGATATTCTTGCTTTGAGGGTTCTGATAGTTCGTCCTGTGTACTGATGTTTGCATGGGCATTGTATCATGTATATCACGTGGCTGGTGTTGCATGTTATGTGTTCTATGATCTTGTATGTGTTGCCTGTCTGTGTTGAGGAGAACATGGTGGTGGCTTGGGTGCTCCTATGCCCTAGTGTATGGCAGTTGGAGCACATGCCGCAATGGTAGAACACCCCGCGGGCTCGAGGAGATGTCACGTAACATCCGGCTAACACCTGGGCTCACAGCCAAAGCTGCAAAGAACCACAGGACAATCCACACCTTCCGGTAGGTACAAAGATCCCAGAGCAGAGCGAGATGCCGCTACTGCACTAAGTACTGGACTTTATTCACACCCCACATCCTGGTTCAGTAAGACTGTAGACCATAGGTCCAGCAGGGGAACATGCAGGAGTAAGGACCACACAGAAAGGAGCCCCCTAAAAATGTACACCCACTCCCCAACCGAGGATCACAATACTTATCTGCTAATCCCCCACACCATATAACGGAACTACCTAGAGAAGCATTGTGCCAATAAAAGGTTGGATTCTACACTTATTGTCTGCCTCATCTGCATTCACCCACATACACCCACAAACATTATCTATACAACAGCCACATACCCACACTTCCATTTCCCCAACAGCCCCACATTTCCACTCCCTTCCTATCCCACAAGCCCCCCCTTTTTTTTCCCTCCCCCCCTTTTACTGCCCCCCCATCCCTTTTTTTTCCCCTCCCACTCCTTTTTTTCACCTTCCCATTCTCCCACGCACACCCTTAGGAGTGCAAGTGTACCACATATTCCTCCATCCTTAACATATTGCTCTAGTCAAAATGTACTAACAGTTTCTTCAGAAGGTTAGCAGAAAATACTGGCTTCTCAATGTGTCCTTTTAAATCACTCTTGTCCAATCAAAACTTTGGATATATTAATCATGAGTGAAATTCACATATGTCCATCAGCTGAATGGTATCAGATAGATAATTAGTAAAACTGAGTGAAATTCACATATGTCCATCAGCTGAATGGTATCTGATAGATAATTAGTAAAACAGACCTATCAAAAAGTCTGTCACAGTTAAGTTAAAACACATATATAATTGGCAAACACTGATCTTCAAAGTATATTAATATAAAAATACAGATATAAAATACACATGCAAATAGACAATCCTCAAAATATCAATCAAAAATGCAACAGACTAAGGGCCTGATTCAGAGCCGTTCGCTATTTGCGGTCGTTCGTTCATAAACAAGGGGTGGCTATTCAAATGATCCGTTCGCAAATTGCAGTCTGTTCACACCTCTAAGTCTGAACGAGCGAGCAAAACATACGCTCGTTTATTTGATAAAAACGCCCCCTGGCCGCTCGCACCATACGTCATGTCCGCTATTTATTAGATTAATCGAGTACATCGTACAGCGTATGAACTGCTCGCTATTCTTGTGGTTGGTTTTTTCAACCGCTATTTTGCGAGCAGTTCTGAGTTAAAAAAAAACAAGTGACGTGGTCATTGACGCTGCTGTATTAATTATGCACTCCCTTAAAACGCCCGTTTTGACCTTTAAGCACGCCTGCGTTCGAATTCCACTCCCCCGTTTTCAAACACCTTCCCCTGTTACCACCCACATACGCCTCATTCTGTCACTCAAAATAGCAGGCACTCGCTATATAGCGTACAAACGATTTTCGGCCGCACTGACTGGTTCGCGCATGCGTACTAAACACCGTACGCATGCGCAGATGTGCGAACATCGCTCGGAACGAGCGTACGGCCGCTAGCGAGCGGCTCTGAATGAGGGCCTAAGTAAACAATATCAATCATAATCTTAAATGAACCCCAAATTCTCTATCAAACTTTCCTGGAGTCTATGGCTCAACAGACTAAAGCGCTGACTCTATCAGCAGAACGTCATTGGTTCTAATGCAAGCTAGAACATTATAATATATTCATCCTAAATTTCAAATTTTGAGTTACTTATTAGTTGTCCGAGGAGAAATGTTACTGCCCAAACTCTAAAAGATAAGTAATAATAATGGTTTATGATGTTATAATCTTTAAAGTAACTCTCATGCTCATAAAGAGTAAATATTGGTACATACCTCTATTTTTATAATCATATTCATAAACCAGATTAGGTCCTCTCAAGGGCTACCTATGGTCAAGTTCTAGTTAATCAGTTATATATAGACAGATAATTAAACTGCCACATGATTATAAATCAAGATCAATCAAGATCTTGAATGGGCCCAGAGTACGCTATCTAGCCATCTTAGATTCTATAGCTCAACAGACTGATGTGTTAACTCCATCTATACAAAGTCATTAGTTCTAATTCAAGTTGACTCACTGTAATTATATTCATCCCAAATTTTGAGTAAACTAATAGTTATTTAAGGAAAAATACTACTGCCCAAACTCTATAAATAAAAATATTAATGATTGTTTACGATGTTATAATCCTTGAAGTAACGCTCAAACTCATATAAAAAAGGAGGGCAAATATCAACTCGTACCTCCATTCTTATAATGATAGTTATACACCAAATTAGGCCGTTTCAAGGGCTCCCTAAGGTTGATTCTAGTTGATCAGTTATATATAATCAAAAAATAAAAAAATTAAGCTACCACATATTTATAAATATAGATTGAGGTTAACAAATCTAATCCACGAGTATCTAGCATACAACTAATAGTACCATCAATAGGCAAATAGACCATACTGCACATACCTTCACACTAGATATTAAGCGAAATCTCCATAATTCACTATCCCGAGGAGCCCCCAGTCATTCATGAATCCCCATACCCCAAAGATGATTAGCTTAGATTGTTCATTTCTATATTCTCATTTAATCCTCTTGGGGTTAGAGTCCCCAAAGTGAAGAATAGGTGGGAAGTCCAGGAGCAGAGAATATTGTACCTAATGGAATGGGTAATGTTGGAGGGTAGGGCAGAGTGTATGTCTCCATGCCCCCCTCCCCCCACCAGCAGTGTGTGTATGTCTCTATGCCCCCTTCCCCCCAGCAGCAACATGTATGTCTCCATGTCTCCCTCCCCCCCACCAGCAGCGTGTATGTCTCTATGCCCCTCTCCGCCCACCAGCAGTGTGTGTATGTCTCCATGCCCCCCTCCCCCCACCAGCAGTGTGTGTATGTCTCTATGCCCCCCTCCAGCCACCAGCAGTGTGTATGTCTCTATGCCCCCCTCCAGCCACCAGCAGTGTGTGTATGTCTCTATGCCCCCTTCCAGCCACCAGCAGTGTGTGTATGTCTCTATGCCCCCCTCCAGCCACCAGCAGTGTGTGTATGTCTCTATGCCCCCCTCCAGCCACCAGCAGTGTGTGTATGTCTCTATGCCCCCCTCCCCCCACCAGCAGCGTGTGTATGTCTCTATGTCCCCCTCCCCCCACCAGCAGCATGTATATCTCCATGTCTCCCTCCCACCCCCCACCAGCAGTGTGTGTATGTCTCCATGTCTCCCTCCCACCCCCCACCAGCAGTGTGTGTATGTCTCCATGTCCCCTTCTCCCCACCCACCAGTGTGTATGTCTCTATGTCCTCATTCCCCATCACAAGTGTACATCTCCATGTCCCCCTCCCCCCGCCCACCAGTGTGTACATCTCCATGTCCCCCCCATTCATCAGTGTGTACTTCTTCATGTTCCCTACTCCCAGAGTACCAGTGTACATCTCCATGTCCCTGCTCCCATCCAGTCACCAGTGTGTATGTCTCCATGTCACCCCCCAGCCACCAGTTTGTACGTCTAAATCCCAGTCACCAGTATGTATATCTCCATGTCCCACTCCCCCCACCCCAGTCACCAGTGTGTAAGTCTCCATGTCCTCTTTCCCTCACCACAGTCACCAGTGTGCACGTCTCCATGCGCAACTTCCCCCAGGCGCCAGTGTGTCTCTGTATCATCTTTGTGTATGTCTGAGTGGCATTTGTGTTTCCTCCTTCATTTACATGTGTCTTCCGTTACTCCTTTTATATCTGTCCCTATACCTAATTCTATCTTTTATCCCCATCACCCATCTTTTTCCTGTGTCTACCACCCATCTTCCCGTTATATTGCTCACAAACTACTGTTCCTCTTACCCTGCTCCTCATTCAGCCACCCCCTTCTTCTTTCACTTGTCCCTCCTTCACCTCTTATCTTCCGCCTCCATTTCTACAGAAGGCGATGGAGTCCTGCTGGGCGACGATCAGAAATGGCGTGGAGAAATCTGAGCATGCCAGGTAAACACACAGTGGCGTAACTCGGGTATTTGGAGCCCAGGGCAAAATGACAAATTGAGCCCCATCATCCTATGTGCACGTGCCCCGAAAAATGGGCATGGTCACATGCCACAAGGGGTGTGGTCACTGAAAAATGGGGTGTGTCAACATGACACACACCCCTTTCTTGTCACTCTGGGAACATTCCTTTCCATTACATATGCATCTTAATGCCCCGAGTAGCAGTGCCCCTTATGCAATGTCCCCAGTAGCAGTGCCCCATGTAGTAGTGCCCTTTATACAGTGCCCCCCAGTAGTGCACCCTTATGATGTGCCCACAGCCAGTAGAGGTCCCCCCTATGCAGTGCCCCTTATACAGTGCCTCTGGTCAGTAGTGGTCCCCCCTATGCAGGGCCCCTTATACTGTGACTCCAGCCAGTAGTGGTCCCCCCTATGCAGTGCCCCTAGCCAATAGCGGCCCCCCTATGCAATTCCCCTTATACAGTGCCCCCGGCCAGTAGTGGTCCCCCCATGCAGTGCCACCGGCCAGTAGTGGCCCCCCTATGTAGTGACAGACACAGACAGACAGACAGAAAACACTGACACATCCCGTTCTCCTGCCACTCCTGCCACTGTCTCTCCTTCGTCCTCTCGCTCGGTCCCACTTGGTACTATGGGAGAGACGTCATGACATCTCTCCCATCACCCACTGCATGAGCCGGAAGGCGGAGCTCATGAGTGAGCTCCAGCCTGGCTCTGGCAGTGGCCGCAGCAGCCAATGAGAGTCTGTCTGACTGGCGGTGATGTGTGTGTAACTGTGTAGTGTGGACCACACTCACTGTTTTTTCTTGTAGAGATGGTTTGGGGGGACCCAGGCCAGTAACTTGCCTAGCGCCCCATGAAGTGTAAATCCGGTTTTGCATCAGTTCATTAAAGTTGCGAGGTATGTATATGAAAAACACATTACCCCACATAAACCCTCATTCTCCAATCTATTGCTCACCTGAGATAGGGGAAGTGGGTGTAGCAACATTTGCTCAGTCTGTTGCTCAATATTTCTGGTGGGGAGTATGATAGCAGACATTAGCATATTTACACACATACATTGTGAGTGTGATCACAAGTACAAATACAATAGCGTACAAGTCTTATTCATGGCCCATGGGCCTAATTCAGAGTTGTGCACTAATCCCGTTGCGACTTCGTCTTTTCACATAGATACTGTCCCTGATTCTGAGTTGTATGCAAACCCGATGGTTTACTTACAAGTTACAACTCAGATGTTTTGCAATCTGTGCATGACCTGTACTGCACATGTGCAGATCTGTACTACTGCGTACAACACTGAATCCGGCCCACTGTGAGTTAATATGCAAATGTCGCAGCCATCTGGATATGTATTGAGACGCCTGATTGTGGCTTTGCAAATCCAAAGTTGCAGCATCTGCGTACAAAGATGCAATATCGTTTGCAGATCAAACAAGTATCGGCCTTCTGAATAATGTTAGCACCAGTGAAACTGCATAGAAAGACCCAGTCGCTCAATCCAACATGCCAATAAAATGGTTGTGACATGTCTGCGTTTTCCAAACCACCCCTCCGTTACCACCCACAATGGGCCAATCGCTCAGTGGCTAAGGGGTCTATTAACTAAGCCTTGGATGGAGATAAAGTGGACGGAGATAAAGTACAAACCAATCAGCTCCTGTCATTTTTCAAACACAGCCTTTGATATGGTAGTTAAGAGCTGAATGGCTGGGACTTTATCTCCGTTCACTTTATTTCCATCCAAGGCTTAGTAAATAGACCCTGTTATCCTCATTGCGAGCGACATTGCAGAGGCATCGGCACACATGCGCCATGCGATTTAGATGCATGAGCTGTAATAAAAAAATCGGTCAACTGCGAAAGTATTGCATACTTGCCTACTTTTGAAAAAGCATTTCAGGGAGATTGTGAAAACAATACCTATGTGTGCAGCAGTAAAGTGGGTGTGTACTTCTACATTTGAGAGGCGTGTCATAATACTGACTTACATCCACATGTAAACGAGCCCAAATGCAGTTAGTAAGATCTACTTTATGCTAAACAAAAAACACAGGTACTTTTTGCGCGTGTACAAGAGAAACATTCTATGAAAATGCATGTAGCCATAGGGATCATTGGCCCTCATTCAGAGCCGCTCGTTAGCGGCAGTACGCTCGTTCCGAGCGATGTTTGCACATCTGCGCATGCGTACGCTTTTTAGTACGCATGCGCGAACCAGTCAGTGCGGCCGAAAATCCTTTGTACGCTATATAGCGAGTGCCTGCTATTTTGAGTGACAGAATGAGGCGTATGTGGGTGGTAACAGGGGAAGGTGCTTGAAAATGGGGAGTGGAGATCCGAACGCAGGCGTGCTTAAAGGTCAAAACGGGCGTTTTATGGGTGTGTATATTTAAAACAGCAGCGTCATTGACCACGTCACTGGGTTATTTTATAGCCAGAACTGCACGCAAATTTGTGGTAGCAAACACCAACCACAAGAATAGCGAGCAGTTCATACGCTGGTCGATGTACTCGATTAATCTAATAAATAGCGGACATGACGTAGGATGCGTGCGGCCAGGGGGCGTTTTTAACAAATAAACGAGCGTATGTTTTGCTCGTTCGTTCAGACTTAGAGGTGTGAACAGACTGCAATGTGCGTACGGATCATTTGAATAGCCACCCCTTGTTTTTAAACGAACGACCGCAAATAGCGTCCGGCTCTGAATGAGGGCCATTGTGCCTTATAATCAATGCTTTATATATCTCTGATTTTTTTTCCCAAGAGTACAGCAGCTACATAATGGGGGTAAGGTGCAATCAGGGAGATTGCTGGACTCTTCAGGGAGTCAGGGAGATTGCTACTATTTCAGGGAGTCTCCCTGAAAATCTGGGAGAGTTGGTAAGTATGAAATATCGGCATAGAGTTCAACTGGGTATGTGAGATTGTGTGTACATGTGTGTGTGTATGTGTGTGATAATAAAATTATACTTTTCAACGGTGTGTGTGTGTTGTGTGGTTTTTCTATATTGGTTTTGCAGTGGAACAACAGGTACCAGCATGTCCATAATGCCCCACATGCAGATACTTGTGGTTCTCCAAGTAACAGCATGTGGGGGTGGCTAGCTGGGACCTGTTGTTTCACAGCAAAATACAATATTTAAAACATTTATTTGCACCACATTTTACATAATCATCCCAGCACATACCGCCCAGGGGTATTGGGGATAGCCCCGGGTTATCAGCCTGGCCCTGGGGTGCCCTGGAGAGTGGGGCCCCTTTTTTGGGGGATCCCCAGCTCCCCAGGGATCCCTGGCCTGGGCTGACTAGCAGTCAGGGGTGATGCTGTGGCTGGGGGGCCCAGTGTGAAGGCTCCCCTAGCTGTGGCATCACTCCCGCCCCCACTTGAAAGAGTCCACTGCTGGTTCTCATAAATATAGGGGGACCCTACAAATTTTTTCCCCCTGTATTTCTAGAACAAGGACCAGCTCAGAGCCCAGTGCTGGTTGCGTTGAATACGGGGGACCCCTACGTAATTTGTCCCCCGGCAACCAGGACTGGTTCTAAAAAGCCTGGTGCTGGTTGTGCTTAATAAGGGGGACCCCTACGTCATTTGTCCCCTGTATTTAGCACAACCAGTACTGGGTCTCCAAAAGCCCGGTGCTGGGTTTATTTTGGGAGGCGGGCCCACGCCATTTTTTTTATTATAAAGAGGGCATTTTTAAAACACATAGGAGCTCATTCAGAGCAGCTCACTAGATGCGATCGCTCGCACCCAGCGTATGCAAATTTGGCTAAGTGACGCCATGGCAGGCGCTCACTCAGAAAGGCATAAGCACACCCACTTTGTGTTGGCAAGCGATCACTTTGAGTCTATAGATGCCCATTAGCGTATGTAGAGATGCCCCCTAGCGCACGTCATCTCCTGGAAGTGTATTAAAAATATTGGTATATCGAGGACCATCGGAAGGGCTCGCAGCACTTGTGGTTGCCTTACCTTACCGCAAGCACTGTGAGGACTTCAGTGTAAAAAAACAGACAGGTGACGTGTACTATGACGTTGGCTGATAATTATGCACGCCTCTGAAATGGCATTGCAACACTCAGGCACGCTTGCGTTTACACCTCCACTCCCCCGTTAATAGTGTCCTTCCCATGTTACCACCCACAAACGCACTTTCCTGTCACTCATTACACTGGGCTGTCTTTGCTGGGTGAGCGAGCAGCTTCCGATCGCTCCAAGTAGTTTGCGCACATGCAGAACGAAGCATACGCATGCGCGGTCTAACAATATTGGCTGCGTATGAGCGAGTGGCCGATTGCGAGCAGGTCTGAATCAGGTCCAAAGGCCCCTAATTAATTTGAGGCAAAAAAACCCTTTTCTGATATTTTTATGCGAATGAGGTAATTTGTGCCAGTTTCACTTTTCCCCATATTCAACTTTAACATTTTTTGTAGGTGCAAAAAGTATTTTTTTAAAAGCAGGGATAAGTTTTCACCATGTAATATATGGTGAAAAAAGAGCAGAATTGGGGTTTTGGGGTGTGGACTTAAAGAAAAAAATCTGCACCCCTGGGAGTGTCTACTAAAAGTATTATGTGTCAAAACATTTTTATAAAAAAACCTCAGGACACCCCCAAAAATTTACTTTTTATTTTGGTGGCGAAAAATTGAATTTTAAGGAAACAAAGTTTTAAACTAACAAATTTCACTCAGTGGGGTGTTCCCATTTATGTGGCACGTGTTTACTAGAATACAGCTGGTAGCGGCAGGTGGTTTTTTGTCTTTTAGAAAAAAATTACTTTCGGAACTTAACAATATGCTTGCACCCATTTTCATGTACCCCAAATTCTATGCAACTAGTTATTTTTCCCAAAAAAACAAACAAAGGCCCTCATTCAGAGCCGTACGCTCTAAGCAGAGCGCACGCTCTGAATGAGGGCCGCCCTCCATAAAATGGAGCGTCCTCCTGGACGCTCGTATAGCTGTGGGTCACCACCCACAGCCTATATGAGCGTGCAGTTTGATGGCCGCGATGGTCTTGACCATCGCGACCATCGAAACTGCGAGCCGGAGCCTGCGGTTGAGGTTTTCAACCGCAAGCTCCGGAGTGATTTTGGCTCTATCAGAGCCAAAATCACTCCCACTGACATCACTAGTGATGTCAGTGGGTCGGCTTCTGATGGGAGGCGTTCCCGTGGGAACGCCCCCGTCAGGGAGGCACGCCCCCGGCACGCCCACCAAAGGGGGTGTGCTGTCAATAAACATCGACAGCACTCCCCCTTTGATCAGACACAACGAGCGAAGGACTTTCCTTCGCTCGTCGCGTCTGGCGCATGAGCACGACGGAGCTCCCTCCGTGCACTGTGACTCCTAGGGCCGTAGCCCACTTTGTAAACAAGTACTGTGACTCTGCTGGCCGTACCCCACTGGGTGGGTGCACTACTTTTCATTTCTGCCACTGCTGTGTGGCAATGTGTCATAGATGTGCTTTATACTGTGGTGTCTGTGTCGTTGTGCCGCTGCTTTGTCGCTTAGTAACCAGTCAGCTCACTGCAACCTTTGGCCAATAATGTTGAAAACAATATTATAAGCTGTGATATGGTCTAAATTGACTGGAAATTAATGTTATTGAGGTTAATAATACTCTAGGAAGAAAAAAAAGACCAATTTATGTGATTTTAGCTTTTTTTGTCAATTTTTGTAAAAAAATCCAAATCCAAATCCAAAGCCAGTCACCGCAGTTTGGCAAATCCAAATCCAAATCCAAAGCCGGACGACGAATTAGAACCAAATCTAAATCCAAATCCGGCAAAAATGGTCCGGCGCACATCCCTAGTAGAAATCGTGCATTTTTTTTTCCCAGACATGATTCGATGCGCGCTCCCGCAGCTCCTAAATTGGATCGTATGATCAGATGCGCAGCACATCTTGCCCGTAATCGTATGCTGATCGTGCCGTGTTTTTCAGAATGCGATGAAACCGTGCGTCCAGACATCCGAGCCCCGTCACTTGAGTGACAAGTTCCTGTTTATGCCCACTGCAGACAGTGCCCGAGCGGAGAGGATCAGCAACGTGAGCAGCAGAAACGATTGTGCACGTATTGTAAAGTATTTGCAGGTCACTTGTTTCCCATATACAAAGCCCACTGGCCACCAATGTTTAGCATAGGCATAGTGGGCATTGGTTTGAGCCCCGCACACACTGACCACCTCTGTTTACCCAGCAATGCCCATCTATTCCCCAGCAATGCCCACTGTCTAGCTATTGTTTACCCAGCAATGCCCACCCCTGTTTGCCCCGCAATGCCCATCTATTCTTCAGCAATGCCCACCATCCAGCTATTGTTTACCCAGCAATGGCTACCCCTTTTTTCCCAGCAATGCCCATCTATTCCTCAGCAATGCCCACCATCCAGCTATTGTTTACCCAGCAATGCCCACCCCTATTTGCCCAGCAATGCCCATCTATTCCTCAGCAATGCCCACCATCTAGCTATTGTTTACCCAGCAATGCCCACCCCTTTTTGCCCAGCAATGCCCATCTATTCCTCAGCAATGGCCACCATCTAGCTATTGTTTACCCGGCAATGCCCACCCCTTTTTGCCCAGCAATGCCCATCTATTCCTCAGCAATGTCCACCATCTAGCTATTGTTTACCGGGCAATGCCCACCCCTTTTTGCCCAGCAATGCCCATCTATTCTTCAGCAATGGCCACCGTCTAGCTAGTGTTTACCCAGCAATGCCCACCCCTTTTTCCCCAGCAATGCCCATCTATTAATCAGCAATGTCCACCATCTAGCTATTGTTTACCCAGCAATGTCCCCCCCCTTTTTGCCCAGCAATGCCCATCTATTCCCCAGCAATGCCCACCCCTGTTTGCCCAGAAATGGCCATCTATTCCCCAGCAACGCCCACCATCTAGCTATTGTTTACCCAGCAATGCTCACCCCTGTTTGCCCAGCAATGGGCCATCTATTCCCCAGCAATGCCCACCATCTAGCTATTGTTTACCCAGCAATACCCACCCCTGTTTGCTCAGCAATGCCCATTGACCACCGTCCAACTATGTTTTTGAACCAATGCCCATCGGCCACCCCACCCTCCACCCGCCATATTTTATCTATGTAATCATGGAAAGCACATTGTGATACTGAATTGGATTTATCCCCCACCCCATAGACAATTCTATGCATCTCAAAGAAATTACACTCAAACTTTATTAATAACAAAACAACAATTTCAACAAAAGTGTTCAATACACCATTTTGGGGGCCCCACTTACACATTTCAATGGACACCCCCACTGTTGGGGGTGGCCAGAATATAAGTCCACTTGGGGGCCCCATTTACACAGGTCAATGGCTTCCCCCACTGTTGGGGGTGGCAAAATATAAGTCCACTTAGGGGCCCCATTTACACAGCTCAATGGCCACCCCCACTGTTGGGGGTGGCAGAATATAAGTCCACTTGGGGGCCCCATTACACAGGTCAATGGCTACCCCCACTGTTGGGGGTGTCTAGAATATAAGTCCACTTGGGGGCCCCATTTGCACAGTTCAATGGCCACCCCCACTGTTGGGGGTGGCCAGAATATAAGTCCACTTATGGGCCCCATTTACACAGCTCAATGGGCTCCCCCACTATTGGGGGTGGGCATATTAAAAACGATCAAATTAATATGTCCATTTTACTTTGTTTTTATTTTTTTCCCCATAGGAATTCTCTGGATCGTGAACCAGAATTCATGACTGGCCTTCTCGAGCTATACAGGCACCATGACTGTCTTTGGCGTATCAAGTCCAAAATGTACAGCAACAGACTGAAGCGTGACCAGGCCTTAAAGGAGTTGGCAGAGTATAGTATGCCATATCACGAAGATGCAAAGGCCCTGATTCAGACCCACTCGCGAGCGGCTGTCCGCTCGCAAGTGGGTCGATGTTCTGCACTGAGCATGCGCACGATGGAGGGAGCTCCGTCGTGCGCATGCGCCAGATGCGACGAGCGAAGGACTTTCCTTCGCTCGTTGTGTCTGATCAAAGGGGGAGTGCTGTTGATGTTGATTGACAGCACGCCCCCTTTGGTGGGCATGCCGGGGGCGTGCCTCCCTGACGGGGGCGTTCCTAAGGGAACACCTCCCATCAGAAGCTGGCCCACTGACATCACTAGTGATGTCAGTGGGAGTGATTTTGGCTCTGATAGAGCCAAAATCACTCCGGGCCTTGCGGTTGAAAACCTCAACCGCAGGCTCCGGCTCGCAGTTTCGATGGTCGCGATGGTCAAGACCATCGCGGCCATCAAACTGCACGCTCGTATAGGCTGTGGGTGGTGACCCACAGCTATACGAGCGCCCAGGAGGACGCTCCATAGTTATGGAGGCCGGCCCTAATTCAGAGCGTGCGCTCTGCTCAGAGCGTACGGCTCTGAATGAGGGCCAAAGTCCCTAGTGTGGGTGCGCAATAAGATACAGAATCTGCGTACAACCTTCATCAAACAGCATAAGAAGGTGGAGGGTTCTAAACATTCTGGAGCCGGGGCCGACAGCATATTCAAACCCAAACTATGGTATTATGACCTGATGATATTCCTGGTGCATCACGATCCCCTGAGATCTTCTGTACAGGTGATGGCTGAGTCAGAGGAGTGCAGCCTGCTGGAAGAGAATTTCCTGGAATCTGCAGAGACATCAGCGGTAAGTTACAAATTTTTCAGATCAAATCCTCTTGCCACGGCACTGCACCGTCCCCATTAAAATAGGCCATATAAAACTCTCTGCCCTTTTTGGCCAGAGAAGTCCCAGGTTCCCTAAACGCCGGTGGCGCCACTGAGGGGAATGGAGTAACCTGATTTTCGGGGTCTTCAACTGCAGGTGTTCCCAATAACCTTTGCTGGGAGGCTTTCTTGCACAGGTAGTTGTGCAGGATACAGCAACCCGTGACTACCCAGTCAATCTTCTCGACCTTTAAATTTATAGGGCTATGCAAAATCCAGAATCGGTTGCTCAAGATCCCAAAGGCATTCTCCACAATACGCCTTGCACAAAATAGGCGGTAATTGAACACCCGCTTTTCATGAGTCAAGGCCCTCTGAGGGAATGGCTTCATGACATTTTCATGAAGGGCGAAATCCTCGTCAGCCACGAAAACTAAATTCAGCCCATGTTTCGTTGACTCTCTGGACGGCAAATGAAGGGTGTTAGTGGTGAGTATCTCATAGAATGCCGTCTTCTGAAATGAGCCACCATCGGAAGAACATCTGTTCTTCCGCACATCTACAAACAGGAACTCGTAGTTTGCATTAACCACAGCCATCAGAACAACACTGAAGTACCCCTTATAGTTATAGTAGTAGGACCCAGTGTTGGCAGGTGGGTTAATCCTAATATGCTTGCCGTCGATAGCTCCTCCGCAGTTAGGGAACTGCCAACGGCTCTCAAACTCATCCCCGATGGCTATCCACTCTTCCGTGCTTGTAGGGAACTGTGAAAGAAATTGAAAGCTTAATTAAAAAATTATATTTTAAAAAATGTACTCTATTTACAGACTTCAGATATCCCCAGCAACCAGGACCTACACAGTGGTGAAGAGAGTGTTGTGACTCCAAACCCCACCCCACCAATTTGTAAAAAACAAAGGCGGAAGAAAATAATAAAGAAAATGAAGAAGACCCACTACTTCGACAGTCCAGAAAGGCCTTATTGAAACCACCAGATGAATATGACAACTTTGCGGCCTATGTCAGTGCAGCGGTATGAGGAATGGTCCAGGACCAAAGAACGTCTGACCTCATATTTAAAGCAAGGCAATGTCTACTGACATCGGACACTACCATTATTATCCCGCCAGTAGTTCCAACCTCCCCTACACTCAACACGGCAACACCCACCTACTACTCATCCCAAACATACCATCCACCAACTTCAAACTACTCACACTACCCTCCTGATTCCCCACCCACCTCCAACTTCCAAACTCAGCACCCACCCACCTCCTCCTACCATCCTGCATCCCCCAACCACATCCTTCTTATGATTTGCGGTTAGCAGTTCCCAGTCATAGTTGTTACTGGGATACTGCATCATGTCCTGTCCTTGGTCTGGCTTTTTGCAGGTAGCTGGAAATCCTGTCTTGTCTGTGTTTAGATCATAGCCTGTCATTCATGTCTGTCTGTGTACTGATCTCATGTGCTCATTAATTAACTATCTCTCTCTCTGCAGAGCAGGTACACACATGCCTTTGATTAGGAATTACTCTCCAGGATTTGTGTCTGATTGGATCCTGCATCTCATAAGTATACAGCCAGCCCTGCACTCATGGCCAGTTATATTGTCTGACATCCGGAGAGTGCTTGTTCTGTGCTTAGAAGTCTGAATATTTGGCGGTCTTACCTTGTTCCACAGTTCCTGTATGCTGAGTTATTCTTCCAGTGTCCTGCTCCTGTCTGTCTGTTTTGTATCAGCCTATGAAACATACCCTGCTGCTGCTTGTGGCTTTTTGATACCAGAGTCCTGCCAAGCATTGTCACTCTGCTACCCGCCTGTGTTCCTGTCGTGCCAGAGTTTACCTGTCTGCTATATTGCTCCAAACACACCTCAGTCTGCATTTCATCTTGGCTGTCATAGCCGCACCACGGCCTGCAGGGCCGCATCATAGCCTGCATTTCATCTCCGCTGTAATAACCACACCAAGGCCACATCATTTAGGTTCCACTTGCACCCCGGCCCTCAAGGCCACACCTTGAACTTTGTTGTTTCAGCCACTGGTCCTGCCACTTAATTGTTCATAGTCTGTCAAGTCTTAGCTTGTGTTTTGTCTGTCTCGTCCAGCGGTTTTCAACCGCTGTTGTGCCGCGGGCAGTTGTTCAGTGTGCCGCACTGCCGTCAGAGATGGCAGTCAGATCCGCCGATCAGTAATGCAGTCAGTGAGTCCCAGGCAGGGCTGCCGCTGAGCTCTTCTGGGAAGCTCATGCACGCCCTGGCCGTGACCTCTATAGATGCGGCGACGTGACATCAGCGGTCACGCCCACCTGCTCACTTAGCCAGTCATCCCGCTTGCTCCACCAGCCCACACTTTGCTCACAAGCCGGCCCACCCGCTCACTTTGCCAGACATCCCGCCCGCTAAACCAGCCGGCCCGCCCGCACTCTGCTGTGCTGACAGCTCTGCACTGTCAGCCGATGAGGCACAGGTAGGTGTAAAAAAATTTATATTTATTCTTAAATAAATATACAAGGGGCTCTTAATGTGGGAGCTAGTGTGACTTGTTGGTTTTGGGGGGAGCAATGTGTTTTGTTTTGTTTTCTGTAGGGGTCAGCCAGAGGTGTGTTTTGTTTTTTTTTTGTGTGGGGAGCAATGTGGTTTATACTTATTCTGTGTGGCCTGGCAATGTTTATTTCTTGTTTGTTTCTGTGGGGACCAGCCAATGTTATTTTTTTTTCTGTGGGGCCAAATGTATGTGTTTTATTCCTGTGGGGGCCAATGTATGTGTGTTTTATTTCTCTGGAGTCAATGTGTGTATTTTACCCCCCCTCGGAGGCCAATGTAGTGGGGGGTTTTTTATGTGGGAACCAACATGTATGTTTTTTCATTGGTCGCGCACGCCGCATTACCGGATGGTGTGCCTTGGCAATTTTGAAATCTTGCGCAGTGTGCCTCAAGTTGAAAAAGTTTAAAAATTACTGGTTTAGTCCTTGTCTGTTATCCTGCAGTATCACAGTCCTGGTCATTCCTGCTGTGCAGCCTGCTTAGTTGGTCATCTTGCTTCTTGCCGGACTACCCAGCTCTACTGTACTTATCACTTGCAGCTTCACTCCAGCTAGTACCAGTAGAGGAAGGACTGCCACTCCTCAGCCGTGTTTCTAATCAGCACTCCTGCGGTCTCTCGTTGGTTGTGTAAGCCTCTACTGCTGGAGGCATAAATCCAGGCGGCCACATAAGTACCGGTATGTAAATAAGTCACTAAGGGAACAGCGGGTGGCTGTTATTAGTAGAATATCCTCTCCCTGGCTATAGAGGTATAACACAATCGTGCGAGAACCGGAACAATCCTCCAGCCAAACAACTCACCCAACCACCTTCTCCTACCAACCTCTTCCCCCACCCACCTCCACCTACCATCAGACTCCCCCAACCACCTCCTCCTTCCAAACAACTAGCCCCCCCCACACCTCCTCCTACCAACCTCTTCCCCCACCCACCTCCACCTACCATCCTGCTCCCCCAGCCACCTCCTCCTACGAAAATATAACTCCATCTGCCGCGTCCTACCAAACTACTTCTACACCATCACCACCCAATTTTTTCACACTATTACGCAAAGTAAATGAGGAAAATGAGGATTTATCTTAATTGTTATGTGTTTCCCAAAGAATTTTACACACTTGTTTGGTATTAATGAAGTTTCATACTCCCTGGTAAGTATGGTGCTGAATGCAGCATGGTGTTTGTGTTCCAGACTCTCAGGCGGCTAGGAACACATGCTGGAAGTGCATGTTAGTGGGGCCAGGCCCACTGAATTTGCAGTTTCTGCATGTGTTTGCACCCCTGAAATCTGGGCCGCAAACACCAAAGCTCATGCCGCACCATACTTAACAGGGATTGGGGAACTTGGTGATACTTTTAACATTTTAGCCATCTTTATATCTAAATATATATAATTTTCACATAAGTATTTAAGTTTCACATAAGTATTATTTTTTTATCTAATTTTTCACATAACTAGCAAACTACAGAAACTTGAAATAAAACATTTTTTTGGTTTGACAATAATTAAAGTGTGGTGTGTGTGTCATCTTACATTACAATAACGGAACTGCAGCATGTTCACGATAGCCTTGCACATCTCTGGGATAATGCGTCCCAAAGCTTGAGCCGAGATGCGGGTCCCAAACTTTAGGTCCTCAAAGGAGCGTCCCATAGCCGGGTACCTCAGCATAGCCACGAGCCTCTCCTCGGCCGTGATGGCCATCCAAAATTTGGTGTCCTGCTTCCGGATATAGGGGGTCACCAGATGCAGCAATTCCTGACAGGTGGTGTCATCCATCCGCAGGAAGTTGCGGTAGTCATCTGGATTGTTCTCCCTCATCTCTGTCAGCATGGGCAAGTAGGATCGACTCACCCTCTCCAGCAGCCAATCCTTGGTCCAGCAGGACCTCCTCCTCCTCCTATGCTGGGCGACCTCTCTCTCTCCTCTCTCAGCTTGACCACAGCATAGGACAGCAGTGCTCTATAATGGCAGGGATCCATCACCACAAAAAAGCAGAAAATAGACCAAAGGAAATAGAGCAAGAAGCACTTTGTAAAGCCAGGCAATACAAAGCAATGCACAGTAGCTAGCAATGTGGAACGTTCAGCAGGGTAAAAACCAAACCTCACTAATCACAGAGCAAACAGGAGTGCACAGAGCTGATTAGGCAGGCATTTTTTATACCCCCAGTGAAGGCCAGCCCTCTATATAAATTTGGGTCCAATCTATCACATGATCGCATGTTTTTGGTAAGGCACACGATCAACTGTTTACACGATCCGTCGTATAGTGACACGTGTTCGTACGACTGATCTATTGAAAATTGTGTGTGAAAAAAACACAAAATCGTGTGGCCAGGACTGCCGGGGAGCTCCGGGGAATCGAAGGGAAATCGTATGATGAACTGGATCTTATGCTGGTCGTGTAGGTGTATGGCCAGCATAAGTATCATAAAGTCCTATTAGTTTAGTGTAAATCATCCTGTCACTGTCCAGTCGGTCAGTGTTGTACTGTATTTATGTGGGGTTTTGCATGAGTAAATAAGGATTTTTGTCCAAAGTGTTTTATAAGGGAATAATACATGGCTAGTCAGTTTAAAGTTGAGGTATCATAAAATGTATTTTAAAACTGTAATTATCTATATTTTATATTTTATTTTGTTTTTATAACAGAAATGGCCGCCAATAGAGAATTCTGGACAGGATTCCTAGAAATATACAGAGAACATGAGTGCCTGTGGTATGTCCGCCTAAAGTCCTACTCAGATCGGACAAAGAAGAACCAGGCATATGAGAAATTGCTAACGTATTGCAGAACCCGAGACACAAAGGCAGACATAGTGTCTGTGAAGCAAAAGATAAATAATTTCCGAACAGGATTTATGAGGGAGCACACCAAATACATGAAATTCAAGCATTCCGGAGCAGGGTCAGATGAGGTCCAGAAACCATCTTTATGGTATTATGATCTACTCAGCTTTGTCTTGGAGAAAGAGCCAGAGATGCCGTCAGTGAGCTCGCTGTATGAGGACATCGAGGTTCTTCAAGAGGAAGCATGCCGTAAGCAGGGCAGCTCCCTAGGAGCGCCGGCCACTAGAGGGCGCCCGGCCCAACTTTTTCTGTAGAAATGGCAAATGCTTGGAGTTGAGGGGAGGAGGGGGGTTATGGTTACACATTTGGGTTGGTGGTTCTGTGTAGACATCCTATAGGCCAGATTGTGGGGCAGTAAGGTTATTGATTGGCAAAATAATTAAGGCCACAGGTACTTCATTGGTCAGCCTTCTGCCATGGGTATGAAATCCACAGGGCTCTCAGCCAGTGGCCTCTCATAGTAATCCCATCAGGCATATATTATAAAACATTAAATATAACAATATGGGCCTTATGCAATTTGATGGCGAAAAGTCAGAGGTCAGACTTTTCACCATCATTGCAGGTTTTTCAGGGATAAAGTATCGGACGCGTGCCCGCTTTATCCCTTTATTCAATTAGGACCCGGCAAAAACGGGACTCGGCGGTCGAGTATCAAACAATCCAGGGAATTTTCGGGAAATGTTCCAGGCACCCCCCTAAAGATGTCCAGACATGTGGGATCACTATGGGTACTCCCGTTTTTGCCTGATGAAGGTAGTCTGGGTTTTTAAATAGCCGCAGCAAATGCATAAATGTGCCTGTGAAGAAAGGGTGAGGAATAGCACTTTGAAGTATATTTTTAAAGAAAAAAACAAACAATCAAACAATCAAATTTGGGGTACATGGTAATTGGTGCAAGCACATTTTTAAGTTCCAAAAATTAATTTAGAAAATTCTTCAAAAATGCACCTGCCGCTACTACCTGCATTCTTGAAAATACCTGCAGCATACTTGGGAACCCCCCCGGAATCAATTTTGCTAGTTTAAAACTTTGCTCCCCTATTTTTTTATTTTCACCCCCAAAATTAAAGTACATTTTTTGGGGTGTCCAGAGGATTTTTTTACATTTATTTTTTACACAGATTAATTTTAGGG
The DNA here is from genome assembly GCA_031769625.1 of Taudactylus pleione. NCBI lineage: Eukaryota > Metazoa > Chordata > Amphibia > Anura > Myobatrachidae > Taudactylus > Taudactylus pleione. The sequence goes on from JAUIMM010000119.1 coordinate 16,729,302, forward strand.
GACATTAAAAAGGCTGCAGGCTTCTTTTTTTATTCTGCACCCCTAAACCCCAAATCTGCACTTTTTTCGACATGTATTACATGGTGAAAACTTAACCCTGTTTTTTAACAAAGACTTTTCACACCGGCGAAAAGTCTTTGAAATTGAATATGGGGAAACTGGGAAAAGGCGAAAATGACGTCATCGGCGATACTTTATCGCCGATAACCCCTTTTTTTGCCTCAAATTGAATACGGCCCTATGTGTTGAAATCACATCCAAATGCTAGTATATTTGAACACACATGTTATTACACATGTAATTGTTTTAAAAAATATAGTACACCTACATTGAGAAAGGAAATCCTTTCTCACTGCTATGTCAGGCTTTTGCAACAAATATCCAAGTATTGCAGATTGTGAAAGGTCAAGGCAAATGGAGATATAAAAATTTTAACAATGCTCCATGAAACAATTACATTTCAACAAAAAAAAAAAAATTTCAGTTTAAAACATTGTCAGAACATATTACTTTCATAATACATTAAAAAGAAACATTTCAAATACCTTAAAATAATCAGGCTTTGCATAACGGTGGGTTTCGTTCTGATCGAAATGAATAGTACACACACGTGACCATTTGAGTACAAATAAACACACTTTATTTACAAGTAACAACCAAACAAATAACATACAAAGTATACAGTATACTCAACTTTTGTCTATGTATTCACTCAGATGACACTGGTAATTCATCATCTCCAACATAAGATGTACTTTATCTTCTTCCGGGGAGCCCTCGTTTCAATAACGCCAAAGTAGTTCAATATATATTGCAGGCACCGTACTACAGTCTCAGGTCCATGCACGAGCCAAGAGCCTTTGTCTAGGTCTTGATTTATATACCCTAGTATGGGCTGGTGGCTTACCGGATATTAAGCCCATATTAGTTACAAACTAGGTATCCATTGATTGGTACAGCATAGCATTGACCAAACTTATCTCTCTTGCACATGCTCCGTAAGCACTAAGATAAATTCAGACAAACAAATACCGTAATGACGTATCCTAATGTCTGGAGATAAACTCTCAAAGCTCCTTTGTCTGTAGAATATGGACATCACAATTAGTTACCCATAATGCATAGCGTTTACACATCTTACAATGGTCATTCCACTGGGATGTGGCTAATTGTCTGCTGATAACACCATGTAAGCTATGAATGGCTCATTATTATACATCTACTAATAGTAATGACAGGTACAAATAGTACCCTCAAATTATGTCTTGTTTGACCTCAAGATGATCTAACCACTCTATGCAAAGACTGCAACTACAATCTCTTTTCAAACCTCAATGGGGCCTAGCACAGGGTTGTGTGTTACAACTTATATACCTATGTAGAAATTAATTATTTAACCCACTGGTTACAGGTTTCAAGGCTCTGTATATAGCCATACAGGTCTCCGGAATAATCTGTCCCAAAGCCTGGGGGGAAATCAGCGACCCAAATTTGAGATCTTGCAGGGATCTTCCAGTTGCTATGTAGCGAAAGTAGCGACAAGTCTCTCCTCAGCAGATATAGACCTCCACATGGCTGTATCCTGCCTCTGGATAACAGGGGTAACAAGTAGAGATGTGTGCCGACACTCATGTTTTGGTTTTGGATCTGGATCCCACCTGGTTTTGGATCTGGATTTGTTTTGCCAAAACCTCACCTCCGTGTTTTGTTTTCGTGTTTTGGTTTTGGATCTGGATTTTTTTTCTTAAAGAATCATAAAAACAGCTAAAATCACATAAAATGGGCCTGTTTTGTTTCTACAGTATAATTAACCTCAATAACATTTATTTCCAGTAATTTCCAATAAATTTTGACCACCTCACAATATTATTTGCTTCATCTAGTTAAGGCCAAAAGGTTGGATCCAACTAGCTGGCTGACTAAGCTAAGTGACACACTGGGCGGCACTAACATGTGGCAGTTCAGCTTCTAATTTCCAACACAGATCCAGTGTGTTACACAGGACCTCATTCAGAGTCAGTCGTTGCGGCCGCACGGTCGTACGCCACCGATGTTCGCTAAACTGCGAATGCGTAAAATTCGCAATGCGTGTGTGCAAACTAGATATTCCGATCAGAAATTGCTCTCTCCTTCAACTTGGCCAGGTCGTTAGTTTGAGTGACAGGATGAGGCATTTGTGGGTGGTAACAGGGGAAGGTGCTTGTGAACGGGAGAGTGGAGATCCGAACGCAGGCGTGCCTGACTATGCAAACGGCGTTTTATGGGAGTGCATAATTAACTAAGTAGTGTCATGGCACATGTGACATGGGAGGTTTTTACACTGACTTGATCGTAGTGCTTAAGAGAGGGTATGGTCAACCGTAAGCTCTACGACCAGCTCCGATGGTCTCGATTAATCCTTATATGCCCGGAGATGACGTGTAATGGGAACGAGAAGGGGGCGTATTTTTAGTCTTACGCACGCATCCTCCCCTTGCTCGTCCAGCTAACGATCCCATCTTAACAACGCAACTTGAGAGAGCTTCATTTGCATATCGGGCCCCTTTTACCTTACGACCGTGTGGCCGCAACGACCGACTCTGAATGAGGTCCACAGTGTGGTTTGGATACACCAATAGTGCACTTACTGTGACAGCAGTATCGGCAAAGTGGGGTTGCTGATGGTGTCCTCAGTAGTACATGGAATGGCAGTGCTGCTGTGCTGGCAGTGTCCTCAGTGAAGGGTAACGGTGATATCGGCAGTGCGGGGGTGCCAGTGGTGTCTTTAGTGCAGGTTTGCTGGCTGTGTCGGCAGAGCGGGGGTGAAAGTGGTGTGATCAGTGCAGGTTTGCTGACTGTGTCGGGAGTGCAGCGGTGTTCTCAATGCAGGGTGCCGGCTGTGTCGGCAGAGCGGGGATGCCAGCGGTGTCCTCAGTGCATGTGTGCTGACAGTGTCGGCAGTGCAGGGGTGCTGGTGGTGTCCTCAGTGTGGCAGTGTCGGCAGTGTGGGAGCGCTGACGTTGTCCTCAGTACATGGTATCGGCAGCGGGGTATGCCAGTGGGGGTGCCGGCGGTGTCAGGCGGTGGGGGATGGCGGGCGCCATCTTCTTTTCCCTCTCTGTATGCATTTTCAATGGGCTTAACGCTGATTGGCTGAGATCCATGACAGACGGCTCCTCTCTCAGCCAATCAGCGTTAAGCCCGCTCAAAACAAAACCTCGGGTGAGAGATCCGGGGCAGGCAGGGAGATCCGAGTTTCACTCTGATCACCCCGGATCCCCGAAATTCAGGTGGGTTCGGATCTCTGAGATCCGAACTTGCTCATCTCTAGTAACAAACCTCAAGAATTCCTGGAAGGTCTCCTTATCCATACGTAAGAAATTCTGGTAATCATCCGGATTATTCTCACGTATCGCCATTAGGAGGGGCATATGCGACATAGGGCCTGATTCAGAACCACTCGCGAGCGGCTGTCCGCTCGCAAGTGGGTCGATGTTATGGACTGAGCATGCGCACGACGGAGGGAGCTCTGTCGTGCGCATGCGCCAGACGCGACGAGCGAAGGAAAGTCCTTCTCTCGTTGTGTCCGATCAAAGGGGGCGTGCTGTCAATGTTGACCCTTTGGTGGGCGTGCCGGGGGCGTGCCTCCCTGACGGGGGCGTTCCCACGGGAACGCCTCCCGTCAAAAGCCGGCCCACTGACATCACTAGTGATGTCAGTGGGAGTGATTTTGGCTCTGATAGAGCCAAAATCACTCTGGAGCTTGCGGTTGAAAACCTCAACCGCAGGCTCTGGCACGCAATTTCGATGGTCGCGATGGTCACGACCATCGCGGCCATCACAATGCACGCTCGTATAGCCTGTGGGTGGTGACCCACAGCTATACGAGCATCCAGGAGGACGCTCCATTTTCAAGGAGCCCGGCCCTCATTCAGAGCGTGCGCTCTGCTCAGAGCGTACGGCTCTGAATGAGGGCCATAGTCTCTGTAACAGCCACTCCTTTGCCCAACAGGAACGAGACGTTCTCCTCTCAGACCTCGTCCTGTTGGGCAACATGACGACTCCAGCATAAGCCACCAGAATACTTTGACTTGTAGGATCCATCACAGAAGCACAAATAACTCACTTTGGGCCTGATTCAGACCTGCTCACAACATACGGCCACTCGCTCCTAGCGTATGCAAATCCAGCGCATGCCCAGCGAGCCAGACTAACGCACGGCAAGGCATTAGCACGCCCACTATGTCATGGCGAGCGATCAGTTTGTGTATGCAGATGCCCACCAGCCATTCACGCCCACTTGCGTACGTCATCTCCAGGAAGTGCATGAAAACATTGGTACATCGAGCACCATCGAATGTGCTCGCAGCGCTTAAGATTGATTATACCTGGCCGCAAACACTGCGATACCTTCAGTGTGAAATACAAGCAGGTGACGTGTACAATGGCGCTGCCTGTTAATTATGCACACCTATGAAACGGCGTTGAAACACACAGGCACGCCTGCGTTCGTACATTCATTCCCCGTTTCTAGTGGCCTGCCCGTTACCACCCACAAACGGCCTCACCTGTCACTCATTCCATTGGGCTGTCTTTGCTGGGTGAGTGTGCGCACCCCGTTGGCTCGTACTAGTTTGCGCACGCGCACTGCGAAGTATACGCATGTGCACATTAGCAAACATCGCCAGCAATGAGTGATCCCTTGCTAGCGAGCAGGTCTGAATCAGGTCCTTTGTTATAAGGGCAAGCCAAAAACAAAGCCAAGCAAAATAGCTATGCAACAGCAATTTAGCTGGAATAAACCACACCAGACTAGCCACAGAGCATAAATGCAGAGTTTTAAAATGGGCGCCGGATTTTTATCCTTTCAGGATAGCCCCTCCCACCATCCCAAACAATTTACACATCTCCTAAACCTTTTAAAAAAATTGACCAATCATAGGATTTCCATTTGAAGTTCATTTACATGTTAACGATTTCGTTCATTGTTCATCGTTCATCGTTCAGGAAATCGTTGACAAAATCATTATATATTTTTCAAGGGAAAATCTGAACGAAAATCGTTGGTTACAAAATCGTTACGTGTGTATGCACCATAAGGGAACAATCCACTTAGGTGTGAGTTGGGTCCTGCGAGCCATTATCGAGGCAAACTCGCACTGCGAATTCCATTTGTAATCCAGTTCCAAACTTTCATTAATTGCTCAGAGGAAATTTGCAGTTTTTTTTGTGTGCAACCCCCTGGGCAAGTGAAATGGTAGGCAAAAACTTTATTTTAAAATGTTAGGACACAGGGACTAATTCACTACAGATCGCAATATTGCGTACGCACGCAGTTGAACTGCGATAGCAAGCCAGACCTCTGCAATTGCAATGCAAACTCAGAACCACATAAGAACGCCCACTTTACTATCTGCACATCCGTAACGTTTATCAGAATAGCGAAACCATCTGTACAATCGAGTACCATCGGACCCATATGCACACTTGCACAAGCCCCAGTGGCGTAATTAGGGGGGGTCGAGCAGGGCTTGTGCCCTGGACGCCATCGGACCGGTGGCATGAGGGGCCAATGTCCAGGACACTCCTCGTGGTCAGTGTAGTGTGCACCGCACGGAGTGCTGTCCGCACTACGCAGTAACAAACACCGCCGTCGGCTAGTACACTCGGACTTACCGGCGTCAGTGTTTGTTTTGGCAGCCAATGAGAGTCAGATAGACTCTCATTGACTGCTGCACTGCGCAAACTGCCACTGCACCCACTCATGAGCTCCATCTTCCGGCTCCCGCAGTGGGTGATGGGAGAGACGTCATGACGGCTCTCCCATAATGCAGAGCAGGCCGGCCCGGGAGGACAGAGAAGAATGTTTTTTACATTTGTGTCTTTGACACTGCTGGTGGGAGACTACTACTGGGGGCACTGCTTGGGAGGGACTGCTGCTGGGGGCACTGCATCGGGGGGACCACTGCTGGGGCCACAGCTGGGTGGACTACTACTTGGGGCACTGCATTGGGGGACCACTACTTGGCACTGCATAGAGGGGATTACTACTGTGGGCACTATATAAGGGGCACTGCATTGGGAGGACTACTACTGGGGACACTATATAAGGGGCACAACTAGGGGCACTATATAGGGGCTTACTACTGGGGCTGCAATATAAGGGGCACTACTGGGGGCACTGCATAGGAGGGACCACTACTTGGGGCACTGCATAAGGAGGACTACTACTGAGGACACTATTTAAGGGGCACTGCATGGGGGGGACCACTAATGGGGGCACTGCATAGGAGGTACTACTACTGGGGCACTGCATAGGGTGGACAACTACTGGGGGCACTGTATAAGGGGCACTACTGGGGCACTGCCAGGGGCACCGAGAGGAGAGGGGAGCAGGTACAAATTACCCGGGCTTGTTGGAGGGGCCCGGCGGGGGCCCTGGTTCCGGCACCGCTCCCCCCTCTTAAATCACACAGCAGCCCAGCACACACTGCTGTGTGCTGGGCTACCCTGGAGACTGCTCGCGGCTGCTAAGAAGCAGCCACAACAGTCTCCTACAGTATACCTGTGGGGGGAGCGATTAAGCTGATCGCGCCCCCCACTGCTTATGCGCCGGGCTGAGGGGGCTCACTGCGAATCGCAAGCGCTGCAAAACTTTTTTTTTACCTAAGGGGCGTGGCCATGCCTCCCATGATTAGGTCACTCCCCCTTTTTACCGGCACCCAGCACAGGTCTTGATGGGCCTGGGCTCTGCATAGACAGGACTACTACTGGGGGCACTATATAAGGGGCACTGCATAGGGGGGACCACTACTGGTGGCACAGCATGGGGTTGCTACTACAGGGTCACTGTAAAAGAGACACTGCATAGGGAGGACCACTACTGGGGGCACTGTATAAGGGATACTACTGGGAGCACTGCATAAGGGGCACTACTTGGAGCACTGCATAGCAGGACCACTACTGGAGGCACTGCATAGGGGGGACCACTACTGGGGCACTGTATAAAGGGGTACTGCATAGAGGGGACCACTACTAGGGGCACTGTATAAGGGGTACTGCATAGAGGGGACCACTACTAGGGGCACTGTATAAGGGGCATTACTGGGAGCAATGCATAGGGAGGACCACTACTGTTGGCACTGTATAAGGGGCATTACTGGGGGCACTGCATAGGGGGACCACTACTAGCAGCACTGTATAAGGGTCATTACTGGGGCACTGTACAAGTGGTACTACTGGGGACACTACTGGTGGCACTGTAAAAGGGGAACTACAGGGGGCATTGTATAAGGGCTCATTAGTGGGGCACTGTTAAGGGTGCACTACTGGGGGCACTGCATAAGAGGACATTGCATAAGGGGCACTACTTCTTAGGGCATTAAGGTGCATATGGAATGATAAGGAATGTTCCCACAGTGACAAGAAATGGAGGTCAGGGGCAGAACTATGGGAGACAATGGAGGCGCCTGACGCCGGGCTCCAGCTCTGAAGGGGCACATCCTCCATTGCCCACAATATATTCACCCCACTTGGGACTGTAACTATGTACCCAGAGTGTACCATCACGGCCGCCCAATACATGGCACCCCTTCCTGGCACCTGAGAAGCCACCATTTACTAGTGGAGAGCTCAATGCCAGACCATCAGCTGCTGCCTTCATCTACAGTTGCTATAGCCTGTCAGCATGCGAATTGCAACATTACAGTGTCAGCGGCTGTGGCGGGGGGGGCACCAAATTGTAACTTGCCTCCGGGCATCTGGGATGAAAGTACGCCACTGATGGTGGTGTATCATGTTGCCACACCCCTATTTTCCAGTGGCCATGCTCTTTGTGGCATGTGACCATGCCAACTTTTTGGCGTGCACCTTCTGCGCACGCACCTACTGGGGTTGGGGTGGGCTCAGATTTTTAACTTGCCCTGGGCTCCAAATACTCTGGTTATGCCACTGACAAGCCCTGAGCTTACTCAGAAATTGCTAGCAGCCACGCACTCTTTGAGACCTCACACTGTGTATGGCTTCACAGTTGCTAATTTACGCACGCTCCTGAAACGCCGGGCGCAGACACTGGCACGCCTGCATTTACCCGACAAACCCCCCCCCGTCACCTGCAAACCTGCATTTGACACTGTAGACCACCCTCTCCTCCTGCAAATCCTTCACTCTATTGGTTTTATGTAGCACTGCCCTCTCCTGGCTGTCATCCTACCTTTCTAATTGTTCCTTCACTGTCTCCTCTCATGACTCCTCTCCCCCCCCCCACTTCCACTTCCACTAACAGTAGGAGTTCCCCAAGGTTCTGTTCTTGGACCTCTCCTATTCTCCCTATATACGTCCTCTTTAGGTGAACTCATCAACTCTTTTGACCTCCAATATCATCTCTATGCTGATGATACTCAAATCTACATTTCCACCACTGGCCTCTCCCCCTCACTCCTTACCTGTATCTCCAACTCTCTCTCTGCTATCGTTTCATGGATGTCCCAGTGCTTTTTTAAACTTAACATGACTAAGACTGAGCTGATCATCTTCCCACCCTCTGCTATTATCTCACTTCCCACAATTTCATTATCTGTTGATGGCACAACTATCTTCTCTGGCCCTAAAGTGTGTGGTCTTGGAGTTATCCTAGACTCCTCCCTTTCCTTTAAACCACACATTCCACACCTCTCGCAGTACTGCCATTTCCACCTAAAAAATATATCCAGGATTAGACCCTTCCTCACCCAGGATGCCACTAAAACCCTCATCCACTCGCTGGTCATCTCCAGGTTGGACAACTGTAACCTTCTCCGAGCTGGCCTCCCGTCTCCCACCTCTCTCCACTACAATTGGTCCTCAATGCTGCTGCTTGGCTCCTCTTTCTCTCCAGACATTCTACATCTGCTTCCCCTCTCCTTCAAACTCTACACTGGCTCCCCTTCACCTTCAGATGCCAATTCTAGGTTCTTACACTCGCCTACAAAGCCCTCACCAAATCCTCTCCCACTTACATTTCTGATCTTCTCTCCCTTCACACTCCCACCCATCCACTTCGCTCAACAAATGCATGCCGCCTCTCTTGCCAACTGATTACTTCCTCCCACTCCCACCTCCAATATTTTGCCTGTGCTGCTCCCTACCTTTAGAACACTCTCCCTCTCCCTATCAGACTCTCCACCACTCTACAAATTTTCAAATGGGCTCTCAAGACCCACAACTACATCAAGGCCTTCCAACTCTAATCCAAACCCACTTCATGCTCTTTCCTCCCTATCTTCACCTTCTGTGTCACACCTGTCTGTCTGCCCCTCCCCTTTAGAATGTAAGCTCTCACGAGCAGGGACCTCTTCCCTCATTTGCTTCTCTTTACATTTTCTTCTACTCTGCCAACTCCCTGCTGTTATTGTGAGTGTTTTAATCGCTATTGCAGCAATGTATATAAACCATGTCCTTGTCCTGCACTGTAATGTACTGTAAGTTACTCATTTCTTGTTCACTTATTAGTTTTATGTACTATGTGAGGCGCTGTGGAACACTTGTGGCACCATATAAAGGATAATAATAATAATATTCGTAGGTAGAAAGAATTCAGTTGTGTACAAGCCTCAGCTAACTGTAATCTTGTTTTATGCCACTAGATGGCTGTCTAGCTATTTAAATGTTCGCCATTTTAAACCAAGTAAATAATCTCTTGAAATATTGTTTTACCTATGAACTACCAATCAGCACTATTTCAGTAATTACCACATTGCTGTGAAGAACATTATGGGTAGATTATCTCTCTCTGCTTTATCTCGCCAAGCTTTTATAAAACTGCCCCTTAAACTCAAGTAATATAACTGTCAATATAGCCTTCACAAGCAACATTAATTTGAATCATAGTAAATAATAGGTGCAACTACGGCAGAAGCATTATATGTTCATTTGAGAAATAGAGACAACAATTTCCTGTTTTGTGTTTTGTTTTTTTTTACAATAAATGTCTGATTGATCTGAATTATGTTAAGTATTATCTTTTTAGTATCAATTCTCTTTAGTATGTAATCTTTAGTAACTTTCTAAAAGGTTCTCAGCAAGGTATAAAGCTGTGACACCTAAAAGGGAAACTATGGCACAGCAGGTACGTATTGCTCTCACATTTTCTTCTTTATTGCTGTAAATAAATGATTTTATGCCTTTACGGTGGTGTCAGTGTCACCATTTGCCCACAACTACAGTGAATCACAATTGTGGTAAGGAAACTGTAATACAATATTGTTACCTTAAGTATACCTTAGTAATTCATGTAATGACATTAAAACTAGGGTGCAAGAGGTGTGTGACAAAATTTGGTAAACAAAACGACATTGATAATGTGATCTCACCAAACACATTATTACTGCTATTATAGCTCCTTCAGTCTGCACTGTGTAATTAAACACACCAGGTGAAAGGTTAACATAATGGGCAGCACAGGCGGTGTCATGGTTAGCATTGCTGTGAGGCAGTAATGCTAACCATTGCACCGTCTGTTCAATTCCCACTACAGCCCTAACTGTGTGGAGTTTGTATATTCTCCCTGTCATTATGTGGGATACCACCGGGTGTTCCTGTTTCCTCCCACATTCCAAAAATAGCTGGTAGGTCAATTGGCTCCCAACCAAAAAAAATGAATGGGCAAATGTTCCCTGTAAAACACTGCGGAATATGTCTGCACTATATAAATAACTGGTTATTTCTTTATTAACAGTTACTTATACAGCGCAGCATATTCCGTTGCGCTTTACGAATGGAAACAACAGTAGTAGAACAACACTGGGTAGTAACCAACAGACATAAAGGTAAGAGAGCCCTGCTCATAAATAATAATAAATTAAACATATGATGCACATGGGCAGGGGATGTCTGCAAGTTGTTTGGTTCAACTTGCAGGGATACAGCAAAGGGCGGAATTCAATTGTTTTAGCACGCCGGATCTCCCGGGAGATTGTGGAGCACTATTCAATTGATGCCAATTATCGCACTGATCACGCCCATAGAGGTCAGGTATAGCCGCGTAAAACCCCCGACCAAAGTACTGGGCGTTATCACGAAAAGTGCCAATCGCGAAAAGTGTGGTTTGGGCGCTCAAAAGGGTCACTTTTGCCCATTTCAGTTCGCACCCTCCCGGGGCTGAAATTGTGCACTGGCAGCTGATCGTGCCTGACAGGAGCGACGATTGAATAGCTCCATTGAGCGCAAAAGGGGGTAGAAACAATGGAATTCTGCCCATAGTCTCTCCATCTCCGCTGGTTATACCTAACGTCGTCCAGAGACAGCATTAGCTAATATCGAAAATCATAGCTTGCTGCTTGTAACATTGTGACAAGTCACCATCCCCACAGAGATTTATAGGAATGGCAATAAGTGGCAGTTACAGAGATTTATAGGGATGGCAATAAGTGGCAGTTACAGATATTTATAGGGATGGCAATAAGTGGCAGTTACAGAGATTTATAGGGATGGCAATAAGTGGCAGTTACAGAGATTTATAGGGATGGCAATAAGTGGCAGTTACAGAGATGCAGTTCTCCATGGTTTACCTCTTGGTAAATTGTGAGAAGCTGAGATAAGCCCTCAGTGAAACCGCTGGAGAAAGGTCTTATCTTTGCTTCATTACTAGACTCTTTAGGATTTTAATCTATCTCAATATCTTGTTAGGGGGAGAAGTTCCAATACTGCTAAAAATGAAGCAGATTCTATGCTACTACGCAAATAAAAATGATATTCACGTAATTAAGGACATGTGTGATATTGAAAGCTCTTGTATAACATCCATAGATGATTTCTTATGTTGGTCCAAATCTGAGCAAAGAATTCACAACACTTGGAAAGGGAAAGTCTGAAATAACTTACTCTGACATACTCTATGCAAACAAAGCAAAAGCTCTGACCGAATTTGGTAATAAAGTGCCTTTCTTTGTATTGTCACTGATATAAGAGAGACTCATTGGTTGGAAAGATGCCTCTTTGTGCACAAAAACAGCAGCAGCCTGGCCAGGAAAACTGAGCAGATCTCATGTAGATTTTGTAGCAGTTGAAATTATTTCTGGGCAAAAACAAAACATGAAACAGGATTTTATTGTATATTGGGGTGGTGCCACATGAAGCTAATCCAAATTTTGGGAACAGCAAAAAATATGGGATTTAAAAAACAAAAACAAATTTTTGCTGCTGTTATCATTTATTTTATAGGTTTTTTTTCTATCTTTCTGATAAATATAATAATAACGCATTGAAAAACAATATTTTATTATGTGAGCACCGTTTTTAGTGGCATAAAATATTAAGGGGCCTATTTACTAAGCAGTGTTAGGATACAGAGTGAAAAGTGATAAGGTACCAGCCAGTCAGCTCCTAACTGTCATCTCACAGGTTGTGTTTGAAAAATGATAGTTGGGAGCTGATTGGCTGGCACCTTATCACTTTTCACTCTGTCTCCTAACACTGCTTAGTAAATAGACCCCTATATCTTTCCCTCATCATAAATCAATTTTTATTGGTCCGGTTAACAATCATTTAACAGTGGCAACTTAATAACATTATTACAGGTTGAGTCTCCCATATCCAAACTGCTTGGACCAGGGGTATTTTGGATATTGGAATATTCCGGATTTTGGTATATTTGCATACCATAATGAGAGATCTTGGGAATGGGAACTAAATCTAAACACAGAATGCATTTATGTGTTATATATGTGTTATATACACCTTATACACACAGCCTGCAGGTAATCTTATGCAATATTTTCAATAATTTTGTGGCTCAAACATAGTTTGTGTACATACATGAAATTCACAGCAGAGTTCCCGGCAGCGGAAGCCCGACAGCGCTGGAAATCCCGATCGTCGATAGGTAAGTATGTTCTAACCTAACATAACCCCCTAACCCTAACCCTCCTTAGGGGTGCCTAACCCTAACCTCACCCCCAAGTGCCTAACCCTAATCCCCCCTCTAAGTGCCTAACCCCCCCTTCTCCGCTGCCTAAACCTAAGTCCCCCGCGGGGGTGCCTAACCCTAAGTCCCCCCTGGGGATGCCTAACCCCAACCCTCCCTCCCCCTTGCCTAACCCTAACCCTCCCGGGGTGGTGCCTAACCCTAAGTCCCCCCCCGGGTGCCCTAAACCTAACCCTCCCCCCCCCGCGCGGCTGTCTGCTCACGCCGGTCTCCCGGAGTCAGGGAATTGTCAGGCGTCTACATCTAGACGCCCGGCATTTCACCCTCGCCGGGATATGGCAGTCGGGAAGCCGGCTGCCGGTATTAAGGCAGCCGGCTTCCCGATTGTATACCGGCTGCTTTTACGGTTAGGCTGCAGGAGGGGAGGGTTAGGCAGCAGGAAAGGTGTGTTAGGATTAGGGGGAGGGTTAGCGTTAGTATACTTACAAAATGCTGTTGGAATTCTGACTGTAGGGATGCTGCTGTCGGTATTCTGACTGTCGTCAACCTGACTGCCGGGTTCCCATACCCAACCCCTCTATCCAATTAGGAGTAAGTTCCTTGCGATGTAAGTGCGGCTGTATGCTGCACTTACAGTACTGCCGGACTTGCACGTTTACATCCCCATAGGGTTGGTTAGATTGGGCCGCAAGGTGGTCGTATTGTACGCCATTAGAACAGCATCCGGTCCTAATTGGATCGAGGCCATAGTTTCCTAGGTATTTAGGATTAGTATTTTTTTTGACAAAGGGATTGGTATAAAGTCGCAGATTAAGCATAACATGGAGCGCAGCAATTGGCGCGTGTGACTCATATCAGACGTCTGTCTTTTGCCTTTTTACCCAGGTTAGTGAATGAGTTGCACAAAGCAGCTACTGTACATGAAATGCCACCATCAGTATTCATCGGTATGCTCATGTATTTATTTATTACCAGTTATTTATATAGCGCACACATATTCCGCAGCACTTTACAGAGAGAATAGTTGGTCATTCACATTCACTACGCCTATCTTAATCCTGCGGCTGGAATACAGATGGCCGGCTGCACTAAACGAGGTAAGTCCGGGGCACCCTTACTGTTAGCTGCGGGGGCGGGAGGGTTAGGTTTAGGCAGCATAGCGGGGTTAGGATTTGGGGGGGATTAGGGTTAGGCACCCCTAGGTGGGAGGGTTAAGGTTAGGCACCACTGGGGGGGAGGTTAGGGTTAGGCCCTAAGGGGGGAGGTTTAGGGTTAGGCACGAAGAGAGGGGAGACTTAGGTTTAGGCACTAACGGGGAGGGTTAGGGGGAGAAGGGGTCGGGTATACTTACCCCACCCCTGTCGGGATACCAACCATCGGGATGCCGGAGCCGGTATTGTGACAGGAGGTATCCCAACAGCCGGCATTACATACGGATTCCGGTCAACAGACCACACATGCGCAGTAGTGCACCTGGATCCCGTAGGAGAAGTGAAGTGATCGCGATCACTTCACTCCTAACATATTGCAGGGATGAGCTCCTATAAGGGCCCCTGTACCTGTCTGTATAGTTTAATGCATCCAGGCGATCTTTGATTTCTTATTGTCGCAATAAGAAATAATTATCGTATCAAGAAGCCTATAATTAATAAATATTCCTCTTAATCTGTGCACAATTACCTGTGTGACATACAAAGATTCACGTATAAATATACTGGTACATGTGTTAATGTTTTGGCTGTAATTTTGCCAGCAGTTACACAGAGAAGGAGTTAAAGTCTACAGTAAGGAGTTACAGATATGTAACGTGTAAAATCTCCTCTCAGCTACCCAATCTGCAGAGAGCTGTTTTGGACCTCAATGTAATTCAATTATAGCTCTCAGAGGAGTTGTTTATCAAGTTCTCAGGATGTCTGCCTCAGTGCTAAAATAATGTTAGGAGGACGCAGGCCAAGGCTTACTTGACTGGCACATCCGAATGGAGTGTTTCTTTCAGTATATATTCAACATTCTCTGTGTATAATACTCGGCTATATTTTTATATATAATTTACCGTAACACACGGCGATACCCAACTCTGACACATTCAGAATAAGAAATGCTCTTATCATGCGGTTGTCTGTATTATTTGTGTAACAAAGTCATGTGCTGATATATAGCTTTGCCTGCGTGATATAAAATAGTTACAGAATACGACTGCACATCACTATTGTGCCTCAGTCTCTCCCGTGGGAAGTAATCCTTGTCATTCACTTTATTTTCACTTGGAACTTCTTTTGGCTCTAACGTATTGATTACAGTGCTGGATTACCGACGGAGCCCCACACATCAGGGGCCCCACAGACAGAGATGGCTTAAGGGGGGGATACAAGACTGAGGCACCGGGCCAGCATATGACGTTATAAAGACAGCTGGCCTGACAGCTACCCTGCAGTGGAGAAGGGCGTCGATCTCCAAAATTGCCGAAAGATTGATGTTTACCTACCAATACATTGTGATCTTTGATCAATTCTCAAGGCATGATGTACAGCATTGCTAGAATGGCTCCAAAAATCATGATGCTGCAGCCGTGATAAACTTATTTGTTCCGCTGCTTCCCCTGCTCCTCTGCGCATGCATTGGCTTTTTTTTTTCTACTGTGCATTCACGTTGCACTAACCACACTTGTGAAAAATAATTTTCATTGTGAGAAAGATCAATACTGTTTCCACAATTATTTTCTGTATTAAATACAGATATGGCGATCCCGTATCCATCTGAAAGAAGGATTCTGGACAGTTGATTGGCCATCCCTACACCGCAGTGCTACAGTGAAGATAACAGAGCAGCAGGGGTGGTCCTTCGTGCTGATCTGTTTTGGGTTCGCTCATTGATGTCATGTGACGGTAGCTGTACAGGAGACAGAAGTACATCACAGTGTGCAGGTAGGCAGTTCCTGAGCAGGGATGACGGGGATTCAGGTAAGTAGAAGAGCAATATCTGGGGTATACAGTTGGCAGGTGGTGGCATGTTAGGGGAAATCTGGAGGGGCAGGAAGGCAGGCTAAAGAAAAGCTAGTGGGCAGGCAGGCATGTCAGAGAAAAGCTGGTGGGCAGATAGGCATGTTACGGAAAACTGGTGGTGTTGGGGCATGTTAGGAAAAACTAGTTGCAAAGGTGCCTGTGAGAGACAATCTGGTAAGCAGGGGTTTATGCAAGGTTAAAATTTGGTATGTATGGGGCATGTAAGGGAAACCAAGCGTGCAGAAGCTTGTGAGGGTAGAGCTGGTGGGCAAAGGAGTGTATGACAGGAAAGGTAGTTAGCAGAGGGACATGTGAGAAAAATGCTGTTGGACAGTGGATGGCTAATTAGAGAGATGTGCATGTAAGAATGTTAGTGGATAAAGGAACATTTGGGGAAAAAGCTGTTGGGCAGAGGGGCATGTGTGGAAAAAGCTGCTGATCTAGTGGGCAGAGGGCAGTGTGAGCGAGAAGCGAGTGAGCATGGGGGGCATGTGAGAGAAAAGCCGGCAAGCAGGGGGGCATGTGAGGCAGGGTCGGTTCCAGGTGTACTAGTACCCTATGTGAGAAATGTTAGAGCGCCCCCTCCGCCCCATCTCCTTCAAATCTTTTGTTAACTTAAAAGATAGGAAATATATTAATTTTGTTAATTAAATAAATTAATCCACAGGAAACAAAAAACACAAAGGAGTCAATTTAAGCAAAATATTAAAATGCCATTTATTGATCCATTACATGAAGTAAGTCACTTATACACAGAGCTCCTCAGCCAGAACTTCCTATCACCCCACAGCCTCTGTTAAGTCCCCACCACCAACAGCTCAGCATATATATATATATATATATATATATATATATTAGGGATGAGCGGGTTCGGTTCCCTGAGAACCGAACCCACCCAAACTTCGGGGATCCGGGGCGATCCGAGCCTGTCTGCCCCGGATCCCTCTCCCGAGGCAAAACCTCGAGATCTGCTGTCGGATCTCGAGGTTTTGCCTCGAGCGGCCATTTTAAAAAAAATGCCTTTGCCTTTAATGGGCAAAGTGCTGATTGGCTGACAGAGCCGTCTGTCACGGCTCTCAGCCAATCAGCATTATGGTGCTCATTTGCATGTAGCACGGACTCGTGAGATCCGTGCTACATGCATCTGTGTGATTGACAGTGACACAGAGCACAGATGGGTCAGTGAGACCTGTCTGTGCTGCTGTGTATTTCAATGACACAGATGCACGCACGGACCAGGAGATCCGTGCTACTTGCATCTGTGTCATTGACATAGAGCACTGACGGGTCCGTGAGACCCGTCTGTGCTGCTGTGGTAAAAAAAAAAAAAAAACCTGTGTAAAAAAAGAAAAAAATGGCGTGCCCCCCCCCCAAAAAAGAGCAACCAGCCCCGGGCATTAGTGACCCAGTGCTGGGTGTGCTTAAATACAGGGGACAAACGACATAGGGGTCCCCTGTACTTAAGCACAACCAGCACCGGGCTAGTCAGAACCAGCGCTGGATGCCAAAATACGGGTGACAAACGACGTAGGGGTCCCCCGTATTCTGCGCAAACAGCTCTGGGCTCTGATCCGGTCCTGGTTCTGGAAATACAGGGGAAAAAAATTAGTAGGGTTCCCCTGTATGTTCCAGAACCAGCACTGGACTTTTTCTAGCGGGGGGCTGATGCCACAGGCAGGGGAGCCCTTTCACCGGGCCCCCCAGCCGCAGCATCAGCCCTGACCGCTAGTCAGCCCAGGCCGGGGATCCCTGGAGAGCTGGGGACCCCCCCAATAAAGGGGTCACCCTCTCCAGGGCACCCCAGGCCCAGGCTGATAGCCCGGGGCTATCCCCGCCACCCCTGGTGGCGGTGGGTGGCAGGTTGATTGTGTGGTGTGGTGTAAATAAAGAATATCAAACATTGTCTTTACAAGTAGAACTGCAAGTCCCAGCTAGCCTGCCCCGCATGCTGGTACTTGGAGAACCACAAGTACCAGCATGCAGGGCATTAAGGCCCACTAGTACCTGTAGTTCACCTGTAAAAAAATGTTTAAAAAAAACACAGGACACACACACCGTGACAGTATAAGTTTATTAAACATACATACACACACACACACACATGTACACATACTCACCTATGTAACCTGTAGCATCGGTCCACTTGTCCGGTAAAGTATCCATAGGGGACCTGTGAAAAAAAACATACTCACCATCTCCTATGTGAGGTTCTGTCCTCTTCGTTCCAAAGTAGGCATCCCCGGACTTGGCAAAAAAAAAAAACGAAAACGCGATCCACGAATGAGAGCTTAGCGGCGGGGTATCACCATGGAAACCCCGCTGTTAAGCGTTCATTGGCTGAGAGAGGCCATCTCCCGTCTCTCAGCCAGTGAACGGCTCCCTCCATTGTAGTCAATGGTGGGAGCCGCAAGGTTATTAAAGTTTACCCTGCGGTTCCCACCATTGACTACAAACCTAGCGCTAACCCCGTTAACTCACCTAAACCTAACCCTCCCCCCCGCTAACACTAAGGGCGCCCCAGCTTACCTTCGTTGGGGCTGGCGTCCTTCTGGATTCCGGTGTCGGGATTTAGATAGGCGTCGGTATTTCGACTCCTATCTTAAGTCCCTTGACAGGATTCCAGCTCCGGAATTGAGACCGGCGGCCGCTCATAACTACATCCCGTTAGTGGGCTATATGATGTTCTCCACAAAACTGATTATTATACACCAGTGTTGACTGCTATGAGCCGTATCATGTAGTAAGAGAATGTGTAATTTCTCAACTATATCTGGAATCCACTCTTCATTAACAAGAATCATCTTCACAGTATAACAGTCGTTGTTAATAACACTGCACTTTGTGATGACTCCTAATAATCTTCATTAATTGTCTCATTTAAATATAAAGATCCTCAGGAAATATTAAGATGAAAATATGTATTAATCATCAAAAGCAATTAAATATTGTCTTGGAAATTGTAGTCACTATGGTATAAATTAAGCTAAATACCCCAATTACCACTGTATTATCTTTAAAATGAAGTAAAAAAGCATTAATGAACATATACTGCTGCGAACTGACAAAAAGTCTTAAGGGCCCTACACACTAGAAGATATCTTTAATGATTTGGCCGATTCTGACACATCGGAATGACAAATCGTTCCTATTGTCCAGTGTGTACACTCTATCACGATCCCGACGTTCCCGATCTTTTGTACATGCAGGAAGATCTGTCAATCTTGTTAATGATTCCCCTCTTAACGTGCAGTGTGTACGCACTACTGAATGACAAATGATATGTCGTTCAGACTTGCACGATGCGGCCATCACTTGATAGGCATTCCCACTCCCCTACCATATCTGCTTCAGACACAGTGAGATCAGTGCATGCATCTGTGTAAAAAGCTTGTAAAATGTTAAATAAAAAATTACGTGGGTGTCCACCCTAAAAGCACAACCAGCCCCGGACTTTTCAGAGCCAGCCTTTGCTGTGTAAATACGGGGGACAAAAGACGTAGTGGTCCCATGTATTAAATAAAACCAGCACTGGGCTCAGTCAGCCTGTCCTGGTTTTGGAAATACAGGGGACAAAATGAGTAGGGGTCCCCTGTATTTTCCATAACCAGCACCGGACTCTTATTAGAGGGGGTGCAATGCCACAGCCATTACACCTGACCACTATTCAGCCCAGGCCAGGGATCCCGGGGAGGTGGGGACCTCCCCAATAAAGGAGTCCCCACTCCAGGGCACCCCAGGCCTGGGCTGATAGCCCGGGCTGTCCCTGACACCCCTGGCCAGTGGGTGCCGGGTTGATTGTTGTGGTGTAAAAGATAGATGACTTTTGCTGGGGAACTACAGGTCCCAGCAAGCCTTCCCCGCATGCTGGTACTTGGAGAACCACAAGTACCAGCATTCGGGGCATCAATGGCCCGCTGGTACCTGTAGTTTGCCTGCAAAAGAAATATAAAAATAAACACAAGACACACACACAGTGACAGTATCATTTTATTAAAAAATACATGCACACTCACATTCACACTCACGCATACCTAGAATCCCTGTAGCCAATCACGTCCCCTTGTCCAGTAGATTCCATGACACCTGTAAAAAAAAAAGTACATATTCACCTATTCCTAGCATAGAACACGTCCTCTTTGGTCCATGTAGGCATCCACAGTCTTTTTTTTTTTTTTTTTAAACGAAAAGTCCCAACCCACAAACTTAGTACCGTCCTCTAAGGACAGTACTTCCTGAATGACAGCTCAGCCGCGGCATTTCTCTATAGAAATGTCTGGGCTGAACGTTCATTGACTGAGAGAGGTGAGCCTTCGCCTCTTTCAGACAATGAACGGTTCCCACCATTGACTTCAATGGTGAGAACCGCTAGGTAACCTTTAGTAACCTAGCGGTTTTCAACATTGCATGCACAGAAGACCAAATGTAGGGCATCTTGGCATGGGGTATGGTACTGATGCTTTCCTAAAGGAGCATCATGTAGACTGCACAGTAGCACACTCCATATTTCAACACTTATATACCCCAGAACATGAGTAGATGATCCCTCCTTGACTTCAATCTGGCTTCCGTTCTTTCCACTCCACTGAAACTACCCTCACGAAAGTTTGCAATGACCCCCTTGCTGCCAAATCCAAGGGCCACTACTCTCTGCTCATTCTCCTTGACCACTCTGCTGCATTTGACACTGTAGACCACCCTCTCCTCCTGCAAATCTTTCACTCTCTTGGTCTACGTGGCACTGCCCTCTCTTGGCTGTCCTCCTACCTCTCTGATTGTTCCTTCTTTGTCTCCTCTCATGACTCCTCTTCCCCCCCACT